>OU015769.1:32137145-32273622 GCA_907173295.1 Fagus sylvatica
CAAATGCCTTCGCCCAAATGATGTATCCCTTGCAAACCTAAACCTCTCTGGATCTGCATCACATAAATAATTGTATATGTCACACTCAAGGACATACGATTTTTTGTTTAACCACACTATGAAATTAAAAAATTAAAAACAAATACCTATCCTTTTATTATAACTTAAATTGGCATCAGTAAACCTTAACATGACGTTGCACAATATAATAATGCACTACTTAACGGTACCTTACCCACCCACCCAATCAGCAAAAAGAGGTTAAAATAAATAAAACATTAAAGTTGCTATCATACAAAATTTGCTCACAAAAAGTATTAAGTAATGCTTTTTCTTTTCTTTTTTTCTTAAAAAAAAAAAAAAAAAAAAGAAAAAAGAAGAAGGTATATTGAAGTGATAACGTTTGGCATACAATAATTTACGGTTGATGTTGACTTCTTAAATTGTGATCAGAACAATATCACTTTTCTATAAATCCATTATTGTACGTAATTTTTATTAACACCAATCAAAACATATCATGTATACTTATTGAGTAGTAATTTATGAAAAATAAAATCTTGAAGTTGAGGCACAACCATTTTTACAAAAAATTCACAACTATCAAGATGTCAAGTTGTAAATAGTAGATAATAAAATAAATAATGAGACCAAATGAGATGAAACGTGATACTTTTCAAATGAGAATTAATAAAAAAAACTGTTAATCTAATTGTTGTGAAAAATGTTATAAAAATCGATTTGGCTGTTATACTCTTTATAAATTAAGGAGTGATGTTATTTTCACACCTACTTTTAACATTTCCGCACCACATATCAAAATGGAAGTGAAATATCACATTTGTACTTCTGGTGCAGAAATATAAAATAGTAGCGTGGAATTAACATTTGCTTAAATTAATCCATTTCGTTGATTTTATATTAAAAGATAAGAATGTGATGACTTTTGTGAATTATTTCTTGTGTTTGTCGCATCATGATTCATGCTGAGGGTGAGAGACCGAGCTAACTCTGTGGACCTCTGACCAAGTCCATAAAGAGACATGTTACAACTAATTTAACTTAAATGAAATGGGTACAATTTTTAAACGACAACGTGCATGCATTTTTGACTTCCATGTTAGCAAACAGATGAGTATCTTTTACTTGTCTAACTAATATATTGTTTGTTTTTTCTAGGCGTCGCAATGGGGTTGTATAGTAGCTTTCAAATTTAATGTAGGTTTAAATATCGTTTTGGTTTTCAACCTTTAACCTTTGTGTCAAATTGGTCCCTAACATTTCAACTGTGTCAAATTGGTCATAATCTAAAAGATGAATATATTCAGATTAGCTGGTGACATGACCCATTTAGCCAACGTTCTCGTCTTGCTCCTCAAGATCCACACCATCAAATCTTGCGCAGAAGCGACCAAGTCCGGTGAGTGGCTCAGCAAGGGAGGCAATTGGAATGGTGAAGGGTGGCGCGAGTGTCCCGGTGAGTGGTGCAATGGTCAGCAGTTGTGCTAGAGGGAGGGGTTAGGGATTTGAATTTTTTTTCTTTTTAGTATATCGGTACCTTAGATGTTACAAACTTACAATGAAAAAAAAAAATGTGATATTCAATTTTTTTTTTTTAATTTTAATGTGAGTTGGCATTTATTTTTTTATTAAAATTTGAGTTGACATGCAATGTCAAATATTTTTAAAATTAAAAATAAATCGTTAGCCACGTCAGCTTTTTCCATCCAACACTTAACGGTAAGGACCATTTTGACACAAGATTGAAAGGTTGATGACCAATTTGACACAGATAAAAGGTTAAGGATCAATTTGACACAAAGGCCAAAGATTAAGGACCAAAACGGTATTTAAATCTTTAATATATACCCCTATTTCGACTTCATAAGAAACAAAAGTTGTTAATTAGCTAAATTGACCCGTCTGAAAGTAATTGAGACTTACCATTATAGTATTGATATTCAAGTGTCCTTGTTTCGTCCTCCCATGCCCTCCATTTACTCATCTGCAATTTCAAACAATAATTTAGAGATCATTAAGAGAGAAAGGAGGAGGTATATTGCACACTTTGCGGTGTGGGATTGTACACCTACCATGTGGGGTTCACTAATAATTCTTTATTTGTGACATGGCCCACATGAGGTTCACTAATAATTATATTGTACATCTCACATATGCATTATCTCTTATAAATTGAGATACCTACTATATGTGTGGTTTACTAATAATTGTATACTTGCAACGTGGCCATATAGAGTTCATTAATAATTATATTCTACATCTCATGAAATATATATCTCTCAGCTTACCAGTGGCGTAGCCATATATATGTTTATGAGAGAGATAATAGCATATGATCCATATATTTGTAAGAAAAATTATGCATATGTAAGATGTAATCTTTTCAGAGAACACATGTTCTAAGATAATCCTGTGCAAGTGCATGAGAGAGAGAGAGAGAGTTTGCTGTTTTGTATGGTAAAGTACCTTAGTTCTGCCCAAAGCCAAGGTGGTGATGCAGTAAAGCACATGAAAAACGGCTAACACAAAAATGAATATATGGAGCTGGTGAATCCCATATTTAGACACGAAGGCAACTTGACCCTGCCAAAATACCAAACAAAAAAGACATTAACCCACTAAATTTATCATCAATATTGCTTCGATCTTATACAAAATATGGTTTTCAAAACCTAAAATCACGTTCTAGCTACTACCAAGTACCAAGACATAATTCATTTATTCTATTCCAAGTTTCCAACAACCCCCTCTACCCAAAAAAAAAAAACTCTTAATATGGTGGTAACACGATATAAATTCACTTAAATTAAGTAGCTACACCAGAATATATATATACCATTTGGAAACATAAAATTAAAAGAAGAAATAGTAATAATAATTGAGCTTACATTTTTTGTGCATTTGTCAATTTCTTTTGCAGCTAATATTCGTCGCTCACTGAAACCAGAATCCAAAAATTGTAGTAGTTTCCGTCCATCTTTCTCAGAATCTTTCTCCGAACTCTTCTGATCCCCCTTTTTACAAGGATGCCAAGTGGCTCCAATACTCTTAGGTATACATATATCAGAAATGGGTGTTTGCAAGACTATTAGGAGCAAGGATATGAATCCCAATATCATAAGCTCTGGATAAAAATTAAAATAAAATAAAAAGGTTAGGCTTTGGACAGACTTAACAAGGATATGAATCCCAATATCTTAATAGTTTAAACTTCATAACATAATTAGATAATTATATTATTATTTCTTAATAATTTAAACTTTTGGGACGACAGAGGTTATATTGTACCTGCTTTGATCTTTTCAAGTGCTTCGTAAAGTGCTTTCTTGTGTTTGTTTTTGAGCCACTGCAAAGAAATGCAAGAAACTCCATCATCAAGGAAAAAAAAAATACAAACAAAAGATATGAATAATATGTATGTTAGATAAATATATATTAAACCTTACCTTTCCAATAATATGAATAATATGTTCAATGAAGAGAGAAACAATAACCAACACGAAGCAAACCACCGCAACAGCCCATGTTGGCGTTTCCTCCAGTGATACGTTCAGACTCTCCTTCGCCCTTCGGGCGCCATTAGAGTGTGCACGCCCTCGATCGAAGCAAAACTCTAAGAAAATTGACAATAAATTACTGTCCACAAAATGATTGCAGCTTCTTCTCTCTTTCTTTTTTTTTTCGCTGAATAAAATAATTGTAGCTTCTATTACGTATGTTTTGTGCTGGATATATATGTTGATGTTGTGTGTGTAGATAGAGTGTTTGTTGTTTATATAGAGACGAAAGTGTGAGGCTACAAAAGAGGCTGAGAAGGGAAGACAAGGAATAGAAGATTTTGACATTTTCAAGGATCAGTCGTCACCGAGTGAAGAGAAAACTTCAATTTTTAAAATAAGAAAATTATACTATCTATTAAAAAATAAAAAGTTCTATCCCAGCTTTAATCGTTTGGTGGATAAGAAAAGTGAGGAAAACAAAAGTTATAAAATACCATTAGATTAACAATAATGCAGTGATCGCATTTTTCACATTATTTTCATAACTTCTTGAGTGACAAATTATTATTAGTTTTTACATGAGCTCACCCTTGATACAACTTTATTATCTATCATTCACAATTTAATTAACACATCATTGATTGTGAACAAATTTGTGAAAAAAGGTTATGTACCTAGACTTATTGCTAAATTAATTCTTCTTGCTCACATTCACATGTGGGTTTATATATTTCTCCTAAGATTGATGAGGTTATAAATTATGAAAAACTTTCAACACTCCCATCACTATGGGTGCATATTGCCCTCAATAAAGTTTTGAGTGAATATTTCGAATTGGAGACACCTAAACTTTTTTCAAAAAAAAAAAAAAGACTTTGAATTTTAAAAGAAAATTTAATTTAGTTCTATGAGAAACTATCAATTATTCTAGAAATTTAAACTAATGAGAAATGGTGTCCATTTTTTAGTTAAATTATTAATTTGTTCCTCCAAATATTAGGTAAATTTGAATTTGATGTCTCATGATTTAATTGTGTTGTGTTAGTCCATCAACTTTCAAAATCAAACCAATTTCAACTATGAATATTATCATTGTTAAAATTTTCACAAAATTAACTATTGTAGCAAATGGAGCACATGTTAAATGATCATCATTGAAAGTGTATAATTTCCAAAATCAAATCAATTTCATCTATTAATTTTGTTAAAATTTAAATAAAGATGAGACTTAATGATGGCATTGATTTCATATTAAAAGTTAAGGGATTAAATTGACACAATTAATAGTTGATGGACCAAATTAAATTTTATCCAATCATCCAAGGATCAAATTAGTAATTTAACATTTTCTCTTTTCCCCTAAGAAAATGATGAAGGAGTTGAGTGGAAGAGGTTAGTCCCACGCCAATAAATAGTGCATTTAATGATTCTATTATTTTTTTTGGAGGTAAAAGATAGATTTAATCACTATTTTAACATGAGGAAAAATGGAGACAATATTTTTTTTTTTTCACATTTAATGGAGAGAAAATAGGAAGAAAATAGATGTTGAGAGGTGGAGTTGTTTCAATTACACTGTACCTAAATAGTGGGAGAAATAAGACTTTTACCTATATATAAGATTTCAACTTACCAATTGGTTTTTCGTGTAAACAGTATTTGAACTTAAGTCTATTATTCGATAACAAGAAACTTTACCGTTAAACTAATTAAAATCCACAGGTAAACTTCATATTCAAATAATTTCTAGAACTTATCATTTGTAATAAACTTCTAAATGATTTGACATTATATTATAATTAAAATCCTTTTTGACAGTGTGGACCATAATTTAGATACACCTTTAACGTCATGACATGTGCTCTTAGAGCATCTCCAACCCCAGTCTAAACCCCTCTCTATCTTCACAATTGAAGAGTAAAAATAGAGATAAAGTGCTCCAACACTAGTCTATTTTACTCTTCAAACGCCCAAAAAAAACACAAAGTATACAGTAGCTCTTCACAAATGAAAAGCTACTGTACACTCTTCAGCCAGATTCTTTATTATTTTTTTACCCGCCTATTTAAGCTTTTTTTTTTCCCTTTGTCTTTCATTTTGCCCGATATTTTCTCTCTCTTCAATTTTTTTTCCTCTGCTCTCCCTCTCTTCTCCGTTCTCTCCCTCTGTTCTCCGTTCTCTCTCTGTTCTCCATAGCAAGAAAGAAAGAAATAGCTTGGGTAGAACACAGGGTAGCTTGGGGTTGACAGAGAGGCGCCGATCTGGGCTTGGGTGTGCTCGGCGTGGCTTGGATTGACGGTCTCGGCGCCGATCTGGGTGTGGGTTTGCTCGGTGTGGGCTTAGGTGTGCTCGGCGTGGCTTGGGTTTGATTCTGTAAATTTGGGTTTGCCGATACGGGCTTGGTGGTGGAGCCATGGGTTTGTGCCGATCTCAGCGTGGTGCGTGGTGGTTGACGGGTTTGAGATGGTTTTGATTAGAGATATGTTTGATGGGTTTGATTCTGTAAATTTGGGTTTGTCGATACGGGCTTGGTGGTGGAGCCGTGGGTTTGTACAGGAGTAATGCTGGATTTTGGTGGTTCTGGAGTGTGCTGGAGTAGCATTGGAGTAATGAGGAGAGAAAAAAAAAAAAAAAAAGTTAAAATAAAATTATAAAAATATTATTTTAATAAAAATAAAGATAAAATAGAGAGTAGTGTTGGAGAGTATTGCTATTCAAATAAATAAATAATTGCTGAAATGGAGATAATGTAAAGATAATATAAAGAAAGTGTTGGAGATACTCTTACTTTTTACCTATGAGGCTACAAGTATTCTTGACTATTCTTTTTTGATAAGAGTATTCTTGACTATTCAAGGGCTTATTATTTAAAAATCCGTATTTCTACGAAGTACTTATTTTACCCTTGACCGGCACTAGTTTCGTTTTCCATGAATAGTCCTTATTTTTTTTTTCTTTCATAAAAAATGAATAGTCCTTTTTCAAATTTAATGGATTAATAAATGAGCATTGATCATTATCTTTTAATAACATTATTATTTTTCTTTTGAGAGCGATGTTATACTTATCAAATTTTGGGTTAGCTATGATATTTTTTTTCTTTTTACGGTAACGAAAAGAGATGACGTTATCCAATAAAATCAAACTCTTTCAAATTCAAAAGATGATATATCATATATAATAAACTTTCACACGTATGTATGCAAAATATATTAAAGTTTTTGAGAAATTTATCTTGTTTAGTTATCATAAACAAGATATAGCCATATCTACATGCAACTCTAAAAATTTATATACATTAAATTCTTCCAATTATTATTCGGTTAAGTTTGACAGGACAAGGTACCACAAAACTCAAAAGTGTTAAGACTTAGAACAAGGAGTCCACGTCACCTCCACTGCATTGACCATATTAAAATATTTATCTTAATTATTTTTGGTCTACAAAATGATAACTATAAGATTAGAATATCCCTAGAATTGATATGGTCATCAAGAACTAATCAATTATCAAAGAATCTATTCACAAAAATAAAATAAAAATATCAGAAAAAAATTATGAGAACCGTGACTGTTTCAATTTCCAAACTGCTGACATGACATATTATTCACGTTCCAAAAATTTGGGATTGCTCAATTTAGCATTATAAATAAATTTCCAATGACTTGATTAATATTGCTAAACAACATTTATGGCACTTTCGAGCCATGCCAAACGCGCGTAGACTTGTTCTTGATATGAAGAAATCCTCGTACTGGTAGAAGAGTAATAGTAGGGGTGGGCTCAGGTCGGGTGGTTCGGGTTTGGGGGTAATTTTCTGTCCTACCCGACAGAGTCGGGTTTACAAAGTTTCAATCCGTTGACCATCCGTTAAGGTGGTCGGATCAGGCGGGTCGATTGACGGTTTTGGCGGGCGGGTACATCGGGTTTATCCGGTTTACAACACAAACAAAAACAAACACAATCACAAGCACAAAAAAGCCACAAACACAATCATAGCAAACCCATTTTATTTCTAGATCCGGTGAGATCTCACCAGATCTGGCAAGATCTCACCAGATCCGGCAACCACGGTAGAAGAAAACAATGAGATCAGGTGAGCTCAAGCCGTGGCGTCGATTTTGTCCTCAGCCGTGCGTCGCCTTCGTCTTCCAACCCCGGCGACTTCTCGGCCCAGGCTCCTATCGTTTGTGTTTCTTCTTGGCGGAGACATGGTCAGTTGGTCACGGAGAGAGAGAGAGAGTGAGGGAGAGGGACGGAAATGAGAGAAGAGAGAGCGGAAATGAGAGAAGAGAGAGAGATGATCAGACCGTGAGGTTGAGAGAGAGAAAAAATGGTTCGGGTGGGGTGGGAACCGTGGGGATATTGCAGATTTTTTTTTTTAATGGTATTAATGAATGGTCGGGCGGGTCGGGTGGATACCCGACGAAAAAAGGGTAATCCATTACCCGCCCGAAACCCGAAAAAATATATAAATGAAATCCGTATCCGTCCGAATAAGAGTTCGCGGGCGGGTGATTGGGTCGGCTGGATTTGTCGGGCGGGTCGGGTTTCACGGATAGTTGCCCACCCCTAAGTAAAAGGATGGTGACGAAATAGGCAAGCTTTTGTTTTTTGGCAATCTTGGGTCCATAGGGTAGTTCATTGATTTGGACTTTCAAACACACATTTGAGGGGGGGGAAAAGGCATTAAAATTTGACTGCAGGCTCAGCAATATCCAAAAAAAATGTCATTTACGCGCGGATTAGTGGCATTTTTGTAGCCATAAATCGTGGATTTGGGTTTAAAAGTCAAATTGTAATTTTGTATTAAGGGATTGAGACTTGAGACTTGAAAGCGTCTCATGAACCTCCGGTGGTCCTTCAATGAACCATTGCTTTCTTGGTGGTAATTTTTGGGAATTTTCCGTAGAGGAATATTGCCAACTTGGATGTTACATGATGAGGAAAACAATTATTTTTTTGTTCTTGCAAGGAAATGCATTCTTTTATTCATTTAATTTAGCTATTTAAACATTTTAGGAGCAAAAGTTGACCCTTGATCACACACAAAATTAGACTTTAAAGAGTTTGCTACCAAGTTTTTATTACTCCTTATGAATCATATGGATGGGACTTAACTTAGAAATGATGAGGTACATGATGAAAATAACGATTTTCCTCCATATATATCCCAACCCACGGTGGATGTGGATCACATTAAAATTCTCCACCCAAGTAAACTGCAAAAAACTAATAACTCTGAAAGCGAGAGTAAGGCTAGTAATCATATTTAATACTAACTTTTATCAATTAAGCTGTTGGTGAATTGAAACATGCATACGTTAATTTAATATTTGGAACACAGATTTGAAGGAAAAAAGCATTTCAATTTGGCTCCATAAGAGGAGAAATTATTCAGTCCACCAAGTGAATCATGTCATCTATCCATCATTCTAATAATTAAACGTCACGTATGTTAATTTAATGACTCATCAATATTCACACAACCAACAAATAAGGAAAAAGACCAGAATACCCTATCTTTCTCTCTCCATCATAGTTGTGTGAATATTGATGAGTCATTAAATTAACATACGTGGTGTTTAATTATTGGAATAGTGGATAAATGACGTGGTTCACCTGGTGGATTGAATAATTTCTCCCATAAGAGCAACTCCAGCAATGCTCTTTAGTTTATCTCTATATTTACACTATTCAGCAACTCTCTATTTATTTTTTCAAGACAAACTCTCCAGCAGTACTCTCTATTCACTCTCTATTCTATTTAAATATACTTTTTTATTCTTTTATCTCATTTAAATATTATATTTTTTATTCATTCTTTATTATTATTTCCCGCTACAATTACTCGAAATAACCAACAGCCATAACCAAATCCTTCCCACCCACCGCCGCCGCCACCACCACCACCACCGTAAATCAACCCAGAGCAACCAAAACCCACCGCGACCACCACCGTGAATCAACTGTCAACCACCACAAACCCAACAAAAACCACCACAAAATCAATTTCTCAGCAAGCAAACAGAGTCAAATTCCAAAGTTTCAAAACTAAAGAATTAAAAAGAAAAAAAAAACCCAGATCGACACGGCTCCACCACCTCCAGGCCGAGACCCACTCCTCCAGGCCGAGATCGGCACGCCGTTAACCACCACCACGCCGGAAGAGAGAAGGAAGAGATCGGCAAGCCTAGGCCGAGATCGGCAAACCCAGGCCGAGATCGGCAAGCCCAAGCCACCGAATCAACCACCACGCCGTTAACCACCACCACGCCGAGATCGGCAAGCCCAAGCCACCGAATCAACTACCACGCCTTTAACCACCACCACGCCGAGATCGGCAAGCCCAAGCCACCGAATCACCACCACGCCGTGCTTCAACAAAAAACCGTTAACCACCACCACACCGTGCTTCAACAGAAAACCCAAAGAGAACTATTCAGCACAGAGAGAAAAGAGAGCACAGAGAGAAGAAAGGAAAAGAGAAGAAGAGAGAGAAAAAGTCAGATGAAAATGAGAGGAAAGAAAAAAAAACAGAGGATATATACTCGGTGGTGAAATGTTTTTTTTAATCGGATACAAAACAGATACAAAGTGTACAGTAACTTTTCATTTGTGAAAAGCTACTGTAGCACTTTGTAAAAAAATTAGAGATACAAAGCTCTGATTGAAGAGGACTGCTGGAGTATTACCCTCTATCTCTATTTGGCTCTCCTATATATGGAGATAGAGAGTAGTTTTACACTACCTGGAGTTGCTCTAAAGATTAAGAAAATGTCATAAACGGGCTTATGTGGAACATTTGTAGCCAGGGACGGAGGGAGCTAATGGGGGGGGGGGGGGGGGGGCATGGCCCCTTTGGCTTTTTAAAATTCCTCCCTAACTCCCTTATATGTTTTTTATAAGGATTTATATTAGCCGATTTGTTGGTTTGGGTTTAAAAGTGTGTTTGATGTGTTCATAGGCTATAAACTGATGGAAATTAATTGGTCATGATTATAAAGAAGTTAAGAGTGTCTAAGAAACTTTGGCAGGCCTCTTATGGACCATCCATGGCTGCTTGCTTGAATTTTGTAATTTTACTGGATATGACAACTTGGATTTTACATGATGAGGAAAATAGATTTTTTTAATTTCTTCTTGCTTCTTCTTGCAAGGTAATGCATTATAGTATTCATTTTAGTTATGGAAACGTTCTAGCAGTCAAAAAATTGTAACATATAATTAGATTTTAGAGAGTTCACAACACAATGACCATTTTTCCTTCAAATCCCTTCCCTCAACGTGTCAATTTAAAAGTCCCTCCTAACGTTTATCAATTAAGTTGATGGTGTGTGTTTAAATAGTCAATCTATTTCTATAAAACTTTATCGCTTTTATAGAGTGTATTTTAAGGTTAATAATATATAAAAATTAAAATAAAAAACTGTTGGCATGTTCACTCAATACATGGAATGCTTGAGTATAATACAACTGAATTCTTCAAATTAATTAGCATTACTTAAGGATCCCTACTGATTATAATGATTGGAATTAATTAGCATTAAGATATACTGCGACTCTATCAAATCGCACTGCTTTTTTACTTCTTGTGATATTATTATAATTCAAAGTGATTCGTGCCTTCATTTAAGGAAATTATTAATACAAAATGATCGTATTATAATCATTTAAAACATTAAGTTCGCCTAAATTTCTATAATAAATGTTAAATTAGTATCAATTTTATTATAAAAACCTTACAAACTGGTGTGATAATGGATGCAATTTATGTCACATCAATAATATTATAAATAAATTCTTAATTATTTTTAAAATTTGTATTTAAAAATTAACATATCAATTTATAAATCTTATATAATAAATTTTATAGTATATTTAGAATCACTCATTTTCTATTTACTTTATTCCGTAAATTGTCTCCAATGTTTTTGTAACAAAGAGAATGATAACAGAAGATAGAGTAATGAGTGAAACAAAAAATCAACCTCATATTTCTTCGTGCATTTAATATGGTGCATGGGCATGGCTGCTTCCGGTCCTATTTGCAACATTCTTGCCCCGAAATTAAAGGCAATCCTGAAACTTTTCCAACATCTTGGATTTTGTTAACGAGCCCCAAAATTAGCGTCCGCTCAAGGCTCTTAATCCAATTGGTTTTTGGTGTGAAACTTTTCCAACATCTAGACTTAACCAGTACTAACATTAAATATATATATATATATATATATATATATATATATATATATTTTTTTTTGATAAGTATCACTACCTAACTTGATAGAGAGTCATGCAGAAGTCACATCCTCTATTAAAACCAATATGATTTTTCTTTGGTGCATTTGCAACAAGTATCTTTACCGCAACTAATGCTATGAGACCACGTATCCACAGTGCCAGCCAATTTGGACAAGATTATTATTCATAGGATCATGACCTGTTCTTGGGCTGGCATGATATTGTGCTGGGTCCATCCATATAGCAATAGCACACCTTATAAGACCCTTTTTCATGTTGGGTCACTATTATTGGCTCTCCCCACTATGGATTTCATTTAAGACTGTTGTTATCAGCAACTGTAAATTGGACATGCAAATTTGACTATCATTATTGCTATTTGGGGGGAAGGGAGACCCAGTTGCGATGCTAGGATGACTCAACTTATCAACAAAACATTAAAAACGGCAGCAATGTTTATCCTGTTGACTTAGCCTCTTTAAATGGTACCCATATGAGCCATGAAGGCATGAATCACTTCGAATTATAATATCACAAGAAGTAAAAAAGCAGCTGCGATTTGATAGATTTTTTATAATCTAAAAACTAATTCATGTTTAATTGTTTATCTAGCTGTTTGGTATAAAGAACTTGCATAATTAATGCATTGAAAGTTAGAGAGCCATCATGTAAAAAGGGCCAAGTACACTAATACCCCTATGGTTCAATACAAATTTATTGATACCATTGGGTTTCTAATTTTTTTAATCTCACCTCCTATAATATCCAGTTATTTTAATAAATCATTTCCAATTACTTTCCCATTAAAATCATTAATGGAAATTGGTCACGCGGAGTCGCGGATAATAAGATATCATAAAATGTGTGATTTGAAATAGAGATATGTGAACAAGTGAACCTATTGGATGAGAAATTTTTAAGTCCATCCCAACTATCCAGTGAACTTAATAATTTAGGTTAGGTACATTTCATCTTACTACAATAAATGAAAATAAAATTTTAGTTTTGAAATTTTGGGATCCACAATAAATCAACTAACAGATTAATTAGGATTAGAAACCTATATTTGACGTATATTTCATGTGATTAATTTCTATGGGTCCTGTTAACGAGTGTCCTTAGGGCAATGGTTAAGGAAGCATTTAATGCTTCCACTTAATACTTCCATTTAATACAAAAATAACTTTTAAGGGTATTTTAGTCTTTCTATTTATTATCTTAATATTAAAAGTTCGTTATTTCCCGTAAAGTGTAATAATTTAATGCTCCTTAACCATTGCCCTAAGGGCACTGGTTAACAAAATCCAATTTCTATTACCAATTGGAAGCCCAATAAAACTGCAATAAATACACACTTCCTTCACTCAAAAGGAATTTTGAAAATGACAAATGCAGAGCATGCACCATAAATCAATACCTTACTTTCGTTTTGACACTCACCGAATTCCTACCCTCACCTAATTATGCATGTCCCTTACGATGTGGATTGATATTCTATGCAATTGGTATTGCATACAATATCAATTGAGTAGTTATGATTGAAAAATTAATTTCTTAACTTTCAATCTCAATCATTTAATAAAAAATTATTAAAAAATAAAAAAGTTTTGAAAATATAAAAACAAAAAAGAATTGCACAAAAAAATATTCCATAGATCTCAATCCGATGTATAATGTTTGATTAACATTGAACTTGTGAATCTTTGCCTTATGGCAACTCTTAAGTCAGCTAGACTAGCAGCTTTAATGCTCCCATTTCCCAAGACCCAAGTCCAACTAGTAGTGTACTAGTGTCTGACCCAATCCATGACCACTCGTCAATAATTAATTACTCGAAGCAGCAACAACAGCAAAGCAATAATATGTATGCCCGCGTAAGCAAGTTGTGCATATACCAACAAATTTATTTAATGCCCAAGTTGCATATACTTCAAACCCTGCTTTAAGTATTTTTATCATAAAAAAACCCTGCTTTAAGTATTAAAACCCACATCAATGTCAAAAGGCATTAAAGTGAAAGTAAAAGCTACTGGTATGATCTTTGATTAAAGTAAATCCATCTTTGTACAAAAAGCAGCAAAAGGAGGCCTAACAGTGACCTCAAATGCACATACACTGGAAAATAAAATCTGTATTGGAGCACCCAACAGGAGCACAAACTGAGTCTGAGAGAACATCACAACTTCTTCACCTAATAAAGCCCTTCTCGTTTGTCCTGCCACCATCTCCACCTGTAGAAAAGTAAGCCAAAAGTATTTCTTAGCATTTCAAGAGCTATTGAGAGAGAGAGAGAGAGAGAGAGAGAGAGAGAGAGAGAGGGGGGTTAAAGTTTAAAATTTTCAACTGGGCCTGCATATCCAAAACTGGTATTATAAAGCCTTTGAAGATCCCTTGGACCAAGGCCCACCAGACTATTTAGGGTCCATTAGAACTTTGAAACTTGAAAAATGAAAAAACAAAGGGAAAAAAAAATAAGGTCACTGTCAAGTTATTCAAAATTGATTGAAGTTTAACTTTTTTTTCTTCTTTTTTTAATATCTAATTCTTAAAAGTTGTAAACTCTTGTCAATATTTTCTGATTTTCTTTTCCCTTTCTTTCTTTTTACCTAACCAATTAAATCCCTATATAAAGTAATACTACCAACATAATATCTTTCACAAATTAATAAATATTGTTATTGCTAAATCCATGATTGACTTCACATTATTATTTATCATTAACAACTTACCACTTAACATGTGTGAAAATATTTGTGGAAAAAAATTATGACTCTATACTCATTGAATGTCAACATGTGATGGAATGTGTTAAGAGGTTCACAATGTCTCACTCACCAGTAATAATCCCATCTGGGTCGGATATGTTTCACTCGGTTTTCACCGTAAGGATAATCAGTTTCAGCTCGTTTTGTGTTTTGGAAAGCACAGCACCCAATTGAATATACCCCAATAAGAAACACAAGCATGACAATGTTAAGAACAGAGAGCTTGTGCCAATCCCTTCTCACGTTCTCAAGCACCCCGGCCTTGCAAGAATCACACTCGTAGCACATCAAGTTGGCCGCATTGTTCCACTTATAGCAATCCGGGTCTTGGGCTGACGAAGTTACCGTGTTGTAATTGCATGTAGTTGGTGGCTTACAACAACCAGACTGCATAGAAATTTTGATTAGCATAAAGTAATTTGATCTCACCCTAAAAATGAAACAAACATAGAAGGTTTATGTTGCGCTTTTTTTTCCCCTAAAGTGTGTCCAAATTTCAGAGCTTTTTGAGCACGTGATTAGTTATCAGGTGTATATAAACCCAGGCCCACACACATCAAGTAATTATAAGAAATAATATTTTAAAAATGAACTCAAAGTATATATACTCAATAATATTGGAGTTAGGTTTATGTTGCTTTGTTACTCCTTTTTCATTATACCATTTGAAAATGATGTAAAAGTAAGAGAGGTTTTTATTTTTATTTTTCTTTGCCAAAGTAAAAGAAGGCTGGAAATATATTTTTACAAATAAAAGAGAAAATTCAAGGTTGATACACCATACTTCATGGCCTACAAATCTCTATAATCAGTTAAGAAAATATCGAATAGAGTGCTTGCCCACACCCAAAAAAAAAAAGAAAAAGAATGATCAGATCAGAGCAAAATTATTATCTTCAGCTTATTTTAGTAAATTAATATATATATATATATAATAATGATTCTTGTCAACAAATAATTTCAGCAAAATTAAATCAACTCTAGGAAAATAGTTGTTTCTTTTTGGAGGGGAAAAAATTGAAACAAATAGACTGATAGTACTGATAAAGAGATAATTTCTTAATAAAGCAGAGTGTTCCATACCCATGCAGGTTTAATGGGTTAGACAATATATAGTGCCCTAAAACCAGTGAAAAGCTTGAGACTTTATTGAAATATTTGCAATCAAAGCAAGAAGACAAAACCATAATTTTAAAGCTCAACAAATTAATTAAAGCCTTGAAGAAAAAAAGAAGAAACTCACCTGTACTGGAGACATGTCCTTGTCTAGATAATCAATAGGAGTCCAAAGAGCAATCTTGGCACAAGTTTTAGAACCCAATATACAACTCCTAATAGTCATCCAATATTGAGGATCTTTAATCCTACTCCTCAACCAAGGTGAGTAGTCCTCTAGATGATACTCCTTATAAACCCTACCAGGCACTTCAACACCACCACCTTGACTTGTAACCACGAAACCAAACACAGTCAAAGCCATTAGTGCTCCAATAAGGAACAACATGACCACTAAGTAAACCCAAAGTGCCCATGCCACATGAAAGCATGCCCCAATGAACCCAGCTAGGGAAATCACTAGGACAACAAAACCTACAACTAGAAGTGGGGTTTGGAGGAAACTTTCACAGGTTGTGCTATTCCTTGCCATCCATAGGCCTCCACCAATGATGGGTATTGAAGCTAAGAGTGTGAAAAGGTTCAAGAACCCGATCACCGAGTTGCTAAACCGATACATCTCTCTCTCTCTCACTCTTTCTCACTTTCTTTCTCTGGTTGCTTTTATTTGATTCTTGTGGTGTATTCTTCAGCTTTCTTTCTCTTTATATGGGTGGCCGTGGCATTGCTTTTCTTTTCTTTTTTGGGTCCTGACACTTCTTGAATTCAAAATGTGTATCACCTTTGCTCTAATTGCTTTCCATGTATTAGGGTATTCAGAAACTTTACTTGAAGAATGTGACAATGACTAAATTAGGACTTCTTAGTGATTAAGTAATTTTGTTTAAACTTAAAGAATGACTGAAACGCCATTCCTAGCACTTCCTTGGCTAGGACAATTAAGATGCTTACTATGTATGCACTTACAATTATTGCAACTATTAATTAAGTTTATAAAATTTACATACAATTTCTTAAACATTCTACTTAGATTTTTTAATGAAATTTATTCACATGATTGTATTGACTAATGTAATAAAACTAATATTGTTTTTTCAAAGAATAATTAAATTCTATTACGTGGCTTATTGATTAAGATAATCTTATGATTGAATTTAATTGAAAATTTTAAAATGTAACACTTAATTAAGGATTTGTACTTAAATTTTATCTAAACTACTTGTATAAAATGTTTGGTAAAGTAATATATTATTGCCGCAAATCATGTACTCTGAGAGCAGGCAACGCATTGTGGAATGGTATTGATTCAGTGCAAAAGCCTTTCTACTGTCACCAAATAAATAATCTTTAAGAAATTAGCTTATGAAAGATGCATTGATTCATTATACATTGTCCAAGGCAAGCAAAGAATAATAGGCATTTTGGGTAATTACAGGTTCAGTTGCGTATGGGTCATGGACCCCATTTGGACTTCTTTTTGAAGCATGATCAGATGCGGAATTAGGCTGATCTTTGGGTGGGAATATATATATCGAAGCCTCCTTTTCCTATCCTCCCACATTCTTTGTTTAATATGCCTTTGTTTGATTATCTTTATGGCTCCACTATGCCCTTGTTTTTCAATGGAAAAATATTCAACTATATGTTTCTAACCATTTGATTCGCCAATGACAAAAAATAATTATCAAGTGGTTACGATATTCATGTTTGTAATAATCTAGAATAATAGAAGTGCAAAGGCTGCTTCTTTGGTTTCTTTTTTTCTTTACTTTTCATTTTCTTCCTTAAGAAATACTCCTATATAGGTAGTCAAGTAAAGTGTACATAATAGAGCTGTACAGAATGTATTTGTAGGAAATTTTCTCTTTTTTTTTTTTTTTTTGTCAAAATATGTAATTATTCATTAGAGAAGAAGTGCCTTCATGATTGTGCACATTATCAAAAGCTAAAAAATATTATCTTAGTTTTTTTTTTTTTTTTTTTTAGACTTATTATCTAATTAAAATTTTTGGGTCTCACAAGCAAAGTCAATAAGATTAATTACCTTTTAAAATGGGGGGCAACAATTTAAGAAACTATTGTCTTTAATAATTAAAAAAAAATAAGTTTTCATTAACTCAATTGATAAAGCTCGGTATCTATTAAAAAAAAAAAAATTACCTTTTAAATATTATATATATTTTTTTCAAGATATATTTTGGGCGAGGGGGGAGTTGAGGCTATATTTAATGTTATGCTTCTAAAGTCCTAATACATTCCTTCCTTATCTTTCATAAAGGTTATTGGAATACAATCTTCTCTACCTAATTTTTTTAATTTTAATAGATAAGAGGTTATTAAAGTTTAAACAACAATTTTCATTTCTCCAAAAGGTGCCCACTAGTTCTAGCCATTGTATTCTGATATTAATTGCCGGGCTCCCTACTATTAAATGTGTTAATCTCAACAAAGTTCTAGAACTAAAAACGTTCCCTGGAGTTCAAAATGTTTGATTCAGATTAACAATCTCTAAACTCTTCTCATCTTGGGTGGTTTGGTCAAGTAAAATGATATTTCCACAATTATTGATACAGAAATTACACCATCCTTAATTAATTAGTGAACATATACTAATACATCATATTAATTAATTGGTAAAAGTAATAAAAAGTTTCTTAAACAACAACTTTATCTAAAGTCATGATGCCGACAGGTTCTTTTTTGTTTCGTTTAAAAGGACTAAACAGTACTATACTGCTATTGCAAGTCAGGGCTGACTCATACCTGCTCCCTTAGAGTTCAAAAAACATAAAAAAGTTAAGGGTTAAAAAGTAAAACACCAAAAACTTAAAAACTGTGAAAAAGTTATTTAATTAAGGGTTGAGATTAAAGCTAACTTTTCAACTTTTAAATCTCAACCCTTAAAAAAAAAATATTTGTACGATGCAATACATGTAGCTATTCACCAAATCTCAATCCTCCCTTGTATACTTAGCTCCACCTACCAACCTATATCACCCGACAGCAAGAATCCAAAAAATAATGACTAGCGATGTACTTTTAAATGAATTTTAATTTTAGTAAGAGTAATGGCAATTGGCAAACCTGTGGGCTGTGGCTGTGGATGGTCATCATATATACCAAGCAATCATGTAAATATGTAATGGTCTTGAGCCTTAGAGCTTTAGAGCTTTATTTTTTTTTTGATAAAGCTTTAGAGCTTTATTGAAATATCAGGTTGCAGTTAGTGTCATGTAATTGCCTTTTAAGGGTTAAGATTGAAAGATGGAAAGTTCACATTTAATCTCGGTCTTAGACCAAACATTTTTTTTTTTTTTTTTGGTCTTATTAACGAATGTCTTAGGGCAATGATTAAGGAAGTATTTAATGCTTTCACTTTATAAAAAGTAGTAAAATTTTAATATTAAAACAATACAAAAATAACTTTTAAGGGTATTTTAGTCTTTTTATTTATTATTTTAATATTAAAAATTTGTTATTTTCCATAAAGTGCATAAGCATCAATTTAATAATTCCTTAACCTTTTTTTTTTTAAATAAAATCTTTTTTCTTTTTTTTTAATATCTCAATCCCTATTTTTAGAGTTCACTTACGTTTTAGTAGCTTTTATGAGCTATAGGATATCAAAGTTAGATTAATGTTCCTTTTGGCCCAAACGCATGCAATTGGGTTCACTGTACTTATATTGTATTTGTTGTACTTGTACCACTAACCCTAAATTATGCCTAATAAGTTTAAGCTTCTTTTGTACATTTTAATTATGAATCAATGATATACTCTCAATTTCAACAAGCAATTATTCTTAAATGAATGGCTTCAAATTGCAGATGCTTTATCCATATTGATATTAAGAACGTAATTAAACAAGAAGCATCATCTCAAAATGGTCCTTATGAATGAAAATTAGTTGAAGACCCGAATCCCCGACGTATTACCAAGTTGCAATAAGGTTTGTAAAGATAGGAAGCATAGATTTGGGAGAATATATAATTGGTCCAATTGCCACTTGATCCAAAAAGAATTCTTCAATGCTTCACTTATCTCTTTGAACCACTTAAGATCGTTCTTACTAGACTTCTCTCGGAAGAAAAGACATCAATAATTGACTTATCAATTATATATATTCTCTATATTGTCATGAATAAATTATTTTACTTTCACTTAAAAATAATCAAATTTAACTTAAAATTCACTTTATTTTATTGGGATTGTAATTCAGTTCTTACAAATTATATTTGAGAATGAAGCAAGGGACCACCTGAATTCCACTTGAAGTTTGTAATTCTTTTATTTATAATAGCACAATTGTAAATAGGATGGAAAGTTGAACCTTTCACCAAAACTACATATGCACGTAGTCTCAGACTTTATCTAAACATTGAGTCAGTAGGGCACTGCAGTGAATCCTATTCAAAGTAATATTAAGGAAAAATAAAATTATTCCACCTTCTTCTATAAATGTAATTCCATGAATTGAGATCCCGTACAATATTTTTATTTTCTCTTTTAATTTTTTTTTTTCACTTTTTAACTTTTAATTTTTTTTTTTTTTTAATTCAATAGTTGAGATTAAAAATTACATTTTTATCTTTCAATCTCAACTATTAAAAAGTATTGCATGGTGCAATCCATCACTTTATATACTTGCAAGTTAACCAAGGATGAGAAACCGAAAACGCTAAGACGGGGCATCATTAGCACCCTTATCCTTTGTGATTTTTTTTTTTTTTTTGAATCGCTTGTCCCTTGTGTTATTCATTTGTTTTTTTGTGTGCATCATGACACAATCATCTCTCCCTCTAAATGTCCATGCTGAATTCTTAAAAATGTGCACAATGTATCCAAAGACAAGAAAATTAAAATGCCATATATTTCTCACATATCAACTACTATTTTATTTAAGTTTTTTCTGTTACTGTTATTTTTGTATGTAATCTAAAATAAGGAATTAAATTCAGAGGAAGAAAAGAAAAAAAAAAAGATATCTGTTAACATTAATTTTCATAGAACACTTACCAAGAATCCTTTGAAATTAATGACCGGATTCACATATGGTTCCCTTTTTTTTCTGAATAAGAAACTTTATTAACAAAAAGAAAAGCCAAAGAGGACATGATCAGCATCTCCCTCAACCACGGTCAAAACCCAAACAGGTAAAAGAGGAAATGCAAACAGGCCCTTGGGTATTACACAAAGCAGCCCACTTTGCCGGACCATACCTTGAAAAAGCTCCGGAATGTAAAGATGACCAGCTGAACATGGAGGCAAAGGTAAGGCAATAACGCCCATGTCCAAAAAGTTGTAGACAAACATGACATGAAAATATACTTGCTAAGAGAATCCTGCATGGCTTTCTTTGGAAACGTAGAGTGGCCTGTGCTTTGAATTTATTGAACCTCTCAAACTATTTAATGAGAAATCATGTGTAGGCTTCTTTTATCTTAGATTGAGATCCTGTGTAATATCTAGGGCATTACATAGGTATTGTACAGTTCAAAATTGTGCAATTTTCTTTTACTTTTTTTATGGTTTAATTGCTTAACTTTATTTTTCAAATTAACTTTTGCAAAATTTTGAACTGTACAATCTCAATCGGCCTTTGCCGCATTTCCAAGTACAACGGAAAATTACTGAATTAGTTAGGGTAGAGCAATTAAGACCTGTTCTCCGATCCCGGGCCAACATTGTTTGGCCCACCACTGAGCCCAAAAAAATGAATGGCCTTGATGAGGACCCTTTATTAACCTGGGCCTCAATCAACCACTAAACTAGAGCCTGGCCCACTTATGGGTCCACAATTATATAGCCTGAGTATTGGAAGAAGTTCACGTTTTGTGTACCTTCCCTGGCCCACTCTATCTCTCTCCACTATTAAAGAAGCTGAAGAAAGCAGCATAATAGCAACCCCAAAACAGAAAGCAGGAAGATAGAACTGCAATTGCATTGGTCTCCCATATCACCATATGTGGCTATTCGATCCAGCTTCTCTTGAATATGGTTTAGAAATTTATGATGTACCATTTTTAAATTTAAAAAGGCACAACTCTTATCTTTTCTTTTTTTCTTTTTTTTCTTTTTTTTTTGGGGGGGGAGGGGGGGTTGCATGAATAAAGATGTCTCTTATTTTGAATAAAATCCTTGTTAATTTTTAAACTTTATTTCATGCACATAGACTCATGCATAACCTCATGAAAATATAGGAAATTTACATATTCAGATGCAAATGTGTAAGGTTGCTAGTATTTAAAATATCATCCTTACTCTCACCCTAATTCAATACCAAGATATTATAGTCATGGGAAGACAAATAAAAAATTTGTTTCTTATTAACTGTTAATTTCTAGCTCAATTGATCCAGTTTTGGATGTGCTCCCCAATAGTCACTAGTTCGAGTCTCCTAAGGACCAACTATTCAAGACAAAGTCTTGCGTCTATCATGGTACACATGACTAGTAAGGTGTTGCATGTCCCAATAAGATTAGTCGAGGTATTGAAAAGGATCTTGTGATTGTCCTCTCATTGTATTGAATAATTTCTCATGTCTCAACAGTGTGATCCCCTTAGATGAATTATCAATTAATCACACAAATCTCTTAAGCAGCCTTATTTTGTGTGTCTGCCACATTCTAAGGGTAGTAAAATGAAATCTAGTACCATTTTAATGGGACAAAATTTGATGGTCAACGCACACGCACCAAATTTGTGTGGTTGTCATTGCTAATTAACAGTTTTGAACTCTCAAATTGTGAAAAAGCAATGTCTAATGTGAATATGTGATAAGTAATACAAGTAGGGGTGGGTTCGGGTCGGGCGGGTCGGGTATTGGGCAAAACCATTGTCCGTCCATAGAAAATAAATTCACGGATAATCCGTCCGTTAACCGTCCGTTGATAGGTTCGGGCGGTTGGGTCGATTGAGCGGGTTTGGCGGGCGGGTGGTCGGGTTTAAAGAATATGCAAGTGGGCTTTTTTAGACTTTTTTGGGCTTGCAAGTGCACTTTAAAAATTCAGTCCATATCATTGTTTTGGACTTTTTTGGGCTTTTTGGGGCCATTTTAAAGCCAAATCAACAACTATATGTAATTGGGCCTACTAATTTAGTTTTTTTAGCCATTTTTTTTACTATTCATTTAAACCTCCTTATTTGCTGACTGTTTAAACCATTGTTATATATAAAAAACCAAACATAAATGCAAGTATGCAACAATTCCTAAGCACATACAAATACAAATACAAAAAATCAATTTCCTATTAACCTAAATTACCAACCAACTAGGCAACTACCAAGCATGCTAAATAAATAATTTCTACCCTAATTTAGCAAGCATACAAAACAACAAATACAAATACAAATACAAATAAATATATATATTTATTTATTATTTAAATAAATATTGTCGGGCGGGCGGGTATCCACCCAACCAAAATTTCAAAATCCGTTATCCGTATCCATATCCGTCCGTATATATGCTCACGGACGAACGGGTCGGCCAGATTGGTCGGGCGGGTCGGGTTTCACGGTTTTTTGCCCACCCCTAAATACAAGCTTGGCATTTGAAGGTTAAACACTAAACATAGTTTAATCCTTCTTTTGCATTCCAAAAAGTAAAATGCATTACTTTTCAAGGAGACAGTATCTCTCACAACAACAAGCCTGTGGATTTGAAAGACATGAAAGTGCAAGTGTTGACTTCTAATAGATTTTCCTTTCATTATTGTAAGATTGCTGTCTGTGCCTGTGAAATCAAACTGAGCTGGATCAAGATCAGCCATATGCTGCTTTGACCATACGCTGCACAATGCACATGGCTTGACTATACCCTTTTGTACCTTTTTTTCCGATTGAATTAATGGTGCAATGCATACTCCTAAACCAAGTTACCGACAGCCAAGTGGGCCATGTGATCTTAATCTGCACCGTCCAAAAATCTATTCTGTGGCTCAAAACATCAAGAAATTGTATACTAGTAGTGTATCTCCAATCCAATATTAATTGGAGATCAAATTGAGCTGCAGAGGATGGTTTTTGGCACCCTATTGTGAGACACTTCCCTTTGTTTTTCTCCCTTTGTTTCTTTTGATGCACTAAAAAAATCCACCTTGGACCAGAAGAAACCGACCCCAACCTAAACTCCACAAATCTTATACATAGCCCACAATCAGGTGTATTTATTGCCTTTTGTCACGTCCTTTAGCGGATGATAAAATCATAGAAGTACAGTTTATTTACTTTCTTTCTTCTTCTTTTTTTTCGTTTTTTTGCTGAGGGTACAGTTTATTACTTGCCATAATAATTTATAGTCACAACCAATTATTTGATAACTAATGAAGAGGAGTCAAATTAATGCTAATTAATATTATCGGAAGCATTGTAATTCAGTAGCATTGTCTGCTCTCCTTGTAACTATCACATTATCGAAGAAAATAAAGTGCTAACTAATATATGTGTGTAAAAGGTTACTAAATAAGGGTTTTTTTTTTTTTTCAATATATCTACAAGGGGACAAGCCTGCAGATCGAACCTAATCTTTCCCCCTACCACTTGAGCCAGGACTGAATACTCCATGAATAATTTCCAGTCCTAATTGAGCTTGATTTATGCACCTAGTAATGGATACATGACATTAGAAACCTTCAAAGGTTACAAAGACCTACTTCCTCTAAGCCATGAAGTTTTATTTGAGAATTATAATCATATTAAACTCACATTTTAATACCCATTAATCTTGTTTATTCTTTTTGTAACTCACTAATCTGCTAAGCTTATAAATAGATTTTCTTCCCCCACCTATTTGAGAGAGACACTACTAGTCTATATAATGTCTAATAGTAAGAGAATTTTACTCTCATTCTTTACAAAAATTTAGTAATATCTTTTTTTAATAACTATGTTACCTAGATATGAAGGAGGATATTATTTTAGAGTCTTCTGTCTTACTTAATAATGCAAACTAGTAAGATAACAACAAAGTGACCAAGTTGTGGTATCCGGGAGACAGTGTGCCTAAAAAAGTCTGTCGCACTATTGATAAAAATCTCACAAACATCGTGTATCATCTCAAGAGAGTGATATAGCCTGCATCTCAACTTGGTTACCATCAATCTTATGAAATTGACGGTAACAATTAACATTCATGTTATAAGATACGTCGAAGCACCTAATATTTTCTCTATCTTAAGGTGAAATAGAACTTTTGTGAAATATTGTTATTTAAAGCATAATTTGTAAGTTATGAATTCCATTTTATTTATTTATTCATGTTCAGAGGAACAACAAAAATTGATTAGTGCCTCAAGCAACTTCAACTGGAGTTGTTATAGTCAAGTCAAAATTGCTGCTGCTTTTTTTCTTTTCTTTCTTCTGTTGGTTGCTGATATTGTCTATTGTTTTGCTTAGTGTGATGCATGAACAATCTTCCTTTATCTACTTCAGAAAGAATAGAAAAAGATACAGAGAAAAAAAAAATCATAATAGGCAATGGAATGTTCTGTTGCATACACAGGCCTTGGGTTCAAATCCTCTTAACCCGGGAAGAATATCATATAAGGCAAACCGTAGCTCATCACATCCCCATAGATTTTTCCACTAACCTTGGCAATATCAGATAATATAATGTACAATTTTACCTATTAAAACAATATGGGAGCACTGATAATGTGAACATTTTCAATCCAAGCTTTAAAAAAAAAAAAAAAAACAAATTAAAAAAAAAAAAAGTACAATATTGTTGATCAGAACAAGATCAATCATTATTTGGTAGCAATGTACGGTTGTCATTATTGAAATCCTACAAAGAATAAATTTCTGAATAGAAAAGAATTCCATTTTAGTATATAACAGCCCATACCCTCCCAGCAAACAACAATGGCAAACTAAACTTATGGAATGGTAACACATGGGGCAAGAATGGAGGGGCACTCGAGAGGAATGCTTCTCTTATTGTCTTTACCTAGCCCATGTATAAGAACAGTTGTATATATATTTTTTGTGCTTACTTGTTAAGACAGAGTGAATAGGATTAATTGGCTTTAGCTTGGCATGGGCTTGTTCGCCAAAAATGATCTGAAAAGAATGAAAGCCTGACGAGGGCAATGCAGCGGAACCTCGTGTCCTGCTCCAGTTACTGTGACAAATGTCAATCCTTTGTATACTTGGCTCCAGCCACCAACCTATGTCACAAAAGAAGAGAGCTCGTGAGGAGATGAGTAATCAAATTTGTAGTATAAAAGTAGTTGATTTGCAGTGTTGATATATTGGTCATCATAACAAACAACTATAAATTTGTTATGTAATTATGTTATGAAACAAACAAACAAACAAACAAAATCTATAATAACAACAATTACTAATTCAACTTTCACTGCACTATTACGTTTTGATGATATACTAGAATTAAATGTCACAAAATGATGTTTCAGTCCACAAAAACTGAAAGTACATAAGTTTATATTGGGCTACTGGCAGAGCTAATTGTCATAAGAGCAAATAAAGCCAACCCCATGTCACTGATTAATTGTACGAGTACCTCTCCAAAGGAAAGAAAAACGCTTAATATATGCATTCACGTTTCTGGTTGGGATTATAACTTATAAGTTTATAACAAAGTAAGCAATTATATTTAAGTTTTTGGTTGGAAATATATATATCTTTCTGAGCACTAACCTTTCCATTGTCATACCATGGGTGCCAGTTGATTATAGTTGGTAGCTTCAGGGCATCAATGGAGTAACGAGTTGCAGTCACAGGAACCACCGCATCGGTGTCTCCACTGACAAAAGCGTTCATAAAAAACCATGTTCAGATGCGGGATGCATAATAAATCTAACAAAACTTGTTGATGGAAATTCCAATTCCATCTGATACCAACAATAGGACAATGCTAAAGAAAGCATTAATGAAACAAAATACAAGCAGTAGGACAGTGCTCAGGTAAGAATGAGACACCGTTTCCATTACTACAACTATTAAACATCAATGTCCCAAAAAAAATTCACTGATTTCATAGGGAAACTCAGGGAAGAAGGGAAAACAGAGAGAGAGCGAGAGAGAGACCTGAATACCCATATCCTGAGACCAGCAGCAATGAGTTCTCGGTAAATAGGAAGCATAGAGAGTGGAGAATCCGCCCAGATATTACCAACAATATCGCTGTGAAGGAAAGATGTGAGGCAACAATGCTAGTACAACATATGCAAGAAAACTATCTCAAATATCTAAAAACAGAACTCTTACCTGCATGTTTTCCATGGATAAGAAATCCGAGTTACATTGGCATGGAGTGCCTTCTGAACTTCTGGGAGATTGAAGTACACTTCAGAGTACCTCTCGGTGCAGGGATCATATGCTCGGGACATCCATGGCTAAGTTCAAAAGTGAGAGAGTCAGATCAACTAAAACAAACATTATGAGCAGTTTGTAAAGGGTTGAATCAAGATAGAGCAATTAGTAGACCACTAAGAGGAATATATTGATACCAAATAAGTAGTGCAGAATCATATAGCAATTCGACGCCAACTATACCAGTAGTGAGGAAATTCAGAATCAGAATTACTTTGCAGTATTCAATCTAAAGTTAAACAAAAGGTAACAGGAGAACTGGGGTCTGGGAAAAAAACGAAAAGAAAAACATATCTTAGTGTGGGGAAAAGCAATGCATTTTCGAAGTATGTGTTGCCTTTTAGGACATATTCAGAACAAATTTATATACTTTATATATATTTAAAACATATATACATATAACCATATATGTATGTGTGCATAATAAATTAGATGCAGACACTATTTAATATAGTTAATTGTTGTTGAAAGTTCCAAAAATCACTGGCACAATGCCGGCACCAAAAAAAGAGTGACAAATGCCTAACAATTATGATGGTTCAATCAGCACAAACTTAAACAGGAGAGTTAGTCTGGATCTTTGGATTGAAGCTTCTAATCAATCAAGTGATGTCGTCTGAAGCTCCTACATACTTTTAGAAAGATTGGGTAGATCAGGCATGCAGAGAAAAAGTATGATATGAACATGTTCTGAGGGCCTGAGGCCAGGAGACCTGGACCCACTTCTCCATGTGCAACATCATGAAGAACATAATGGCCCTTGGGCACCCTTAACAGCTCAAATTCAATATTTAAAAGCTCTCTCAAGTACTCAAATGATCCAACATATCTAAAAGACTAAATCCAAGTCCACCTTCTAAGGCAGTCAATGTGAGAACATTTATCTGATTTTTGAAAGGAAAAAAATATATATATTCTTTTTCTTTTCCCTTCCCTTAACGTTTCATTAATCATATATATATATATATATCTTTAAAGACTTCCAAAATTACAATGGTCCAAATAGGCAACATCTCACACACAAATATAGACCCATGCAAAAATAGCACCATAACTAAACTGTTTTATGTAATAATCTGTATGTGAGGTCACTCAGTCACTGAGAAAACAACATTTGGTATTAACAAGCCACATTATGGGTCTAAATGTTTTTGTGTTTGCCATTTGGTTGATAGTCACACAAAATTCAAAACCCTTATATTCTGTTGATAAGTAAAAGAAAGGATTGATGAAAGCTTACATAATGACCCCTTAAGTTGCCCTTCGATGATACAGTACTATTGCAAGGCTGAGTGAAAATGCTATATGGATCAATTTTTCCTAGCTCCTGCTCTGCAACATTGAGAGCTATCATGCAATCCAATGAGGGGTGCAGAGATGACCCTAAATCGCAGGCAACTCGTAGTTTACGATAGGTGGAATCTGAAATCAAACCATGGGTCCACCAATACTCGAAGGTGCCAATATAATCATGGTAATCATCAGTAACAGCATTTCCCACCTAATAGAAAGAAATCAAGCAAGACAATGGTTGATTGCCATGAACCAGATGAATATTGAAGCATATCACCCAAATTCTAATGAATCCACATTCTCACCAGAAATCCCTTAAAATTAATAACTGGGTTCTGAATCCCCTTGTTTCTTTGGTAAACAATTTGAGACAACTGAGGAACATAGTGACCTGAAACAGATTATGCTTGCAAATTAGCTCATCCCTCATAGTATCAAGTTTCCATGAAATTTTTTGACATAAATAAAGACAATGACATAAAGTAACTCAAGACCTGCATAACTTTCTCCAGCAATGTAGAAATCCCTGTGCTTGTACTGCGGAAACCTTTCGAACCAATTAACAAGAAATGTATATGCATCTTCGGCTACAAATGCACAACACCCAGATCCCAAAAACATCCAAAGATGTCATTTAACTAACATTGAACTTAAATAACATAATGTACAATGCTAATCAATCATCCACACATCAGCACACGTGAAATTAAACAAATAAATTACCTGTCCTCTGATCACCCGCTTTGTACAAATCTGATGTCGTATTGGTATACGAAAAACCAACACCAGCTGGAGATTCGAGGAACAGTAAATTTGCCACTGTATGAAAGTTTGAAAGTTCATCAAAATTAAGTGAAATCTCATCATAAACACACTACAATGGAAAACTACATGAATATTGTCTTGGCAAATATAATACATACAACTGTTCCAAGCGTAGGGATTTAAGTAAAGGGTCTTCCCGTCAGGCCTAATATGAAAAGGTCCAATCTCTTCAGCTGCTCCATAAGCAACAGAAGAGCAACCAGGACCACCATTGAGCCAAAGCACTAGTGGCTTTGACTCAGCTCCACGACTAGCCGGTGACTCAACCAACCAGTAAAATAAGGCTCTCCCAGCTTGCTCATTCACAGTCACATAACCTGAATACTGAGTGAACCCCACATTCCTTGGCTGCCCTGGCAACTCACTGATCCTATCTCTCACTTGAGAAGCAGCAAAACAAGTTCCCACAAGAAGGGACAAAATGCAAACAACAACAGAGACTACGGATTCACCCATGAATAAATCAGACAAGAAGAAGCTAACAAAGCTTAACAAAACCCAGAAACACAAATCTAAAAAAAAATCAGTCTTTTCAAGGAATTGAGCTATAGAGCTCAGGATTTAGACAGAGCTAGCACAGAGACAGAGAGAGTGACAAATAAAGACCTCAATTTGAAGTACAAAACCAAGGAGCACTAATCCCAAAATAGTCTTGGACTTCCAAAGAATTAATTCACCTACAGTTTTGAAACTATGGAACAACTAAACTAAACAAAACCCAGATCCCAAAAAAAATATCTGAGTTTCCCACCAATTTATCAAAAAAGTAGAGAGAGAGAGAGAAGTTCAAAACTTTATATCAATTATCATAACTGGCATTTTGTTCACAACCCCTATGATTGTGATTAGCTATTGATGGGGCATGAACAATTTGAAACCATGAAGTTGTTTGTGTTCTGTTTTTTCCTGACTTCTTATAATCAAAACTTTGAATTTTCTTCTCTCTTCCTTGCATTCACATCTATCAGGCAATTGACCAAACAGGTAATAGGTGTACATGGGGTAGGTTCTAAAGGATATTCAAACTTTTTGGCTGAGATTATTATTAACATTTTAAGGCTCAAGCTTTTAACTGAATCCCATAAACCTAATGAGGAAGGCGGTGACAAAAATTAATACTGCTAATCATTGACTTATCTAATCCGTGCAAGCAATGATGAAAGAAGCACTAAAATATAAGCTAAACCAAAAAAAAAAGACACGCTCACATAGTGTACCAGTTGTTACTTGTTACTAACTACTACTCTGTTGTTGTAGTGGCCCATCGAATTTTACTCCTAGAAATGGAAGAATCAATGGGAGGTCACTCTCAGTCTCAGTGGCTCAGTGCAGTGTTCTTCTCTTTCTTACTTTTTTCTTCGTTTCTTTGCTTTTATTCCTTTTTTGCTTCTTCTGGGCCCTCTCTATTGCTTCTTTCTTCTTGCCTCCCATCATACCCATCATTGATTTACCTTTTTGTTAATTAACTTTTTAACATCAAATATTCTTTTCCCTAATCATAGGAGTTTTAGTCATTGACAAGTACATGTAATGCAAACAAAAGCAAAAGACAAGATTAAATTAGTTCTTGAATTTTGGATTTGGAGGATTAATCTTTTTAATTTTCTACTAGCCTTTTAGGTTACCTACTAAACAATTTAATCATATGATTTAGCCGAAATTTCTATCGCGTTATATAATTTGGAAATTGCGTGATTAAATCTATTAACTTATTAAGCTTTAACGGAAAATAGTAATATAAAGTTTGATTTATCATAAACCTATAAGTGTAAAAGAGTTTGTGGGTTTTAGTTAACTCAACTGGTAACATTTGTATATCAAAAAAACAAAAAACTAATGTAAAAGAGTTAATTTTATTTTATAGAAAATTCATGATTAAAATTTAAATTATGTGTAATTTATTTCAATATTAGGAACGACATACAATCTATAAATAATAAGCCCATGGTATTGGAAATTCACTGTTTCTTAACATTTAAATGTATATATATGAAGCGGTAAATCTATAGATTTATTGTTCTATTCTTTCTTTCTTTTTTTCCTATTTTAAATATTTCATGTCTTCATTTTCTGGCTAACAATGTTGTTGTCTTAACAAAATTCGAATTAGCCTACTAAGAACATTATTATCAGACTCCTCATTTTTTTTGCCAATTGAGTTCTAAAAAACTCACTTTTGCTAATTTAGCTAAAGCACCACTGTATCAGACTCCCTATTCTAACTTTACTATTCTATTTTTTAATATATTCTTATTATTTTATTTATTTTTTCACAACTCTCAAAATACCATCTTTTCTAATTTTTCTCTACCCTCCTTCTATACACCCGTAGGATATTCCCCTTCTTTTTCTTTTTTTCTTTTTTCTTTTTTCCTTTCCTTTTTTCTCCTCCACCCACGTACACCTCCCCTCTTTTTCTTTTTTCTTTTTTTTTTCTCCTTTTTTTCCCCATCACCCACGTACCCCCTCCCACTTTTTCTACTCCCCTTTTCTTTCGGGGGAAAACGCACGATAGGCTAATTTTAAAAACAATTTTGCAAAAAAACACTGTTTTGAAACTAATGAGGGATTTAGCCTCGTCTCTACCAGTGACGAGTTTCATTAAAAAATATTACGTGGCAGTATTGCGTGGCATTCTGGCGTGGAGAAATTTTAACCCGCTGGAACTCGTCTCTTGTAGAGACGAGTTCCACAAAATTTTTTAAATTTTTTACTCTGGCGCGAACGCACACATTGTTATTAAAAAAAAATTAATCTGACTGGAACTCGTCTCTGCTAAAGACGAGTTCCATTGAAATTAAACCAACCAATTCGCATTCGCGCATTAAAAAAAAAAAATTTGGCTGGAACTCGTCTCTGCTAGAGACGAGTTCCATTGAAATGGAACAAGTGAGATATTATTTTTAAAAAAATTTGGCTGGAACTCGTCTTTAGCAGAGACGAGTTCCATTGAAATTAAGCAAGAACACTTCTGTTGTACCACCCAAATTTGAAAGCACCACCGCCACTAGCAACAACAACAACAACAATGGTGGTAACAGTGGAAATCTGGGCATATGGGCTGGGATTTGGCCATCCCCACGGAACCCAAACCCACGGCAACAACCCACCCTCACTACCCATCCCCTCCCAAACCCAACCCAGCAACTCACAGCCACACCGGCAACCAAATCCACGCCACCACCACCCTCACGGAACCCAAACCCACGGCAACAACCCATCCCCACGGAACCCAAACCCAGATCCACGCCACCACCACCCTCACGGAACCCAAACCCACGGCAACAACCCATCCCCACGGAACCCAAACCCAAATCCACGCCACCACCACCCTCACGGAACCCAAACCCACGGCAACAACCCATCCCCACGGAACCCAAACCCAAATCCACGCCACCACCACCCTCACGGAACCCAAACCCACGGCAACAACCCATCCCCACGGAACCCAAACCCACGGCAACAACCCACCCTCACGGAACCCAAACCCACGGCAACAACCCATCCCCACGGAACCCCAACCCACGGCAACAACCCACCCTCACCTCACGGCATATGTGCTGGGATTTTGAGAGTTTCAGAGATAATTTTTACGGAGAGAGAGGGAGGGAGAAGGAGCTACGCAGAGTGAGTTGAGACCGAGAGAGTAAGAGAGAGAAAGAGTTTCAGCTTTTGAAAGTTTTGAGAGTTTCAGGGTTTCAGGCAGGGGAGACAGATATTTTTATCATTTTAAGTGGAACTCGTCTCTTCTAGAGACGACTTCCAGCTGGAACTTTTTCTTCTTTCCGATTGAGCAGACGTGGCAAATTGAAGTGGGACGTGGCAAAATTGAAGTGGAACTCGTCTCTCCTACAGACGAGTTCTAGTGGAACTCGTCTCTACGAGAGACGAGAAGGCTATTTCCCTTAAATGTTTTGAAACAGTAATTTATTGCAAAATAGTATTAAAAATAATATTATTAAACAAAAAAAATCCTTTTCTTTCTTCTTTCTTTCTTTCTCAGCGTCCCCCCCTTCATTTTCTTTTCTTCTTTCTTTCTCAGCGTCTCCTTCTTTCTCAGCATCTCCCCTTCATTTTCTTTCTTCTTTCTTTCTCAGCGTCTCTCCCTTCATTTTCTTTCTTTCTTTCTTTCTCAGCGGTGCTTTATTATTATTTTTTTTTTCGTTTTGAGCCTCCATCTTTGCTGTTACTGCTACTTCACCTCTGAATGTATTTTTCTTTCTCATTTTTTTTTTTCTTTTTTCTTTTACTGTTCATCATTTTTTTTTTTCTCTATTTGGGGTATTGAAGATTTAGATATGTTACTGTGTTTTTGTTTTTGTTTTTGTTGTTGTTGTTGTTGTTGTTGTTGTTTCCGTTATTATTGGCGCGGTAGACAGCTTGCAAGAGAGAGAAAGAAGTCTTTTTTATTCCCCGAAGGATGAACAGTAGCTCCTTGAGTTGGGCGAGCTATTGTTCATCAGCTTCAGATTTTCAATCGATTGTGGAGGCTGATGCTGCATGCTTTTGCTGGCTCCTCCTTATTTTGTGTTGTTTTCAGCTAAATATTGAGTCTGATAATAATGCTCTAATTAAACAAAGTTTGAATGTCTTCCCAAATCATTTTAAAATTTACCAACCGACTTTTTTGGGGGGGCTAAATAAGAATATATAATTTCACTAACAAACAAAATAAATTAATACAATAAAAAAGAACACAAAGGACCCTAGAGAGTACCATCTCTCTGTTCATGGTTCAAACCCAAACAAAGATGGTTAAAGGACTATTTGCTTCACAAGCTGCTGCACATCTGACAACATTAGGAGCAAAAATATAATAATTATGTTATGACTTATGAGCGGTACACAATCAATTGTCATGACTCACTCCTTATATACTTTTATTTTCTATCATTTCTTGACACTTTTAAGTAGTAGAAAAAGTTATATTCTCCTATGAATATACTTAAAATCTCAGCACTCAAAATCAAAGTGAAGAGCTTTAACTAAGTAACATGTGTTGGATCTTGCCTGATAGCCTCAAATCTCAATCACATGTGCCTTGGTGCAACTTGTAAAGTGTAATCTACCAAACTTGCTAGCTGCCATGGCTTCAATCCACAAAGGATCTCCTGAGATAAGTAGTAGATCAGACCAAGCAAATATAATAACCACGTTTTCATTTCTGTATACTGTTGCTGATGCTACCAAATCTGTTGAAACTGCTGAGTCAAAACTTACTTTATGCCAACTATGTTGAAGAGCTAGATTGTGAGATAACGAATTCTTCACACGAGGGGGAAATAGACTGTCGGGGCAAGATGCTTATGATACTGCTTCTCTGGGGTCTAACTCAACTACTCATTCATGAACCACAAAATTCCTGAGAACATTGAAGCAAAAAGAATAAATTTGAGCTCCTTTTCCATATCAAATAGTCACATAACCTTGTTCAAAAAAAGAATATTCACATAAAACTTTGAAATAATCATTCTAATCAATATGGTTGATAACTCAAAAATTATAATGACCATTCGACGTTGCAAATTGTTACAAAAGGGAAGGGGCCGTAGAGAGGGTTGAAATAGTTTCTTTTCTTGCCACTTAATAATACATATAGGGATACCATTTAATCCGAAAACTTAAACTTACAAATTTGAGTCTAATTATATTATATTAATTCTTTAAATTCTTTGTTTTTCTTCAAATGTGAGACTTCTAATCACATATGTATCCCCGACACCAGCCAGGCAAAGATGCTTCTTACCCACAAACTGCTTTTGATGCCATTTTGCATGATATGAGAATCTATGGAGTCCCAAAAATATGTTTTTGCATGAGCCTTGTCATTCCATGTGGTATGTTATAGGTAAATCGTCTTTGTTTATTGAGTTGTACTTACTTTTTTTGTTTGTTTAATTAGGTCATTTTTTTGTCAACTAGTTGGCAACTTGATATCAATTTTCACGTTTCGACAAAAGCTAGAATAATTTAGTATAATGGATAATCGGGGTGGGAAGCCCTAGAGATAGATGCTCTATCAGATGGTTACAAAAGAAAATGATTCGGCAGTAGTTATAATTTGGATAGTATTCAAGGAATACTAGCCTACTAGGGGTACTCAAGCAGGGATAAGAAAAGATAAGCATGCATTGAAAAAAAAAAGGACCCACCATGTTGAGGAGTGTGGAAGAAAGAGAAAGACAAAACAATGACGGCTTTAGTATGGGCCAAAAGCCAAAACATGATTCCATGTTCAACCGGCCTCAGCTCCATCTTTTCAAGTCAGATGTTTGTTCTATATGGAACTTCAACCGTTCAAAATAACTTGAAATTTGTTACTATTTACTTGTCGGTGCCAACTAATAGAAAAGATAAAATCTCTTAAAAATTGTATCATATAGACGTAAAATTAAACCATAAAAGGGAGGGACAGGGTTGTGAACTTGTGATCCCTCTTCTAGAGTAACTATTAAAGGGAATGGCAAGGAGGCCTTGGATGCAATGGTGCAATTTTCTGGAAGTGTCAGGAAGATAAAGCAAATAATGGTAAATATTTGTGGATTCAATCTATGTCAATTATGCTGTATGGTTAGATTTTGTTTGAGTGATTAATAGAAATGGTAATAATAGGGGGTTGATTTGTTTGAGTGAATATAATTGTAATAATAGAAATTGTAATGTGTATTTGATCATCCTTGAGGACGGGTGTGTTTAATTAAAAAATTGTATATTTCTTTTCTTTTAGTTTTAATGTCTTTTTACTTAAAAAATAAAAAATAAAAATAAAAATAAAAACTTGCCTTGTTTATTTATAAAATTTGTACTTCTCCTAATATGTTATACAACTTGTACTTCATAAACCTTAAGAGCTTCTCAATTTCTTTTCAAAGTCCGATTCAGCTAATCAATTTCAGGCCCAAAAAAAAAAAAAAAGAGAACAAATTCAGCTTATTGTTAAATGTAGATGTCAGACATTGAAGGTGGCAATACCCACATGTACAACCAAGAAAGCAATTGAAGGTGGCACTTCCTGTGCTACTCATGTTTTGGCACAGGAAGTGTTGTTGATTTGTAATACTGGGACTTGGGTAAAAGATTGTCCTACTTTCCTTCTACCTGTCACACAAAATATTAGGTTTGATTGAATAAAACTTATTGTTGTTTAAGAAAATAAAACAATTTAATTGCCTCACATTGCACTTCTTACTGTTCTCATTTTCTAAGATCAGTGCTGTGGTTCGTTTCAGACCAAACCATCAAAGTATTTTTTCTTTTCTTAAGAGAGAGAGAGAGATCATATACGCAAACCTTAGGGTATGTTTGGTCATAATTTTTTGTTTTTGTTCTCAAAAATTGTATTTGTATTGTTCTCAAATTTTGAATCCAAATTGTGGTTTTCTACAGTTTTCAATCCTTTTTTTTTTTGTTGGTGATTGTTTTCAATTGAGGGTTTTCATTTATAATTATCATAAATTTCATTCCCTCCATAAATACACAAACACACCACACCAGTGACAAACTCACCCCGTGAGAGCCACCAAGAGCCACCCAACGCAACCGTGAGCTGCTCCCAGCCGGACAGCACGAGACCAATCAACCAGCGCCACTGTGTGGCCTCCCTCGCGCGAGCCTCTGTGTATGCCGGTCACCACATGAAGCCAGCAGCTCCACTACGCAGAGAACGGCTCCACCACCGCCTCCAACCATCTTTGGCCTCCAGATCTGGATTGATTCCTCCATCTTCACCGCCTATTCTAGGGTTTGTTTGCTTGAAACCCATGTAAAATCTCCCTCCACCGTTTTATTAATTTTTTGTTTTTAATTTCTCTGAAATTTTTACAACTAGCTCCACCACCGCAAGCAACCATCATCGCCTTCAGATTTGGATTGCTTACGCTATCTCCACCGCTTATTTAGTGGGTTTGTTTTCTTGAAACCCAAATCTCCCCCCACCCTTTTGTTACTGGACTGTTTTCAAAAGTAATTTCATGGTACATAAAAATATGTTGTTGATTGATAGCTTTTACTGGGTTTTGGAAATGTGAATTTGAGGAAAAAATATCTAATAAATCCCTTTCTATGTGAATTTGAATGTGTATTTGATAATGTTGAATTTGAGGCTATTGAAGAGTTGGAAAATTGGGTTGTGTTCTTTGCTGAATTGAGTTTTTTTGTTAATTAAAGTTATTATGAAAAATTGGGTTGTGTTCAGGGGTAAGAAATGTGGAGCTCGTTTGGAATTGGAACTTGGAGAGGTTGCTATGTAATGATGCCACAAACTTGTTAAAGTGAATTGGAGGTTAAAAGCATTCAGAGAGGTTGGTAATATGAAAAATGATGAATTTGGTCTCTTTCCAGATTTGCAAGTTTTTTATTTTATTATGTGAACGCAAACGCATTGCCAATTATTAACATTTCTCAATATGCTCAGCAAAGGGAGTAATGAGATTTGGTGAGAGCTTCAACAAAAATTTCGAAGAAGAAGGAGTTTCAGTAATTGCTATTCATGGCCATTGAAAATGTCAGAAAAAGAAGGAAAAAATGTATGTTTAATTACAATAATGCCACCGGTCAATTTGTGCAAAAAATTGTAAAATTTTCACCGGTCTTTTGTACAGTGTCTGAAACCCACCAAAAACATGTATAAATTGGTCTCAATTTGGGCCATTTGAGTATCAAATGAACAGTAAAAATATTTGAATCCAAAAAGTGAGAACAAGTGCCAAATGAACTAAATTAGACCCGGACCCACCATTTAGTACCTCATTTTTTCTATTGGGCCGTCATTGCGAAGATTTATCTGAGATGGGGCCTCTGGAAATTCAAAAGACAGGGCCAGCTTAGCATTTGTTTAGGCCGAAATGAATGGGAGCAATAGCATTCCATTTCTACCACTAAAATAAAATGAAAAAGAATGGACAGCATCATACACTTCACCAGGCAGGCTTTTGGGCCTCATCCCTTGATGGCAGGTGATCATCATGTATCTCCACCAATCTAATCGTAGCATAGTTCATTGGTTCAATTACACATTTACCCAAATCAGCAACATCAAGAAAACTACGCATTTACCCTTCTAGTAGTGTTTGCTATATTCTTTTTTATTTATGTTATTTTCTTTCTTAATACTATGAAAAAGTGAAATTTTGGTTTTTGTACTACTTCTAATCTTCTAATGTTCAAAAGTGGATATTAAATGTTTATTTACTTCTGAAAAGGAAAATAAAAGGAATAGGTAAATGCTTCCTTTTAGATGGGACAAAGTATTAAAAATTTATCTATTATGATTTATAATTTATTTTTCATATTTTAACATTTGTGGGAAAATGAAACATATATAAGGGAAATTTAATTATCTACTGTAATTTATAATTTGTTATTCATATTTTGACATTTTTGAAAATATAACATATTTCATCAAAAAAGAAAAAAACAATATTTTTGATGTGAAGAAAAAAAAACAATATTAAGCATAGATAATGGATGTGGAATAATATTTCATCTTCCGTTGAATTCTTCAGTTGGTAGGTGCAATATCAACTACTATTTGTCACCTCCCATTAGTTCACTGTCCGCTTTAAAAGTAATCCGTATTTGTTTTTTTGTTTTTTTAGACATTGTACAAATAGTCAACGGCTAGTGCATAAACTTGGGGGAAAAAACTGCTCTACCAAAACAAAAAGTCGGTGGATGCATAATGCATTTCACTTTCCCAATTCCCACTTCCTTCCCCCCTCCCCTTTTTCATTCTAACTTTTTAAACCACCAAACAATATTCACAAAGTCAGCAAACTTCATAGCATCCATGGAACTCAAAAAAAAAACTGAACAAACACATGTTTCAGACCAAGAAAAAAAATATAAGGACAAATCTCTTAGCAAATAAAAGGACACATGCCTTTTATTCAAGGTACGTCCTCAAAACCATGTCGTATGTTATTTTGCCGTCCTCGTTGTAGATTCTGGACTTTATTGTGTAATCTTTTTGGTTGCCAATAAATTCCTTTTTATATAGCAAAAACAAAAAGTCTCCTCAAGAAACCTTATCATCCCCTGATTTGTTTAATGGATTCTTTTTTTTTAATTGAAAAAACAATAATAGTGAACTATATTATAATTTCTTTTTTGGAAAAATATGTTTTGGGTCCTTATATTTTAAGAGTGTTTTCATTTTGATCATTGTGTTTTGAAAAGTTTCATTTTGATTCTTGAGTTTTTTTTATAATGTTTTGTTTTGGTCATTGTTGTCATCTACTTAACAAAAATTACTACATGACTAACAATTTGCGTACGTGTTATTTAATTATAATGAAATAAGGTCACAACATTACTTAGGTTTGTATATGGTAGACAATAAAACGATATTAGTGGTAGGTCTATGTGAAAACTAATAACAACTTATTATTTAAAATTTTAGACAATGTTGTGAAAACGTTGTGATCGTAACATTACTAAATAAAAACTATTAAAATATTTTTTTTTTTTTTTTGGTGAAAGGGAAATTTCATTAAACAAAAGCAACTACAACAAACGGGGGTACGAAGCCCCCAAACTGTCTGCCAATAAATGGCTTACAACAAAAGAAGGAGGAGAAGCATAAATAACAATAGCACAGGAATCTAAGAGATTGTTCCCCTCCTTAGCCAAAAGATCCGCACAAAAGTTGCTCTCGCGGTGAGCATGCTGGATAACTACTCTCTCAAAAGTGTGGAGAAGGCACCTGCAATCATCAATTAAAGCACTGTAAGGGTGAGTGACAAAAGGAGTCCTAGGCACAGGTTTGAGTAAATCAATCACAGCCTTAGCATCAAGTTCGACAACAAGTCTGCTAATATGGAGATCTCGAGCAAGAGTGAGCCCATCCCGAAGGCCCCAAAGCTCGGCTACTAGGGAGTTTGTAATTCCAAGGAAATGAGAAAATCCTTGGATCCAGTTACCATTATTATCCCTCAGCAAACCCCCAAAGCTGGCATGGCCAGGATTACGTGAAACTGACCCATCTGTGTTAAGCTTCACAAAACCTGTAGGAGGAGGTGTCCAGCCTATCAGAGTTTCAACTTTTGGGGGTTTATCGTTTTTATGGGGTAAGGAGTAGAAGAAATCAATGGCTAAGGATTTGGCTTTTTTCATGACCTCAGTGGGTTGAAAAATAAAGCCTTCCATAACCACCTTGTTACGAGCAGACCATAGACTCCAGCAGAAGATAGGAAAAACATCCTTCCAACGAAGAGACTGATGGAGAGAAGTAGGAAGGTCAAAAGAGACCCAAGTCTTCACCCAACTGAAAATGTTAGAGCTTGAGAAGAATTCTGGAGGGGCGCCAACAGTCAACCATAAAGGCTTCACGACTGAGCAATCTCGAAAGATGTGGAGAGTGGATTCAGAATCACTTTTGCACAACGGGCAAGTATCCTCAGTGAGGATTTTCCGATTATAAAAAAGGGTTTTTGTAGGAAGCCGATCATGAGTAGTTAACCAAAGAAAGAATACCACCCGAGGAATGGTATTGACCTTCCAAATCCACTTCCAGCAGCCAGGTGAGGGTGGAGTAGTAGTTTGCTCGAAAGCTAACCGGTAAGCCGAAGAAGAATTAAATTGACCATTCTTCGTAGCTTTCCAATAAATGCAATCAGCTTGGTCCGGGATCAAAGGCCGAGGAGTTGCCAAGATGAACTTAGAAATCTCACTAGGAAGTTGAAGAGAAAGACTTTGCAAGTTCCAATTCCCTTGAGAGTCCCAGACATCACAAATTTTCAAAAGAGCTTCATTGGGAAGTAAGGGTCCAGATATCAAGTTGCGAAGCACTCCCAGTTCAAGCCAATGATCATGCCAAAAGTTAATTGTTTTCCCATCACGAATGAGCCAACCTTTGCCAAGATTACAAATATCATGAGTTTGGTAGAGACTTTTCCAAGTCTGAGACCGACGGCCCAAGAAGGGTTGGTTTAAGTTGTATTTGGTGCGAAAGACATTTGCCCAAATCTCCGTTGAGCCCAAGTAGAGATCCCAAGTCCTTTTGGCCAGAAGAGCTTTATTTCGGATTTTTGCATTTTTAATACCCAGACCCCCTTCCTCTTTAGGACGCGAAATTGTTCTCCAATTAAGAAGATGAATTTTCCTTTTTTCAGCAGTATCACCCCAAAGGAAATTCCGGTTGAGTTTGTCAAGCTCTGAACAAATTTTCCCTGGTAACATGGTGCATTGCATAATGTGAGTGGGGATAGCCGTAGTGACCGCTTGAATGAGAGTGAAACGCCCAGCTAAAGATAGAGTTCTAGCTTTCCATCCTGTTAAGCGGTCTCGCATTTTCTCAAGAATGAAGTCAAAAGCTCTTTTGTCGCGCCCATCCACAAGGATAGGGACCCCAAGATATTTGCCAAAAGACTTCGAAAGCTTCAAACCCAGTTCACTTTCAAGGAACCCAAACCGAGAGTGGTCTAGGTAATTTGGAAGAAATATCTTGGATTTGGATAAATTAACTTTTTGCCCAGACGCACTACAGAAGGTGTCCAACACCCTATTGATAGTGATGCAGTTTGCTCTAGTGGCTTTGGCAAACAAGATTAAGTCATCCGCAAAAAATAGGTGAGTAAAGGAAGGCCCATTCCTCGCAGTTTTAACACCCTTCCAATTCCCTTCAGTAACTTCATTCTGAATAAGGCACGCCAAGTATTCCATACAAAGGATGAAAATGTAAGGAGAGACAGGGTCCCCTTGCCGAATGCCCCTAGAGGGAGCAAAACTTTCGAGGCGCTCACCATTCATTAGCACACTTAGAGATGATGAAGAAATACACGACATGATTAGGTCAATCCAGGAGGAAGGAAAATTGAAGTGTTGAAGAGTAAGCCGGATGAAGGACCACTCAAGTCGATCATAGGCTTTTTCCAGGTCAATTTTTAGGGCCATGGTGCCTACTTTGCTACGCGATTTCGTCATTGAGTGAATAATTTCTTGGACAACAATAACATTATCACTAGCTTTCCTACCAGGAATGAAGCTGGCTTGGCAGGGATGAATGAGGTTGCTGAGGAGAGGCTTCAAACGAAGAACCAAGATCTTGGTGACAGCCTTATATAAGGTGTTACAAAGACCAATAGGGCGAAATTGGTTGATTGTCTCAGGCTTCGCAACCTTAGGAATCAAGCAAACCAGAGTAGCATTAATATCAGCCGGCATTTTTTTCGTAAGAAAAACATCCTGAATAAATGAAGTGGTGGAAACCCCAACTGTGGTCCAGAATTTTTGGAAAAATATGGGATGGAGGCCATCAGGTCCAGGAGCCTTGAGAGGTTTGAAGGACTTGAAAGCATTCTCAATATCCTGATTGGACACAGGATTTTCCAATAAGGATTTTTCATCCTCTGTAAGCCTTGTACAATTAATATGAGCATGCAAGGACCGATTGGAGCTAACTTCCTCGGTAGTATAAAGCTTAACAAAGTGAGACCGGATTAAGTTTTGAAGCTCCAAGGTAGAATTTGACCAAACTCCAGCAGTATCCTTAAGACACCAGATTTTATTTCGGTGGCGCCTACAAACCGTAGAGAGATGGAAAAAGGAAGTATTTCTATCGCCTAAGGTGGACCATTGAATTCTCGATTTAAGAGCCCAAAATTCCTCCTCCATACGAAGAATGTCTTGATACTGACCGGTTAGATCCCTTTCAAGATCCAAAAGCGCAGAGTAAGGCCGAATACAAAGAGCTTTTTGAATACCACCCAATCGGGCTAGGAGCCTCTTTTTCTTATGAAAAATATTGCCAAAAACCTCGCGGTTCCACTTGGTAGCCCGAAGAGTGAAGTCTTTGATAGCATGGTTGACATTATGAGGAAAACATAACCAAGAATCCCTCACCAGGGTTGGGAAGCTTGGATCATTAAACCAAATTGTTTCGAGACGGAAGGGTCTTTTACCAAAAACATGCTGAGTCGGCCAGAGATCAACAAGAATCGGATTATGATCTGAAGAAGCCCTAGGAAGATGGAGAACATTGGCCTCCTCAAAAAGATGCTTCCAAGTAGGGTTACAGAGAACCCTATCAAGTCTTTCCATTACTAAACCACTGGGGCGCTTATTTGTCCACGTAAACCTTGGCCCATTAAACCCCAAGTCCAAAAGATTGCACGTGTTTAAACAGTCTCTAAAAGCAGACATTCTTCTTTGGCTAGCTGGAGTAGTACTAAACTTCTCATTGCTAGACAAAATTTCGTTAAAATCTCCAGCCACTAACCATGGCAAGGAGTGAGTAGCGGCAAAACTAGCTAGATGATCCCATAATTCAAGGCGAGACTCAAAAGAAGGACTAGCATAAATAGCAGAAAATAACCAAGAAGAGTTTGAGGAATTCACCTGCACGGAAGCATGAATGACCTGATTCGTGACAGTGAGCACATCCAGATAAACTTGAGTCGAGTCCCAGAGAAGCCAGATGCCTCCACTAAAGCCCACAGCATCCGAACGGACAACTCTATCAAAACCCAAAGCCATGCTAACAGAAGCAGCACGTTGACCTGAGATACGAGTCTCCACAAGAACCACAATTGCAGGGTGATGGTATCTCATGAGAGCAGCAAAGTTTCTACGGAAGTTGGGGTTACCTGCACCCCTACAATTCCACAGAAGGATCTTCATAGATAAACAATTATGTATCATGGGTGACGCATTGCGTCGCCCCCTCCGTCTCCATGTGGCCTCTCGGCGACGATAATCCCGAAAGGTCTCCACTGCAGCCCGTGTTTGTGGGTTGAGTACCACTCGGTATGAATCTCCTTGAGGAGTCCCTTCCGGAATCAGATCCGTGGATAGCATGAAGGACATCACTCTCTGATGAACTTCGATGACAATGACTGTCGAGAGACTCGCCAGGAAAGGAAGAAAAAGCAGAGTGCTCTCCAGAGAGATGATGGACGTCAAAGCTTCGAGGGCTTCGGCATCGTTCTGCTCGGATGTTGTCTCTATTCCAGACGTTGCTGTACGGCCTGGAAGCAGTTCCCTGATGACAGTCCTCGGTTCTCTCCAACGAGGTGGAAGTCCGAGTTGCAGTTGCATCATTGGAGAGACTATAGCCAGGTCGGTAGAGAGGTTGACAATGATTCGGCCAAACTGCGTACTCGGTGGAAGTTGTGGGATCTGGTCCCTCAATGATTGTTCCATCGCCTCCTCGACCTTTCGCCAAAACAGATTTGGACATTGTTGTAACCAACTCACCAGTGCATCGCCGATAGGGCGCATGCGCCCCCTCATGAGAATTGCCCAGTTGTTCTGAAACGGAGTGGTTGACCTGTGAACTGGGATTGGGGGAGGTGGTGGGGATTGCTGGACGTTCTGGTTTCTCGGATTGGGGTAGGGGTGGTGGTGGCGTCGGGTAGGGTGATGAGGAACCTGGGTTGGAGGAGCCATGTTGGGGAGGTTTTGAGATTTTTGAGGAAGTTAGTTTCCGGTTTGGAGTTCTAATATTTGGTAAGGTGGTAGGAATATCAACCAGATGTGATGAAGGAGAGTTGGACTCAAGGTCCATGTCAGTGACCAAAGGTTGAATGGGGGCAGTGGGTAAAACATTTGCCCAGTTCTTAGGGGTCATGTCTAACGGGATTTCTGCTACATTTTTGGAAGTCAAGGGCATAGCTTTGGATGCAACAGTCTGAGGCGGTGGAAGTTTATCTTGCAAATTTGATAAAACCTTAATGGTGTCAGAGGTTACCTTGAGGTTATCACTGAGGCGTGGGTTGGAAGTTGGTAGCTTAGGGACCTGCAAGTTGTCTTTTGTGGGGGTTACGGTGTCAGCAGGCCTAGCCATGGATATGTCCACATCCTTTGCAGCTATATGTTGGGAAGTACCAACATGGGCAGAAGTAGGTGGGCCCCAGTGAGTTGGGGATTGAGCCGAAGTTGACTTTGTTTGAAAAATTTTGCCCGCCTTGAGGTTTCCTCCATGCACGGTGTGGCGAGTAGCATTTGGAGCCGTTGAAGAGGAAGCGCTAGTTTTCTTGTTCCTTGGATGGATCTTTTTCCTGGTCACCAGCATCCAATCACCATACTTACCATTCTCAGAAGACTTTGGGGATGATGGTGGGGTAGATGTGATTCTTGGTACACCATGGTTATTGTTTGGATTGACTTTCAGGGGGCAAGCAGTAATCCGGTGGCCAACACAGCCACATTCAAAGCAAACAGCAGAAATTCCTTCATATTGAACCTTTTGAAGAATGTCACCCACTCGAACTATGGGAGTAAGAGGTTGGTCAATATCAATTTGAATACAAATACGAGCATACCTCCCACGTTCACTGTCCGCTGTTCTTGCATCTATTTTGAGGAGCTTACCCAATTGATTCCCGATTCTCCGAAGTAATCCCGAGTCATAAAGTTCTATAGGAAGTTCTGGTAGCCGAACCCAGACCGCCGTTGTTGTAATCTTGGCTTCCGATGGACGGAATCCCGGGGACCAACACCGTACTGAGAGAAACTGTTGTTTGATAAACCATGGCCCTCCATTCACGACATTCCAGTAGTCATCACTAAGTTTGAACCTAATTAAGAAGAAATCTAGGCCAAGATCTATAATCTGCATGTCACCTTGTGGCTTCCAAAGACTACGGATTCTGAAATCCATATATTTGAAACCCACCGATTTACCAATCGCTTTGATGATGAGAGCTGAGCGCCAAGGGGCTTGGATTCTGAGTTTTTCTTCTTTGGACAGAAGGATAGTAGGATACTGATCATCAATCTCGACTTCATCATCAGACACCACTGTTTCCATGTCTATTGAGGTGAAGATTGAGTCTTGGTGTTCCCAGATGCCCTCGGGACAAACTAGAGAATCTTTATAGGACCTAATTTGGCGTTGTGGAAGAAAGGAAGCAGAATCACCTTTTGGCTTTTTGTTGCTGCATTCAACTTGATCGAGTTCCTCCGGTGACTTTTCAACAGAGGACGTGGTTTCCATAGAGAACGTTCTCCTTTCTTTTCTCTTTCTCTTCGAACTATTAAAATATTTTTAGAAGAGCCAAATCAATGCTTGAAAATCAAATTTTTTAGGATGATAATGAAAAACTTAATAAGAGAATTGTAATTGCGTTTTGTTTGTTTGTTTTGTTTTTTCTCAAATCAAGAAACTTTAAATCATTGTGATCTACGCAAAAAGATGTACCTCTCATTTTAAATTCCAATATCGTGATTTGTACTACCCATTAGTTATGACATTTAATATTCAACTTGAGTTATCTTTTTGATTGAAATTTTTTAAGTCTCCAAGTTTTTTTCTTTCTTAATTATCATCCCTACTTACGCGATATACATCAATAAATTTGACTTATTTCGATGGTAGCCAATCACCAGCTCAAGTAGTTTTACTGGAACCTCCCCACGAAACGATGAAGCCGGTCTGGAATAATTATATTTGCTCACTATAACATCACTTTCTAAGACTCAAAGTAATTGACTAATTTGTCAGTGGAGAAGCCCACGTTATCTTTTGATTCTTTGATAGCTACTCTCATGATTCGAGCAGAATCATAATAAGAAACTTGTTCCGGCTGCCAAAGCACTAAAAGTATCCACATTTTCTGCGTTGCTTGAATTTTAGGGCACTCTAGTCTCTATACATACTTTTTTCATCAGATTCTCTCAATTCTAGTTAAAAAAACTTTTTTCTATCTTATTTTAATTTTTAATTAGCTCAGTTTTTACATTTACCTGAATTAAACTTTCTATTCCTTCCTTATTTTTATTTTGTTTTCTCTCTAGAAAATCTCTCCCGTAGTCTTTTATCTCTCTCGACTCTCCCTCTCCTTCTTCTTGAAGCATACCAAACCTCCAAACGTCAAATCAACTCGTCTCCCACGGCTCGCATCACCAATCTCTTTATTCTGTCTCCCTTCTATACCAACAAAGTTACGAAACGATATAAGTAACTCTTGGTCAAGAGTCTTATGACTAAGTGATATTATATAAGTGAAGATTTTGTACTAGCGAGCTATAATTTAAGCATCAAGTTTGATACCTAATTGCTCATCTTCTATGATTATGACGAAAGGGTTGGTTCGACTTGTATAGAAGGTTATATTATTTTTTTAAAAACTTACGTATTACATGAACGTAATGTTTAGTTTGGGGAATCTAATATGTCCACCAACATCCAGATTCTTATAAATGTGATGACTAAAAATATAATTTTGTGCACACGTTTCCTTTGATAAGGAATATACAAACCTCAATAATGTGAGATCCTATATTTGGTGTATTATAGAATTTTTCTTACTAAAATATGTCTAGATTTACAAATATAATGTCAAGTGTATTACTTGCACTTTTAAGCAACTTCATACAAATAAATAGTAGAATATAATATGTTCCATAAATAAGTTATATATTGTTGGGTAATGAATTGTAGCTCGATGATCTAGCACCTAGTTCAAATCCCCACTTCTTTCAACCCCGCTTGCCAATTTACAAAAAAATAAAAGAAAATAAAAAAAGTCATATTTTTCTAAAAAGTCTAGTAACATTTACAAATAAGTGAATAACACATATAGTACCGATTACCGAACTAATTATTTTGATTTTTTTTTTCTTATGGTTTATCACAACATCATGCCTTATCAATTCTTAAAAGGGAATATAACCATAATATAGGAAAAAAAATATCGAATACATATCATAAACACTTTTTTATTCAACGGTTATAATAAAGGAGGAGGGAGATTCAAATCTTGGTTCTTCTCATTAAGGACAATAGACAACACTACTAAGCTAAGAGACTCTTGACACATAACATTATTAATTGATTAGAAAATATAAACTGTAATCGTATCCACCTATAAAAGAAAATCTACAATCACACACAATGGAGGTTTGGTGGGAATACAAGTAGGTGTGGGCATTTAGATTCTCTTAACTATTTGCAACAAAATATAAGAACGTTTGGAAATTTGATTCCCTAAAATCTTAAAAAATTATTCGAAATGAAACAACTATATATGTTGAGTAATGTAAATATTGCTATTTTACAAAAATAAATTTTAAATTGGAGAAGCTTACATAATAAGGAGGAAAAAAAAAAGTTTTGGTGTTTACTAAAAAAAAGTCGTAATATTTAAATATATTTTTTTTTTAATATATGATATAAATTCTAATCTAAACTCGCACATACATATATTTTGAAGATCTCAAAAATCACAGGAAGAATAGTTAAATATTAAAATATTTAATTAACAAATGGTGAAGAATTTAGAATATAAAAAGAGATACAAAGTTATAAAAGAAAACGGCATATTGCAGGCGGCAGAAGAAGATGCTGGGTAAGATTCGCCACGTCAGCATTAATGTAGGTGCACGCGCTTGTTCCAAGGGTGACGTGAGGTTGTCAGTTTCAAACTTGAAAGTGAGCGATCGGGCACGTGTTCGGTTGCGTCCCAAGGGGAACGCCAAGCGCGTTGTACTCGTGCGGTCGCACGTGTCGTGGATGACGCAAGTGAATTGTCGTTTTGTGCTTTGACTCCGTCGTAGTGCGAACTGAACTAAGAAAATAGTAAATCAGGCGGGAAGTGCCAGAAAGCCTGAATCCCCACGCCAAAAAAGAGGCGGGGAAAGTGTAATTACAAAAATGTTATCGATGATTGGCCATCATTACAGAAATGCCATTGAATTTAAGGTATTTAAATTGTGGTTGCTTGTTAATTCAATGACAAAATCTTAACGTGTGATTAAGGGTAGCCAAACTTGATTGGTTAGAGATATAGTTAGAAGATAAAAAATCTTTCATTTTGGTTGAACTTAATTTTTCAATGGGATTTGAATCACACAATCCTAATTATACTTACATTTCACAGAGGCGCCAAGTATATGAAATGGTATTAATCTTTCTCTTTCATAACTGAATTATTTTTTTGGAAAGCAACCTTTGTTAAGTAAGAAGGAGCAGTTAAGATAATGCCTTATTCGTGATTTTTTATTTCATGTGTCATGTGGGCAAACTGTGCCACTTAGACAACCCGATTCATTTAATAATCATGTTAAAACTTTTTAACCCTAATACGACATGTTTATTAAGTTGGTTGACACAACACGAACTAGGTAACATGCTTAATAAACAATTTGTGTTGGGTTGATATAGACACAAATCATTTCAACATGTTTATGGGTTGACATGGATATGACTTATTTCAACGCATTTAAAAAATATAACCCAATATAATTAACATGTTTTATATTTTGTAACCACATAAATTATAATATTTATGAACAAATAAATTCTACATAAATTGTATTTCATAATAACATCAACTAAAATGCTAATAGCATGCAACCTAAAAGTTATAATTTAACCCAATGAAGTTCCACCTAAATTTGGAAATACACAATCCAAGAAAGTTAAAATGAAATGAGAGTTTTTTATTTGGGTTAAGGGTTGGGTATTTTAGAGTTTCAATGAAAAATTCATTAATATAAACATTTATTTTATTAATTACTCAATTCTTTATATAAAATCCAAATTTATGGCGGAAAAAAAAATGATATTTACTTATGTAGGTTAAACGAGTTGTGTCAATTCTTCTTAACTTGCCTTGACACAAATAATGACTGTGTCATTTTAGGTTGATTGAGAGTCAAGCAAGTTAACACAAAATTGACCCATTTATTAATCTTGTCACCGCTTGACACGAACCCATTTACACTAATTAACACTAACCTATAATTAAAAGCATGTCATGTTTGTATCATATTTGCAGGTCGTGTCAAATATTGTTATTCCTATTGCCATCTTAATTAATTATAACCTCATAACCTTCAAAAATATTCGACATGTACACCTTAAATAAAATCCATACACCACACCTATATATCATCACATGGAAAGAGCACTTCCATGTGGAAGTCATTCAAAGTTCACACGAAATAGTTTATAAGAGCATCTGACTAAAAGCTTTCTGCATACGGCTGGCTATACTCTCTCCCTTCGACCTTCGACTACATCTCGAAGTAGCCTTCTTTAACTTCATGATTGTTATGGAAGGACCTATCCTATTTTATCAATTAATTTACTATTGATGAGCATACGATCTTTAATACTATTTCATGAGTTGGTGTCATTGGTTAAGTTACTGTTAGATGGTGAGTTTTAATTGCTTGTTACAAAAATTCTGATTTATTTATCATTGGATATATCCTCGTCATCTTGACTTACTGCTGGACATGTATCATGCTTTAACTTACCGCTAAAGTTATTACGGATTGACCTGCATGTGGATATATGGAGTTGCTAACTTAGTCATTTAGGCCAAAGTGAAATCTATTGTTATGTGTAAATCCGGTTTCCTTCTAGGTATTGGACTGATTATGTTTTGAAGGCCTTGCAATGCACTTGTAGCCGTTGGTCTCTCTTTGGGCTAGAATCAGGGCTAGACTCCCAAACATATAGCGCCCGTTCTTAGAGCATCTCCAACAATATTGGATTTGGCTCTCTATCTCTATATGTGGAGAGCCAAAATGAAGAAATGATGCTCCAACAGCTCTTCATTTTGCTCTTCAAATTGCCAAAATACTACAGTAGCTTTTCACAAATGAAAAACTACTGTACACTCTTCATTGAATAAAAAAATGTTTTAACCGGCCCTTTTTTAAGTTTTTTTTTTTCACGATTTCTTTCTCTCTCTTCCTTTTTTTTTCCTTTCTCTGTTCTCCCATTTTCTCTAGCCCGCACAAATTCTAACATATATATATATATATATCTATCAAATTGAAACTTTCATTTCCCCTAATTCATTACCTGGTTTGAATCGCCGAGCTCGACCGGAACTTCGTAATGGTCATGGTCATACCCGTTCGATTCTTTAGGTTCTCGGAAAGCATGATTGTGCTTCGAATCCAGTGATTCGGTACGGATGGCGACGGTGAGGCCAGGTCGAGGCAGCAATATTGAGCTTGGTGGTAGATAAGGAAGGTGATGGGTGGGATCTATGGCCAAAATGAGATTTGCCATTGGGTCGGGCATGATTAGAGAGGAGAGAGAGAGATATTTCATTTGCTAGATGGAGAAGAAGAAGACACCGGAGAGAGAGGAGAGAGAATGTAAAAATATGAGAGAAAGAAAAAGGAAAATTAAAAGAAAAAGAATAAAGAAAGAATATTTAAATAGAGTACAGAAATAATAGAGAGTCTGCTGGAGAGTGTATCTGAAAAAATGAATAGAGAGTGGGGCTGAAATCTCCACATGTGGAGATAAAAATGAAGAGTCTCTTGGAGATGCTCTTAGTTATTATTCCAAAAAAACCCCAACATGCCTTTCATTTACATCAAAAAATGAGAAAGTTTTGTTTATAATATATATTAAGAGTTGGATATATGCAACAATTTGTTCATCCGGACGTCCAATGTAAGGTGGATTCCTTTTAATGTTTGCAAGAGAATGACAAAATTCAGTAAGTAATTCATAAACCTAGTGGAATAATTATTTCCAAAATGTTCAAACACCTAGCATAACAAATGTGCTTCTCAATTTATGTCGGGAACAATAATTGCCAACCAACGCAGGTGTGCATGATGTTCTTCAATGTCATTTCAGTAAATAACAATAAGAAAGCAATATGTAATTATCAAAAGCAAAATGTAACAATAAGAAAGCAAAGTGTAATTATCAAAAGCAAAATGCATTTGTAGTATACTCATCTCAATGACTAACTTTTATGCTATTCTATTGCGACTCATTAACTAAGTCACCGAGATATATTTTTTTGGACATACGAAATATGTGATTTTATATTTTTTGTTAACTGTAATTGAGAGAATTCAACCCCACGAGAAGGGGTAGACCGTCGATGCCATTATACCTAGGATCACTGATGAAAGACGTGAAAGACAATTACAAATATGAAGTTGCTCTCTCTCTCTCTCTCTCTATTTATGGTTCTTATGCTCAACGTAGAAATATGTATATATACAAATGAAAAAAATGTGAGATTTAATACAATCTAACTGTTGCCCACCAATATCTCTCATTGTACTAAGACCAGCTTTCACTATTCATATACGGTAAAAAACATAAAAAAATCTCTCATAATTGTATTGAGACCAGCTTTAACTGTTTATCCACAGTAGAAACGTCAGAAGAATCTCATAATTATACCAAGAGATCAACCAGATTGCTCTATTTAAGCAAGACACTTCAGCCTTTGTAGGGCAAAACTTCTTAGAGTATTTCTTAAAAAGCATTCATGTGTTGAAACTTGAAGAACCTTCTTACTATTAAAACATTTGTATCGTTTAAATCTTTCAAATGTATTGGAGCTTTCAATCAAGCATTGAGTTTATCCAATAATCTGTGTAAGTACTTTTTAATAATTACAATTATATTATATATATATATATATTATTATGAACTGAAAAACTTTATTGAACAGGCAAAACTAAGAAACAGAGCATGCACCCTCCTAATTACATTTAAAAGCGAAGGAGGGGCTGAGCTATAGTCAACGAAACCAAAAAAGACATTTGCTAGAGACCATCGGGCTACAGAGAGTGGGCAGCCATTTTTGCCTTTTTAGGAACCCAAAAAGAAGAAACAGAGGAAAATGAACTAGCACGTAACTCTGATTTCCAGCAGCAAATTTGCAATATTCCATGGGACGGCAGCACTATAGGAGGTCAAGCATTGTATGCAAACTTGTCAATCACTTTCTAAACAAACATATATATGAAATTCCATGACTTAAGCCAATGGACATCGCCTGAGAAAAATATATATATATTTTTTTTCATTCTCAAACTATTATGCCAATTAACCCGGCACTTCTCATATATACCTGACATGGAGGTGTAATCATTTTAACTCTTTTTCTTTTCTTTTTTTGCAAAGAGGAGAGTTTTCTCATTGTTTCCAAAGAATCATGCGATAGGCCAAACGAGAAGTAAGAATAACAATACCAACGGCATCTTCAAGCCCAATAATGGTAAAAGTGCAAAACGTTGCCATGTTGTTTAGTTTTGATAGTCATCTCATCTTGCAAGTAATGTACGTGCAATGTGGTTGGAGGAAAAGTGTATACCAGTCCATTTTAACATTAAAATCTAAGTAAACTGATTTTCAACTAAATGAAACTCATTCAAAGGGAAAAGTTAATAAAATAAATTGCATAAGTTTAATTAAATTAAGTGAGGTGGAGTTATCTAAACTTATAAATTTGATGCAGGTTAGGAGAAGTGCTTGAAGGCTATAGTCATATACTGGCATTTGAATATCAAGGGTGCAAAATAAGTTTAATACTTAAGAAGAAAAAAGTTTTATCTCTGTGAGTGGTGTGTTAGCTTGCCAATATTTACATATGTAATATATTTTGATACTTTTAGCCCAAAGGGATGTGTTCTTTTGGTAGGGTTTTGGGTTTTGGGCTCAACCACTTATGTAAAGTTCGTCCAAACTATACGATGAGCTCTCGTATTGTTATATCATGAGAAGACAAGTCAAAAGAGAAGGTTTGTTGAACTAGTTTTTAGGCCCTACCAATCACAAAATGTTTGAAGATTGAATCTTTTGAAAGAGAGCAAATTTTTTGTGCTTTAATCCAATATTCTTCAATTACGTTTTGGGTGGTGCCTTCTTTGTTTTTGTTTTAATTTAATTTTAATTTTGCTTAGGTGTAGTTTTTAATAAACAAATAATCTGTCACATCATATAAATCATGTCACATCTTCCTTTTGTTAGCCACATAGACAAGCAAGTTAACGGAATTGAATAAAAAAACTAATAACACTCATTTTGTAAGCTTTAGGAACTCATAATGCTTATTTTAAATTTCATAGACCAAAATGACGTAATAAATAAATTTTAGGGACCAACAATACATTTTATCTTATTTTTATTATTTAGCAAAAAAAAAATTTCTTATTTTTATTATTATTTCACCAAAAAGGATAACTACTCAATTACATATAATTTAGTGCAAAAATGGTGTCAACGCGACACATTTTGGAGACGCTTGCGATTTGCAACATAGAGCCATAACACAAACTATAATAAGTAATCTACGTAACATTCCAAATTTGCAAACATACTCTGCAACATAAACACTTAAATGTGGGTGAAGATCTTATATATTTATTTAAATTAGTTTATATAAAAGTAAGTGTACAGTGTACTTAATAATACTTTAAGAATTACCTTTGTTACGTACTTGTAAAGAGAATTTTAGCAAAGATACTCAATAATGTTATTAATCTTTGTAATGAGATTGAGGTGAATATTGATTTTATCCATTTTTTGAAAAAAGACAAATAAGAACTTAATGGTATACTAAGAAATTTGTTTTTCCAATTCATTCTTTTATAAAATTCTTAAACAGGTTGGATGAAATGTATATTTCGTTCTTTTATCATCTACACAATTCATTTTTATTGCATTATTTTATAAACTTTCAAACATATTGTTATTATAGAATTGTTCAACAAATTTTTAGCAAAAAAAAAAAAGAATTGTTCAACAAATATTTCAAACAATTTATGCGCTTATTATCCATATTTTAATTTTAATAATTTCCTACATCTTTTTTTTTTTGGTTAAACCCTTGTAACTCAATGACAATTGAATAATCCCCCCAAAAAAAAAAAAAAAAAAACAACAACAACAACTTAAAACCAAAATCTATGGAACCATTAATTATTTTTGGATAGTTGAAGACAAGGGGGGTTGACCCTCTGATCAAGAGCTACGAGGGTCCCGTTGCCACTTGGCCAACGTCATTGGCTTTAGAAACATCTTTTTTTTTTTTTTTTTTTTTTTAAGAAACATCTTAAGTGTAATATGGATTGCCATTTAATTTGGCCTCAAAACCAGGAATAAGTTTTGGAAAATTTAGTAATCTAGTATCACTCCAAACGATAAGCTTGACAACGACTAAAAATTTAATTTGATTGAAACAAAACTTTTTTTTTTTTGGTTACTAATTTACTATCACAAGTTGACCTCAAAACTCTTCATTTCTTGGACTTCAAAGTTCGAGATTATTCACCTCCTAAATATGCTTGAGCCAGTTGGGATTCACTCAAGCTGAATATCTTATCACATAATTCTTTCCAAATTCAAAAAACCATTTTTAATTTTGGGCAAGTTGAGAAAAATAAAAAATCAAATAAAGTTCGAATTCACAACTGAGCAATGTTATGGTTACAACACCTTTATAATAATTTCACAACAGTAATGAGTTGACAAGTTTTTATTAGATCTAATATGGACTTATCACTTACATTATTTTATTATTTTTTATTTATAACTTGATACCTCAATATCGTTTTAAAATTATTATGAAAGTGTTATGCCCATAGTTTTATTGTTCACAAATAGGGATGACAAAAATGCTTTGCCCACTCTCTCCCATTCCATGCAGGGCGAGTTATGTTTGCCCCAAATAAGAGATAGGTTTTGCTCATCATGTCCTATCCTGAAAACACACACACACACACATATATTTCTTTATTTAATACCTCAAACTCATCTTGCCCCAACTTTTCCAGCTCCCATTTCGAATAAATATTAAGACACTCATGCTTCTGACTCGTCTTGTATGTGATCCTTATTCACAAACCATAGATAAGAGGGGAATGACTCCTATCTAGTGCACTAGAACACATGATGAGACATCAAACCAACGCGTTGCCATCTTTCAACAAGTGTCGTGTTCGTGTTGCATCCAGTGTTCCAAAACACTAGACCAAAACCACACCTCCCATACATGTCCAGTCATTTGTCTTTCTTTATTTAATACCTCAAACTCATCTTACCAAAACTTTTCCTGCTCCCATTTCAAAGAAAGAATGAGATACTCATGCTTTGACTCGTCTCGTCTGTGACCCCTATTCACAAACCATAGATAAAAGGGGAATGAATCCTATCCAATACACTAGAACACTTGACAAAACACTAAACCAACACGTTGCCATCTCTGAACACATGTCCTGTTCATGTTGCATCTAGTGTTTTGGAACACTGACTTAAACCAAACATTGACTAGGAGTTGTCATATTGAGAAAGATCCAAGGCTAGAATCGTCATCACATAAAAGATGAGGTGTGCGGCGCGTGGGTAACACCGCTAGGTGCCGTAAATATTCGCCAAAACCAGGGGGCTTTTTCCTTAAGTCCATATGGGGACACGGAGGGGCCAAAGTAAAAAGAAAAAGTTGATTGAGATCATAATAGAAAAAAAGTAAAAATAAAAAAAAGACAGACTGAGAAAAAATAATTAAGCATATAATTATTAAAAAAAAATATAAAAAGAAAATAATTTAATTTATTAGCGGACGCGAAATTAGGTTGAAATTAAATTGAATAGAGACGTTGAGGTCCGGTACCAATTTCTCTCTCCGTCTGGGCTCTCTTTGTCCCTTATCGGCTCACGTTCTCAACTTTCTCGCTCTAGAAGAAGATTTTCGTTTTCCACCAGCCAAGAAAGAGAGAAAGAAAGAGAGAGAGAGAGAGAGAGAGAGAGACCTCTCAAGCCCTAGAGGAAAACCAGAATCCATGGCTACGGCTCTCCGTGTAGGTACGCCCTTCGATCTGGTTCACAAGCTTTAGATATCAAAACTCGCTGGCCACTTCGCTCAGGTTCGTGCGGTTCGGTATTTACGCTTGCGTATTTATATGTGTATTTATTTATGAAAGCACTAGATTCAGTGCGGCGCGGGGTTTCTACGGTTGCCGCAAAGGGTTGGAATAAAGCCCTAGGGATTTAGCGCTATTCAGCTCTGGTTTTTGTGAATAGGCTGTGTATTTTTAGTGTATACGATCTGGTTTTTTTTGTTTTTTGGTTCAGAAACCCTAGGGTTGGATTGTGTGGTTTGTGGTGAAATTATCGGTTCGGGTTTGTTGTGGTTGCCCATGCGATTGGGTTGGTTTTCATGCCGCCAGAGCCATTGCCTTGGGATCGGAAGGAGAGGAAGCACGACAGGTCGTCGGAATCGCTAGGGCCCGTGGCTAGATGGAGAGAACCGTCTCATCATGGATCCCGCGAGTTTGCTCGCTGGGGAGGCTCCGCCGATTGTCGCAGACCACCAGGTCAGTTTTTTCTCCTTCTTTCTTCTTCTTCTTCTTCGTCTTTCTAATTTTTTACCTTCTATTATAATTATCTCTTTCAAATTGTCCGATTTAGAATACCTAATAAATCTAGGTTTCCATGATTTTGGTGTTTGGAATTTTTTTATTTATTAAAATTTTGGGGTTATTGGGTAGATCTATGATTATCGTGATTATTTCGTTTATTGAAGAATAAAGGTTTTGAGTTTTTTTTTTTGGGAGAATTAATATTATTTTTTGCGAGAATATATACGTTGCTTGTGTTGATATATTGGGATTTTTCTCTTTGTTGTTTAAATTTTTATGAAGGTCATGGTAAGCAGGGTGGTTGGCACCAGTTTCCTGAAGAATCTGTTCATGGGTATGTGCCTTCTCGGTCCGGTGACAAGATGCTGGATGATGAGAACTTCCGGCAGTCACTTTCTCGTGGAGATGGAAAATATGGAAGGAGCAGTAGGGAAAACAGATTTAGTCAGAGAGATTGGAAGGGCTCATGGGAAACTGGTATTGGGTCTCCGAATACATCAGGGAGGGTGCTTGATGTGAGTATTAATGATCCGAGGTCATTGGATGATATTATAACTTGTCCCACTCATGCTAACTCTGACTTTGTGAACACTTGGGATCCGCTTCACTTGAAAGACCAGCATGATAAGATGGGTGGTGTTAATGGGTCGGGCACAGGACAGAGATGTGATAGAGAGAACTCACTGGGCTCGACTGAGTGGAAACCTATGTTTAAGTGGAGCCGCTCTGGAAGCTTGTCTTCTTCGCGAGGTTCGGGTTTTAGCCATTCGAGTAGTTCGAAGAGCATGGGAGGTGTGGATTCCAATGAAACGAAGGCTGACATACAGCCGAAAAATTCAACTCCTGTCCAGTCCCCTTCGGGCAATGCTGCTGCATGTGTGACGTCTGCTGCACAGTCTGAAGAAACAACCTCTAAGAAGAAGCCACGGCTTGGATGGGGTGAGGGACTGGCAAAGTATGAGAAAAAGAAAGTTGAAGGCCCGGAAGTCAGTGTGAACAAAGATGGGGCTGTCTTTTCCACTAGTAATACAGAACCCACACATTCTTTTGTTTCAAACATGGCTGACAAAAGCCCCCGAGTCACCGGTTTTTCAGAGTGTGCATCACCTGCAACTCCGTCCTCAGTTGCATGCAGCTCCTCGCCAGGTAGGTCCCTGGTTTTTTTTTTTTTTTACATGTCTCTGTAATAATGTTTGAATTATCTACTCTATTTCTTCCCTGTCTATACTGCATATAAAGAGAAATCTCCCACAGAAACCTTTTTGAATCACTAGTATGTTTGTTATCTATTTATTTATTTATTAAATTTTACAAGAAATTCAAAATTCATTAAAAGAAAAAATATATTCTTGTACACTAGGAGAAAATATGTTTATCTATAAGTTGTTAATGATTATAATTTGATTTGCTCTAGAGAAAATAGTTTTTGAAGTAACTGAAATAAAATGGAGAAATTCTTTGTTGTGAGGCGTAGTGTAGCCTGCGCCACTATCTAATGAGTATCAAGTGATAGGGAATGAAAAATTATGAGATATGTGAAAGTTCAATTGAACTGTAATATTCTGTTGGTGCTATCTATTCTTAATTTGTGGTCCCATCCCCTTGTTTTTGAGGGGCCATTTTACCCATTCCTTTTGTTATATACTGAAGAATTGATTTGTTAGTTAATTGGATTAGTATACAACAGCCAAAATTTACACTTTGTTCTGGAAAAATGTCTTATTGTGCTTTCTTTCCTTCTTTTAAAGTGTTTTTTTCACCGGCCATTTTCCTTATGCATCTTAGCTTCTAATCCTAAAGATGCTAGCAATGTTTCATTGGATGTTTACCAAGGTTTTTTCTTTTGAAAGATCAATGTTACTTTGGGTATAGTTTGCTATTTATCTTTTGGTTGCTGAGGCAAGCAAATTTTACTCATTGTACTTGTGTCAGAAGTTTGGATGTTGTTTAATTGGAGAAAGAATTGCCAAAGAATTTAAAAATGGAGAAATAAAATTGTCAGTGGCATTGGGGATGCCATAACCACAACTATACCAGCTGTCATGTTCCTCATTGCCACAGACCACCTCTTTCACCGTCCTGTTATCACTGTTGCAGCCTTCCCTTCTAATCCCCTATGAGCAATACCCATTTCAATTGATGTGAATACTTGAATTTTAAATTCACACACAAAAATTGTAAGTATCGTTCAGGGATAGGGATTGAGATAGAGATGGGCTTGGTAGTGTTACTGATTTTATTGTTTCCTTAAGTTTTGATTATGTTTCTACTACTATTTTGTAACTGTTGGCCTTCCTGTGTGCATACTTTGTGCACACAATGGCTTTTTATTAATACAACTCTTTTTACCTATCAAAAAAAAAATATGGACCTTAGGCCATGAAGGTGTTGTCACCATGGAGAGAGTAGAAGTTTTGGTCATGACTACAATAATCCTTTTGTGAACCTTAAGATGGAATCCTTTTTGGTGGAGTTAAGCTTATTTTGGGATTTAGATCTAAAATCAAAAAGCATGAATGAAAATTAATGACTTTGTGTGAGGAGTGGAGAACTAAGAAGCGTGGGCACGACTAGACAACAATTCTTAAGAATCAAAACAAGACATGGTGGGGATACAACAGTTAATTAAGATACATCTTTAGGTATTATTTTTATTTATTTATAGGCATATTTTATGTTTATTTTAAGTTTTTAAAATAAATAACGACTATCAAAATCTATAAAAAAATGTCTGTAATCAAAGGAATTTTTTAAACATAAAAAATATTTTTTCCCTCCCAACACAATGGGGACACGCATGCATGCAGAAGTGTCCCCAGCATGTCTGACACAGACATGGCGGGGATTTTGGAGTGTTCGCTTCTTAGAGAATGATGGTTGATGTGGATGACGGGTCACAGCTGTTGGCGGTACAAAGTATCGTCATGCATCTTCACCTTTATTATATTGTTTGTGAAAAAAGGTTTACTTTTAATACACACCCTCAGAGATTCACTCTGCTTATGTTCTATATAGATATGAATAAAATGGTGAAGTGGCCTATTCTGTACTCTGATAGCCATTTGAAGAAACTTTTATTTTTACAATGTTTTTTTTTTTCCTTATTACATGACAAAAAGGAATATTGGGTTGTCAGAAAATACTTAATATATTTTTCCTTGTGAATAAGTGTCTTGTATGCCCTGTTCTCCCACTTCTTCTAATCTAAGTTTTGGCGATCAATGTCACAGGTGTGGAGGATAAATCTTTTGGCAAGGCAGCAAATATTGATAATGATATTAGTAACTTATGTGTTTCACCTAGTCCTGGTTCTCAAAATCTTCTTGAGGGATTTCCTTTTAATTTAGAGAAGTTAGATACAAACGCAATAGCTAATTTGGGGTCTTCACTCATTGAATTGTTGCTACCCGATGATACAATTTCAGTGTATTCAAGTTTTGAGAGAGGCACCGCTATAAATAAGTTACTAATATATAAAAGTGAAATTTCAAAGGCACTGGAGATGACTGAGTCTGAAATTGATTCACTTGAAAATGAACTTAAGTTATTGAAGTCTGAATTTGGAAGTGGTGACCCTTGTCCGGCTGCATCCAGTTCTTTGCCAGTGGATAACAGTGCAAAACCCTGCAACGAGCAGGATGCTGTCTCTAGTTTGATTCCTAGACCTGCACAATTGCAAGTTGTTTATTCTGGGGATACAGTTGTGGAGAAGATGCCTCTCTGTAATGGTGCATTGGAAGAAGTTCATGAAGCTATTAAGGATGATGATATGGATAGTCCGGGAACTGCAACGTCCAAGTTTGTGGAACCACTTTCTTTGGTGAAGGCAGTCTCTTCAATTGATAAGGTGGAACATGGTGATTCTTCTGGTAATTTGGATGCAATTCAATTGCAGTCTCGAGATGTGGATGTGAAATGCTCAGTGCCTGGTTCAGGTTGGGGAAACACTGGTGCACTCGTTTCCAATGAGGTGAGCCTTCATACTGATGGAGAAGGTGTATTATGTGATTTAATAATGGCTTCCAACAGAGAATGTGCAAATAGAGCATCTGAAGCATTTAAAAAGCTATTGCCAAGAGATCAATGTATGACCGATATTTTTCAAGCTGCCAATTTCTCATCCTATCAGGATACTTCTTTAATCAAAGAAAAATTTGCAATGAGGAAGCAGTTTTTAAGATTTAAGGAGAGAGTTGTAACCCTGAAGTTTAAAGCGTTTCAGCACCTTTGGAAGGAAGATATGCGATTACTTTCGGTAAGGAAACACCGTCCAAAATCGAAGAAATTTGACTTGAGCTTGCGGACAACACACAATGGGAATCAGAAGCATCGGTCTTCCATTCGCTCTCGTTTTTCTTCTCCTGGTAAGAAAAAATTTAGCATCTATTTTTATCCTCCGAATTTCCACAGATTGGCTTCATCTCTCAAACTTAGTTCATTTTGCTTCATTAACATTTTAGGACTTCTAAATATTTATCTCTTTTTTTTTTAATTTTTATTTTTTAAGGAAATATGAATATTGAACTAATCCATGAATGTTTAGTTTTGTAAATTACATGTTGATAGGACGTGACACTTTTAAATATAGGATAGGAATATAATTGCATGATAAATTATTTTATTAAAAGCATATTTATATTGGTGTAATTGCTTTGTCATAGCCTCCTCTGTCACTTATTGTTGTATTGTCTTATTTATTTTGTATGGTATCCCATGTTCATATTTATTTTTATATTATTGTGGTCAATGATTATTTACACCTGTCAAGCAGTGGATTTATCTTGTGAAATTTATTTACACTCGACAAGGAATGGTTTGTTTATCTGGCACCAGAATTTTGCCCTTAATGGAGAACAGATATCCACCATGATTAGTGTCAACACTTTCATCGTTCTTGAAATTTCTTTGCTTTTGATGGCCTGAACTACTGCAATGATGCATTATATGTGAATTCAAATTACTTTTCTGTTGTATTCTTAAAGATTGGTAGCTTTAGGAATCAATCTTTGATTCGATTTTCCTAGTTGGCGACTTAAAATATGCCAAGATGCAGACCCTGGTTTGGCTCAGGTGGTGCTGGGTTGGTCAAGGTCATGGCATTTGACTTCGCTTCTAGAATGAAGAATTGAAAGGAGTATCGAGAGATCATGAATGTTGTTTATAATGGTAGAGATTACATAATCTTAGCCAATTCCCTGTAAAGCACGAGTCTTGGATAGCAATGGGAAGAGTCGTAAGTCAACACTAGATTCAGTATGCCTAGGGCAGGAGACATTACAATCAACTGGACAAGGAAAAATATCATAGGAAATTTTGATATATCAATTATCAAGTGGCAGCCTATTTACTATTTTCAATTCGATGATTGTGGTGATTATTACATTATGGTGGTCTGTGGTTCAAATTCTGTATCACGTTGAAACCTTTCTGCCTTGGTAGTGATATATTTGTCAGCAATTGCATTAAAACAAACTATACTTGGCTTAATTTGAGTGTTTTGTTTATAATTTGACATCTTTAAATATAGGGTTAAATCTATATGTTTTTGAATTTTGATGGATCTTATTGTTTTTGGAGAATGTCTTGACCACGAGCCTGATTTATGTAAAGAAGATATCAATCTTAATACCATTTTTGGTTTTGCATCGATCAGCAAGTGGTCTTTTGGAAGATTTATGACTTCGCATTGTTGATGGAAAATATGATGTAGATTGTGATTGGCCTCCCACATTTTATGTGAAGAAACTTGTTGAGGGTGCAACTGTGTTGGATACAGTGTTGCATGCTTTTTGATGCTTATCTAATGATACTTGTATTAGTTACAAGGTGAACGAGCTATTGTGAACCTGAAGTACTCTGTTTTAGTTGACCTGGCTATTGGATGACGTACTGTCAAGACATCCATGCCAGCCTGAACACAATGAATTGCTTTATTATTCAATACCATGAAAGTATCACATCTGCTTGTTATTTATATATAAAAAAAAAGTATCACATCTGTCAGAACTTTATGGGATATGAAAGTGGTATACTTTAGAACCCTTGAAAAATATTCAGATCGCTGTTATTGAGGTTGCTTGTTTGATATTGCATATTCGTCTTTTAGTGCATGTTTGAATCCTGCACCGACATAGGCTGGCTGTATAAAGCTGACTCAAACTCCACATCCCCACTTTTTCTGAGTAAAAGTGTTTTATGGTGCAATACGGCTTAGCTGTGATCTCTATTTAGTAAATTGGAATCTGATCAGGCAGGTGCAGTAGGATATCAAGTATGTCAGTGCTTACTGCATCTGGTGTCACTGAGGTTTGGTTAGAGCAATCTTAATTTTGAATTTCAAGATGTATTGATGCCATTTGGTTCTGGTCAGTCATATCTGAAGTTGGAATGGTCTTTCAATAAAGTTGATGCCAATTGATGCGAGGTGAAAAACAGTGTTGCCCTGTTCATCCATTCTTGTGCTTAAATCCTTGATCTTCTAGCAGTTTTCATTTATACCTGCCTCTTTTTAGACACCAAGGATATTTGTGCTAGCTGCAATCTTTCTTTTGTGGTCATGTTACTTTATATTTACAGTATGAGTTTGAATGCTAGGTTCTTAATCAATACAACTCTTATTACCTATAAAAAAAAAAGAATGCTAGGTTGTTTTGATTACAGTTACTGAATTTTTTATGTTTTAATTTTAATGATAAGTTTATGACCTTTTCATTTTACCTTCTTCCAGCAGGAAATCTGAGTCTGGTCCCTACAACAGAGATAGTCAATTTTACAAGCAAGCTGCTTTCAGATTCCCAAGTAAAGCTTTACAGGAACGCTTTGAAAATGCCAGCCTTAATTTTGGACAAGAAGGAAAAGATAGTCTCAAGGTTTATCTCTAGTAATGGATTAATTGAAGATCCCTGTGCTGCTGAGAAAGAAAGGGCTATAATCAATCCATGGACGTCTGAAGAGAAAGAGATTTTCATGGATAAATTAGTCACCTTCGGGAAAGATTTCAGGAAGATTGCTTCTTTTCTTGACCACAAGACAACAGCAGATTGTGTGGAGTTCTACTACAAAAATCACAAATCTGATTGTTTTGAGAAAACAAAGAAGCAGGATTGCAGTAAGCAAGCAAAGTCCTCTACCAATACCTATCTGCTGACATCAGGGAAAAAGTGGAATCGTGAGATGAATGCCGCTTCACTTGATATGTTGGGTGCAGCTTCAATGATGGCAGCTCGTGCTGACGATCATACGAGGAATCGACAGTCAACTGCAGGAAGAGTCTTTTTGGGTGGCCATAGTGAGTCCAAAACATTGTGCGGTGATGATGGCATGTTAGAAAGGTCTAGCAGTCTTGATATTCTTGCGAATGATAGAGAAACAGTTGCTGCTGATGTTTTAGCTGGTATATGTGGGTCCCTGTCGTCAGAGGCTATGAGTTCTTGCATCACAAGTTCTGTTGACCCTGGAGAAAGCTATCGGGAATGGAAGTGTCAGAAAGTGGACTCTTTGATAAAGCGGGCTTTGACACCTGATGTTACACAGGATGTTGATGATGAGACTTGTTCCGATGAGAGCTGTGGAGAAATGGACCCTTCTGATTGGACAGATGAGGAGAAGTCTATCTTTATACAGGCAGTGTCATCTTATGGCAAGGATTTTGTGATGATTTCACGATGTGTGAGAACAAGATCACGGGACCAATGCAAAGTTTTCTTTAGTAAGGCTCGGAAGTGCCTTGGACTGGATTTGATGCAACCTGGGCCTAGAAATGTGGGAGAGCCCATGAGTGATGATGCTAATGGAGGTGGAAGTGACACAGAAGATGCTTGTGTTGTAGAGACTGGTGAGACTGGCTCGGCTATCTGTGGCAGTAAGTCTGGCTGTAGACTCAAAGAGGACTTGCCTTTGTCCACCGTAAACATGAACCATGATGAGTCTGATCCTGCTAAGATTGTGAACTTCCAATCTGACCTGAACAGGTCACAGGAGAACAATGAGATGGAATGCATGGACGATGATGATTTTGAGGCTGTAGACACTTTGGTTTCTGGGGCATGTCAGACAGAGGATAGGCCCAAGCTAGATGTTCATGTTGACAGCAATATTATAGATGGTGTTAAGAACCAGTCTGACTCAGTGCATTCCGAGAAGAATGCAGTCGCCTTGGCCAATACTGAAGTCGGAGGAGATCAAGTGATTGAACAGGGAATTCCTGATTGTGGAACCAGTTTCTGTTGGAGAAGCAGTTGACTCTGGTCCATTAAATTCAGAAGCTTTGGCGGAGAATAAAGCTGTTGCTTCTGAGGGATTTGAAAATGAATTAGAGAGGCAAGACTTGCCAGAAAGTAGTTTGAATGATAGACAAGATGAGAAATGTGATGTAGATACAAGTGGCCAAAGTGGCTTTCAATGCTTGATACAAGATTCAAATACAACGGGAAATGCTTCCCACCTGGCTGCAGAGAGTTCTTGTTCTGGTTTCAGTCTCAAACCTGAATACCAGCATAAAATTTCCTTTGAGTCAGAATCTATGGAAAAGCCTCATATCTCTTTGCCCCAGCAGAATTCTCCTGCTACTGCAACTTCTGTGTCCCAAGATTCTGCTGCCATTTCATGTGATAAAGCATCAACTCAAGATAGGTTGTCATCAGCACTTGATTATCATGGGAACAGGGATAAGCATCCTCTGAAATTTGTTAGTAGAGACGACTTTCACCAGCATTTGTCAGGTCGTCCTTTATTGAATCATGTTGAATCCTCCCAGATTTTAAGGGGCTATCCATTGCATATTTCAAATAAGAAAGAGATGAATGGGGATGTTAGTTGCGCAAAGCTTTCTGAAGGTCAAAACCTTTCACAGTCAGAGAGGAATATCTCCACTGGATACATGGCACAGGATTGCTTTCTTCAGAAGTGCAGCAGTTCAAAGCCTCACTGCCCAGTGGCTGAGCTTCCACTTCTGTCCCAAAAGAGAGAACAGACTAGTGATCATTCAAGAGCTCATTCACGGAGTTTGTCAGATACAGATAAACCATGCAGGAATGGTGATGTGAAACTTTTTGGCCAGATACTCAGTCATCCATCCTCCACGCAGAAGTCAAATTCTAGTACCCACGAGAATGAGGAAAAGGGGATGCATAATCCCAAGTCAAGCAGCAGCTTGTCTAATTTAAAAGTTACCGGCCTCCCCAATGTAGATGGGAATTCAACTCTCCTGAAGATTGATGCTAATAATTTCCTGGTTGATAATGTTCCGCTGAGTTATGGCTTCTGGGATGGGAATAGAAGACAAACTGGGTTTTCATCTTTTCCTGATTCTGCTCTCTTGCTGGCCAAATATCCTAATGCTTTCGCCAATTATCCTACGCCGTCTACCAAGATAGAGCTGCCACCAGCATTGCAGGGAGTTAAGAGTAATGAACGAAATTTGAACGGTGTATCAGTTTTTCCAACGAGGGAAATAAGTAGTAGCAATGGACTGGTTGATTATCAGGTGTATAGGAGCCGAGAGGGTCCTAAAACTTTGAACGGTGTACCGCCATTCTCAGTAGAAATGAAACAGCGGCAGGATATATTCTCTGAGATGCAGAGACGAAATGGGTTTGAAGCAGTCTCGAGTTTACAGTCACAGGGAAGGGGGATGGTTGGAATGAATGTAGTGGGAAGGGGAGTTCTTGTCGGTGGACCCTGCACTAGTGTTTCTGATCCTGTGGCAGCCATTAAAATGCACTATGCTAAAACTGACCAGTATGGTGGGCAGACTGGGAGCATAATTAGGGAGGAGGAATCTTGGAGAGGTAAGGGGGACATAGGCAGGTAGTAGATGTGTCTCGGTGGCAAAATATCTTTCTTTGCCGCACCACCCTGTATAATAGTTTTTGTATTCAATTAAATGATAGGGCAATGGACGGTTCTCAAAAGTCCGTCTTTTTGGTAAAGTATTTTAGGTGCTTGTAATATTGCCAGTAGCTTTATATTTGTTGTATTTGATGGAAATACAGAAATAATCTGTGCTAGTTGGGAGGGGCAGTTTCAATTTCTTATGCAGCAATCCTTTCTCGTGCCCACCACCCTATTTTGCAATTGGCCTTTTCTTTTTATGCTTTATTACTGACTGCTGGATGTTTGTCTTCTTTTTCTTAAGGGGTTTTTTCTCCTCTTTTCAACTTATCACTTGCGGAGAAATTGCCGGTGTTTCAAGTGCTGTAAATTTTCTCCCTGTTGCTTTCAATCCGAAGTGACGTGTTTCTTGGTCTCTTGGGGTCTGGTCTGGTCTGATATAAAAAAGGTAAGGTGGATTGTTTTTGCTACTTAGATTTCTGACATGGAACGACTAATTTGAATAAAATGTAGGTCAGAGCGTGCGTGGTATATGAAATATTATCTTGTTTTGGAATTTGTGTTTCATTTTGGTTGGCTACTTTAAAGGAATGAACGAATTTGTGGAATTGATGATGCCGTTTTTTACGCCCTAAGCTGTGTTGGTGGCAATTCTCAGGATGTTTTATTATCCAATTTGTAATCCAATCTAATTCAAATATCCGGCGCACCAAATTGGATCATGGCAGCGGTTTAACATGTAGAAGTTAAAATTTGCTTAATATGATGGTTCATTGCTTAATTTGTTGGCGTTATATCACGTGGCCTTTAAAATTTGCCAACATTTCAAAATTTTCTAAATGTGTCAATTGTCGAAGATGCTCAAAAACTCCCAGCATACGTCCACTATAATTTTTTATTTTACAAAACTAAGCTCTCATGAAAATTTATGGCCTAGCATTAATACATCATTATTCCACGACTATTTGAATGGTGTAAAGTTTCTACTTCAAACATGACATGGAAACAACAATCATCTTCGAACTGTTGTAATGAAGCATGGCTGTAAAGCGAGCTTCATTGCTCTCAAATCTGTGCTTTGAAATGAAGCATGGCTGCAAAGCAAGCTTCATTGCTCTCCACTCTTCGGCAGCTGACTGCTGCACACCTCATCCAGCGTTTGGAGGATGGATGGAAGAGGTGCAGTAATTTTGATTACCTGCAATAGCAGAAGTTATAGTTTATTACTGACTTCAATAAAATATCAGGAGAAGAATTGGCAGTTGGATTAGGCTGCTTAGTGTGGTGAATTTATAACTAGTGATCTGTCGGCCTAAATCTGCCAATCATGATATATATTTTGGCAAAAAAATATTTAAGGTTAGCAACAAAAAGAAGAAGAAAAGAAATCATTTGTGTTGAGCATAATTCTCGGATGCGAGATGAGCCAGACGGAATCTAGAATTCTTGAAGCCCAGACCTCATGTGGTGGCCAAAGAAGACATACCTCGAGAGAGCAAGTAAACAACAAAAGCCTCTGCTAACATAACAAAATAAAGTGTATCTTCTACCATATTTGATGGATAGAGAGGGGAATCGTGAGGATGATCCTTCACAGATCAAGCATATGATGATTGACTTCATTTTATATATATGACTTTACTATCAGCGTTTGGCACTTAATTTCAGATGTAACATATAAAAGCGTACTCAGGAATGAGTTGTTACTTAAGATACGGTAAAAAGAAGCAAAAATAATGTTTCTTCATTTATTCTGTAAAGTTTCAATGTCTTTTCTTACAGTAACAGCACAATAGGCAGAAGATCATACCTTCTAGCTTTACCTTTTTTTTTTTTTTTTTGTCCTTAAGTAATAAAGATTTTATCTAGCTTTTCCTGATTGTCAATAAATACATAAATAGGGGACCTCCACATGAACCTGTTTATTAAGAAAATTGCAGCCCAGGGAATGATTTTCAAGATGAATACATGTTTATTTATTGATGTTTGCCATACCTTTAGGTGCTTACAGGAGCAAGGAAAACCATGTTTTTTACTGACATGAAGAGTACTATGATACTTATCATCATGCCTGAATGACAGATTATAAGTTGCATGCTGAATTCCTAAGCACTTACTGATATTTTATACTTATTCCTATACTCACCTCATTGGTGGTTGGGTGAGAGAGATTCAATTGATGCGCATGCAAGTAGTAGCCACAGTCTCCTGGAACAGGTTTTGTAGGCCTCTGGTACCCTCTACAAATTGTGAAACCAAGATTGAAGCACATTAACCACTTGTTTCAAACTTACTAATTACATTGGCAGCATTTGTATAGTCAAACAAAGGAGATCACTAGAGCCATTTTATGGTTTTAATTACCATAGGGTGAAGGGAATCCTACCAAGTAAATCACAAGACACTCAATTCCAAAATGTTTATTGCATAACAAGAAATTCATGTATCAGAAAGGCATACTTCATTCTTCATACTTAGGCATGATCGTCTTATTATACAACTTCCATACAACTTAGTGAGGAGCATTAATTACCTTGACTATTCAAACGTTTTGTACGTTTTCCCACCTTAGTGTTAGTGTTTTTAACTTCTTATTAAGGAAACACTTCATAAGGACACTTTAAAATGACAATAAAAGAGAGTAAAAATTTTAGACATAACTTTTTCATGTGGGACATATTATGGGACAAGCAATTTGACAAAAGTGACACTCATTTTGGGATGGGGTGGAGTATTTAACAACCAATGTAGAAAAATGTCTTCTTCTGGTATGGATAAAGGGCCCAAGTAAGACTAATTAGATTAGGCAACCATCTGAGAAGTGATCCAGAAGTTGTGTCTGACTTGTGTAAGCTGATCTAAGACTATCAGATGTAGTTATACTTAATGAGTAGAAAAACATCAGTAATAAAACAGTTGAAGGATTCTTTCATCTGCTCAGTGAGAATAGCTCCCTAACCATATGTAATCTTCTATCTCTGGTGATTTCTAAAGCAACATATGCAAAGATTTCCTTAAAAAAGGGAATCTGCCTCTAGTCTACTAATAATTAGGAAAAAATACACTGAAAGGGTAGAATAAAATGATCTCGTAAATATAGCATTTACGTACCCATCTTGTGCAAAGCTTCCATCAACAAATTCAGGATCAAAGCATATAGGTTGTCCACCACCAACATAAAGAGGATCACCTGCAAAGAGAAAAGATGATTCTCAAACTGTCCATGAACATAGCTAAGCCAAAATTTTCACTTCATACTCAGGTCAAGCGCTTAATGATTACAGAATACCTATTAAGTTAAAGAGAAAGTTCTATAAGACTGCCATAAAACCAACTATTGGTCTTGTAGAATCAACATGTTCATAGAATATGCGTAGACAAAATGAGAATGTTAAGATGGATGAGTGAGAATACTAAAAGAGATAAGATGCAAAATGAGGTCATCTGTTCATACGTAAGGGTGGCTTTTAGTGAGGAAAAGATCAGGGAGAATGGCTTAAGATGGTTTGTTTATGTGCCGGTGAGAATATGCGGAAAGAGGTAGAGATGTGTCTAAAAAAACATGAATAAAAGTGGTGAAGAAGAATATGTTAATTAGGGAGGCAATAGAGTATGCCTTTTAAATAGGATAGAATAGCATAAAATAATACATATGACCGAAACAGATTAGTTGATGGGGATCAATAGCTGACCCTAATTTAATTAAGATTAAGGATTAGTTGAGAATTAATTAGGTGAAGTGCTTTAGCAACTAGACCACAAACAAATTAGATTATAATTTCTTGTATGACAAGTATGTGACATCTGAAATTCACCATTTTTTGGTGAAATAAATGTTACATTTGAAATGCTTCACATAGGATATAGTTGAGATTTGCAGCTAAATCTGTTAACGACCTCCATCTCTAGGACATCTTCCTCACTAACCCTATGTTTGGATAGAGGGAGATGAATGGAGAGTAAAGGAGAGAGGAGGAGAAGATGAACGGAATATACTACAAATTAGTAATTAGTACATTCCATTCACCTTCCTCTATCCTCCCCCTCCATCTCCCTCTGTCCCAAACATAAAAGAATTTAATGGACAAGGTTGTGTTTGCAAAAGCTTTATAGATTATATATGGAAGCAAGATATGTTTTGGTGGTTCAACAAACACAATATTCAGTTTCACAACACTCAGGTTCATTTTATTTGAACAAAGTGCCCTGGTCTATGTGCAATGCTGCAAAAAGTGGAGCACAGATTTTCTTTTAAAATATACGTTTATTGATAAAGAGAAGATATTTATGTATATAGGGTGTATACACAGAACTCTTGCAAAGAATAGTACATAAAACAAAATTATAGTTAAAAAGAAAGAGAGTCTATCAAGTCTACAAGGGAATGCCTATCACTAATCCCCAATAGGATGCACTAATACTCCATTTTGGCCCACATACTTGTATCCGATACCCGAACCCATATCGTACCTGATACTTGATATTCATATTGGTCCACATAAGTTTTTAAAAATATTGTATCTCCGTACTTGTACCCGTATCGTATCTAATACCGTATCCATATCAGTGCATCCTTGATCCCCAAACACTAAGACCACTCAATTAGAAATGTGATTATCCCTCTCCCACCAAATCCACAATAGATATAAGGGGGTCATATTCCACACCAGATAGTTGCGATGTTTTCCAAACCAATTCCTCCACCCAAAGAATAGCTTCGCATTGGTCTTAGGCATTACCCAATGAACCACAAACATAGAGAGAAGTAAAAAATTAATCCATATTCTTGCTGTTATGTCTACACATACAAGACCGGTATCAGATTATCACAGTAAAAATCTTGCCCCTCACAGCAATGCATACATAAAAAGCTACTTTTCTAGGGGCTTTATTGCACCATAAACTCTACCAAGGAAACCACACTACAATGGAACCTATTCAAGCCTCGTAATATTAACGAACATCAAATTGCCCATTGCCTGTCATTCTATAGCTCAAACGATCAAGACCCTCTTTTCTTGGGAGATTAGCATACAAACTATCAAGCAATAAATCCACAGATTCTAATTCCTAATCATTGAAATCTCGCTCACAGCGAATATTCTAAGATGTGCCCCCGTCATTCAAAGTCACCAAATAGGAAATAATAAAAGCATCTTTGTTTATTGTAATAGAGAATTTTAGAAACAACTCTTTTAAAGGTTGAGTCTGGCACCAAATGTTGTGCCAAAACCTCACTCTACAACCATCCCCTACCAAATAACAAATATAGCACACAGATATATCCCAACCTGCCTGGATACTTTGCCAAAGACTACATCCATGAGTATCTCTAACAACCCTAATTAACAATAAACCCTAGTCTTGCCCATATTTTGATCCAACAATCCATCATAGCTGATTTTCTTCCATCCCATATCTTCATAGCCATTTACTCAAAAGAGTTTGATTGAAAGTGCACAATTTTCTCACTCCCAAACCCCAATGTTTAAATGGAGAACAAACAGTATTCCACTCCACAAGGTTGAATTTAAATTCATCCCCCCATACTCCCCACAAAAAGTTCTGCATCAATCTTTTCAACCTCTTAGCCACAAAAAGTGAAGCATAGATAAGAAGCAAGACACTGTGATTTGAAAGTGCTCAACTTCCTTACTCCCAAACCTCTATATTTAAGAGGTACACAAACCATGTTCCAATCCACCAGATTAAATTTAAATTCCTCATATGATTCACTCCATAAGAAATCTCGCTTTAATTTTTCTGGCCTATTAGACACATTAGAGGGAATAGTGAAAAGGGAAAGAAATTATGCCAGTAAATTGGATAAAGTACCCTTAATAAGAATAAGTTCCCCCCTACCCTCCTCTTTGGCAAGTGTAATTTCTTCCATCATGCTAAACGTTTCTCCAGTCTTTTCTTTTTTTTTTTGATAAGTAATAAGAATTTTACCCAAACAGAATATTCGCTGTGAGCGAGATTTCAATGATTATGAATTAGAATCCAACGTTTCTCCAGTCTTTCTATAATTGAAGTGGCCTTATAAGGCGAACCCAATGGCATTACCCAAACAGAACCAGGGAATATAAGGTTGAATAGACTGAATGTATATCTCCTGAATGACAAATAAGTCCGTCCGACCTAGTTTTCCAAAATAATTTGATGGGCTCTGGTTGGAAGGTCTCAAGTCCTGATCTGTTGGCCCTCAACACAATTTCCTATCTAGGCAGTATTCTATTACCCTCTCAATAGGTATGAGTAGGCTCCTACAAGTGATAGATAGCGAAAACATGGTTTTCTTTTTAACATAGTCCACAGTGAATTAGTGACAGGTATGAGTAGCCTCCCACAAATGATAGATAGCTAAAACATGGTTTTCTTTATATATCTCTAACATAGTCCACAGAGAATTAGCGACTGAATATACTTTCAAAGAAGACTTACCATATGAATCCTTTCAAAACATTATCTCACATATTAAAAGAAGCAGCAGCAGCAGCACAACATGTGATATCAATATCACAACTTAGGGGAAAATAAAGTAATGAAGTATTAATCAGGATTATAATATGTTCATGATTTTCAGTATTCATGGATTCAAATATGCACTAATCAAACATTATAATCTTAAGTGTCTTTCTTTATAAACAAATAGGGATTTTTCTTCATCACTATTATCATTTTCATCTCATTGTAGTCAATTCTTAATAAAATAAGCTACTGACCTCTACAGCGCATCATAAGAAAATGTGCTTACATATTTCCTTCAAATATTCACAACTAAAAAATAATCTTACTTTTTCTTTCTCTACTCTCACACACACACACACACGCACACACACAAAGACACCTCTTTTCCATGAATTTACAACATTCTATGCAGCAGGTGGCACATACACACACACACAAAAGACACCTCTTCTCAAAGAATTTACAACATTTTCTGCAGCAGGGTGGCACTTGAATAAGTATCCAATAGTAATTAAAATATCAGATCTTTATTCTTTGTAGTTCTCATTCTTTGCTTCTCTAGTATACTGGATGGCTTTTTTCTAATAAAACGTATAACTTAAAAAAAAAACAGATATTTTCACACATTGGACTTTACCCAACAAAGGATGCCCAATGAAAGAAAGATGTATACGAATTTGGTGGGGCCGTCCTGACTGAATTCTGACCTGTTAAATATATCAACAGATTAAAGAAGTTTATATATTTATACTATAAAAAGAAATAAAAGAAATTCTTTCCTTGAAAAGCTCCCTGTGTCTAGATTCCCCCTAAAGTGAATGTTCACCAACTAATCCCAAGATATGCATGTCAAGTGCCTATCAGTGCTTGTTAACATTTGAAATTAGAGTGCTTATAATTTTTTTATTTATTTATTTTTTAGACTTAGCTTTAAGTATCTAGAATCTGGTCATTGCTTACATATGCAATCAAGATTTCACACATCAATGACATATCATTCAACTACCTCCCAGTGCTTGCTGACATTTGAAACTCAGGTCCAGCATTTTTACTTGACACAAATTTCTTATTATTTTGTTTTATTTTATTTGTTTCTTATAAAATGGTCATATAATTCCAATTACAAACAAAATACATTCCTTTCTACAAACTCTCTCTCCCTCTTTCTTGTGCGCATCCACATAATGGAATTGGGAGTCAAGATTCCTGTTGTGAATCAATCCTAATTTGTTGTTCTAGGAGTTCCTTGATCCCTGTTCTCCAGAAAATAAACAAAGGATAGAGATGTTCGATATGCAGATCTCACACCGAAATGCCTTATTGCTAGCATAAGGTTGGATAAATGAAGCTAAATAAAATGATCATTCAAGATATGAGAAAGATGGTGGATATAATTATGCATAATCATGCAATTCTAAATTATAAACTGGAGAACCTGGACCAATGTGTTGTTTCCTTGCATGTCTCTCTCAAGAACATTAACTTCGCTCAGAGCTGGTTTCCCTGGTTAAAATACAAAGTTAATAAGCAGGGTTAAACATAATAGGAAAGATATATCATAAATATGTGGTTGAAAGCCAAGCATCACTCTGACAGAGAACTATGACAAATACTCCATCAATATGGTGGTAGTAAAAGACAAAATGAAAGCATACATCATTTTTTTGACATAGCAACTGGATGCTACATCCAAGAAAAACATTGCATGAATCATACAAACCTGAAGAAGAAGCAACATATAGCCCCTTGGCAACACCAGGATACTGCACCATTCCGATGGGCTGTTTTATCAATACCTATAATGCAAAAATAACTTTCAATGCGTAAAACTGCTAACATGGAATTATAATTGAAGATATATTCTTTTTGGACTGATAAGTTACACAGATTTAAAGGGTCTTGAACCCATGGCCTTATCCTCCACGACTCCGCCTTATTTCTGTAAAAGGGGAGGATATAAAAGGGGAGGAGGTGGCAGTTGAGCTACTGGCTACAGCTCATTGGTGGAATTATAAATGAAAATTTTCATGAAAAAAATAAAAAATAAATAAAAGGCCTAAACAAGAAGACCATAAGAACCAAAATTATAATAAAATAAAAAGACCATAAAATGATCCCAATCAAAATGATGACGTCAAAGGGAAAAAAATAAAAATATAGTAGCAAGAGAAGGAAAGATAAAATAAGAAGCAAACACACTATGGTAGCACCTACAAGAAGTCAAATAGGACAATTAGAGTATGCAATAATACACACACCACACCAATACACAGGCACACAGGCACACATAGACATATTCATATAACACATATACTTATATTATGTAGAAAGGACATGATTGTATATATTCTTACAAAAGAAATGGCCTTTGATAAGTTAAATTCCTGCGTGCTAATTTGCTATACTATGAATAGCACCTTCAGCATCTATTTCTTCGATCAAAAGTCACAAAGATGTGGTTTCATTTGGAATCTAAATACAATTTAAAAACTCATGTCAATTCCAGCTACCATCCAAAATTCCCTGCTTATTGACATAGTTCCAGCTGAGTCGTCCCCGTCCTCTTATAAAAGAGGATGTGGATTTAACAATCACATGTAGAACTATTTAAAGCCAAATGTAGGACAGGACCTATAAAAGCAGTAGACATCAATGGTTCTTTGACTTCTCAGTCTTATTTACTTATATACGCATAAACTATATGTTAAGTTACTTGTTTTATATGTGTATATATATATATATTAGATGGAGAGATTGAAGAGATTGTGAATCATAGGATAAAAGCAGGGTAGATGAAGTGGAGAAGTATTGTGTGATTGTAGAATACTTATTTTAAAAGGAAAATTTTGTAAGACTGTTATAATACCGGCTATGCTCTATGGTACTGAATGTTGGGCTGTTAAGAAGAAACATATTCATAAAATGAGTATAGCAGAAATGAGAATGTTAAGGGTATTCTTGTAAAGCATGCCATACACCCTAATGTAAATATGTTTTAAGGTGAGGGACTGAAAAAAGTAGCCTTACACCTTTTCTCAAATCTCTTTCTCTCTCCATTCTTCTTTCCTCCTTTTCTCTTTTGTTAAACCTAATATCTCATATTTTACAACTCAATTCTACACATAAGAGACTAAAACTGGAAATACAGTCAAAAAGCATAGGCAGATAAATACACACTCTCACAAGAGGAGAAGGAAAAAACAGTCTCACAATCAAGTATTACCTTGTCTTCATCAAGTAGCCCAGTGACTAGTGCCCGATATATCTTTGAAATTTTTCTTGTTCCACAGATCTCCATGTTGGTTTTTCTGTATTTGTGAAATTCGCAGATTTCATCAGCAACGTGTATTATGATTGAAAATGACAGCCATTGTAAGTAATAATTAATACACAGCAACAAAACATAATATTGGCCTTACTTTAATTATATCAGGTATTGAAACATCAGGGAATATTTGATTTTCCACTTTCATAGTTGTGGGTGGGTCCTTATGTCGTTAAAAAGCTAAAGTTTAGTTAGATAATTGTTCTCCTAATGTTCTGAAACAAGGTATCTGTATGTAACTGTAAGTATCATTTATTTACCTTATAACCAGATTATGAGTTGTTTTCCAAAGAAGAGCTTCTTGACTTGAATTTAGGTCAATTGCCCATCATACCAACAGCTTGAATCATGATGATAATGGTTGTCCTCAGTGGCTTCATTAGCCCTTTATTTCAAGTTAGTTATGCCAATCTTCTGGGATTCAGCATTTTGGAAGCAGATATACTAACCTGTATCAGCATCCTCAATTATATATTTTTCAAATACTTTTGTGCCGCCGATGGACACTTTTGTTTAATATATAGAGATGCATGCCTTTAATTTGTGTTCTGACCCATGATAATCTTCTTAAGAGAGGGTTTAAGTTGGGTCGGTTGGTGTTGTATGTGTAGGTGTAGTGGGGACAATGTGCTCATTTGTTGCTACATTGCGATGTTGCGTATGTGCTATGGAGTATAGAGCTCTTGGCACCTTTGGGGTTCAATGGGTGAAACTTGATCTTTTGTTTGGGTGGTGGAATTGGTTGGGAAAGCATTCTTCCAACATTTGGAAAATGACACCCGCCCCCTCAAGGGAGGTTGCTGTAATTTGCCTAATTTGTATTCTGACTGCTGTCTTCTTTGGAGTCCTTCTCCAATCTTCTTTTCCTTTAACCAAAGAAAATGAAACACATGCATGCATGCGCCTACCCACCCACACATATACATACATTGATGGGGAATCGTGAAGACAACTATATTTTAATTTAGTTTTATTTAATTTTGGAAGTCAATTGTATATTTATTGGTCAATTGGATTTTATTTTAGATCTTATTAGTTAATTAGGTTATTTGTATTTTATTTAATTTCCTAAAGTCAAGGATATTTTTGTAATTCAATAAGTGAGTTTCCCTAAATGAATTAAAATTAGGGTTAAGCCATAGTAATTTATATAAGCACACTATTGTACTCCAATGGAGACAATTTACAGTTTGCTTGATCAAAAAAATTTCCGTTGAAATTTTCCCAACGGATGGCGGGTGCTGATTTCGGCCAACCATAAGTGTTGATTCCTAGTTTTATTCCTCTTGCTTGGTGCCGAGTCTAAGTGCTAACTCCTAGGGTTTTTTCTTTTTTTTTTTTTTTTATAAATAATTCCTAGGGTTTTTTCTTTTTTCTTGTTCATCAATTTTGTTGTTGAATCCATTTTGGTTTTGGCTTGCATCATGTGTGTGTGTGTGTGCATGTACATGGGTGGAATAATTCAATCCTACTTTTACACCAGTCACATTGATTCTTTTTGTGAATTGCAAATCCTAAAACCCGTTTTATGATACTCAAAAACTATACGCAATCTTAGCTTCTTCATTCTCCCACAAAAGATAATAAGAAGGATTGTAGAACCTAACAGTAGCACATTAGAGATAACAATTTTCATCTGATCCTGATCATTGGCTACTGTAGAAACTACAAGCAGAAAAGAGATGTTATTCCCCAAACCTATTGCCTTCAATATAAGATGTTCCATCGGCAAAGTATGCTGCAAGGCGAGTTTTGGCAAGCTTCGTCTTAGCACAAAGCAATATTCCTATAACCCAATCAGACCAGTAAACAGGAGTATAATTAGATTGAATTACTTGCAGTAGCTTAGTGACCATGAAAACAAACATGTCTACTAGAACAGTACAGCCATAAAGTGAGAACACTATTGAATGTAAAGGAGCAAGCAATAGTGAGCTGTTATCTACGAAAGATGCAAAATGATAAGTATCATTTTTTTTTTTTTTATAGTTTGATGGTTGTGGGAGGGGGGATTTGAACCCTAGATATCTCCTTTAAAGAACACAAGGAGGTGCCGACTAGTTGAGCTACAAGGCTCTTGGCCTAATGATAACTATCATTACTTTAGGCACTGTACTCATACTGTTCTTTTTACAATATGAAAGATGAAACTATAAGTAATACCAGTCTATTATGAGTTAAGTCTTGACTTGGATCGTGAGACTGACCACCATCCACGAAGAGTAATAAGATTAGGTTTATAATTCTCAGCATTTGAAATCCTTATCTCAGGTTATTCTCTTTTGATCTGCATCATTCACTACCTTAGTCGAGTAAATTGGCCTTGATCAGCAATCACTCAGATCAGCAAGACATCCCTTTTATTGCTTGATTGATTCACATAGTTGACAAAGTAGCTTTTAATTATCTCATGTACACAAATCTGCTTAAAATTGAGCCATGGAGACGGAAAATTAAATTTTAGTTATGTACTTCAGCATCAAAATTCATTGTTAACCTGAAGTGCCCCTTCCGAGGCGATGAACAGGAACGGGATGTGGTTCTTGGAGTGTTAGAGAAGAGCTCTGCTTTCTTGCCTGCCATTGAAGCTGTGTCAAAACTGTCCGTTGCTGGAAAAGACCTCCTGGTAAAACTTGTAGGCCAGAAGGCTTATTAAGAGCAATCTGAAAACATAATAATGAAAAGATTGTGTAAGACACGAAAAAAAAAATACTATGAACATTAAATACATAAATCAAGAATTCAAAAATACCAAACTTGAAGAAAACAAGCAATTATAGACATAGTAAACCAGAACAAAAAAATTACCATATCACCATCCTCATATAAAACTTCAAGCAAGTAAGGTACATCCGGCTCTCTCCAAGGAAGTCTATGATAGACAAGCTCAGAACCAACTCTGGTAATTTGATTACATAAAACAGAAATTAAAAAAGATACAAAAAAAGAAGAAAAAAAGAAGAAGCAACATTAAGAATCTCTCAAGGATAAAGTTTATAAATAATTCAGAGTCAAATAGTTTCCATAAAAAGAACCTGAGGATTGTGTTGGGATCGGTAACAATCGTACCATCAACTCTTATCTGTGCAAACCAGCAAACATGAGATTCTAAGGATTACCATATTGTAGTATTCATCCTTAAAATAAACCATTTCCGAATTTTGACAATCGAACCTGTCCATTCTCAATTCGCTGCACCCAACTGCTCTACAATTAGTACAAAATTCGAGAAATTTTGTCTTAGAACATTTCTTAGTTAATGATTAAATATAAAAGAGCTTCAAAGTTTAGTTTACAATTTTTCCTTTTTCCTTCAATGCCTGAAGTAACCATTTACACTGTTCAATACCTTTTAATTATATTAATATTTTAAAAATCCCAAAGTCAGATTATACATTCTCTTTGTTCTGACTTCTGAACACGCATACTAATTTTTTTTAACCATAAACTCATATTTTAGATATAATTCTAAAAAAAAAAACTTGAAATTTGAAGAGCATGTAATTTTCAGAAAGAAAAAGAAGCAAATAATGCGAGTTGATAGAATTGTAATAGGCTTACCCTTGCAGAGGAGCTGAATTCTTGTATTTGCTAGAATAGAATTCGATCAGTGTTGATTCTGTAAATCAAACGCACAATTCTAGGTCAAACTCGGAAAAAGAAATTTCATCTACTTCGTTTGGTTGATCGAAAACGAAGGGGCAAAAAAACAAATAGCAACGAAACTGTGCGGATTTTAAATAGGTTGCAAGAATGATTGGGATTCTTCTCCATTTTCCATTTTAGCAACTCAAACAAACAAACAAAATTTAATTTCGAAATTATCTTTCTTTTTTTTTCTTCTTTCATTTTTTTACTCATTTCTTCGCAATCTAGTGAGTTATTGATTCTAACACTGTATTAGTCTGTAGGAAATGAGAGAAGAGGAGGAGGATGGACCGGAATCGGAGCGTCGAACGACGTCGTTGTAGAACAAGCCGTCGTTGAGATCTGGCCAGGGCAAACCGAATGTCTGACTCTGAGGCTCACCACTGGTTTCTGGAGGGTTCGACATGGTCTGAGCCAGAGGGCTCACGGTGACCAACGGAGGTTTTGTTTTAGTCCAAGTCGCTTCCGTAAAAATCAAGACGACAGGCACTTGGGCCTGAAATGTTTGGTTTAGCTCAGCCCAACCCAAATAATATTGGGCCCGAACGTGTAAGGTTTAGCCCAATCATTGGTTTTTGACAACCATGATCCGAACATGTATTTCCAATGGGCCTTCATGGCCCAACTTAACAACATTGTCATTCTTGTATTATTGTTCCAAAGCATATTCCTTTGTTTGAGGAATATTTTTATTTTCCATGATTAATGTTAGTGACATAATTGACGTGCTCCATTGTCCTTGCAATAGAAAAAGTGAACATTGTACTAAAACTGTAACAGGTAATATTTATATTAAATATTTTAAAAACTAGTAAGTACGCTTGCCAGCTTAAATGCGTTAATATTCACATTAGTATTTAGCAAAGAATCTACGCCAAAAAAATAGATCAATAAGAAACTAAAATTGCATTGGGCGGTTCAACATAAGAGACCAAGTCAAATATATTTGGATGAATTATATTCATATTTTAGATAAAGTATTAGTTGACCTGCTCCCAACATAATTTCAACTAAAATAGGCTGTCACAAATTCGTGCCAGACGGCTTTGTTGAATTTTCTATGAGAGGTTGGGGTTGCAGCGTTGTACCCACTACTTCACTACTCACTTTCCTTTTCTCCATTGACCACAGCTACCATTTGCAACAAACTTGATCAATTTAATTCATGAAAATAGTACACCAATAAGTAAATTATTCATTATCACATCATATATTTTATTCCTCAATTGCTGGAAAAGTATTCCTCGATAAGAAAGGATCAAAGAGGCAGGAGATTACAAAACAAGCAAGCTGAACACAAAGAATTACACCTTGTAGATCACAAGGACATGTCATATCAATGACAGCTTGAAAATCATTAACAGATAACATCTGTTGAAGAAGGCCCAGAGGCCTTCAGGGAAACTGGATTCCAGTTCACAATATCACCACAGTGTCCACCATGTGATATAACCGCCTGTTGCTGATTTGATCCATCAACGGGTTCTATGAGAGATGAATTCTTTGTAGCCGTTGTCTTCATTCGGTGACGCTCTGCTCTAGAGCCAATGACCTGTCCTAAAATGGATGCTGCAATGGTAAAAGCCATAGCTGTCTTGGGCATCAGCACAGACTTCCTAAGCATGGCTATGAATGGAACGGCCGCATGAACTGCAGCAAACCAGGCTGGCGAGAATTTCTCAGTGTGTTCCCTCCATATCCCTAAAGGAACATTCGCTGCCATTCCCATTAACCCAATCACAAGTACTTTTGCAGGCAGGGGTTGTGGGCGGAGGTTCTTTGCAAATGCGGTTCGTGCTAGAGCTGCTCGGGCTGCAACTATTGCAGGTGGGCACTTGTATTTCATGCCAGGAGGGAGCTGAAATGCCGAAGCAACTAGGGGAAGAACATTACTGACTGCTCGGTATGACTTTGCAATGGGGCAGTTTCCACTTTGCAGCCACTCATTGCCCATGGCCTCATGCTTTGAAGTTCCTCCCTGAAAGATCAATTAAGAGAATCAAGGGACAAGTAAAAGAGAAATGGATAACGCAGTTCCATCAAAAGCAATTATAAAATAAATTAGATCCAGTCCCATGACCAGTTTCAATATTTCAATGCACAATATTCAGTATACTGATGAGATCCTAAGTCCAGAGAACTGAAATTTCAATATGATATGGAGCTTGCATAACATTGCTCCAAACTAAGACTTTAGACCTTGCTTTGAATTTGTATAACAAAATTAAGTGTGAAAATCATAATTTAAAGAATTGAGGATAAATTACCTGCGGAGAAGAATCTTTCTTGGATGAATTGGATTTTCTTTTCTGATTCTTCCACTTCTCAGAAAATGAATCAAAACCGAAGGGCCCTCCAGGTCCAAAGGATGACAGACTGATTGTGGCTGCCTTAGCTGCCAAAGGATTAAATTGGGATGGGGCTGGCTTAGGCCCTACATTCTCAGAATGCACAAATGATCTCTCAGAAAGAGGGACTACTCCATCCTGCCCATGGAAAAGCCTAAATGCCTGATCAAAATGGGGAGCATCTTCAAAAATGGGTCCTTTGGCTCCACGTACCTGAGAAGGAAAAGCAAAATAAAACATTAGTGTTTGAGTTGAACAACAAGTGACCATGGTAAAGCTTCATAAAAGCATAATGACAGACTGAAAGACACATGGCATGAGTTTGTAATTATAAGCAAGAGGACACACTGCAGGTTTAGATAATAGCAGACTATGAAGGGTCAGCTCAAGGCATACATGATTTTTGGGCCTAAATGTATGGCTAATAAAATTGAACACAGAAAGATAAGATAGAGATTCCTTTCAATCTAATACATATACACTTAAGTGAGACCCATAAACACAGAGAAAATATTCCAAAACACAAGTACAAGTATTGAAAAGTAGGCAACTTACAGGCATCGGGAAAGCCATGGATGATGAGAAGTTGAAATTAGTAGGTTCATTAATGTTCCTTAAGAATGGGCATCTAAGCATGTCCAGCTGAGAAGGCATAGACTCTTCACTTAGGTCTCTGAAGAAAAATTCCATATCTGCTGACTGCACACATAGGTGAAAATTGATTAAATAATGTCAAAATCACAGTGCTAGACTAAGAAGATGCAAACCGCAAATTCTGAACCCAAAATCAATCTTTACAAAAATTTCACTCAAATAAAACTAGAAGATGAGGCATGCATCAGACAATCCTAAAGAATTGAAATTCTGACCAAGTCTAATGCCCCATATAAGATTGTTATACAAACAAAGGCTAAGACTTTAAGTGTTTGTGAAATTAACCAAGGAACTAGTACCAGAAGTTTACAGTATTATAAGAAATCAAATTGAAAGACAATGAAATCCCAAATCATGAACTGCAAAAATGCTAAAATTCACTAAACATACCAAAATCCACATGCAACCCACAAATATTAGGCACATGAAAAACCCAATTGAAAACCCATCTAGAATTTCTATTACTCCAAAACCTTGAACCCATTTTTGACATTTTTTCAGCCATTGCTTCACATATTATACCTAAATCTCCTAATTATCAATCAATCTCTTCCCCAAATCATTTAATTGCGATTAGAGTCAATTTTCAACGATATACAAAAATACAAATAAATAAATAATCACGAAAAATTTTACACCAAAAATCAGCATCAATATATTAGACAGATCATGCAAATTAAATCTACAATTCTGAGAAAAAGTAAAAAAAAATAAAAAATAAAAAATAACGAAAATTAAGGAAACAAAAAGATCTATGAATCCAAAAAGAAGGAAGATCGTAAAGAAAATCGAACATGCATTTACCTTGAGAGGCTTGGAAAAGCAAAGATTCTGAGCACACGCCGAGAGCAAAGCACAAAACACCAAAGAAGAGAAATGAAAATCGGAGAGTGTTCGGTAGGTGAAAAACAAAGAAGAGGTTGAAGAAGAAATATGCTCCAACTTTTTGTGAAACGGTGTCGTGGTAAACACACGCCTTTATATTGAGAGAGACTCAGACGATGGCTCTCCAAGTTTGACAACTAGTTTCGTTTGGCACGGGATCGGTCAAGGCCACTTATATGGAATCATTGTAATTTTGGTACGTTTTATGGATATTTCATTCTCTTTATCAAATTAAGTTATTGAGCCTATCAAGTAATTCTAATCCTAATTGAAGTTTGTAATAGAGTTGGATTGAGATTCTATGCCATAATGAAAATTTTTAATCTCGGCCTTCTAATGAGGAGCTTTTTTTAATATCAGTTGTTCAACGAAAACTAATGAAAAAGTAAATTTTAAACATTTTAAACAATTTTTTAATGTCATTTGACTGGACAACCAAGATGAAAAAATTACAACTTTTTATCTCTTTCATTGAAAAGTATTGTTGGACAATACTTTTCTACCTATTACATGGGATCTCGATCCATCTTTTATATCAATTAGATTAAATTATTTTTATAATTTAGATCATTTGTTTTATTTGTAAATATATTTTTAATTTTGAATGTTTATTTGAAAATATCAATCTAGATATAAAAAACTTCGAAAATTAAAAATGAGTTGAATCTCAAATATAATCTCTTACTAAATTTTTACTAAAAAGTGAAATAATATAATAAAAAGTTAACAATGAATATAATTGTAATGGTATTCAAATATGTAATGTAACAATTATTGCTTAAATTATTTTCAAATACATATATCGCTCCTAGAATTATATTGGTAATACTTTTTATAGTTGTTTTTGTAAAAATAATTTTTTTTTTTCAAAAGTAAATGGTAAAATCATACTTTAAATCAATTGAAAATGATATGTTAACAAAATCTTAATACAAAAACTTAATTAGTAATTTTACATATGCAGAAATGAAAATCATCAAAATACTGTATTGAAATGTAATTGTATATATGATATATCCAAAATAAATTGATAAATATTTAATTATTTCCACTAATTTAAATACACTTTTTTTTTTTTATATAACTTTTTCTTTTTTAAGAGCTCTTTCTTTTGCTTTTGTTCAGTGCGTACCATTGTGCATGTGGGTTTATAATCTTGCGGGCGAATGTGATTGTGACATGTTGAAATATTGATACCACACGATTCTACCCTTCTTTTTTGGCCCTAAGAAATTTGTCGATATATTGATCACAATAATAGCGTGCGTGAAAGGACAAATAATTGAAGGGAATTACCGAATTAGAACTTTGCTCTTGTGGGGTTTCCTAGTCCCACATCGGTTGTATGTGTGTGTTTGGGTTTAAGTATCCAATTTGTCAATACAAGAGTTAGGTCCTTTTGTCTTGTCACTTGGTGTTAATAAAAAAAAAAAAAAAAATGAAGGGAATTAGAAGGAGAATTTAGATAAGAGGAGCCTCTCCCCCAAAATAATATCTTCTATCCTAATATTTTTTCTTAAAACATAAATATGTATTAATTTGGATAGATTAAAAAAAAAATTATAGTATATATTTGGCAAAGAAAAACAAAATAATCAAATCCAATTTTTGTAGAATATTGTATAATAGGATTTTAAATTAAATAAAGTAAGTAATATTTCAATTTTTTAAAAAACTTTGTATAATAGAACAATAAAACTAAGATTACAACGTTTTCATAACATTATTTAGATGAAAAACTATTAATGATAGACAATAAAATAGTGTTAGTGGTAAGATTATGTGAAAACAAATAGCAACTTGTCATTTGGACAATGTTGTGAAAAATATTGTATTTGTAGTATTATTGAAAAAAAAAAAATTCAAGTCAAAGGGATTATTATTAGGTTTTAAAAATTGTTAATTGATGAAATCTTAGAAGAAAAAATTCACATCCAATCAAGTAGTAAAATAACGGTATAAAATGCCTGGAAGCCACATAAAGGTTATATATATAATTATGTCACATAAAATTTATATGTATAATTTTATTATGTTATATGATATTATTATTTTTTGTTAGGTAAAGATGTTCTTTCGCTAGGGGGAAGTGCCAGTTGGCAAAAGCCATTGGTGATATATTGATGATGCTATGAGTCCACTAATCTAATACTAGGCTGGCTCAATAAGGGCCAATACAAGAGTAAAGGTGTGTGCCTCCTTTGTATAATAGTGGTATTTTTTTTTTTTTGCTAATCTTGTATAATAGTGGTATTAGTCTATAATATTATATAACTTTTAATAAAAAAAAAAAATTATTTTACAGTGGACTACTCCTAATCCTAAGTCCTAATCCCTTTGGCATTGTAAAATAATTAAATCCTTGCCGTCGTATTCTCAAAAATAATATTAAATATAAAAAATTCCATGCCGTTTTTGTCCTTGTGGTCACAATCCATTTCCACGTATAAATCAACTAAAGCTACATCAATTATGGGAGTGCGATTTATAAGAAGTTTGTCGTATTTGCTGCTAGGCTTATTTGTGTTTGGCTAAACTTATTTGTTGCTGGTTTATTTGTTTAAATGTGAAACAAAAAATAGCTTTAAGCAAATAAAAAAAAAAAAGCCACTTCTTTGTTTGTGAATTGGGTTCAACTTATGTTGTTATACACAAACTCATATTTCACGTAAAGTTTAAAGTGAAAAAATTGAAGATTAAGATATAGTTATTGGTCTCTAATTAACTTGACATTTTTACAAACATAAAGAATATAAAGAGATAATGTAATCCAAGGTGGATTTGTTAAAAAACATATTTGACTTTCTAAACTTTCTAGGTAGAGCAAACCTTCAAACAAAAGCTCATTTCCATATCACAATTTACAACCAAATGTCAAGAAATCTCTAACCGAAAAAATATTTTATGCAATCTAATTGTATAAAACCTCACTCACATGGGGATGGATCCCATATTTGTGGGACTCACTCTATGTAAGTGTGGTTGCATAAGATATTATCTCCAACAATCCCATCCTCCCCCTCTCCTATCGTAGGACCCACACCCATGTGGTTGCATCAACAGTTTCTCCGGACAATCCCCTTAAAGTTTTGGCATTGAGTTGATCAGTTAACGGTTAGGCTCAAACCTATCTAATTTATTGAGTTAACCAGCCTGGCCCCGTCCACCAAACAAGCTAACTTGCAGGCAGCTTTAGAATTGCGTCGAGGCAAAGCATGCGTTTTTCCTCACAGCTTAGATAAATTAGTAGTATTATTATGCTCGTGATATGCATGGGATAACGTTTACCAAAACCCAATATATATATATATATATATATGGAATAAAAAGAGTACTCAAAAACGAAAAGGTAAAGGTAACGTTGGGTGCTCGTTCTTTTAAGAACGAGGACTCAGCCGTTGACCAAGCCCTAAAAAACAGAAAGAGAAGAGGTCTCATCCGTTGGATTAAGGCCTGTCATTGAAGCCCAAAAAGGAAAAAGAAAAAACAAATGCGTAATAACTCACCGAAACAAGAAAAGTTCCTAAATAAAATGTGAATAGATACAGCTAGCTTTGATAATCATTAACAGATATCTCAAACTGAATGGTGCTGAAGGATTCCATTACATAATGCAAAGATAGGGTAAACACAAAGAGCAAGGGACAAAAAAGGGCACCAGCGGCTGCAAAAAATAAATAAGTTCTAATATCTACATATCAGACTCATGAAAGTGGAGTAGCCCATCCTTTCTCACTTGCATTCATGAAAAAATTCAAATTCTGTACAAAAATAAGGTATCGCAATCTGAAAGGAAAAAAAGAAGCAGGATATTATGATCTTATCATCAGTACCAAAAGTTTCCATATGGAGTAAATCTATATCCTGTGATCTATTTGGGGGTTGGTTCCTCATTTGTTCTCCTGTATTCTGGCTTCAGCTCATAAGATCCTTGATTAGCTCCCTTGTTATTGTAGACACAGAGATCTTTAAGTATGTCTTTCATAAATTGCTGCAGAGAGACAAAATCATTATTAAAAAAGCCTAAAGGAAAATCATTTCAACGCAGATAACAGCACTACAATGAATAAAATAAAAAGTAGTTATCTATCTGCTAAATCTTGTTTCACTTTCTGCAAACCACATAACTGGTTGTAGACTACAGTAAATGCTTTTGTTAGTTAAAGATTGGGAAAGATTATTAAGAACACTAATTTTTTATCGTTGTAAAGGCAAGTCCATGTCAGCCATCAAACATGCCTCAAATATGCACCAGTCACGCGGATCCAGATCGGGTGCACCAGCAATAGTACTTGTAAGGCCGAGATGTAAAGTTGCTTTTTCAACTTTACATCTCGGCCTTACATGCCCCTGATCTCGATCCCAGTCACGCAGCACAAGAGGGTACAACACAACAGTAAATTTGTGGTTCATATGAAAAACTAGTTTTACGGCATTTTACTTTGTAATAGAGAACTTATCCTCTATCTAACAATCCCGTGTCAAAACAGAGATGGAGAAGGAAATAAAGAAGCCAGGTGCCATGTATAAAGGTAAATATAAGTGGTGAAAAGGCTCTTAAAGATATCAGCCATTAGGAACCAATAATGCGAAATGCTTACTTCCCAAAGATAGCAAGCTAGAACAGACTTAGATAGGAATATAGTAGTTTACTATTGAGTATCAAAAAGAGACCATCTATAGTTATACAGTAATTAAGTGTTAAAAAAAACCCTACTTCTGGTTGGTCTGTCTCCTGGATCAGCTGTCTTAAAGTCCAGTGTGGTTGCCTTTCAAAGAGCTTAAACATAATTTCTTCCATTTCAGTACGATCCCTTCTTGTTCGTTTTGCTTCTGATCCCTTAGCTGGCATTTTCTTCTTATCCTATTCCAAACAAAGCAGCTCTCCTTATACTTCATGGTGGAAAATCAATACGAGAAATATATTCTGACATGCATATACAGTTGCGGAATTAAGTAAGTTCCCCCTAAAATATCAATCAGTGAAATACGCAATTTTAGATAACAATATTATAGACAAAAAAGAGAGGCAGTAATAAGTACACTGGGTGCAGAAGTGACAAAACTCATCATCCCTGGCAAAGGCCTCATATGAGCCCCATTGTCATTGCCGATCACCTGAAAAGGGAGTTTGGAGAAAGTCAAGGAAATAACAATTGTGATTAAAAATCTTTGTCAAGTAGCACATATATATGAAGTAATAAGGGAAACCTGTATCTGTCTAGTCTTAGTCATATATTTATTTGTCCTTTCACGGCAGAGTTTCCCATAATTCTCGATATCCTGGTTATGGGGCTTCATGTCAAATTTGTTCAGTATTTTACCCTCCACACACAACTTCCCTACAAAATTAAAGAATTTATTAGATTACTCAGGTCTGCCACACCGCTAATCCTAAGAGAAGAATTAGATATGTTAAAAGAATAATCCAAAATACAGCTAGAATCAATCAAATTAAGGAAATGAGTACTCTATGGCTCTCTCCACATTATAGTTATCTACTCATTTAATCCTAAGGATTCACTCTGTTAAGTATTCAATCCTCAGCCTTGCAGGTATACATTAAAAAAACATAAGCAGCAAGTATAAAATGAACTAAAAGAAAAGTATTTGCATGAACATGTGTGTTAAACTTTACCTGAGGGCAGGGTGAATTCTGATCTAGATGCATTTCAAATCAATAAGCCTAACCCAGGACCCCTTTAATTTTATGGGCAAAAATAATTTTATTCAAAAGAGGGAATGGTAGAATACATAAAATTACAATCTCAGATTTAAACAAACTACGAATTCTGAAAAATAACATGAGGGAAGGCTGTCTAGAGTAGCCAACCAGTCATACAGACATCACAGCATGGAATTTTCGAAGACATGGTTTAGGCATTCAACACCATCAAATCTTCCACGACACACAAGGGATCAGCATTCAAATTTTAAAACATCTATGCCAATAAAATCTCCCTTGCCAATGGCCTAGCAACTGAATCACTGTCTTCGGCACCATGATATCTCAAAAAACTTATACACAAACAACCAATAATCTCTAGCCACCGCCAATGAAGTAAGCCTAACCCATAACCCTCATGAATTTATTCACTTCCTCTGAATATTAAACCTGATTTCCACAGTCAACTTTGCAGACTAGCCATATAATTCTTCTTACTATTTCTGCAACCATATGTTGGTAGTAAATTACCCTATCAGATAAAACTGAAAACCATCCATTTTTGTCACATATATACGCATAAAATTTAGTCTTGATAGCAACCATATTCTTCTTTTGTTTGAATTTCTTTTTTTTCACCTCAGAACGTTTGGTTTATGCATTGCTGATTCTGAAATGCATACTGTTTGTTCTAGTAAACCATCATTGAAATATGGTTTCTACAATTAATCCTGGATCTCAGTAAAATTATGCATGCCATTAAAACCACCAAGAAGGGCTTATAAAATATTAGCTTAGTTTGGAGTCATATCCCCTGGGAATCTAAAAGTTGGATTCATCTCTTCTATAAAAAAAATCAAAATCATGATTCATACAAAAAGTTCAAACCATTATGAGTTCTTAGACTTTGACATTGACATATGTGTTAAAACTTGCTGATAGTATTGGCAAAGATATATACATACTGTTGTATATAGCTGATAGCTTGTGAGACAACTGCTTCACTCAGCACATGAAAATGTGTTTATGTTATGTACTTACATGCATTCTCTTATTAGGATTGATTTAAAAAAAAAAAAGAAAAAAAAGAAAAAAAAGGGTTCATCTCATAAAGTGAATAGCTTCATACAAGTCCAGCCATAAAATTGAACTTGCACCTTGATGGCAACAAAAGTACCAAAAAGATCTCAAGTTCCACATAAAAGAAGTGTTCAAAACTAGAGCAGAAATTTTGGGAATATATCTCAGAAACATTATGTTAAAGGAGAGTGATAATTTAACTATCATGAAGTGATCTTTTCATGCCCATATAATTTCAGGATAAGAAGGCCATAGAGAAAATTTGTACTTACCTTGTGATGACTCAGAAAAGACAGACATTGGAATTAAGTCTTTAGACATATCCATAGAGTAACACTTGGGTATATGTCCAGATTCAGTGCCAGCCAATTCCATGGTGAACTGAGAAACATTTAAGCAATGCATGTAAAGTAAAGGGGAGAAGAGGACGTATATACAAAGAAAATAATCCAATGCTTCTCCTAAAACTTAAATATTCAATATTAAATTTTGACAAAAAGAAGAAAAAATATTTCCTCAGAAATATTAGACATACTCACAGAGAAACAAGGATTTCGATTTTCTAAGAAGTGAAAGTCAATAATCATATTAAAGCACTAGGAAAGAAAAGGAAACCCACTCAAAAGGCATAATGGCCAAACAGAAACTTAATTGAATACAAGAGTTACCCCAATTTTTATCTAGTGCATAAAATTCAAGAAATATAGTCCTCTAACATGACCCCATCTGGAAACCCACAGTCACAAAACTACAAGAATAGATCTTTCCACTGGAGGACTAAAGCTTTGTACCCCCAATATCCTTTTGCTTTGCTTTTAACATAACATAGGTAAGACCTGAGGGAGCCATTATCCAAATTACGCAAATCTGCACTAAATACATAGGGCCTCCTTTGGCACTCTGAAAGCTTTGAAATACAGAGAAGAGTTTCATCTGCATAGACGAAACTTGTATGAATCTAACAGTGCATAATTGGCTCATTGCCCAAAAATTTCAGTTACTTCACTAACTCAGGAACTGAACTGGCTTGCTAAGAACCACATCATTACTTTAAATTTTTATTTTTGATAACGTCCAAGAACCTTTCTAAAGAAGAGCCCTTTGGACTCACCTATAGGCAATCAAATCTACGGGCAACTAACCCTGCCCGCAAAAACCAGTTGCCGGGTAATCCAGGGACATTCACCTCTAATGGGCCAAGTAGTTTATGCTCATGCCCATGAGCAACTTACTTTAGAATAAATATAACTCAGTGATGCAACAGCTTATACTAATGGTTTTTTTGGAGTGACGATGAGCCTCATCCACTCAGGGAGTGATGGTGAGAACTGAAACAGTAATGGTGTACTGGTAGCAAAACTATTCTATCGGGGCGAGGGGGAGTCGAACCTGGGTTCTCTTTCATGGGAGAACTAGGCACTGCCACTGACTCACAAGGCTCTTCGTGCATAGCAAAATTTGAAACAATAGAGAATGTGGAAAAATCATAAATCCACAATGAAGTAGTACATTTAAAATCAAAATAAAACTAAAAACCAACAATATCCGAACCAAACAATTGAAATTTCTGATTTACTATCACAGATCCTGAACAATGTTAAATGCAACAGAAGCAAACAAACACAAAACCCTAAAACTCACAAAAACGAAAAGAAAGAAAGAAAGAAAAAAAGTTCAAATCCAAAGCCTAATGCACGCACATAGATAAAGCACGAAACCCTAGAAATCCACAGAATGCAAAAGAGAATCGCGTAAACACACATAGATACAGAAATGTGAGAATAAGAAAAAACAGTGTAGTTTTGTTAACCTGAGTAGAGGCGTTGTCGTCGTTGGAGCGGAGAGGGTCGATGGAGAGGACGACTTTGGCGACGTAGCGAGAAGAGTCGGCGGAGGAGGGAGCATCGGGTGGAGGAGGAGATTGGAGAGAGCGAGAAACGAGTGGAGGGCATTTCATGAGCCACATTGCTCTCTCTGCTTTGCTCGTTTCCAAAAACGCGTTGTTGGTGTTGTTGTTGTTGTTTGCGTTGCTATTCTGCTGGGTGTTGCTGGTTGTGTTGCTTGTTAGCTCGTCCATGACGCTAGAGAAAGAGAGAGAGATTTTGAAGAGAAGGATTGAAAGAAACAGCTAAAGGGCATGTGAAACGGTTTTTCAAGATTTTGTGTGTACTCTGTTTCTATATATGTATATAGCTATGCTGCCTATACAGCTAATAACAAAGCAAGAAAAAGGATTACGACAATGAAAGCACCTGCGAGTCCCTTTTTTTACTTTAAAAAAAAAAAAAAAAAACCTAAGCAAAAAGGTACACTTCGGATTTTTATACACTCAGGCATGAGGGGGGGCCACTAGATTGTTATCCCACCTGGATTCTCTTTGTGTGTGTGTTTTATTTATTTCTTTTAGTAAAAGTAGGGATTAAAACCTAGTTGCTACTTGTACCTAGTTTAGTTAGATATAAAGAGTAATGGATTGGGTCCAATACATTTGAGATGCGGACACGTGGTATGTGTCGGGATCGCAATGGGTCTAGTGTGCATTGGACCCAATCCAAATCCGATATAAAGATAGTGCTACTTAATGTTTGTTTACGTGTTGATGTTGATGATGTAGTAAAATCTAATGAATTCATTTCATATCAGACAAATAGAATTTTAAGAAGTTTATGGTCAATCTAGCTATAAACTTAGGACATAATCTCGAGTAGTAACTTGTCAATGATCAATTTGGTCAAACGATACTTATAGTGTTCTCACTTCCCATGTGGAGGTCGAGTTCAAGTCAAAGACCAAGAGTACATAAATAGGTCTGGGCTTGCATTAACATCTCGAGGGTCTGTTTTAGTCTTTTAAACAGTTTTCAATGAGTAAATAGATAATAGAGTGACATCCAAATAGAGTTGTCACGATTGATCACTCTTTTTTATTCGTTGAGAAAAAAAGGGTAGGGATTAGTCGCATTCAACCCATAAAGTTGAATTGAGGATTACAACATAATTAATGTTTCAAAAAAATTTGTCTCATTAAAGAAATGCACATTAGTCCTTACGAGAAAAAAGATTTGGGACTGAATTTATAATATTGTTTGGAATGAAGGGAGATAGGATCATAGGTAGGAGAAATATCTTGGATTACTCTTCCCCTATCATCCAAAAATAAGAGTAAAGTAGGGATGAAAGTGGCAACCAATTCACAAATCACAACAATACAATAACAGTGGTAGTATGAGTTTGTTTATTTAATCATTACCATAGCAACCCATGGGAAACTTGTTTAGTGCAATTATTTGAGAGACTAGAACACTATTGATTGTGATATGTACACTTTAACCCAAAGTAGAACATTATCTTGATTAATTTTTCCTTAATCGTTGAGAGTTGTATAAGCACGCTACACAAATACTATGCAAGCTCTCGCACAGCCCCATTAAGAGATAGGAATAGGGTCGGTTGGTAGTACAATAATATAGTTGGATAATGGTTTTCAGGTCACGGTGCCGCTGCACCAACCAAAGGTTTTGGAGCAAGTAATATTGAATGAGAGGGTACACTTTTAATTCCCATGAAGACGATTAGAGCAATTACCTACACAGGAACTGCATGCATTTACGTGTTATCATTTATGTGACAGTGATTGCATTATTGACGGTCTAGATCTGTACAATATCCACAATAGAATGCATGTGACATACTTGATCATCATGGATAAAGAGTCTTAATTGAACTTTTTATGGTGTGGCACATTGAATACTCTTGTAACTTGCACACCAGACCAAAATCACCAGATTAAACGGGTTGATACATTTTTGTCTTTTTTTTTTTGGTTGTTGCTATAAAGCATGTTTGTTGAGCTAGTGCAATTGATATGCAATACTATGAAACGTATCAAGTCAGCAAGACATTGAATTTCAATGGTTAAAGGATTAGACTGGTTTTCAATGGTCCCTGATTAATGGCATAGGGAAGGTACCGACATCCTAGCTAAAACTAAAAAATTCAAAGCTTCAAGCATTGATTACCAATATCTAGACGTAGAAATAATTAATAAAAATAATTAGAGAGATCAGAAACGATAGTACATTCATGCAAGTTCTTCCTATAAATAACCTTTGGACATTACTTTCAAAGACATGCACTAAGATACACTGCTATTGAAGGAAGTTACATATGTAGGGTGTTATGAAAAGAAATGAGCTTATTTTAAAGCAATAGTCATGCTTTTCTTCCTTGCTTAAATGGAGCCCTCAAAGAGTCAAAAAGGTTTATCTTCTTTATGAAATTGATTTGTTCCACTAACTAACAATGAAAATGACATTCTAACTAAACTTTAAAGTTCATATATGGATAAGAATTAGATATGAACCACAATACAAAATGATATCTCAATAATACAGTAATTATTTTTTTTAAAAAAATTGCATACAGTTACACTCGGAAGAGAAATGTTATCTTTTGTGTTGTTTATGACAAGGAGCCATGGCAAAAAAAACAAGGTCTAAAATTTGAAGTGGTCATTCCAAAAAAACATTTTGACCTTCTTACTTGGTTGAATTTTTGTATTCATACAGGGACTCATTCTGAACTTTTGATATCAATGGAACCCTGTTTCCTTTCTGCCTGAAGTGATCGGCACAATGATTCCAGCTTTTCTTTCTGATTCTTTGATTTCTCCAACTGTTTTTTCATACGCTCACGCTGCTCACAAAGAGATAAATTTTAGTTTTGCATGAGAAGAATTAAAGAAAAAATGATTCATAGGTTTATTTTATTTTTCTGTTTGTTTCCAGCAAAATTCCTTTAAAAGTTTTGTGCTGCATCAAAAATGCTTTCTTGAGTAGTATATGCAACTTAAAACCATCAATGACTATGGCAGATGAAAGATGTCATCACATTCTTCAACAAAGGACAGTTGCCCAATATACAATATGGAAGATGTACAAGCGATAGTGTACTTAAAAAACTTACATGGCTAAATAGATCCTGTATGGGATATATAAAAGTAAAGTAAATAAAGCCAAAGCCATCCTAGTGTGAGTGGAGAAGGCATCCCAATTCCCAAGGGAAGGGTGGGGGGGGGGGAGGTGTTGACTTGTGTATGGGGGTTCAACCTCACCCAGTGATATAGAATTAAAAAGAAAAATAACACAAATATATATACCTCATCAACAAGTTCTATAAGAGTAACGTCAGATTTCTCGCATTTGCTCTTCAAGAATGAATTTTCCTTCTTGAGTTCCTTGATTGATTTCGCCATCTAGTTTTTACGGACATAACAAGCAGAAAGGTGGATTAATTGAACATATCATGCAAGTTGATTGTAACATAAAGCAAATAGAAAAGGTGCCTCTTAATGAAATGTAATATTGAAGAAAGAGTTGTGTACCTTCTCAATCTCTTGTTTAAATGTTTCAAAAACCTCATTGCTCTTTAACAAAGCATCCTGCCCAATAAATTTAGCAGTTTAGATCTAGCAAAGTTGACAAGACAAATTCATAAATAGATGGCACAAACATTTGGATGGAACTATCGGTGGTGTGATCTTCCATATATCTCAAAGGTCTATATGAGAAGGGGAATGTTTATCGAAGCCAAAATAAGAGCCTCTGAGCACATCTAAAAGAAGGTTGCAAAGCAAAAAGGCAAGTGGCAGGCTCACTATGTATCATAGCCAATCAATTCAAAAGTTAATATGAATGATCCCGACTCTACTTTCTCTCTTTTTTTTAGATAGGTACTTTCTTGATCGTAGGATTATACACTTAAGAACTCAAAGACCCTAAATATATATAATGAAATAAAGGATATAATGGGAAAGAACCATAGGATCCAAATAGGTTTGGGAAAATACACATGTAGACTAGATTAAGAATGGGCCTGGCTAAAGGATGAGAACGCTCAAACAGAGATCTCACCAGCAAAAATCTCATCTCTATAACTGAACTCTCTGTCCCATTAAAAGTGTGATTATTCCTCTCCCTCCAAAGCATCCACATTAAACATAAGGGGGTCATATTCCATACCAAGTAGCTGCCCTGTTTTCCAAACCAGTTTCACCATCCAAAGAACAGCTCTGCCACGGTCTTTGGCATCATCCAATGGACCCCGAACTGCTGACCCTTACAGTTCTTTAAATGCACACAAGACTCAATGCCTACTAACCAATGGACCCCATGTCCAAAATTTCAAGGCCAATAACATTAAGCCTCCCTTGACGAACCTCCATCTATGCAATTAATCATCCAATTTTGATGACTGATAATTGTAGTTTCACAATGGTGTTGCAAGGCAATAAATAACATGGAATGAAGTAGACCTGAAATTGTTGGAATTTTTCTCCATCGGCTGTCAACTGTAAGCGCAAATTCTTTTCAGTTGCCAACAATTGTGACACCTGTTCTGCATATAATTTCATCTGGGACTGCTCCTGGCCCAATTTCTCCTCATGTTGCTTAATTTTCAGATCAGCAATCTGAAGTTCCAGCGATTTCTGCTTTAACTGTGGATTTACATCCAAACAATTAAATTAAATTCAAGTCCTTTCAAACTAAAATTACTTAAGTATACTAACCCCAGATTTGCAAGAAAACGGAACACTTTACCTTCTGCGCAAATTGCTGTTCAGAAAGAGTATACTGTTCAGCTAGCTGCTTTAGCTTAATTCTTAACCTGAATATGAAGAATTTTTGTAAATAATTTTTAATGCTTCAAAAGAAACCATTATACTAGCATCTATGGATGACAAAATAAGTAAGCACAAAAGATTCTCATATAAGAAGGTCAAATGACAAAATAGAAAGGTCCTAGAAATATACAAGAAAGTATGAAAAAGGGAAAAGGAACCAGAAAGTGAAGAACCGGGAGTAATCATACAGAGATGCCAAAGTAACATATGGGCGGCAGACAAATTGGGCTTTTTATCCTTTCCACATAGAAGATGCATAAAATATTTCTACAACGTAAAATCTTTGACACTATGCTGTCTGTAACTAGTTGGGGAATGTCACCATCAAGCCTTAACCCACTAAAACATAAACGTTGTTTATACTCACGAGTTTTTCTTTGATAAGTAAAAATAATTTTATTCAAAAGAGGAAATGGTTCACATACACAGGATGTGCATCAAATCACTCCTTGTATACTCATGAGTTTATCTGACAGCCCACTACTACATGACATTTTTCTCTCAAGCCACAACCATTAAAACATTAACACCTTCATAGCAATCCTCAGTCTTTCATTTCTTCTTTTTTTAAACACCGACTCGTAAGTCTTCAGAATAAAAAAAGAATACCACTTCCAACAAAATAAAAGGACAAAGGTGGCAAATATAAGATCTTTCAGAAACCGTACCAAAACAAGGCTATAGCACTTGAATTTAATTTTTTTTAATAACATATGGAACCTTTCTATTGAAGAGCCCTTTGGACTCGCCTCTAGGCAGTAAAACCTACGGGCAACTGATCCCACCTGCCAAAACCTGAGCACTTGAATTTAATCTGAATGAGGAACTCTGGAATCTTTCAACAAATGGCTATTTGTAGAACTGCTTTGGATGAGATTTAGAGACACCAATTAGAATGCATCCCTACCCTTTCCCCTCCCTCCCACAAGAAGGACACAAGCAAGGCCAGTGAAGTGAAGTGTATGGGTGGACAAAGGAGGTGGCTGCAATACAAACGGCTGGTAAAGTGTGAGACAACAAAATGGATGTTGCTCCTGGAGTAATTCTTTTTCAGTTATTCACTTCTCTTTTTTTTTTTTTTTGATAGGTAGTTATTCACTTCTTATGACATGACACAAAATAAAAATGCCATTTGACAACATTTTCAAGATTCACATCTATGAGTACATTAAGAATGAACATGTTATTGATGGTAACCTATCTGTGTACAGAAACAACCACTTCTATGCTTAATTGATAGATAAGTTCTTGAATAATGAATGCAAGCAAAAAGGCAGCCAAGAACACATTTTGCACCAGCCAGGCCAATAGTATAAGACAATAAGTGCTAAGTTTAGGAAATATTACATAACAAAGCTCATTTAATTATAGGGTAATATCCACGTACAGCCCCAAGGGGTTTCCAAGGTATCAAATTCCATTATCTTCAGTTCCCACACAAAAAATGTAGTAATATAGCTTGTCATCACATGTTGACCATATCATACCTTTTTTTTATCCTTCAAAAAAATATATAATAATGAAAAAATTTCTCACAAATTTGCTTTCATCTTACATCTCATTCTCCTTTAGCTGAGAGAGACATTCATCCTTTTGCTCTTCTAGCTTAATGCTCACATCCTATAACCGAGATAAATTAATATAAATAAACACATAATAACAAAGCCCAAAAAATTGAAATGAACCCTAAAGAAAAAAATCTATCACAACACAGGAAAAGAAATTGAAACTTTTAAATTGAGAAAGAAAGAGACCAATGCAAGGAGGATTCCCCTATTGATGCATTACTACTGTGATGTCAAACACAGAGTTGAAAACTGATCAGGGGTTCAAAACCCATGTTGCAGCTTATTTTGTTTACAGCTCATTGCACAATGTACCTCTCATCCATCTTAGGCACTGCCACTCATGTTAGCATTATTACTTGGTAGAAAATTGAAGCCAAACCAAGTCCCATGTTGTATACAACATGAGTGTCTCAACTAGAACATTAAAGATATGCAAAGTAATTCAACCACAGTAAACATCTTTTGCATATTCCAAGTTTGAACAGTCTTGGTACAGCATAAAAAAAATCACCCAATAGTTGCCTCAATTACATCTTATGATTTCTCTCCTAGAAATTAGGAAAAAGCAAGCATATCCTACATAACCTATTGACCAAACTTTATGTCAAGATAAGTCAGAGATTCTCAATCAAATAGAAAAAACAATTGAACCTTGATTGCATTTTGGAACTTGGCTGATAAATCTAATCTCAGGGTTTGCCCCTCTGTGGATACCCGTTTGCATTCATCCTGTCATATAATCAGCAAACCATCAGTTTTTCCAAGAAGATAAGTGCTATTTTTAGCTTGAACTAGAGAAAGGACCAAATCTACAACTTCCCAAATCAATCTGTGAGAGGATCGAGAGAAGTAAACAAATACACATTAGAATATATGAGCATTTTACAAATCAAAACATTGAATAGAGTGTGGTAAACAGCAGAGATAACAATATCCTAAAGGACCAACCTGCAAACCCTGCATTTGGAACAATACTAAACTTTACAATACAATCGGCTAAAGCAGATAAAGTGCATGAAAGAAAGCATACCATTAGCATTTTGTTCTGACGTTGTAACTCCCTACATAGTGATTCAAGCTTGTCTCGAACAGCAATGGCTACATAAGCAAGGTGGAGTTAATGGAAGAAGTATCAGTATAATTGAATGTTGGTAGAAGACATGTACAGATATAACTAAGGATGGTTTTTTTTTTTTTTTTTGATAAGTAGATATAACTAAGGATGTTGCCATATCATTTATACAACTTGAAACGCTTTCTTGTCAAGGAAAAAAAAATTGCACATGACTGCTATTGTAATGTGACCAGTGTATATCAATGTCTATAAGAACAACTCATGATGTTTCAAGAAAGAGTCGAATTTTATAAAAAAAAAAAAGTCCCTATCTTCGTGAGATTCATCAGCAATGGCTACATACTAGCTGATTCAAACTGTCTTCAGAAAAGTAAACAAAAAATACGGCGGGGCCATTTTTACAGAAACTAGGGTTAATTGCACCTTGCCCCCTCTCCCCCCCTCCCCCCAAAAAAACTATAGGGTCAATCTTGATGTCCCCCAAACTTTAAAATTGAGCAATGTCCCCCATGATTGATTGGTAATAAGAATATTGCCCCTCACGATTACTATTTTCTGTCAAATTAAAATTTTTTAATGGAAAATTCTTTTTTTTGGTCCAGAAATTGGTGCGCAATCTACACATTAAATGGAAAAGCCTTGCACCCCATCCTCTGTCAATTCCTCACCCCCACACCAAATTCAATACCATACTCAATCCATACTTCCAATCTCAAACCCCTATCATTCCAGGGGAACTCATGACAACCCAACACACCATACCCACGATTCAAAGCAGAGGAGAGCAGTGGTGCTGCCAACTTTATGGAGGAGCCCAATCGTCAACCTCATCATCTCCCACACTGAATTCCCCCAATCAACCTAGCTGCCAACAATCCCAAGGCATGAAATCGTTGCCACGAAAGAGAAAGAAAAGTGGGAGTGTTTGTGGTTTCAATGGATTTGGGTTTTACTTTAGTGGAAGCGTAAAGGTTTTTTTTTTTTTTAATAATGAATTTTATTAAAAAAGGACCTAAGCATACAAAAGGATACTTAGGCCAAAGAAATCAAAATGTACACTGATCTATCAGCTCCAAAATGGACCCTGCAACCCAATCAAGTAAAGTATGAAAGAAAAACAACTTGAGCTCAGGAGTAGTTCTTGCAGAATCCTCAAAATGACAAGAATTACGTTCCCTCCAAAGACACCAAATCAAACAATGAGGAATCATCTTCCAAATCAGGATAGAATTATGCCTCCCCCTATGCCCCAACCAGCTACAGAAAAGATCCAGCACAGTTTGTGTTGTGTGTTTATATAGTTGTTTTGGGTGGCAGTTTAGAGAGTGTTTGTGTTTTGGGGAGTGTTAGTGTTTAGTTCTGAGGCGACAGTGATGCTGAGTTGTGTAGACTATATGATAGTTGGGGCTTTGATGGTGGTTCATGGTGGAGGAGGGTAATTTCAGTTCCAGATTGAGCTTGGTGTAGTGGTAGTGTTGGGGTTTCAGGTAGAGAAGATTCTTTGTTGTCTGTATGTGTTTTGCTGACTTTAAAGAGGTGCGAATGAGTGTTCCTATTTTATGGTTGTGACCACTTAATTGCAAAAATGGGCTTTGGTCTTGGATGAAAATGACGTCCATTACTGAGAATAGATGTGTTGCCCATGCCAGAAGGGAGATTCTCTTAATTTTGGGGTTCCCCTTTTTTTGGTTACCTATTTAATCTAAGGGTAAAATTGGTATTTTAGGTTAATTTGAATGTAGGTAACTGTGGACCTGGGCATAGAAATTAGGGGAAAAGAAAAAGAAAAAAACAAAGAAATTTTCAATAAAAAAATGAAATTTAACGGAAATTGTTAACAGTGGGAGGCAATTTGCCTATTACCAATCAATCAGGGGAGAAATTGCTCAATTTTAAAGTTTAAAGGGGAGATTGATATTAACCCCATAGTTTGGGGGCAAAGTGAAATCATCCCCAAGAAACTAATTTCTATCGAAAGTAAGGATTTATAATTCATGCATCCCATCCTTAAATAGCAATCAAGTGTAGCCTAACTATACTGCCACATAATACATAGACTTTTACAATCATTCAAACACTTCTATAAGCAGGTCTAAACATTAGTGGAATCATTATCAATCCAACTTACCTCCATCTCTTTCTGCAAGAACTTGCTGGTACTTCAAAGTGAACTCCAAAAACTCCTTGTCTGACTTGAAGGCACGCTTCACATTCTTACGTTTGGCTTCAGGGGTTTCCTGGGGAAAAAATACTAAAAATTACTAACTTTGTTGAACTAACTTCCAACATTTGCAATTTTGCATAAAGTCCACAAACAAAGGATATGGAAGATGAGGGCAATTTTTCAAAATCAGATTAATCCTTCTTTTTTTTTAGAATAAGTAAAATCAGATTAATCCATTTCTTCCAAAAAGACCGAATTTCCCAAACCCCAATTTAGATGACTTAGGTCCGCCTATAAAACATTATAAACTTAATACATTTAACAGCGTCTCTGCCATGTTTTGCAAATACCAAACAAGGAAAGACCACAGAAAACACCACAAACAAGTTGGATTATTGAATAAACCACCAAATTTCAACAATAGCAACATAAGTATACTAAGATTGGTAGCAAGCGGAAATATTTAACCTTCTCCTTTCAACCTTTAACTATTCTAAAATATTAATTGAACCAGATTATAACATGAGATTGTGTAAATAAGCAAGCTGAACCTACCTTCTCAAAGAACCAACATAATCCACCCAATGAAAGTATTTGCACATCCACAGATCTAATTACCATCCTATACTGAGAGTCAATATAATCATATCCCACTGACTTCAGCTAGAAACTAAACAGTCACAACCAGAGGTCTTTTCCAAACAGTTAAATCTATTTTTTTTTTTTAAATAAAAACTTTTCAAAGAAATGTACAGTAATTGCTAATAGCAAATATAACCAATTCAAGTAACAACTAATTTGCAACCTCGAATCTCTTAAACTGCTTATTCTGTCTTGATCATTGTAACAATATAAAGCGGATTTTTTTATTTTGCTGAAAAGCTCATATTAAATTGGAAGCTCATCATTTGAACATAACTTTGAGGAGAAAAGTGGCAAGAGAATTCTTGTTTATCAGATAGTGGACATATCACATGCATAACAAGCATCTTATCTCCAGTGCAGTAGAAGCTAAATTTAAGTTACTTCAAACAACAATTCAGTGTGTAAATAACAAGAAAATAATTATATTCATGTGCACATAGCCTTCACATTGGAGTTGAGTACAGAGAGAGCAGAAAAGTAACAAAGGAAAACAAAAAGAAAACGATTCAATTTACTATCACATGTATCAACGATATTAAGTAAGATGATATTACTAACTAGTTTTCTGTTCTTCAAAGTATCAAGACTCTCTGATGAAGATGTATCCTTCATATTGGTTGCTGATGCTTCTGAGCCTCCTTCAGTGGCTGCAGGAAGGAAAGAGTGATGGGGGCAACAGAGTAATATAAAAAAATTCAAAGCCAAAAGAACCAGCAAATAACTCAATACACATGTAAGAACACGACACACATACACATTCAATTGAATTCTAATCCATTGTTTTTATCAAAACAACTCATAGAAAAGAACAATTGAATTGCAACTGTATAATTCCTTGTCTTATTTAATTTCAGGGAGAAGATCTTTCCAAATTCTCCTAGGAGTTGTTCTTTTGAGCAATTTACCTGCACAGGCTTCACCAATATTTCTTTTGTAATTAATCTGGTTCTTTCAGTAAAGGTGTTAATGTTATATCCTTGTTCTGAGAGACAATGTGTTCCAATAGTAACTTATATGCAATTTACATGAAAATGCAAGTTATTACCAAAAAGAAAAAAGAAAAAATGGAAAGGTAAAGATAATTACGTCTCTTTGAACTTTGACAATTTGCTTGAACTTGTTCCTTTACCTCGCTGCATCCAGATACTCCTACTGAAGCCTCGGAGACATTTGCTGAATCTGGCGAGACCGGTGTACCTTCTGACTGCTCCATACAGCCCTTATCAGACACTTCCCCCAAGCCCTTCGGAGCTTCAAAACAATCTGTTTCAGATAATGGAACAGGAAAAGTTCTCAGTTTCTGGGTCTTCTCTTCCCTACCCTGGCTTGTTTCAGACAACTTATCTGAATGATCAAGTTCCGAGTAACTATCCTCCTTGTAATCACACAGTGGCTTCTCTTGTTCAACTGTTGGAGTTGGAGGAGCCTGTGGTTCTGCGGAGCTCTCAACAAACCCATCTGGCAATGCATCTGCTTCAGGGAGCTGGTTTGCTTCTGGGTTCTCCATATTACCTACAGTTTCAACATGGGATGCTCAGTATCATCAAATTAGATGATCCCAATTTCACAGTTTTGACTATGCAAACAGGAGAGAATAAAATTAAAGAATTCTCACATACTGAATATAGAACTCACTTATATGGCCCTCTTTTTCGAGTAAATACAACAATGGCTTCAACTTTGTCAAACCAAATTAATACTCAAAATAATTTTTTTTTTAAAGAGCATTTCCAAAGAAACAGCCTATTTATTCAACCTAAGAAGCAAAAAACATTCCCCATGAACTATCGACCTTCACTCTTGGCCGCGAAAATCAATGAACCAAGCACTCAAAGAAACCATTTTCCCCAAAATTACATTCGAAAATGAGAAGCCAAAATTTGCTAGAGAGTGAAAAGAGCACAAATCAAATCCCTAGTACGCAGCTGGATTCTCTGTTCCAATCTAAATTGTGAAAACTAATTTAAATTACAGAAACCTAAAATTTTGGGTTTTCCAAGAACAAACAGCACACCTTAAACGAAACCAATTACAACATTAATTGTTGCTTTGTCAGACTATCCTACATTTCTTTCAGCAATTAAACACAGACTCTTTGATATCAAATACATAGAGGAATATACATATATATATACATAGCGATCTGAGTGATAGATTGAAAGAGTAGAACAAGGTAGCGTTGGAGGAAAAGATAAATTTATCATTAAAAAAAATAACGTGAGAACTTACCCGACAAATATGACGATGAAATTGTTCGGAGAGAGAGAGAGAGAGAGCGGGTGAGATCGTAGTTGTTGTTTTTGTTGTTGATGTCGTTTGTAGCACTTTGAAGTGAAGTGGGCTAGTGATATCTCACTGTCTGTCTCTGACTGTGTGTGTGCCTGGTGGGTTCCGCCAATTCATTATTCGTGCTAGTCTCTATGAAATTTTTTATTTTTTTATATATATTTAATTAATTAATTAAATTTTAAGTTTAAAATGTATAGAAAAAAATAGTAGTATTAGATTTCATTATTTAAAAACATAAAAATAAGTTTTTAAAAAAAATCAAACTTTCATTTTGTATTATTATATAAATATTGATTTAGTGATAAGAAAATTAGAGTTTTTTTTTAATCCATTTTGCATGTATGTGAAGCTTAAATTTATAAAGCTGTAATCAAACTCAATTCATTTTCGTTTAATTGGATTAACAAGAAGGGTCATTCTATAGTACATACTTTCTTTTTTTTCTGGTTATATACAATACCTACCTAATATTAACCGTTTATATATTATTATAAAATATGTATTAAATAAGGAAATATCTAATATTAATATAAATATGAATCACAGTAGAATTCTTTTAACCAAGGATAAAGTCTACTACAAGAAGTGGAAGTTTAGATTGAGGGCAGTGGTCCTTGTCGTGAGTCACCACCTTAACACCATTCTTCATTGTAATTTGGGTTGCTTGTCAATATGTCCTCAGTTGCAAGGCAGCCAAGATTAGTTGCTGCTGTTTTTTGATCTTTTTCTTGAATTTTTGTGCAGACCTTAGTCTGTGTTCATAAAATTTCACTTTTACTAATTTAAAATAAAACTATAAATACATATCCTAAGAAGTCATTTTCTTTTTTCTGCTTAAATGCGATTCGATTAATATAATTAACTAATTCCAGAGCCTAAATCACACTTCTGACGTTATGTTGAAGCACACCTAGATGTTAGAACACTAGTATGTTCCTCCTATGCCATAAGTTCCACAATGCTATACCCACCTTCCATGGAAGATCATAATTATAATAGACTGCCTCGGATATGTAATTAAATTTTGGCCATTCTTACAAGGGCGAAGGAAGAAAAGGATAAGATGCGTGTTGCTGGAGCATTTTTTTTTTGGTCTGCGGGCTCAATGAAGAAGACAATTCATCGAGACTAGAAGGAAATTCAGATATCCTTTTCCAAAGCCAAACAAAGTATTTTATAACAAGTATGGAAGGAACTTTCCAAAGCCAATCACTGGAGGATCTCTTAATCCTTCTCCAAGAGCATATGACCAGACTTCGTGGAACGAGTAGCTGCTAAATCATAGACAGAATAGGCACATAAATCACGGTACGAGTACCTGCACTTGTGAATGAGCATGAAAAGGGATTGCGGTTTATTTATATCATGCATAGAAATTGAGTTAATAACAACTGTAAATGACAATTACAGTGGATAACCATAATGCAGGGACATCACATTTCTGAAAACAAAATCACTTTTTTTTTTAGCTGAATCACAGATCTGAAGATAAATCACTTCAAATGCCTATGCTAGTAAGATTACACTATGATTGTTAACTTGTTATGTCCAAGCATTCCACCTGGTAACTTCTTGTCTCACTTATTTCGACAACCAACAAAAACTCAGCAGAACAAAACACACTCATCTGGTAAATAAACAAACATATTAGAAATAAGGAGGAGAAGAAGAAAAACTTGATACAAGAGATGTCTACAGGCACAATTCAATCAGAGCCCAAAACTGAATTAGAGCAAAGCAGTATTTCTAAAAATAAAATAGAAACGACAGCTATATGTAAGAACACCATATATACATCATAAATATTCTACAACATACAGTTACCACGGCAGCACTTCCTCTTCAGAAACTTATCTTGTCAGGAATACAGATATATACTTCACATGCTTTCAGGGACCTTTCAACCCCCAAACTTCTCCCAGCGCCCAAAAAAATTGGCAAAAGCATGAACAACCAGCAAGTTCTTTCGTAAAAGTCAAAATTTACACTTTGATAAGAGCAAGTACGGAATAATTATCAACTCTGCAACTCACACTTTTATTTACAGAAGAATCTTGGCATGCTAAAACACTTTATAGGTTGTTTACTCTAGTAGGTCAAAGGGGACAAAAAGAGAGGCTCTAATAAAGTTACAAAGTTTCCCACAATGTCCAAAGGTTTTGCAATAAATTGAATCCCTTTCCTTTAAATAAAATGGTATATTTGCAGGTGGGAAAAGTCAACTGCAAATCTTCAATACCACTACCAAGTAAGAAAAAGAATATATTGTACCTGTCAGGAGGAAAAGAAAACTGATGTTAGAGTACATGTGAAGAGAGAGGGGAGGGGGGTGTTGCTGTGTTCATGCATCAAAAAAAAAAAAAAAAAATGGTAGAAAATAAAGATAACAGTTGATCCATGAAATATTATACTATTACAATACTTTTTGAATTAATGCTAGTATTATTATATAGCAATTTGTGGTTTCCAAAGGTTCTAAGCAAGCATGGTTTGTTCATTACAAGCTTGCTTAGAACCACCTCTGCGCTAGGAGGGTTCGGTAACACCCTCAAACTGTTCTACCCAAAAACCTGAAAACACCCGCTTGATCCACCGTTAAACCCTCGACCAGCAAAACCGTCCATGGGTGTTACAGGTTTTGGACATCCTTGTTAACCTCAAAATGCTGGCATTCAAACAATTTTTTTCCCCAAAAAATCTTAGACAACATCGTTCTGAATCATAAAGAATACATCACACAAACCTAGTCCCACCCTTTGTCTTGAATGTTGACCATCACAGTTCCGCAGCCCCACTGTGTCTTGGAAACCCTAAATGACTAAGTCCCAATCGCTGATAACCCACTCTGCCTTATCAAGCTCACTTTGCCACCACCGCTCTCCACAAGGTCGAACTCTCAACTTGCTCTCTGAGTTTTACATACACCTACAGAGCTTTTGGTTAAGCTTTCGATTATTCTTTATTCTAGACTTTTGCTTCCCAAGCACGCAAACAGAACAATAAGCTCGCCATTTTAATTGAAAAGAAAGGCATAGTTGGGCATTCTTTACCTTTCCGTTTGGTCAGAGTTGGAGCTGCGAGTGAGGGAGAGTTCAATTAAGAATGATTTTAATTCAGATTTTCGTTTGATGAATATGGTTTGGGATATGAAGAGTTATAAATGGAATGGACAGTTGGGATTGGAAGTGGATAATGGGTTGTTATGATGTGGCTGACACTATGAAAATTGAAGGATATTTGGTTTTGTTGAGTAGTGGAGGAAACAGATATCATACATGCAGCCAAAGGGATGTTGACTACCATGTTTTTTTTTATAGGTTCTGGAGCTCTGATGGTGGTGGATGGTATTGATGTAATTTTCTGGTTTTGAATATATATATATATATATATATGATAGGTTGTGAAACCAATGGCATATGCTTCACGATTATTGCTCTTTACCATCAGATCAATACACTAATGTTTTTTTTATTTTATTTTTTTTGTATGTAAACAGAATTTGAACCCAGGCAGCACCTTATTTGATAACAACATAATTTGTTAGTTGAGTTAACCAGAACACATGGTTTTGAACATTTGTAGCTAGGCTCATCTGATTAGTTGAATTAATCATATTCTGCAATTCGTAAAGCATTGTGTGTCAAATTACTATCTTGGAAATGATAATTTTTACTATTTTTAATTAGGGAAACAGAAACCTCCCTTGAGTTTTTGCGAAATGATAGTGTCAATTTAGAAATTGAAACTCTGCCCTCTCACCTTATAGAAAATGTGGGGCGGAGTGTCATTTTCTAAAATAAGAGGGGACACGGTGATTTCACAAAACTTCAAGGGTGGTTGCTATAATTTGCCCTTTTAATTATGACCCATCATTGCGTATCAAATCTGTTTAGTACATGATTGGATGGAAAATGTGGAAAAATCTGAATTTGGAAATTGATCTTGAATTGGTCTGAGGAGTGGAATGATCTGAGATTCAAATCTGTTGTTAGTGGGAACAGATGGTAATCCATCTTGTTTGCTACACAGTATCAATAATCCATTTACCATTTTTCTATTATTTTTCTTCTAATAAAAGTTCCACCTAGATTAGTTTATTTGTTCCTCTTGATTTGATATATTATATATGAGAAATTTTTGTTGGTTGTTACTAACTTGCCGTGATATATCATATATATATGAAAATGATCTTTTAGTTTGCTTGCATATGCTTTTTTACTTTATATTCTCTTGCATAAGTTGTAAAAATTCAATTGAAAATTAAAAAAAAATAAATAAATAAACTGTTTTCTAGTCATTTTGCAAACTTTTACAAATTTACCGTATTGATTTGTATTTTAAATTATTTATATTGTCATTTAACATGTAGAAAATATGGAGTTACAAACAATTTGGGAAGCATTTTCTAATATTAACTATGACAAGAATTTTGATATGAAATATATTCATTGGTTAAGCAAATTCTATTGAAAAAGAGAAAGTACATAAGAGCAGAATAATAACAATTTAAACATTTAAAACTCGTGATTTAAAGATTTACTTGTATAATATATATATATATATATATTTTGATAGGTAAGAACGTGGGGATTTTACTTGTATAATATTGTTGGTCATGCTTTTAGATTAACATCTCTTATAACATTTATCAATAAAATATTTAGTGGAGATGTTTACTAACTTCATTCTTTTTTATTTCACCACAATATTCAATGCATCATATCCACCAATATCTATCATTAGTATCTTGACATATCAGTGAAGCTTAAACTTAAACCAAGATCGTAAGTTAGGGCTCACCTGTAGATAAGGCAGTTCCTGAACTGCCAGTAATACTATAATGCAGATGAGAGACCAATACAATTGACATCATGATCACCATGCTTTGTGTGCATCATATCTACCATAACTGTTTGCTTCCCCTTTTCAATTAAAGCAAGGCATGAAACAAAGTGCAGGATAACTGTCATCTCTCCAAGAAATTATGCAAAAAGAATAAGATTGCTAGTGGCTTCCTCAATGTAACTTCAAGCAAGGTCCATTTTATCTACTCAGTCTGAATCTATTGAGAGATATACCCGTTGTCTCACAGACCGTGGCTGGCGAGGAAAAGAGAAAGGGCCATCTGAAATTCTCCTACTACTTGTTCTATCAGACCTAGTTCCGTCATTCCTATGTGTGTTTATAGCAGCTGCAAAGGACAAAAATAACTAAATGATAATCAAAAAATAAATAAGAAGGAAAATGCTAAAGCTACTGCCAATTTATTACAAAAAGCTTACAAAATGACGGGGCAATAAACGTGATTGGTGCCACTTTCAAAAAATAATAAATAAATATCTAAATTGCTCTAAATTACCTTTTTTTATAATTAGTGACACATTTATAAGGTTTATGTAGTAAACTTTGTAGTATCCTTAGCATCACTCAAAATAGAAAAAAGAATGTAACAAATCTGTGGCACATGAAAACCCTGTCATTCCAAGATTTCTATCATTTTATAACATGCATAAGGTTAGCCTCATTATTCCCCTTCCATGGATATTTGAAATCTTAAGCATTTGAGAGACTCTTCACTAAGACAAAATCCCAACTAGATGGGGTTGCTAGAAGCCTAGAACATTCCTTATCCCTGAACTAAACAAAACGGCTTTATCAGGGTGAAAATGATCCTATCAATAGACCAGGTGACCATAGCTTCAAAGAACTAGATAATGTTTCACAAAAACTGAGGGAACAGAAATTTCTGCCCTTTAAGTTTTACACAGATTAAAAGCTGACCTGTTATGCTAACCATGTAGGGAGCAGAAAACCCAATTTAAGATAACATTTCATCCAATCTCCTTCACCAAAAAGCATTATATTACAAGCATCCTATTTCCACCTGATCTGCCCCGGAAGCACTGAAACAGGTTAATTTCTGGGCACATATTAAATACATGACTCCCATGTTAGGTCATAAAATTTTTGTGTGCACATGGATTGACATCTATTAATAAATCTCTGAGATGGAATAACATTTTCTTATTAACTTACTGGCATGAAAGTGACATATAGCACATTTTTTACAACCCTTAAATCTCTAAGATTTAATAATCAAGACAAAGAAAGACAAACTATAGCACAACTTAACATACATTGCAATTCAGTTTCATTTCAATTCAGGCCCCTGAAAAACACAAAATAAAGTTTTTGACAGAAATTCTAGAAATACTAAAACTTTCTTATTGCAAAGAGGTGAAAATGGTTAGAAAATTATGATGACGTATATTTTGAGAAGGATTTAAATCAGATGAACTATAAACACCTTTTTTTATATAAGTATTAAAAAAAAGTATTAATAAAGGAGGACTCAAAAGATTGAGTCTCATAAAGAAAAATATAAAACTTAAATTCCATTATGGTATAAAATATTGCTTTCAGAAATGTAACATTTATTAGACAAAGTCTTCTACCTTCATTGGATCCACTCCGGTTTCTCAAATCAAGTCCATTTGCAGCTGGAGACACTGCAGGAACCCCAACATCACTGTCAATACCTTCACCTTTCGTTCCAACCCTAAGAGAAATCCAATCCTCAAAACCATTTGATGCAGGATGTTGGTGGTCCATATTAGGCTGCTCCAACATATCAGCTGGTTGAGTTGGAAGGAAATTTTGAAGTGAGGGGTCCTCACTAACAAATGCCAAGGGATTATCAACCAAGCCATTATCAGGTTCATTATTGGTATGGCAAACAGAAGAATCGAGGACCTGCCCACCAGAATTTACAGTTGACCTTGAAGCTCCCCCAATACAGTTCATTGGTGCTGGACAAGAAATTGGAGTATGCTCCAAATCAATAAAAGCGTCTGAGACATCAGAATCTGTGCCAAACAGTTGGAACCCAGGAACCCAGGGAGAGAATCCAATCTCATTGACATTGCCACTGGCACTGCCATTAAAGAGACCCAAAGAAGAAGTCACACCCACATTAAGAGCTGAATCTTCCACATATGAGTCTGGAATGTTGGGAAGGGCTGACAGAGAACACGGACGGCTATTCTCTTCTTCTGAATCACTAAGAATTATGATGGCTGCATCCTCTCCCGGTGCAGATCTACCATTTAGAATTCCAAAAGGAGGGTCAGAATTAGGAGGAATGGAATTGATCTCATTTCCATCAATAGTACAGATGTCAATATGCCCACCATGGTCCTGATTAATACTGGCATTTTCATCATCTCTGCCACTTCCAGTAGCACTGCTGGACATCGTTATGACATTTAGGTCACTATTCTCACAATTTTCTTCTTGATTCCTGGAGGAGAGGACATTATGCTGATGTTTGCTAACTGTAACCCCACAGTAATTCTTATCCATACTTATTTTTAGATTTATATCTTCTTCTATACCATCTTCCTGCTTGATCTGCCTTAAGTATTCCAAATTGGAAGTAGCTTCATCTTTAGCAATGTAGAGAGAACCATCAGGGAAATGCCATTGAGCAAGATCACTATATTCACCCCTGGTCTTTGCACTCCAAGAACCATCAGGCTTCACATTGATCTCCGCTATGTCTTCTCCACAGTTTCTCATCTGTCCCACCAGATAAACAGCAATGAATGTTTCTTATTCCATTAGATGTCACAAAAACTACATTACCTAAGATATATTCAGGAAGTCAACTGCAAGGACTACCATAGTCGTAATGCGATTGAAATAAGGGTCAATGATGATGTCCTCCAAGGAGTAGTTCTTGAGGCAAATGGGACATTGCCACTGCAACCACAGTAAATTAATAGCTCATATTTATGAAGTTTTAGATAACACAATCACAAATAATCAAAGAAAATGGCAAATCACTCACCTTCTTGGATCGTTGATTTAGCTCTACTAGAGTTTCAAGATCAAAACAACCCATGTGGGCACAAGGTTTGAATCTACCAGCTACCTTCATTCTAGAGCCACTCATCTGTGAAAATGAAATGAAGACAACTCAGGGGGCAAAATAACTAATGAGCTCTAAATTGCACATATAACTACATTAAACACTTCATGAGTTTTCTCATAAACCAATTAGAACACAAGAACTCCTCCTCATGACCACTTTCATGAAACATGATCACACCAGCACACAATTTTTAGAGAATAAGTATCAAGTTGGTATTAAATTTAGAATAACATCCCATTGATTCTGCAATAATGATGGCCTTGGTTTTTTATAAGTAAGTAATTTTATTGAAAAAGGAAAAAGAGAATGACACATAGTGGGATGTGTACATTCCCTTTTCAAACAATGATGGCCTCATTATGTGTAAGGATGTGCATTACTCAGCTAATAACTAAAGGCACAGCAAGTAGACAGATATCAGTTTTGAGTATGTAAAAAGATCTTGACATCATTTTAGCTGATCAGCACATAAGACGTCAGAAACTAAAATTCACAAATAGGACAATCCGAACAATATGATCAATGACATTTTTAACTACTGAATCAGATGATAACAACATCCTCAGCAAAATTTCAGCACATTCTAACCCTGAAGCTTTGATCCTACTAGACACAAGAAACCACATAGTGACATTCAAGGTCAACATTAATATGATCCTTAAAAATGACCTCACTATACATTTTATAGTAGCTTTTGAAAGTTATCATCTAAGAGACAAGTCCAATACTATTTTTCATTCACGACTGGCAGTTGTGACATGCAGCCCAAGGTCAGAGAATGGTCCACTGTGAGTCTAAGGTTATAATTGAGATCTGCAGTTACCTGATAGTCCACCTAATCACACTTATATGATCCTACCCTTATCATGGCCTTAATAGCCACAGCACAACATAGACCATACTTGTTCAGTCCAACTGCCATTCAAATCAGAACATATGCTATTTGACAGGCATGAAAAGATGTAGGAGCTTTTCCAAGTCATGAACTCACATTTCCACAGTTCCAAACTTAGTCTGTTAGTTTGTAAAACGTACAACTAACAAGGAAAAAAATAGTATGTATCCAGTACAGCACTCGGGGGCCACTGCAAAAGGCATGATTAATTGAATATACTAATTGTGCATGAACATAAAAATTACTACAAAAATGAAAATTAAAGAGGAATGGAGCACAATACAGTAAAATCGATTAGATGAAGTGATAAAAATTATCACTTACAGGGCAGCGAAGATTAACCGTAATTGAATCAGCAATGAGTTCTACATCACTATCACTGTCGTCATTTGCTGCGGCAACCCCACCACCAGTGCAACGACGAACACGGGCAAGTGCATCCTCAATAAGCTCACCCTCTGCTTCACTGGGAATCAAGTCGAGAACCTTCGCATTGATTGGAAAAAAAAAAAATTTGATTAGTGAGATGGCACTGAAACCTAAACATTAAGAGAGAGTCAAGTGGGCAGAGAGAGAACAGCACAAAGAAGAAGAAAAATAAAGAAGCACGGAAGTAGGAAATGAGCTTCAAAGTGCATTCTACCAAGACTGAGATTAGATAACACAAGTTCACTACTTACAGGTATATTTAGTGAACAGTTACAGTTTACAAGAAGATATTGTTTTGATAATTCGATAATTCTATTGGAGAAACCAGAAGGTGCCAACCAGTTGTTTTTTTTTAAAGTAAAATCCATTAATGAAAAAAAAGGGCAAATCCCAGTACACAAAATGTGTACATTGGGACTGCCAAAGTTACAAAGAGAAAGGGCAAGCATCAATGAGATCTAACAAAGAGGAAAAAGAGAACAGTCCTGAAGCATTCACCCATTCAATGAGATCTATGATGAAATATGATTACCTAATAAAAAAGTTTCCTAAAGATATTAGGACTCTGACTAATTCATTTTATTGTTAATATAGCATTTACTTGCATACTAAGAGATGAAACAGAGCATATGACATTTTATTATAAATTTACTCGAATGGGTATAGACTAATTTAAAATCAACAAACAAGAAAGGATTTGTGACTACGCCAAGGCATACTGATTTAAAATCAATCTTCCATGAATTTGTCATACTATAATACTGTATGATGATGAATTGATGATAACTTTTTTAATTGGTAAGTTACATACACACCCAGTGGGTTTAGGAGCCACGACCACACCCTCCACCCATTCTTATGAGAGAAGGAAGTGTCATTTGAGCTAGAGTTCAATGGCACTGATGATGATGATTAAAAAAATAATAATACTAACAATAATGAGAAAAAATAATTAGTTAGTAAACTTCTGAGAGCCAGATAATTAACGATATTGACATGATGAAAGCTAGCGTTAGTTAAAGATTTAAGTGTTGACATGGCGAAAGCTACCATTAGTTACAAATTTAAATGTTTTCCATGAATGCACAATCCACATGACTTGTTGACAGTGCTTAATCAGCTCCCATCATCATCAGAGTTCCATGACAACATAATTTTTTTCAAGTATCAGCACATATGAAAAACAGATCAGGGTACCTGCCGAACAGTAAGCCGCTTTACAAGTCTGATGCCAAAGCAGAAAACACGAGCATCACATCCTGATAACGAAATCTTATTAATTCCTTCCCGAATGTGTAATGAGAGCTGAAAGGAAAAAACAAGAGATTAAACTCACTTGGGAGGGCAAAAAATGAAAATTACATGAGTATCGTTCAGGACTATAATATCAACAAATAGATCAGCATATGAAAAAAAGAAGGTTACTCACTAATGCACCGTCATCACGACCATTAGCACCTAACAACTGTGGTGGTTGTCTATTAACTGTCCTAATAGGCACACCTGTAAAATTATATACAAGAACAAAACCATGAAAATGTTAAGTAAATAATGAGGATTGTTTTACTTCATTGAAACCAAAACCAATATGTGTGTATGTATGGGCCAAACTAGCCTGTTACAAACCAAATTAATTCCAGTTTAGGACTAAGTTACCCAAAAGTGAGGCTGAACCTAGTGTCGCACCCTGTGTTTAACCCACTGAAGGGTCAAATTAACAGAATTGACAAGTTACATGAGTGAACTCGCAGAGGTATAAATACAAATTTGACCAAATTAAATACGAGTTTTGGGTGAGTTAGCTCACTGAAAAGGTCCAATTTAAGAACCTGACCATCTGAGTGGCTAGCCCACCAATTCAACCAGCTGGATAACTCCAGGTTTTATAACCATGACAGAAAGCACACTTGAAAATATATAAACATAACAAATCAACATACATAGTTAGAAAAATGACCAAAAACAGTGGGCTTAGTTAAAGCCTCTTTCCAACCACTTATTTTTAATGTCCGGTCAGAGTCACAAGCCCAACTCCAAATTCCAAAGCCCTCAACCATTGTCAGCTCGGATCTTGAGGCATAAGCCTCAAGTGAACTACTTGTGGAATATACAACACTTGAAACCTCATGAGCAAGCCATACCTGAGGCCGTACCCTTGTAAAACTTACTCCCCTAAAATCACTAGCATCTTGTGAAACCTTTTCGAAGTACCGGTCAGAGACTATAATTCCCAGAACCACAGATATGCCCCCTCCCCCACCAAAAAAAAAAGGGAGAGAGGGGAGGAAAGTAGAAAAGAAAGCTGACAATGAGGTACACCATTACATTGTAGATGCCAGTCATGCATCACCCAACAAGTGGGAAAAGATCATCAAATTGCATACCATTATATCGTAAATCTGCATACTGTGGCCACTGCATCCTAAATGAAACACTATCATTGAGAAGCATACACCAAGCCTGTGTAACAAGAATGTATTAGTTATTACAATTTTTTTTTTAGTTATGACATATAAATAACCCATCTACTAGAAACTCACAACAATTACTTTATACATAAAGTACCAATTGAAGGACTATTAAACTGAAACAAACCTGAACATCATATTCAGTATTCCGTAGTAGATCCATATGCCCCGGTTTCAGTTGAAATGCTTCTTCCACATTCTGTAGTGGATTTGTACTGAAAATTCATTGAAAATAAGATTAGAATAGAACAAATCAGAAGAACAGATGACCTCAAACAAAACAATAATTAAAGACTAGGCATAGTTAAGAAACTAAAAACAAAGTTGAAGGTACGATGCATGGACCACCCAATGTTTTCTTGGTGTTAGGGTTCAACTATACTCCAAACCTATTTTAGGGCTCTCTTAAAGGTTTTAAATATGATATCCGCAACAGCTTGTCATATATTGTGTGACTGCTCTCAATTTTCTACCCCACCTTCCTTGCAAATCAAGTTAAAACGTTTTTTTTTTTTATAAGTACTAAAATTTTATGAAGAAGAGGAACTACCTCATGTGCCATGTATATATAAGATAGCTTAAAGAATATAAAACTGAGGATTACAATCATAAAGAGAGAGAATCAAGAAAATCTACACTAAAATGAGTGTCAATAGGAACCAAAACACGAGACCATTCAAACAATGATCTAGTAAAAAAGCAACTTCAGTTGAACCACCGAAGCATCCACACCTTCAAAAGTAGATGATACCTCTCTCTGCACAATGTCCACAACAATCCTCGACATTGCCCACTTAACCCCAAACACTGAAAAAACAAAGGACCATAATGCATACACAATGTCATAGTGCAACAACAAAAGATCCGCAGTCTCACCACTACTCCTACACTGCAACACCAATCAACTGGAGTGATTCCTCTCTTCGTGAGATTATCAGACATCATAATCTTTCCTCAAGCAGCTGTCTACACAAGAATGCAACCATTTTCGAAGCCTTAACAGTTAGCACACCAAATGTTTTTTCAAGGGAAATGTACATCTCTTAATCTGCATGAACACACATCAAACCCACCATTTTCGTTCACCTCCACCTCATGCAATCAAGACCCTCCCTTCTTAGGATGCTTGAGTACAAAATAGAAAACACTGAATCTACCAACTCTGATTCTCAATCATTGAAATCTCTACTGAACATGACATTCCTTGAAGGCATATTCCTTTCATTGTGAAATCTATAAGCGTTGTCTTAATTTTTTTGATAAATAAGTATTTCATTGATCAAATGGGAAGCAAACCATTTACACTCGAGAGCATACATAAATTGAATACAAAATGAAGAAATATCTAGCATTTCGGATAAAGAGTTTGAGGTGACTAGTTTAGAGGCCTTTAACCGAAAGCGTTTGTAAAAAATAAAATTTCAAGGCTGGTATCAAACTTGCCTCCCCTGAAAAAGTTCTTGAGTTCCGCTCACACCATAGACACCATATGGGACAATTTGGTATTGCCTTCCAAATAACTCTGGCTTCAGCTCTACCAAATTTACTAGGCCAGCAAGAGAGAAGATCTACCACATCCTTGGTCATTACCCAAAAGACCCCAAACAAAATCAGGATCATATTCCAAAGCTCCTGGGCAACATTACAATGCAGAAGCATATGATTGACTAACTCACCACCCGACTTACACATGCAGCACCAATCCATAATAATTACACTTCGTTGTCGGAGATTGTCAATAGTTAGGATCTTAGCCAAAGCCTCAGTCCATATGAAGAAAGCCAATCTAGTTGGCACTTTAGTTTTCCATACACTCCTCCATGGAAAAGAGGTACAAGATGGCTGAACTAGAACAGAGTAATAGGATCGAACCTCAAAAATCTTTCAGCTAGACAGTATCCAAGAAAGAAAATCCAGGCTGCCACACTTGTTCATCAAAATGCAAGAACCCTTGCCCATTTCTCTCAATATACCTAGGCATTGTTGTTTACAGGAAACACCCAAACTAAACCTTTCCCACTTTCACTGCATTTGGGGTCCGATGTAGCACATCACTAGTAAAGAACACCCCAACATTTATCTGTACATGATCCATTCATGAAAAGTGACTAAATTTTAGGTTGACCATCAACCTACCTCAACCCTCCTTTGTATGGATTTAGGACCAGTTGTGAGCAAAATATACAACACTAAACATCAACACAGACGGAGTTTCATCAATACGAGCTACTCCAATCTTTAAACAAATTTCCTCATTTTGCATCCTATTTTTTCTTATATTAACATGTTAACATTCTCATTTCAGTTTTACTCATTTTATAGAATGATGAGCAACAAACTAAAACACATAGAATCTAAAACCACTAAAATTTTGAGTTTATGGACACATCTTTTATGCAAATAATAATGCAAAGATTTAGAAAAACAAACCTCTAATTTTAGACAAAATTTAGCTGTAACATTTAATCACATAAGTGACAGAGAGAGGATAATTAAGAAAATTGAACTCACCCATCAGTTGGAATACTTGAAGCAGATAACTTCACAGGAGGTACTAAATGTATGAAAGTCACCAAGAAACTGCATATGTGACATGTTGTTTTTGATAAGTAAGAGATACAAAACCTTGCTTAACATTGAAATAGCAAAAACAATAAAGAGATACAAATTTATATTTTTAAAATAAAAATTAAAAAACTACTACATATGCTTAAGGTAAGGACTCTTAATTTCATGAACACACTTCCATAGAGAGAAAAGCAGGCGTGAATGAACGTTGAAGTTCCAAAGTCAAGTCCACAAAGACGAATACAGGTAAAAACAATCACAAAAATAAAGGATTTCATAATTAGAAGCTATTGAACAAATGCTCGATTGAGAGTTCCAAAAAAATAAAATAAACCTGAACACTATGATTATAAGGTTAAGGAATTGGCTTAATGAAATATTCACACGTGCTACACGCATGTCCACAACTTTTTTTTATCAAAAAAGTATAAGTAGTTATAAGCACTCACATTTATCATTTGTTTACACCGTCTAAAGTAGGTAGTTTTTAAAATCAGAAAAGAATAGGTAGTTATAAGGGGTTCTTCTAACGCAAAAAGTGGGGATTGTGGGGTTTTTGAAGTTAACATTATAACTACTTCTTATAGTAATAGTTTAATTTGTATTGTGTTTTAAATTTTCAATGCGACCTAAAATTTAGGTGTTTGAAATATAGTATTTTCCTTATTTGACCCTATTATTTGAATTTTTTTAATTTATTGTGATTAATGTGTGTGGGTATTTTGGACCATCTAAAAAGTGAACACCAAAGATTTTTATTCTCTTAATAATAGTAGGATATGAACAATAAACATTGAGACAACGTTTGCACCTCCACCTTAATAATATTATATGGTTACTTATATTATAGTTGTCTACCCCTAACACATTCAATAGAGCCATTCAAAGTCCTCAGAATTCAGTCATTTTGCTGTGAAATAATGGAAGTGTAGAGAGAGAGAGAGAGAGATTTAAATCAAACAACACAAACATTTTGCGGCTCAAACTACAAGAACATCCTCATTATGGAACACCACCCAGTTACAGGCCCTCCTTGTAGCCTTGGTGGTTGTGTCCTCATGTGACTCACCAAACTTAAGGTGAAGGGATGAAGTGCCAAACCCACCAAGTTGAAAAACCAAGAGAGCTTGACCCTTCAATCAAGATATATATATATATAAAGGCTGACTTCTAAAACTCTAGAGATTCTCCTTCTTTGATCACTAATTTCTGAATGATGGTGGTCTACATGGGGTTTAAATATATCAGTAGTATCACTGAATTTGGAAATTTCACACACACACGTACACATAATGGATTCACAATACACAAATACATAATTGTGTCATCAGGTATAAGGAAATTGGCAAATGTAAAAACCGATCTGTGTCAAAAGTCAAAAAAATAGCACTCAAGTTCACAGCAACATATCATAAATGCTATGAAGGATGCCTAGTTAGGCATAGTTAAATCAATGGACTATATGTACTTAGTTGAATTTAAAAGGGAAATACATGGTACATACGGATCAGCCCGTTCTATTCGGCAAGTTTCACAATAGAATAAAGATGGAACAGGTGGAATCCCCTCCACAGGCCTCTCTGTAATAACACAGGCAATATGTTGCTGCACTCGACATGTTGGATCCACACACTGCATGTAGCACGTCTCTTAGTTAGACATAATTCAATATTATCAAAATGATTGAAAGTAGATCTGTATGACCTATGCAAGACATAAAAACTCTGAAATTACTTGATATATTCAATGGCTTATGCAGCTACAGATTGCAAAGAAGACAAGGTATGAAGAAAGAAAAAAAAGTAGAAAACTGTATTAATAATCTCTGCAAATGTCAAATAAGAATCAGTCCTCATTTTGCAAGGGTAGGAGGGTGAATGAAAAGTAGTCAAAAAAAAAAGTTTAAGGAATGTAGCAAAGAAGCTAGGGTGCAAGCAAGTGAAGTAGAAGCAAGCCATGTACTTAACCATTCAAGCACAGCCTGGTTGAAAATAAATTAAAAAGCAAAACCCAAGCTTAAACATCATTGTTAACTATCATTTTAGGAAGGGTTTCAGGCAGCTCAAACTGATTAAATAGCCTAATCGTTTTTTTTTTTATAGGTAATAAGATTTATATTAAAGAAATCTCACCGTGCACAAAATGTGCACATGAGAAAAGTCAAAATTACAACAGATTAGAATGAAAAGGAACTGAGCGCCATGAGGCAGTAAACTCAGTAACAGTAGTAGCAACAGTAAAACCCCATATCCTAGACCAATCAAATAAAGAAGTTACAAACATGCCCAGCAGCTGATCTGGGAGACTAGAGACATCTTCAAAAGTTCTAGAGTTCCTCTCACGCCACACCGTCCCATTAAACACAAAGGAATTAAATTCCAAATGTGAGAATGATGCTTCCCAAACCAGTTTCGCCACCCAAATAATAAATCCACCACCCGCCTCAGCAGAACCCAATGGATATGAAAAGAATCAAAAACAAAATTCCACAGCTTCTGAACAGCACTACAATGTAGTAACAAATGATCCACCGTTTCTCCTTCACACCGATACATACAACACCATCCCACCATTGTATATCCTCTCCGCATAAGATTATCACAAGTTAAAATCCGATCCCAAGCCGCTGTCCAAATAAAGAATGCCACGCGAGAAGGGGCCTTAGCCATCCAAATGCTTTTCCAAGGAAAACTCACCCCCGACCTCTCACTTAAGGCATAGTAAAAAGAACGAGAGGTAAAGGCCCCATCCTTACACAATTTCCATTGCAAACCATCTTGAAGCGCATTAGGGACCGTAATAGGGACATTATGAGAATGGAAGGAATTGAAAGAACTCCACCACCACCTCAACCTCCCAATCATTAAAGTCACGAACAAAATTAACATTCCACTCCCGAACTCCCCTTGAATCCGGACTTGTCAAGACATTATCGATTGTAGCCTCTCAGTTGGAGGAACAATTAAAGAGCATAGGGAACCAAGTCCCCCAAGGTGACATCCCCACACCACTTATCCTTCCAGAAACTAACACGCCTTCCTTGACCAACCGCAAACTCCACATGCTGAAAATAATCCTCCCAACCCAACATAATGCCTTTCCAAAGTCCACACCCATGCGGACCTCTAGTGGGTTTGGTACGCCAACCACCCATTTAAATGCCAAACTTCGACACTAAAACACGCCACCACAAGCATTGCTCTTCCAGCCCAAATCTTCATAATCCATTTTCCCAACAGAGCCTTATTAGTAAGGACCAAGCTCCTCACACCAAGACCCCCATATTCCTTTGGAGTACACACCTTAGCCCATCCCACCAAGTGATGTTTAAACTCAGCACCCAATCCACCCCATAGAAAGTTCATTTGCAGTTTCTCTATCCTATGCACAACATTGATAGGAATAGTGAACAGGGAAAAGAACTAAGTTGGAAGACTAGAAAGCGTACTTTTCAAGAGAGTTGAGCGACCCCCTTTAGATAAATATAGCTTCTGCCAGCCCGTAAGCCGTCTTTCCATCTTCTCAAGAATAAGATTCCACACTACCACCGCTTTATACGAGGCCCCCAAAGGCATACCAAGATAAGATAGCGGTAAAACACCAACGTGACAGCAGAGCATCAGCCAAATCGGAGATATTCTAAACCTCGCCAACTGGAACCATTTCACTCTTAGCCATGTTCACCCGAAGACCCGTCACCGCCTCAAAACAGGTAAGGACCATCCAGACATAACACAACTGTTCCGGACTCGCATCACAAAAAAGAACGGTATCATCAGCATAAAGAAGATGAGAAATACTCAAACCAGCAGCTGCATTATTCCCCGCACCAAAGCCCCGAATAAGACCTTCCTTCTCTACTTTCCGCAACATCCTACTCAAGACCTCCATTACTAGAAGAAATAATAAAGGAGAAAGGGGATCCCCCCAACGCAACCCCCTAGAGCAGCTAAAGAATCCTTAAGGCGAGCCATTAACCAGGACTGAAAATTGGACTGAGGAAATACAAGCTTCAATCCACTGTCGCCATTTACTACCAAAACCCATTCTCTTCAAAAGATATAACAGGCAAGACCAATTCACATGATCATACGCCTTCTCAATATCCAATTTGCAAATGACCCCCGGAATGCGACTTTTAAGCCAACTATCTAAGCACTCATTCTCAATTAGAACCGAATCCAAAATCTTCCTCCCTCCCACAAAGGCATTTTGAGATTCAAAAATAAGGTTATCCAAGACACCTTTCAGCCGGTTAGCAAGCACCTTAGCTAACAACTTATAAACACTACCAATAAGACTAATAGGGCGGAAATCTCGAATATTAGAGACATTTTGCTTCTTTCAAAACTATATTTTAGCCCAAAATGGCATTCAATTGTGGGGTTTTTTGTTTTTGGATAAGTCAGCGGCCCCAAAGGGAAAGAGGGGAGTTGCAAATCGAAATCAAACACTTACACACCTCAATAATGCATATTTCTAATTATAGTATACTCTAAAAGCCACTCAGCTATTCAATGTATCAATGGCTTTGCAATATTTGCTGACTTGTCCTTTGAAATGTTTTCAATCTGGTTCTTAACTCAATGTTCCAGATTTGTATTTAATTATAAAGGACAAAAAGCTTCCATGCACTCTTCTTTGGGTCCTAAGGATAATGGCGGTACTCATTCGTGAAACCTTAGGTTTGAATGGAACTTGATTCCCTCTTGCCTGATGTGGACAATCTGGCGGGAAAGAAATAGTCGCACTTTTGAGAACAAGGAAATTGCCTTGGATAAGCTCTCAGAGATTTTCTTTGGCGCTTTGTATGATTGGTCTCGGGCATGGGGTCTTACTTCATCTCCCTCTGTAGGAGAATTTTTTGTTTCTCTAGCATTTGATAATTCTATTTCTGATTTTCCTTTGTAACTTGCTTTGTGTGCATGTTTTATGAAAGCTTTTTTCAATAATAATCTCTTACCGATCAAAAAAAAAAAAGAGTGTCGATTATATGTGTAATATATTATACTCTAATATTCCAGTAGGCAAAAAGGCCGAAAGGTTAAGGTGAAGGTTACCCTAGCAACAGATTAGATGTTGCTCTTATTAAGAATTTTTAAGAGGTTCTAATGGAATGCAATTTTCTAAGAAGAATGATTAACACAACAAGGTTTCCAAGATTTTTTCTTCTTATTTTTTTTGGACAGCCTTGGAAATTTTATCAGTAGATAACTCATTAAAAAAAAAAATCAGGTTATAAGAGATTTAAAGTAGATAACTCATTAAAAAATCATCGGCCACTTGGCATCACTTTCTATGATTTCTTTGGTAGATTTTCTGTGTTTTGTATTCTTTTAAAAGGGTCATATACATTTTCTCATGTATCTCTCCCTTTTCCATTTCTAATAAAAAATTTACTTATCAAAAAAAAAAAAAATTTGTTATTACCTAACAAAATTTAAAAACAAAATTTCCTTAAAAGAATCAACATTATTCCCACAAATCCAAGCTTGTAAGAACTTGTTGGCAAATGTTTGAGTGTTAGATTAACCCATAGTTACCAAGAAGGCAACATGGGCTGGAAAGTGAGCAAATCATATCAGGGACCTTCTGTAGGGTATGCATATTCTCACAGACCCTCCTGGGCTAGGCATCTTACTTTGGGCCTACCCCATGCAAATTCTATAATCCTACTATAGGGCCAAACATATTACCCATGGAATTTTTTTTTACGAAATATGGAGGGAAATAAAGAGAAAAAACTCCAGGGCAATCCTTTTAATCTCATCCAGCCATCTCATCCAGCCATCACATCCAAGCTACTACTCTTCTTGTGTTTGTAAACCGTTTGCAAAATTATTAAAGTAGAAGAAAAAAAAGACAGAAAATTTTGGACTGTATATGCAACAAATCACTACAGTAACGTACTCCCACAATTCACCACCTCCACCACAACAGCAAAGCCATTGTCTGGGTACCTATGGATCCTCAACAAACAATCGGAGTCGGATATATTATTCTCCACCATTCTAGCCTATGCAAAATCATACACTTAACTTCTTAATTAATATATCCTTTTTTACTACCTCTACTATGTTATTTTAATTCTTCCACAACCTCTTTTCAAACTTTAAGATCAACATATATATACAAAGAAAACTCAAGATGATTCAAACACTACCTAGCAATAAAGCAAAAATAACAATTAACCTGAATCATGGACTCAGTAGGCAATGAACTTCCACAGGGGCAGCAAATCTTCATGTCTGAGTAGATAGAAGTTTCAACTTCTTCTTCAGGCTTCAGATTGCTCCTTTCCAAACTGCCTCGTCCCGTTATTGTCAAATCAGCAGTCTCCGTATTCTTCATTTTTCTGGAGCATGACAGTGGATATTGCATAAAAAAGACACCAAGATGATGGACACGATTGCCAAGCAAATGAAGAAGCAGACAAAGCACTTAGAAGAAACTAAGGTATCAGTCATACAAAAATAACATATCCAATCGCGACATATTTCAACAAAAACAAACTTACAAAAAGGCCGAAAAGAAAATGGCATATACAAGATACCCATTAGTGTGTGTATGCACAAAGCATTAAGATTTGCACCTGTATGCTTCATCAATTATTTTTCCTACTTCATTCTTCCCAATACAGTTTTTCTTTGCTGAACCACGTGTAGGGGAAACTGCACATAATGTTAACACTCGTGCATTAGATGCTTGATCCAAGGCAACCATCAAAATATTGGGTGCCAAAATGCAGAGACAAAAAGCACAAACAACACCTACTCTTGTAATTGAAACAAATTAAGTCAACTTTAAGCATGAGAATGCCGGGGGAGGGGGGGGAATAACAAAGAAAATACCAAGATTATAGCATACATTCTAGCAACAACAACAACAACAACAACAACAAAAAAAAAGAGTATAACAACGTACTCAATGGAAGAGATGATGTAATTAAACAAGTTACCTTCTTCATCTGAAAGCAAGGATAATATTCTGTCCATAAGATCCTGCACAGCACATAAAGATGTATAATAGTAAGTTCACCTCATATAACAAACAACCATCCTTCAGGAAAAGCCTATTGAAACAAAAAACACTAAAGCACACAGTGTGGTACTTGAATTGTATATACTAGTCTTTTGATGTTCTGGATGAACAAGTCTACAATTAAGCTAAAAGCATGAGAACATGCTATTGCAAACAATAAACAAGAGTCGCTTCAGATTTCTAATAGGAGGGTTGCAGGCAAACATGTAATGAAGAAACATAGAATTTAAAACTGCAAGATTATGCCACAAAATAATTAACCACATATTGTCCAAACAAGTTGAAGACAACCCAATGCACATCACAAGGTGATGCAAAGCAAAGCAGCACCAAGCAGACACATGGTTACAAAACTTCACCTTGTCGTACAATTGTCTAGATAGCCCTCAATATCTTAACAGCAAACACTCAATATAGTATGTGTACTGAAAACTAACTATCATCCAAAGAGAATTGTTCAAGTCCCTCAGACGTCATTTAATGCCCTTACGACCTATATAGATCGTGCAGGTAATTATTTAATCCGTGAACAAGAAATACATTAGATTTGTGCAACATAATACCTGCTTCCTCCCTTGCTTAGAAAGACCCAGCTGGGTGAGAACATCCTTAAGCTCTCTAATTCGAAAAGATGCCAACTTTTCCTAAAAGTTAAAAGTATATAAGTACAACACTACAAGAAAGAACATTACATATCTTATGCACACCAACCAACATTCTTTTCTTTCACAATCCGTAATTACACACGCACCCAATGCGTCTTGAAACCACGACCTCACCCACCACCTTGCTTTCACAAGCCGCGGCGAGCTCATTGGCATCCCTCAACAATTCCATCACACACACACACAAATTAAATTAAATTAAATTAATCCACCACAATGAATCACATTTTTTACCTTACAATCTGATACCAAATCCATTTCTTTGCGGATGTACACCCCTAACCCAAAAAATTAAATAAGTTCCTGATCAAGAACACCAAATTTATCAATAATTAAAAAAAAAAAAAAAAAAAAAAAAAAAGCTCAAACTTAACCTAGAGAAACAATCAAACAAAATGGATTACTAAGAAAGCAAAATTGTTAACAATTATAACAATAAAATACAACAAGGCATGTAGAAAGAGTAGAGAATGAGTTGATTACTTACAGTGAGTCAATGAAACGAGTTATGAAGAGAGCGAGTTAGGGTTCGGTGTTGCTGGTCACTTATTAAAACTCAGTGTTTTTTGAGTCTCGGCTCGGAGTAGTAGTAGTGGCTTTGCGCCATCATCAGTGACGTTATTTTCAACTTTTTGGTAACGATACGGAACGACCTTGTTTTGGGCGGACGTGAGGTTGGGTTTATGAAATTGGGTTTTGGAATTTCCTGTTACGTCCGGGTTTTGTTATAGTGTTTTCAGGGGTTTGGGTTCTGATTGGGCGGATGACGTGAGATTTTGCAGTGCGGAGCGTGGGTAATTTTTTGGGTCTTTGATACGGTAGGTGGGAATCGTGGACTGGTTGGAAAACGCGAGAGAGAATGGTGCATTGTTCGCGTGGGTGTGACAACGTTGTGAATGCGCTTTTTGATTCGTTGATTTGTTCAGTTCCTTTTGTTACCTTAATTAGAATTGATCACATAAGGTACTGTATGAATGTCATTTTTCTTTTTTCTTTGTTTTTTTTTTTTCTCTTTTTTCTTTGTTTATGCTTATTTTAGAAAGTACCAAGAAATGCTAATAAATTAAAGTACAAGGCTTTTGACAATAATTTCAATAGTTGAACTTTTATAGAAATCATGAAGAAAAAAATTGAAGTGGAAATCATGAAGATTTTAATTAATACGGATAAAGTGAAATAATGCTAGCCATCCAATAAATAAGGCCATAAATGATATATCACCGATCTATCAAAGAATAAGAATAAAAAGTTGGATTTCACATCTTTGTTAGGGAAAAATACTAAGAAAAAAATTAAAGATATGATCAATTTTATTACAAAATATTTATAGGTTGACATGACAATTAATATCTTTGAATCAATAGCATATAAATAAAGATTTTAGTTTTTTTTTTTTTTATCTTTAAAATTTGACTTGTCAAGATGTAAGTGTTACTTAATAAAATTTGTAATGCTCTTAAGATCACTCTTTTGTTCATAAATAATAAATTAGAATTATAATTGGGGTGTTTTTGACATTTTGTTAGAGTGGTCACCAATAATTACACGATCCACAAACAAATGAAAATTAAATGATTTTTAGAAAATATAACTTTATGTTTGAAAGTTAATAAAAGATTTGAATTGATAGATTATAAATGAATAAAATATAATGTAAAGGAATATTTTGTCTTTTGTCTTTTCTTTTTCTTTTTGGAGTTTATGAAATAAAATGTATAAATTTAATACTATGTGCCTTTATCATTGATTTGTTTTTCATAAAATATAGATAATAGATAATTTACATTAAATTCATTAAAAAAATAAATGTTCATGCCAATTTTAAGATGAATGTATTTGAAGACAATATAATGGAATATTGACTTCATTCTCACGTTTCCATTCATTTAAAAACATATTTGAAACAATTGAATGGTAGCTCCCAGCCTCCCACCATTACTTTCCATTCTCTTTCCCCTTAATTTCTCTCCATCCATGCAAGTTTGTTATTGCATTGTTAAAGATTAGTTAGAATAAATTGCCTTTTAAACCTTAGAGCTTTATGTATGTTTCATTTAAACTTTATACTTTCAAAATGTTGAATTTAAAACTTAAAATTTTAAAAAACATTTCGTTGAAACCTTATGTCATAATTTAGGTTGACTCCCATTAAGCATCACGTGATCAGTTGCTTTAAATGGAACATTTCTAGGTTTTAAATGAAACATGTCAAAAAATCTTAAGGTTTAAATAAAACTATTTCAACCATAAGAATTAAATAATTCTATTTGAAACTACAAATGAAGCTTATTTAAAACTATGATTTTTAAATGAAAATTATCTGAACATGCCTAATAAAACATAGCTTGATTATTACGACGAGATATTACAACCTTATATCATTTATGAGCATTTTTTTTTCTTTCCTGATTCATTTAACGTCGACAATTTTTCGTTTACATTATTATGGTAAAACTAAAAAATAAAATAAAAATTAATTTGGGAAGGAAAATCTCATTTATCCTAATTAAAGAGCAAGACAATGATATAAAAGCATCAAGTATTACCCCTCTAACGAACCATAAAGTATTACCCCTTGAATTGCACTTAGTCCCAGTTTGGTTGGGAGAACAAAATATTTTGGTACCAATTAATATTGTTATACCGTTTTGATTTACCGCTATATATATATTAGCCCTAAGTAAATTAACTCAATATATTAGTTCAAATAATATGTTTTATAATCATTTTCATCTTTCTTGTATCGAACGAAACACTCGATATCTCGTTTCACAGGGCATTTGTACTAGTTTAGTGACTTGTATGATACATATCGTCTAGTACGACCTATACTGATATGATATTGACGACTTTAATTAATAAATCCAAATACATATCGTCTAGTATGGCCTGTACTGGTACGATATTGAAACTTTAATTGATAAATCCAATATAATCAATGCTTTTTCTTCTTTTTTTTTCTAATTTAGTAAAGTCGATGCTTGGTGAAGTTTGGTGAGTTCACAAGTATTATCTTCGTCAATGTTAGGGCCAAAAAATGCCTAGATCTCACATGAACGCCTTGATACCATTGACTTTTCTCTACCCACTAAGACCATTACATGGCATCTTTGTTTATGTAAGTTGAGGCATTTCTTTTTTTTTAAGCCTATGACATTTCATTTAACTTGAAAAATTAATCCACGCCATATATCCAACCGTTGCAAATCTTATCCATGTAAGTGATGAAAATCAAGACACATAATCCTTTTAGCCAAAAAAAAAAAATCCTTTGAATTAATCCTTCTATCTCATATAACCCTTCCTTTCTACCATATCCACCATGGACAATGCTATTCAATGAACCATCGCCAAGTGAAGACCGTGGGAATTTGACCATCTTCAGATCTAACGTCATAATTAAATCTTGCAAACATTTAATGGGTCATACATTAGTGAAACACGCCTCATGTTTCTCCACTAACTTCCTCCAAAGTCTGTCATACATTAGTGAAACAAGCCTCATGTTTCTCCACTAACTTCCTCCAAAGTCTGTTTTCTCCACTAACTCCTCCTAAGTCTTGTCTCTAACTTTCGATCTGTGTCTCGGAATAATCACTTCAAGGCCTCCAAGAAGGATTTAAGAACTCTTATTCAATGGTCAAAAGCCTTATTACATCATTCATATATTTTACAAAACAGAGAAAAAAAAAATGGCCTTACTGCAGCTACAACTTTTATGATTCGTGTAAGGATATGAGTTGAGCCTTTGGGCATTTTACTCCACTTTATACATGATACAAACTTTGAGTTGTACTGACATATAAAATTACTTTATACCTGAGGATCCTTTTTATGTTCCCTCTGCTTTCTGAAATTATCTTTTCAATCATAAGTAGGCATAAGATGTGATAGATTTTTCACATCTTTCCTTTGTTTAATTTGTCATGCGAGTAAAAAATTGAACAGGAAACCGTCACAACAACCACTTCATACCCTATACCACAAAGTAGCATTCTTCTGAAACGAATCAATCGGTAAATAATCTATAATGAAGATGATAAAAGGAGGAAGCCTTAAAAAATCTATCAGCAGCTACAGCAAGTAAAAATGCTGAGAGAGATAAAAAACCGCCAAAACTAGATAAATATAAAATGTAAATAGTAAACATCCCGGCAGCATAAGAACAGACCTAAAACTCCATTGCTGCTTATGAAAATAAATAAGTCTCATAAGACACCTTAAGAAAAACAAAAAACACTATGGACTCGAGGAAAATAACCCTGCCACCGTCGGTCAAGCACCCAGTTCTGTGAACAGCACCTACGTGATGAAGACGGAAAATTGAAGCTATAACCAACAAAACAAAGCCTTAGACTCATGATTGATAACTTACTAGCAAGAACCCATTCCTTATTAAAACACCACCTATGATGAGCTTCACTTGCAGAAACCCCAAACCGCACAATTCACTTCTTCTTGGCAGCAGACTTGGTCACCTTGGCTCCAGATGGATCCTTCTTCTCCACACTCTTGACAACTCCGACAGCAACAGTTTGACGCATGTCCCTGACAGCAAAACGACCAAGTGGGGGATACTCAGAGAAAGTTTCCACCACCATGGGCTTAGTGGGAATCATCTTCACAATCCCTGCATCTCCATTCTTCAAAAATTTAGGCTCCTTCTCAAGTTCCTTACCAGATCGCCTGTCAATCTTGGTCAGGATCTCAGAAAACTTAACAGCAATATGGGAGGTGTGGCAGTCAAGGACGGGAGCATAACCATTTCCAATCTGCCCAGGGTGGTTCATGATGATAACTTGGGAGGTGAAGTTGGCTGCCTCCTTGGCAGGATCATCCTTGGAGTTGGAGGCAACAAATCCACGCTTGATATCCTTGACAGCAACATTCTTAACGTTGAAGCCAACATTGTCACCAGGAAGAGCCTCTAGGAGAGCCTCATGGTGCATTTCGACAGACTTAACTTCAGTGGTAAGCCCAGTGGGACCAAAAGTCACAACCATACCAGGCTTGATGACACCAGTCTCAACACGACCCACAGGGACAGTTCCAATGCCTCCAATCTTGTAGACATCCTGAAGTGGGAGACGGAGGGGCTTGTCTGAGGGCCTCTTAGGCTCACTGATAGAGTCAAGGGCGTCAAGAAGGGTTGGACCCTTGTACCAGTCAAGGTTGGTGGACCTCTCAATCATATTGTCACCCTCAAATCCGGAGATGGGGACGAAAGGAATTTTGTCAGGGTTGTACCCAACCTTCTTCAAGTAGGAAGAGACTTCCTTCACAATTTCATCATACCTTGCCTTTGAGTACTTGGGAGTTGTGGCGTCCATCTGTTCAACAAAGCATAAAATACATTAATCACAACCATATCACTCACTATAAAGAACAAACATACTGTGGAATATGATGGTATCATTATACCTTGTTGCAGCAGCAAATCATTTGCCTGACACCAAGGGTGAAAGCAAGGAGAGCGTGCTCACGGGTCTGTCCATCCTTGGAAATACCAGCTTCAAAACCACCGGTGGTGGAGTCAATAATCAGGACAGCACAATCAGCCTGTGAAGTTCCAGTAATCATGTTCTTGATAAAGTCACGATGTCCAGGGGCATCAATGACTGTGCAGTAGTATTTGGTGGTCTCAAACTTCCACAAGGCAATATCAATAGTGATACCACGCTCACGCTCAGCCTTGAGCTTGTCGAGCACCCAAGCGTACTTGAATGACCTCTTGTTCATCTCAGCTGCTTCTTTCTCAAACTTTTCGATCACACGCTTGTCAATACCTCCTAGCTTGTAGATCAAGTGACCAGTTGTGGTCGACTTCCCAGAGTCGACATGGCCAATGACCACAATGTTGATGTGAACCTTCTCCTTACCCATTTTGAATTAACTGTTAAGAAACACACAACAAACAAACACGCATTGTTACTTCAAGTGAATTGAAAATGCAAAAACAGAATTCAATAACAATAAAAAAAATAAAGAATTGATTTAAAAAAATAAAGCAGCCATCAATCAAATATTTGTGTATATAAAATGCAGGATTCAATACCTAACAATTCCTTCTATTTTTTTGCTATTGGATAACAATATAGATTAAGAAACGCAAATATCTACACCGATTAGAAAAGCGAAATTACGTTTGAAATTTTATACAGTATCATCTAATAAACAAAATATTAAAAACCAAAACCTAAATCAAAGAAAAACTAGGTAAAAAAATATTCAAAGAGATTAGATCCAACTTATACCATATGATATGAAGCAAATCAATAAAATCAAAGCTAATCAAAGAGAAAATAACCAAAAAAAAAAAAATTATGTTCTTTTAAAATCAGATCTAAAACCAATATTGCATATATCACAGATCCGCAACAACAACAAGAGCAATAATAATGATTTAGAAAAATTACCCAAAAAAAAAAAATCTAGAAGCAGTAAAGATTAAGATTCAAACAAATCAGACTTAATATAACAATGAATAAATCAGAGAAAATAAAATCAGCTAGAGATCGAAGAGAGATCTAACCCGAGGAGAGAGTTTGAGATTAAGAGAGAGAGAGCGAGCTGGACTAAAACCCTGGCCGCGAGAGAGAATTGTGAAATGTTAGATAGATAGGGTTTGTGGGAATTTATACCACATCCGGTTGTACTTGAGTTTACGAAAATGCCCTTGGAGTGGATTAGAATGACTGAGATGTCCTTTTTCGTTTCTAAATTTTGGACGTGCTTATCTGGACGCGCGTTTATATTTTTCTATAATGAGTTATAGGACTCGGCCGTGGCCGTGATTTTAGTGGAGAATGTATTACACGCGATAAGGAGGAGCGTGGAGGTCGTGATTTGGAATGTTAGGTTTTAGAAGATTCGACCGATGGTCCAAAAAAGTCGTAAAAGTAATTGTGAAACAAATGGGGACGACGTCGTATGAATGCTGAGTCCAATATCTTTCCTGTTTTGGTTGCAAGTTTGACCAGTTTGTTCTGTTAATTCACATGGGCTTGGGTAAATGAGAAAGCCCATTTGACTCGTCTGGAGGCCCAATTTTATGTGTTCAAACTTCTAATTTTCTTTTTGAGTTGTTTAACAAAAAAAAAAAAAAATTGTTTTTGAGTTAGATAAACCGCCGCTAGTCTCTAGAAGTAGGTGAAGCTTCAAATTCGATAAAGATAAACCGATTTATTGACGACCAAAGATTAGAATGGTAGCTCATGTCATTCCCTTTCATTTCATCCATCAAATTCTTTTCATTCAAACGGGTTGTTTGTAAATTGTTTCAACCTAGGGCCTACAATGGAAGTGGAGCTGGGGCAACAACAAAAGGCTTTATAGTCGAATCCAATAAGGAAATAGTTTACTTCCAACCCGGTTTGGAGGAATCCTTCTCCAATCCATAACGTAGTAAATAAATAGATCATCCACGTATACTTTTAGTCACATAACATTTTTAATGAGTCATGTGACTTTTTAAAATACATATGTGGATGGTCTATTTGCTTGACATATAGTGGGTTGACAGAGGATTCTTTCAAATCGGGTTGAAGGTAAATTCTGTCTAAAATGAGTAACATCCAATGAGAAAAATAGATGAAGATCTTATAGGTGTAAACCTCGAGCCTACCCCAAAAAGAGTACTCTAACTCTAAGGATATCTTAGGCACTTATAAAACTAACATCTAACTCTCTTATTATTAATGTGAGAACTAGCACTACTATGATCTGCAGTGCTGTTTTATCAATTCATTTTGTATTAAAAAAATCTGAGTTTTTTTTTTCTTTCTATTTTAAATTCCTCTTTTTTTTCTTTTTTTTTTGGCAAAAGAGACCTTTTTTTTAATCATAATTGTATGTTTCAGGTTTTAAGTTTCCTGAAAGAAGGAAAAAGACTACTTTATTAATGGAACTATACCTAAGGGCTATATGTTCAGGCAAAGAACATCTAGAAGCTAGCTCTTGTCTTGTAAGCAACCATGCCTATATAATAGAATTTAGCTTACCAAAGTGGTCTTACTAAAAGTAAATAAGCAACCAGTTCCGTTCCAAGTGGCCTATTAAGCATAACTAAAGCTAATATAAGAGCATTCACATTAGGCTCTTCATTATGTTGAAAACCCAACAATATAAGGCCAACTCCAGCCCTTTAAACTTATCTCTATATTTATACTATTCAGCAACTCTTTATTTATTTTTTCAGACAAACTCTCCAATACTCTCTATTTCACTCTCTATTCTATTTAAATATATTTTTTTATTCTTTTATCACATTTAAATATTATATTTTTTATACTTTCTTTATTATTATTTACCGCCATAAATTACCCGAATAACCAACTATAATCCAAATCCTTCCCACCCACCGCCGCCGCCACCACCACCACCACCACCGTGTATCAACCCAGAGTACCCAAAACCCAGAGCAACCACCCACCCATGGATCCATGAACAAGATCTCGATGAAAAAAAACCCAGATCTCAAAGACCTAAACCCACCACCACAAGCCGATCTCGGCAGCGCAAACCCGTTAACCACCACCACGCCGGAAGAGAGAAGGAAGAGAGATCGGCAGAAAAATCACCTGGAAGAGAGAAGCCCAACCACCGAATCAACCAGTCTTGCCGTCAACCACCACCACGCCAGCAAGCCCAATCCACCACCGAATCAACCAGTTTCGTGCTTCAACAGAAAGCCGAAAGAGCAAAGAGAGAAGAGAGAGCAAAAAGCAAATGAGAAGAAGAGAGAAATTTTCAGAAGAAATGAGAGGAGAGAGAAAAATTTTGGAAGAAATAACATGTGAGATGGGTGGGGTCAGGACTGAAGAAATTGATTTTTTAATTTTTACAAAGTGTACAGTAGCCTTTCAAAAATGAAAGGCTACTGTTCACTTGGTAAAAAGATTTGAAGTTGAAGAGCAATTTTGCAGGACTGCTGGAGCTCATTTTTTCATTTTACTCTCTACAAATAGAGATAGATAG
>OU015769.1:32273722-32388436 GCA_907173295.1 Fagus sylvatica
ACTCCAGGTTTTATAACCATGACAGAAAGCACACTTGAAAATATATAAACATAACAAATCAACATACATAGTTAGAAAAATGACCAAAAACAGTGGGCTTAGTTAAAGCCTCTTTCCAACCACTTATTTTTAATGTCCGGTCAGAGTCACAAGCCCAACTCCAAATTCCAAAGCCCTCAACCATTGTCAGCTCGGATCTTGAGGCATAAGCCTCAAGTGAACTACTTGTGGAATATACAACACTTGAAACCTCATGAGCAAGCCATACCTGAGGCCGTACCCTTGTAAAACTTACTCCCCTAAAATCACTAGCATCTTGTGAAACCTTTTCGAAGTACCGGTCAGAGACTATAATTCCCAGAACCACAGATATGCCCCCTCCCCCACCAAAAAAAAAAGGGAGAGAGGGGAGGAAAGTAGAAAAGAAAGCTGACAATGAGGTACACCATTACATTGTAGATGCCAGTCATGCATCACCCAACAAGTGGGAAAAGATCATCAAATTGCATACCATTATATCGTAAATCTGCATACTGTGGCCACTGCATCCTAAATGAAACACTATCATTGAGAAGCATACACCAAGCCTGTGTAACAAGAATGTATTAGTTATTACAATTTTTTTTTTAGTTATGACATATAAATAACCCATCTACTAGAAACTCACAACAATTACTTTATACATAAAGTACCAATTGAAGGACTATTAAACTGAAACAAACCTGAACATCATATTCAGTATTCCGTAGTAGATCCATATGCCCCGGTTTCAGTTGAAATGCTTCTTCCACATTCTGTAGTGGATTTGTACTGAAAATTCATTGAAAATAAGATTAGAATAGAACAAATCAGAAGAACAGATGACCTCAAACAAAACAATAATTAAAGACTAGGCATAGTTAAGAAACTAAAAACAAAGTTGAAGGTACGATGCATGGACCACCCAATGTTTTCTTGGTGTTAGGGTTCAACTATACTCCAAACCTATTTTAGGGCTCTCTTAAAGGTTTTAAATATGATATCCGCAACAGCTTGTCATATATTGTGTGACTGCTCTCAATTTTCTACCCCACCTTCCTTGCAAATCAAGTTAAAACGTTTTTTTTTTTTATAAGTACTAAAATTTTATGAAGAAGAGGAACTACCTCATGTGCCATGTATATATAAGATAGCTTAAAGAATATAAAACTGAGGATTACAATCATAAAGAGAGAGAATCAAGAAAATCTACACTAAAATGAGTGTCAATAGGAACCAAAACACGAGACCATTCAAACAATGATCTAGTAAAAAAGCAACTTCAGTTGAACCACCGAAGCATCCACACCTTCAAAAGTAGATGATACCTCTCTCTGCACAATGTCCACAACAATCCTCGACATTGCCCACTTAACCCCAAACACTGAAAAAACAAAGGACCATAATGCATACACAATGTCATAGTGCAACAACAAAAGATCCGCAGTCTCACCACTACTCCTACACTGCAACACCAATCAACTGGAGTGATTCCTCTCTTCGTGAGATTATCAGACATCATAATCTTTCCTCAAGCAGCTGTCTACACAAGAATGCAACCATTTTCGAAGCCTTAACAGTTAGCACACCAAATGTTTTTTCAAGGGAAATGTACATCTCTTAATCTGCATGAACACACATCAAACCCACCATTTTCGTTCACCTCCACCTCATGCAATCAAGACCCTCCCTTCTTAGGATGCTTGAGTACAAAATAGAAAACACTGAATCTACCAACTCTGATTCTCAATCATTGAAATCTCTACTGAACATGACATTCCTTGAAGGCATATTCCTTTCATTGTGAAATCTATAAGCGTTGTCTTAATTTTTTTGATAAATAAGTATTTCATTGATCAAATGGGAAGCAAACCATTTACACTCGAGAGCATACATAAATTGAATACAAAATGAAGAAATATCTAGCATTTCGGATAAAGAGTTTGAGGTGACTAGTTTAGAGGCCTTTAACCGAAAGCGTTTGTAAAAAATAAAATTTCAAGGCTGGTATCGAAACTTGCCTCCCCTGAAAAAGTTCTTGAGTTCCGCTCACACCATAGACACCATATGGGACAATTTGGTATTGCCTTCCAAATAACTCTGGCTTCAGCTCTACCAAATTTACTAGGCCAGCAAGAGAGAAGATCTACCACATCCCTGGTCATTACCCAAAAGACCCCAAACAAAATCAGGATCATATTCCAAAGCTCCTGGGCAACATTACAATGCAGAAGCATATGATTGACTAACTCACCACCCGACTTACACATGCAGCACCAATCCATAATAATTACACTTCGTTGTCGGAGATTGTCAATAGTTAGGATCTTAGCCAAAGCCTCAGTCCATATGAAGAAAGCCAATCTAGTTGGCACTTTAGTTTTCCATACACTCCTCCATGGAAAAGAGGTACAAGATGGCTGAACTAGAACAGAGTAATAGGATCGAACCTCAAAAATCTTTCAGCTAGACAGTATCCAAGAAAGAAAATCCAGGCTGCCACACTTGTTCATCAAAATGCAAGAACCCTTGCCCATTTCTCTCAATATACCTAGGCATTGTTGTTTACAGGAAACACCCAAACTAAACCTTTCCCACTTTCACTGCATTTGGGGTCCGATGTAGCACATCACTAGTAAAGAACACCCCAACATTTATCTGTACATGATCCATTCATGAAAAGTGACTAAATTTTAGGTTGACCATCAACCTACCTCAACCCTCCTTTGTATGGATTTAGGACCAGTTGTGAGCAAAATATACAACACTAAACATCAACACAGACGGAGTTTCATCAATACGAGCTACTCCAATCTTTAAACAAATTTCCTCATTTTGCATCCTATTTTTTCTTATATTAACATGTTAACATTCTCATTTCAGTTTTACTCATTTTATAGAATGATGAGCAACAAACTAAAACACATAGAATCTAAAACCACTAAAATTTTGAGTTTATGGACACATCTTTTATGCAAATAATAATGCAAAGATTTAGAAAAACAAACCTCTAATTTTAGACAAAATTTAGCTGTAACATTTAATCACATAAGTGACAGAGAGAGGATAATTAAGAAAATTGAACTCACCCATCAGTTGGAATACTTGAAGCAGATAACTTCACAGGAGGTACTAAATGTATGAAAGTCACCAAGAAACTGCATATGTGACATGTTGTTTTTGATAAGTAAGAGATACAAAACCTTGCTTAACATTGAAATAGCAAAAACAATAAAGAGATACAAATTTATATTTTTAAAATAAAAATTAAAAAACTACTACATATGCTTAAGGTAAGGACTCTTAATTTCATGAACACACTTCCATAGAGAGAAAAGCAGGCGTGAATGAACGTTGAAGTTCCAAAGTCAAGTCCACAAAGACGAATACAGGTAAAAACAATCACAAAAATAAAGGATTTCATAATTAGAAGCTATTGAACAAATGCTCGATTGAGAGTTCCAAAAAAATAAAATAAACCTGAACACTATGATTATAAGGTTAAGGAATTGGCTTAATGAAATATTCACACGTGCTACACGCATGTCCACAACTTTTTTTTATCAAAAAAGTATAAGTAGTTATAAGCACTCACATTTATCATTTGTTTACACCGTCTAAAGTAGGTAGTTTTTAAAATCAGAAAAGAATAGGTAGTTATAAGGGGTTCTTCTAACGCAAAAAGTGGGGATTGTGGGGTTTTTGAAGTTAACATTATAACTACTTCTTATAGTAATAGTTTAATTTGTATTGTGTTTTAAATTTTCAATGCGACCTAAAATTTAGGTGTTTGAAATATAGTATTTTCCTTATTTGACCCTATTATTTGAATTTTTTTAATTTATTGTGATTAATGTGTGTGGGTATTTTGGACCATCTAAAAAGTGAACACCAAAGATTTTTATTCTCTTAATAATAGTAGGATATGAACAATAAACATTGAGACAACGTTTGCACCTCCACCTTAATAATATTATATGGTTACTTATATTATAGTTGTCTACCCCTAACACATTCAATAGAGCCATTCAAAGTCCTCAGAATTCAGTCATTTTGCTGTGAAATAATGGAAGTGTAGAGAGAGAGAGAGAGAGATTTAAATCAAACAACACAAACATTTTGCGGCTCAAACTACAAGAACATCCTCATTATGGAACACCACCCAGTTACAGGCCCTCCTTGTAGCCTTGGTGGTTGTGTCCTCATGTGACTCACCAAACTTAAGGTGAAGGGATGAAGTGCCAAACCCACCAAGTTGAAAAACCAAGAGAGCTTGACCCTTCAATCAAGATATATATATATATAAAGGCTGACTTCTAAAACTCTAGAGATTCTCCTTCTTTGATCACTAATTTCTGAATGATGGTGGTCTACATGGGGTTTAAATATATCAGTAGTATCACTGAATTTGGAAATTTCACACACACACGTACACATAATGGATTCACAATACACAAATACATAATTGTGTCATCAGGTATAAGGAAATTGGCAAATGTAAAAACCGATCTGTGTCAAAAGTCAAAAAAATAGCACTCAAGTTCACAGCAACATATCATAAATGCTATGAAGGATGCCTAGTTAGGCATAGTTAAATCAATGGACTATATGTACTTAGTTGAATTTAAAAGGGAAATACATGGTACATACGGATCAGCCCGTTCTATTCGGCAAGTTTCACAATAGAATAAAGATGGAACAGGTGGAATCCCCTCCACAGGCCTCTCTGTAATAACACAGGCAATATGTTGCTGCACTCGACATGTTGGATCCACACACTGCATGTAGCACGTCTCTTAGTTAGACATAATTCAATATTATCAAAATGATTGAAAGTAGATCTGTATGACCTATGCAAGACATAAAAACTCTGAAATTACTTGATATATTCAATGGCTTATGCAGCTACAGATTGCAAAGAAGACAAGGTATGAAGAAAGAAAAAAAAGTAGAAAACTGTATTAATAATCTCTGCAAATGTCAAATAAGAATCAGTCCTCATTTTGCAAGGGTAGGAGGGTGAATGAAAAGTAGTCAAAAAAAAAAGTTTAAGGAATGTAGCAAAGAAGCTAGGGTGCAAGCAAGTGAAGTAGAAGCAAGCCATGTACTTAACCATTCAAGCACAGCCTGGTTGAAAATAAATTAAAAAGCAAAACCCAAGCTTAAACATCATTGTTAACTATCATTTTAGGAAGGGTTTCAGGCAGCTCAAACTGATTAAATAGCCTAATCGTTTTTTTTTTTATAGGTAATAAGATTTATATTAAAGAAATCTCACCGTGCACAAAATGTGCACATGAGAAAAGTCAAAATTACAACAGATTAGAATGAAAAGGAACTGAGCGCCATGAGGCAGTAAACTCAGTAACAGTAGTAGCAACAGTAAAACCCCATATCCTAGACCAATCAAATAAAGAAGTTACAAACATGCCCAGCAGCTGATCTGGGAGACTAGAGACATCTTCAAAAGTTCTAGAGTTCCTCTCACGCCACACCGTCCCATTAAACACAAAGGAATTAAATTCCAAATGTGAGAATGATGCTTCCCAAACCAGTTTCGCCACCCAAATAATAAATCCACCACCCGCCTCAGCAGAACCCAATGGATATGAAAAGAATCAAAAACAAAATTCCACAGCTTCTGAACAGCACTACAATGTAGTAACAAATGATCCACCGTTTCTCCTTCACACCGATACATACAACACCATCCCACCATTGTATATCCTCTCCGCATAAGATTATCACAAGTTAAAATCCGATCCCAAGCCGCTGTCCAAATAAAGAATGCCACGCGAGAAGGGGCCTTAGCCATCCAAATGCTTTTCCAAGGAAAACTCACCCCCGACCTCTCACTTAAGGCATAGTAAAAAGAACGAGAGGTAAAGGCCCCATCCTTACACAATTTCCATTGCAAACCATCTTGAAGCGCATTAGGGACCGTAATAGGGACATTATGAGAATGGAAGGAATTGAAAGAACTCCACCACCACCTCAACCTCCCAATCATTAAAGTCACGAACAAAATTAACATTCCACTCCCGAACTCCCCTTGAATCCGGACTTGTCAAGACATTATCGATTGTAGCCTCTCAGGTTGGAGGAACAATTAAAGAGCATAGGGAACCAATCCCCCAAGGTGACATCCCCACACCACTTATCCTTCCAGAAACTAACACGCCTTCCTTGACCAACCGCAAACTCCACATGCTGAAAATAATCCTCCCAACCCAACATAATGCCTTTCCAAAGTGCCACACCCATGCGGACCTCTAGTGGGTTTGGTACGCCAACCACCCATTTCAAATGTCCAAACTTCGACACTAAAACACGCCACCACAAGCATTGCTCTTCCAGCCCAAATCTTCATATCCATTTTCCCAACAGAGCCTTATTAGTAAGGACCAAGCTCCTCACACCAAGACCCCCATATTCCTTTGGAGTACACACCTTAGCCCATCCCACCAAGTGATGTTTAAACTCAGCACCCAATCCACCCCATAGAAAGTTCATTTGCAGTTTCTCTATCCTATGCACAACATTGATAGGAATGTGAACAGGGAAAAGAAATAAGTTGGAAGACTAGAAAGCATACTTTTCAAGAGAGTTGAGCGACCCCCTTTAGATAAATATAGCTTCTGCCAGCCCGTAAGCCGTCTTTCCATCTTCTCAAGAATAGGATTCCACACTGCCACCGCTTTATACAAGGCCCCCAAAGGCATACCAAGAAAAGATAGCGGTAAAGCACCAACATGACAGCAGAGCATCAGCCAAATCGGAGATATTCTAAACCTTGCCAACCGGAACCATTTCACTCTTAGCCATGTTCACCCGAAGACCCGTCACCGCCTCAAAACAGGTAAGGACCATCCAGACATAACACAACTGTTCCGGACTCGCATCACAAAAAAGAACAGTATCATCAGCATAAAGAAGATGAGAAATACTCAAACCAGCAGCTGCATTATTCCCCGCACCAAAGCCCCGAATAAGACCTTCCTTCTCTACTTTCCGCAGCATCCTACTCAAGACCTCCATTACTAGAAGAAATAATAAAGGAGAAAGGGGATCCCCCTGACGCAACCCCCTAGAGCAGCTAAAGAATCCTTAAGGCGAGCAATTAACCAGGACTGAAAATTGGACTGAGGAAATACAAGCTTCAATCCACCGTCACCATTTATTACCAAAACCCATTCTCTTCAAAAGATATAACAGGCAAGACCAATTCACATGATCATACGCCTTCTCCATATCCAATTTGCAAATGACCCCCGGAATGCGACTTTTAAGCCAACTATCTAAGCACTCATTCTCAATTAGAACCGAATCCAAAATCTTCCTCCCTCCCACAAAGGCATTTTGAGATTCATAAATAAGGTTATCCAAGACACCTTTCAGCCGGTTAGCAAGCACCTTAGCTAACAACTTATAAACACTACCAATAAGACTAATAGGGCGGAAATCTCGAATATTAGAGACATTTTGCTTCTTTCAAAACTATATTTTAGCCCAAAATGGCATTCAATTGTGGGGTTTTTTGTTTTTGGATAAGTCAGCGGCCCCAAAGGGAAAGAGGGGAGTTGCAAATCGAAATCAAACACTTACACACCTCAATAATGCATATTTCTAATTATAGTATACTCTAAAAGCCACTCAGCTATTCAATGTATCAATGGCTTTGCAATATTTGCTGACTTGTCCTTTGAAATGTTTTCAATCTGGTTCTTAACTCAATGTTCCAGATTTGTATTTAATTATAAAGGACAAAAAGCTTCCATGCACTCTTCTTTGGGTCCTAAGGATAATGGCGGTACTCATTCGTGAAACCTTAGGTTTGAATGGAACTTGATTCCCTCTTGCCTGATGTGGACAATCTGGCGGGAAAGAAATAGTCGCACTTTTGAGAACAAGGAAATTGCCTTGGATAAGCTCTCAGAGATTTTCTTTGGCGCTTTGTATGATTGGTCTCGGGCATGGGGTCTAACTTCATCTCCCTCTGTGGGAGAATTTTTTGTTTCTCTAGCATTTGATAATTCTATTTCTGATTTTCCTTTGTAACTTGCTTTGTGTGCATGTTTTATGAAAGCTTTTTTCAATAATAATCTCTTACTTATCAAAAAAAAGAAGAGTGTCGATTATATGTGTAATATATTATACTCTAATATTCCAGTAGGCAAAAAGGCCGAAAGGTTAAGGTGAAGGTTACCCTAGCAACAGATTAGATGTTGCTCTTATTAAGAATTTTTAAGAGGTTCTAATGGAATGCAATTTTCTAAGAAGAATGATTTAACACAACAAGGTTTCCAAGATTTTTTCTTCTTATTTTTTTTGGACAGCCTTGGAAATTTTATCAGTAGATAACTCATTAAAAAAAAAAATCAGGTTATAAGAGATTTAAAGTAGATAACTCATTAAAAAATCATCGGCCACTTGGCATCACTTTCTATGATTTCTTTGGTAGATTTTCTGTGTTTTGTATTCTTTTAAAAGGGTCATATACATTTTCTCATGTATCTCTCCCTTTTCCATTTCTAATAAAAAATTTACTTATCAAAAAAAAAAAAAATTTGTTATTACCTAACAAAATTTAAAAACAAAATTTCCTTAAAAGAATCAACATTATTCCCACAAATCCAAGCTTTTTTTTTTTATAAGTAATAAGAAAACCCATTAAAAGAAAAGAAATAGTATACTAGAAGTATACTTCAGTACAAAACAAATCAAGGAGACCTTAGAGAGCAAAGCTCCAGGAACTCCAGAAAAGAAAGACAAGGGTGAATCCCCCACCCAGCAACCCAATCATACAGAGAACGTAAGAAAAAATACTTAATCTCCACATAAGACCGCTCACAATTCTCAAAACTACGCCCATTACGCTCACGCCAAATGCACCACATCAAACAATGTGGAATAACTCTCCAAATCAGAATGTTCCTATGTTTACCAAAACAGCCCTGCCAGCACTCCAACAACTCCAAAATAGTTCTCGGCATAACCCAAACAACTCCAAATAGACCAAACACCATTGGACCAGACCTCCCCCGCAAAAGGACAATGCAGAAGAAGATGCTCCACAGATTCAGCCCCCTTCTTGCACATACAGCACCAATCCAACACCATCACATTCCGTCTCCGAAGGTTATCAATGGTTAGGATCCTGCCCAATGTAGCCGTCCAAACAAAGAAAGCAACACGAGGCGGAGCCCGAGATTTCCAAATCATTTTCCAGGGGAAAGAGCCATGATACGTACCTGATAAAGCTCGGTAATAGCTACCCACTGTGAAACACTTACTCTTTGCAGCCCCCCAGCGGATAGCGTCTATTCCACTGCCTAACCCAGCCTTAGCATATAAGATCTCTATAAGTTGCATCAGAGCCTCCGACTCCCAATCTTGGATATATCTGGTGAAGGTTAAATCCCAATGAGGGGTTCCATTATGAACTTGCAATATGTCTGCTACCAAAGCTGTGGGGTTACAAGCTATAGCAAAAAGAGTTGGGAAAGACTCTTTGAGGGTACTATCTCCACACCAGAACATCATGCCAAAAACTAACTCTAGACCCGTCTCCGACCTCAAAAGAAATGAATCTCTTGAAAGAAGACCAATCCTTCGAAATAGTTTTCCATAGGCTTACTCCATGCGGGCTATTCACCGGAGAAGAACACCACCCCCCCATAACAGTACCATACTTAGCCTCAATAACTTTCCTCCACAAAAATTCACGCTCATTCCCAAAGCGCCAAATCCATTTGCCTAGCAAGGCTTGGTTGAACAGCCGCAAATTTTTAATTGCCAAGCCACCATTCTGCAAGGGTAAGCACACCTTATCCCACCGAATCAAATGGAACCATTTCTCCTCACCAATACCACCCCAAAGAAAGTGTCTTTGAAGTTTTTCAAGGCGGTGAGCCACACTTACCGGGAGCGGGAAGAGAGAAAGTAAATATGTTGGAATACTCGAAAGGGTGCTTTTAATCAAAGTAACACGCCCACCCTTGGAGAGATAAAGACGTTTCCAACCTGCAAGTCTTCTCTCAACCTTCTCTAGGACCGGATTCCATATCGCTTTCTCCTTGAACGCAGCCCCAAGGGGAACCCCTAAATACTTCATAGGAAAAGAACCCAGATTGCAACCCAAGATGTCCACTAGCAAACCCATATTACTCACCTCTCCCACTGGCACTAATTCGGACTTCCCCAAGTTAATCTTGAGGCCAGAAACTGCCTCAAACCAAGTGAACACAAATCTAAGCGAAGTTAACTGATGAGGATCCGCATCACAAAATATGAGAGTGTCGTCCGCAAAGAGAAGGTGGGAAATCTCTATCTGACTACGATCCGAACTACCCACAGAGAAACCTTTGAATAGGCCACTCTGGACAGCTCTATCTAACATACGGCTCAAAGCCTCCATCACAATGTCAAACAACATAGGCGATAAAGGGTCACCTTGACGTAATCCCCGAGAACCAGCAAAGAACCCTTCTGGACTTCCATTGATCATGACAGAGAAACGAGTAGTAGATATGCAAGAATATATCCACCGCTGCCAAGACTCAGAAAAACCACACCGATCCAACAAATATTGAAGGAACGTCCAACTCACATGATCATAGGCTTTCTCCACATCCAATTTACACAACACCCCAGGGCTACCAGACTTCAACCTGCTGTCTATGCATTCACTAGCTATCAACGCCGAGTCTAAAATTTGCCTCCCACCAATGAAAGCATTTTGAGTCTCAGAAATGATATCGGGCAACACCACACGCAGCCTATGAGCCAAAACCTTCGAAATGATCTTATAGACCCCGCCCACCAGACTAATAGGCCGAAAGTCCTTAACCTCTTCAGCATCGAATTTTTTGGGAATAAGAACAAGAAAAGTTGCATTTAGGCTCCGTTCAAACTCTCCATCGCTATGAAAGTTCTGAAACACTGCCATAAGATCAGCTTTAATAATGTGCCAACAATATTGGAAGAAAGCCATAGGAAACCCGTCTGGACCCGGAGACTTATCCCCCACACAACCCATCACAACTCCCATCACCTCCTCCTCCTCAAAAGGGCGATCCAACCAGGTTGAATTATCCTCTGAAATCCTAGAGAAACCCAGCCCATCAAGATGAGGCCTGTACTCATAAGGCTCGCAGAACAAATGTTGATAAAACTGGGTAATACAACCTTTAATTTCCTCTTTGTCCTCTGTCAAGATCCCGTTTACTCTAAGATTCATTATAGAGTTATTCCTTTTATGAGAATTAGCAACTCTATGAAAGAACTTAGTATTACGATCTCCTTCCTTCAACCACAAAGCCCTCGACTTTTGTCTCCAACAAGTCTCCACCATAAGAATGGTTTTTTCAATTTCAGCTTGAGTGAGAGAATGCTGGTCTCTTTCCTCAATGGTAAGCTGCCTATCCTCTGCCAAAGAATCAAGAACCCTTAATTCTGACCACAAGGAATTAAGTCTAGTCTCCACATTCCCAAACTCCTCCGCATTCCACTTTTTAAGATCCCCTTTCAAGGCCTTCAACTTATAAGCAAAAATGAAACTAGGGGTACCTTGCACTTGATACGATTCCCACCAGCCCTTGACCTTCTTCCACAAAGCCATCAGCCTTCAACCACATATTCTCGAAACGAAAAGGTTTAGCGCCTCCTTGGAAAAACCCACAATCCAATAAAACTGGAAAATGATCAGATAAAACCCGAGGCAATCTTTTTTGAGAAATCTTGGGAAAATGACCATCCCAATCCGCCGAAATCAGAAACCGGTCTATCCTAGAACTCGACATATGCGCTCTATTATTAGACCAAGTGAAGCGGCCCCCTTGTAACGGTATGTCCAATAAACCCATCTCCGTGATAAAATCTGAGAATCCCATCATGGCAGTAGACAAACCTGCAGACCCAGATCTCTCAGAGGGGAACCTAACCACATTAAAGTCTCCAGCCACACACCAAGGCACCCCCCACCAAGAGCACACCCCAGATAATTCATCCCACATGAAAATGACGATCACTATCAGTATTCGGACCATACACCCCAGAGAAGGCCCACTCAAACTGGTCTTCTACATTCTGAAACTTGCAGGAAACCGAATACTGGCCAATAGCCTCTTCCACTTTCTCCACAACCCTCCTATCCCACATTACCAGAATCCCACCCGAAGCCCCTACTGATCCTATAACAGCCCAATCCACATAGTGGCACCCCCATAAACTCTTAACCAGACTTCTACTAACTAACTCCAGCTTCGTTTCTTGAAGGCATATAACGTCCGCCTTCCACATCTTAATGAGATTTTTAATCTGAAGCCTCTTCTCCCTATCATTCAACCCTCGCACATTCCAAGTAACTATTTTCAAATTCATTGATAAACTGTCACAACCCTATCCCGAGCCACACTCCTTTTAGAAGCAGAGTTACCTTCATAATTAATGGAAGAGCTGAGATTCTTCAACTCTCTGCTAAGTCTTGGTCCTGAACGCTTACCTTTTTTCACTCCCAGATGATCATTGATCCTTTGATTCCTTCTCTCCTCAATGTCCAGTAGCAGCCTCTCCACTCTGTCTTCAAATCCTTCATAATAAGCCCCCAATACTTTTCCCACTGCCTTAAGATTATGAAGGAGCCAAGCTGATTTTTGTTTCTTTTTCTCGTCTTCTGTAACTACCAACCCTTTAGCTTGCTCCGGGGAGTATGAGGCTTCAATCCTCGCCAACGGAACCACCTCCAAAGGAGCCTCATCAGAGTCCCAGCTTAATATTGCTTCCCCAGAATGAACTTGATTTACAAAAAGCTCGTCTCCCTTAACCTCCCAGTGGCCCTCGTCATCATCATCACCCAAACTTCTATCTTCCCAATTCTCGGACTCCATATCCTCCAAGGTCGCAAGTTCCTTCCCCCCCAATTCCGAACCCATCCTCACCGTATGGTTGTCTACCAATTGTCTCACCGAACCATCAGCTTCCATAACCAAAGTAAGACTGTCTCCGAACTGTGCGATTGTCTCTCCGACACAAAATGGTGGTATAGCAAACTCCGATCTGCCCCGGTGACTACCCACAAACTCCGGAGGAAGCCTAACCGATCCCCCATCTCTCAGCTGTAATATCCAATCCTCCGCCTCCCGAGATACCGCATCGGTCCCTTGGAAACCCTCGGTGGTGGTTGGAAGCTGCGAGATCGGCTCTATGCTCAGCTCGGAGTCGGAGAACTGCGAACCGGAGAGCTGCGAATCGGAAAGCTGCGATTCCGATTCCTCACTATGGACCGAGACGTGGTCTGCGTCTCGTATTCCAGAAGTTTCTCCGACACACTGTTGTTGAAACCCACTCCGAGGCCTCCAAATAAACTTCGGGGCATTCTTTGGAAACTTGGGCTTTGTTACGGGCTTATGGGCATGGTTCACCTTCGGCTCAATATTTGAACTGGGCTTGGCAGCTAAATTCAATGTTGTGGGCCTATCATCTCCGTTTGACTTTATAATCTCACTGGGCCCAATATTCGCAGACTTGGATTCCACTGAGTTATGACTTAAAACCGGGTCGCTTGGATTATCCAATACCCCAGCCCACTTAACCGCCCATTTGTTGTCTGGCCCACAATTCATTATAACTTTCAACAAAATCTCCACATAATCAGAATTGCTGCAATTTCGGGATTCTTCTGGTAACCCAGCGTTGACATGCGAAAATTTTGGGATTGCATCGCCGAAAATCACGACTTCCTTGAATAATCTTGAATCCCCATTTGAATTTGAACTCCGTTGTGCCCCAGAGACGGCAGGTGGTGGCGATTGCTCCCTTTGGTGTTTCAACGTTGGTACCGCCGGTGTCAAAACACCATTGATTTCTTTACTAAACCCACGCCAACCCCCTGCGTCCCTACCCTCAGGTATAATCACAAAGCCCCTGTCTTTTGTCTCTCCCAGTACCGTCACAGATGCAAACCGACCTTTCCCATTCCGCTGCTTTTGAATAACAAACACTTTATTTCCTTCCCGGAAGGATCGAAAGGCATTTTGATCAGGTGGCAGCGTTGCAAACTCCAACAGAATATCATGACACCAACGTGCCGTTGCTAAACCCATCGTCACATGACTCATATGCTTCTTCCCTCGTTCTATAATGCGTAACTCATTAACATAATGGGCTAACTCGTAAGATTTTGATTCTACATGAAAAAATCGACTAACTCCCATGCCTAACACTACAAGAAACTACACTATAGCTTGATCTACCATTATTGCAATGAATTGAATGAGAAACAAAGAAAGAAAATCCCTAAGGCTTAGCACAATTGGTTGGAAACCACGTCTCGTTCAATTCATTGTTCAACACAAACAACCATCAATTCTCTCAATATTCATTCAAAATCTAATCTTTCCAATAATGGTAGATCAAGCTTGTTGGCAAATGTTGGCAAATGTTTGAGTGTTAGATTAACCCATAGTTACCAAGAAGGCAACATGGGCTGGAAAGTGAGCAAATCATATCAGGGACCTTCTGTAGGGTATGCATATTCTCACAGACCCTCCTGGGCTAGGCATCTTACTTTGGGCCTACCCCATGCAAATTCTATAATCCTACTATAGGGCCAAACATATTACCCATGGAATTTTTTTTTACAAAATATGGAGGGAAATAAAGAGAAAAAACTCCAGGGCAATCCTTTTAATCTCATCCAGCCATCACATCCAAGCTACTACTCTTCTTGTGTTTGTAAACCGTTTGCAAAATTATTAAAGTAGAAGAAAAAAAAGACAGAAAATTTTGGACTGTATATGCAACGAATCACTACAGTAATGTACTGCCACAATTCACCACCTCCACCACAACAGCAAAGCCATTGTCTGGGTACCTATGGATCCTCAACAAACAATCGGGGTCGGATATATTATTCTCCACCATTCTAGCCTATGCAAAATCATACACTTAACTTCTTAATTAATATATCCTTTTTTACTACCTCTACTATGTTATTTTAATTCTTCCACAACCTCTTTTCAAACTTTAAGATCAACATATATATACAAAGAAAACTCAAGATGATTCAAACACTACCTAGCAATAAAGCAAAAATAACAATTAACCTGAATCATGGACTCAGTAGGCAATGAACTTCCACAGGGGCAGCAAATCTTCATGTCTGAGTAGATAGAAGTTTCAACTTCTTCTTCAGGCTTCAGATTGCTCCTTTCCAAACTGCCTCGTCCCGTTATTGTCAAATCAGCAGTCTCCGTATTCTTCATTTTTCTGGAGCATGACAGTGGATATTGCATAAAAAAGACACCAAGATGATGGACACGATTGCCAAGCAAATGAAGAAGCAGACAAAGCACTTAGAAGAAACTAAGGTATCAGTCATACAAAAATAACATATCCAATCGCGACATATTTCAACAAAAACAAACTTACAAAAAGGCCGAAAAGAAAATGGCATATACAAGATACCCATTAGTGTGTGTATGCACAAAGCATTAAGATTTGCACCTGTATGCTTCATCAATTATTTTTCCTACTTCATTCTTCCCAATACAGTTTTTCTTTGCTGAACCACGTGTAGGGGAAACTGCACATAATGTTAACACTCGTGCATTAGATGCTTGATCCAAGGCAACCATCAAAATATTGGGTGCCAAAATGCAGAGACAAAAAGCACAAACAACACCTACTCTTGTAATTGAAACAAATTAAGTCAACTTTAAGCATGAGAATGCCGGGGGAGGGGGGGGAATAACAAAGAAAATACCAAGATTATAGCATACATTCTAGCAACAACAACAACAACAACAACAACAAAAAAAAAGAGTATAACAACGTACTCAATGGAAGAGATGATGTAATTAAACAAGTTACCTTCTTCATCTGAAAGCAAGGATAATATTCTGTCCATAAGATCCTGCACAGCACATAAAGATGTATAATAGTAAGTTCACCTCATATAACAAACAACCATCCTTCAGGAAAAGCCTATTGAAACAAAAAACACTAAAGCACACAGTGTGGTACTTGAATTGTATATACTAGTCTTTTGATGTTCTGGATGAACAAGTCTACAATTAAGCTAAAAGCATGAGAACATGCTATTGCAAACAATAAACAAGAGTCGCTTCAGATTTCTAATAGGAGGGTTGCAGGCAAACATGTAATGAAGAAACATAGAATTTAAAACTGCAAGATTATGCCACAAAATAATTAACCACATATTGTCCAAACAAGTTGAAGACAACCCAATGCACATCACAAGGTGATGCAAAGCAAAGCAGCACCAAGCAGACACATGGTTACAAAACTTCACCTTGTCGTACAATTGTCTAGATAGCCCTCAATATCTTAACAGCAAACACTCAATATAGTATGTGTACTGAAAACTAACTATCATCCAAAGAGAATTGTTCAAGTCCCTCAGACGTCATTTAATGCCCTTACGACCTATATAGATCGTGCAGGTAATTATTTAATCCGTGAACAAGAAATACATTAGATTTGTGCAACATAATACCTGCTTCCTCCCTTGCTTAGAAAGACCCAGCTGGGTGAGAACATCCTTAAGCTCTCTAATTCGAAAAGATGCCAACTTTTCCTAAAAGTTAAAAGTATATAAGTACAACACTACAAGAAAGAACATTACATATCTTATGCACACCAACCAACATTCTTTTCTTTCACAATCCGTAATTACACACGCACCCAATGCGTCTTGAAACCACGACCTCACCCACCACCTTGCTTTCACAAGCCGCGGCGAGCTCATTGGCATCCCTCAACAATTCCATCACACACACACACAAATTAAATTAAATTAAATTAATCCACCACAATGAATCACATTTTTTACCTTACAATCTGATACCAAATCCATTTCTTTGCGGATGTACACCCCTAACCCAAAAAATTAAATAAGTTCCTGATCAAGAACACCAAATTTATCAATAATTAAAAAACAAAAAAAAAAAAAAAAAAAAAGCTCAAACTTAACCTAGAGAAACAATCAAACAAAATGGATTACTAAGAAAGCAAAATTGTTAACAATTATAACAATAAAATACAACAAGGCATGTAGAAAGAGTAGAGAATGAGTTGATTACTTACAGTGAGTCAATGAAACGAGTTATGAAGAGAGCGAGTTAGGGTTCGGTGTTGCTGGTCACTTATTAAAACTCAGTGTTTTTTGAGTCTCGGCTCGGAGTAGTAGTAGTGGCTTTGCGCCATCATCAGTGACGTTATTTTCAACTTTTTGGTAACGATACGGAACGACCTTGTTTTGGGCGGACGTGAGGTTGGGTTTATGAAATTGGGTTTTGGAATTTCCTGTTACGTCCGGGTTTTGTTATAGTGTTTTCAGGGGTTTGGGTTCTGATTGGGCGGTGACGTGAGATTTTGCAGTGCGGGCGTGGGTAATTTTTTGGGTCTTTGATATGGTAGGTGGGAATCGTGGACTGGTTGGAAAACGCGAGAGAGAATGGTGCATTGTTCGCGTGGGTGTGACAACGTTGTGAATGCGCTTTTTGATTCGTTGATTTGTTCAGTTCCTTTTGTTACCTTAATTAGAATTGATCACATAAGGTACTGTATGAATGTCATTTTTCTTTTTTCTTTGTTTTTTTTTTTCTCTTTTTTCTTTGTTTATGCTTATTTTAGAAAGTACCAAGAAATGCTAATAAATTAAAGTACAAGGCTTTTGACAATAATTTCAATAGTTGAACTTTTATAGAAATCATGAAGAAAAAAATTGAAGTGGAAATCATGAAGATTTTAATTAATACGGATAAAGTGAAATAATGCTAGCCATCCAATAAATAAGGCCATAAATGATATATCACCGATCTATCAAAGAATAAGAATAAAAAGTTGGATTTCACATCTTTGTTAGGGAAAAATACTAAGAAAAAAATTAAAGATATGATCAATTTTATTACAAAATATTTATAGGTTGACATGACAATTAATATCTTTGAATCAATAGCATATAAATAAAGATTTTAGTTTTTTTTTTTTTTATCTTTAAAATTTGACTTGTCAAGATGTAAGTGTTACTTAATAAAATTTGTAATGCTCTTAAGATCACTCTTTTGTTCATAAATAATAAATTAGAATTATAATTGGGGTGTTTTTGACATTTTGTTAGAGTGGTCACCAATAATTACACGATCCACAAACAAATGAAAATTAAATGATTTTTAGAAAATATAACTTTATGTTTGAAAGTTAATAAAAGATTTGAATTGATAGATTATAAATGAATAAAATATAATGTAAAGGAATATTTTGTCTTTTTCTTTTCTTTTTGGAGTTTATGAAATAAAATGTATAAATTTAATACTATGTGCCTTTATCATTGATTTGTTTTTCATAAAATATAGATAATAGATAATTTACATTAAATTCATTAAAAAAATAAATGTTCATGCCAATTGTAAGATGAATGTATTTGAAGACAATGTAATGGAATATTGACTTCATTCTCACGTTTCCATTCATTTAAAAACATATTGAAACAATTGAATGGTAGCTCCCAGCCTCCCACCATTACTTTCCATTCTCTTTCCCCTTAATTTCTCTCCATCCATGCAAGTTTGTTATCGCATTGTTAAAGATTAGTTAGAATAAATTGTCTTTTAAACCTTAGAGTTTTATGTATCTTTCATTTAAACTTTATACTTTCAAAATGTTGAATTTAAAACTCAAAATTTTAAAAAATATTTCGTTGAAACCTTATGTCATAATTTAGGTTGACTCCCATTAAGCATCACGTGATCAGTTGCTTTAAATGGAACATTTCTAAGTTTTAAATGAAACATGTTAAAAAATCTTAAGGTTTAAATAAAACTATTTTCAACCATAAGAATTAAATAATTCTATTTGAAACTACAAATGAAGCTTATTTAAAACTATGATTTTTAAATGAAAATTATCTGAACATGCCTAATAAAACATAGCTTGATTATTACGACGAGATATTACAACCTTATATCATTTATGAGCATTTTTTTTTCTTTCCTGATTCATTTAACGTCGACAATTTTTCGTTTACATTATTATGGTAAAACTAAAAAATAAAATAAAAATTAATTTGGGAAGGAAAATCTCATTTATCCTAATTAAAGAGCAAGACAATGATATAAAAGCATCAAGTATTACCCCTCTAGCGAACCATAAAGTATTACCCCTTGAATTGCACTTAGTCCCAGTTTGGTTGGGAGAACAAAATATTTTGGTACCAATTAATATTGTTATAGGAGAACGTTTTGATTTACCCAATTAATATTGTTATACCGTTTTGATTTACCGCTATATATATATTAGCCCTAAGTAAATTAACTCAATATATGAGTTCAAATAATATGTTTTATAATCATTTTTATCTTTCTTGTACCGATTGAAACACTTAATATCTCGTTTCAAGGGCATTTGTTCTAGTTTAGTGACTTATATGATACATATCGTCTAGTACGACCTATACTGATATGATATTGACGACTTTAATTAATAAATCCAAATACATATCGTCTAGTATGGCCTGTACTGGTACGATATTGAAACTTTAATTGATAAATCCAATATAATCAATGCTTTTTCTTCTTTTTTTTTCTAATTTAGTAAAGTCGATGCTTGGTGAAGTTTGGTGAGTTCACAAGTATTATCTTCGTCAATGTTAGGGCCAAAAAATGCCTAGATCTCACATGAACGCCTTGATACCATTGACTTTTCTCTACCCACTAAGACCATTACATGGCATCTTTGTTTATGTAAGTTGAGGCATTTCTTTTTTTTTAAGCCTATGACATTTCATTTAACTTGAAAAATTAATCCACGCCATATATCCAACCGTTGCAAATCTTATCCATGTAAGTGATGAAAATCAAGACACATAATCCTTTTAGCCAAAAAAAAAAAAAATCCTTTGAATTAATCCTTCTATCTCATATAACCCTTCCTTTCTACCATATCCACCATGGACAATGCTATTCAATGAACCATCGCCAAGTGAAGACCGTGGGAATTTGACCATCTTCAGATCTAACGTCATAATTAAATCTTGCAAACATTTAATGGGTCATACATTAGTGAAACACGCCTCATGTTTCTCCACTAACTTCCTCCAAAGTCTGTCATACATTAGTGAAACAAGCCTCATGTTTCTCCACTAACTTCCTCCAAAGTCTGTTTTCTCCACTAACTCCTCCTAAGTCTTGTCTCTAACTTTCGATCTGTGTCTCGGAATAATCACTTCAAGGCCTCCAAGAAGGATTTAAGAACTCTTATTCAATGGTCAAAAGCCTTATTACATCATTCATATATTTTACAAAACAGAGAAAAAAAAAATGGCCTTACTGCAGCTACAACTTTTATGATTCGTGTAAGGATATGAGTTGAGCCTTTGGGCATTTTACTCCACTTTATACATGATACAAACTTTGAGTTGTACTGACATATAAAATTACTTTATACCTGAGGATCCTTTTTATGTTCCCTCTGCTTTCTGAAATTATCTTTTCAATCATAAGTAGGCATAAGATGTGATAGATTTTTCACATCTTTCCTTTGTTTAATTTGTCATGCGAGTAAAAAATTGAACAGGAAACCGTCACAACAACCACTTCATACCCTATACCCAAAGTAGCATTCTTCTGAAACGAATCAATCGGTAAATAATCTATAATGAAGATGATAAAAGGAGGAAGCCTTAAAAAATCTATCAGCAGCTACAGCAAGTAAAAATGCTGAGAGAGATAAAAAACCGCCAAAACTAGATAAATATAAAATGTAAATAGTAAACATCCCGGCAGCATAAGAACAGACCTAAAACTCCATTGCTGCTTATGAAAATAAATAAGTCTCATAAGACACCTTAAGAAAAACAAAAAACACTATGGACTCGAGGAAAATAACCCTGCCACCGTCGGTCAAGCACCCAGTTCTGTGAACAGCACCTACGTGATGAAGACGGAAAATTGAAGCTATAACCAACAAAACAAAGCCTTAGACTCATGATTGATAACTTACTAGCAAGAACCCATTCCTTATTAAAACACCACCTATGATGAGCTTCACTTGCAGAAACCCCAAACCGCACAATTCACTTCTTCTTGGCAGCAGACTTGGTCACCTTGGCTCCAGATGGATCCTTCTTCTCCACACTCTTGACAACTCCGACAGCAACAGTTTGACGCATGTCCCTGACAGCAAAACGACCAAGTGGGGGATACTCAGAGAAAGTTTCCACCACCATGGGCTTAGTGGGAATCATCTTCACAATCCCTGCATCTCCATTCTTCAAAAATTTAGGCTCCTTCTCAAGTTCCTTACCAGATCGCCTGTCAATCTTGGTCAGGATCTCAGAAAACTTAACAGCAATATGGGAGGTGTGGCAGTCAAGGACGGGAGCATAACCATTTCCAATCTGCCCAGGGTGGTTCATGATGATAACTTGGGAGGTGAAGTTGGCTGCCTCCTTGGCAGGATCATCCTTGGAGTTGGAGGCAACAAATCCACGCTTGATATCCTTGACAGCAACATTCTTAACGTTGAAGCCAACATTGTCACCAGGAAGAGCCTCTAGGAGAGCCTCATGGTGCATTTCGACAGACTTAACTTCAGTGGTAAGCCCAGTGGGACCAAAAGTCACAACCATACCAGGCTTGATGACACCAGTCTCAACACGACCCACAGGGACAGTTCCAATGCCTCCAATCTTGTAGACATCCTGAAGTGGGAGACGGAGGGGCTTGTCTGAGGGCCTCTTAGGCTCACTGATAGAGTCAAGGGCGTCAAGAAGGGTTGGACCCTTGTACCAGTCAAGGTTGGTGGACCTCTCAATCATATTGTCACCCTCAAATCCGGAGATGGGGACGAAAGGAATTTTGTCAGGGTTGTACCCAACCTTCTTCAAGTAGGAAGAGACTTCCTTCACAATTTCATCATACCTTGCCTTTGAGTACTTGGGAGTTGTGGCGTCCATCTGTTCAACAAAGCATAAAATACATTAATCACAACCATATCATATCTCACTAAAGACACAAAGAACAAAGAACATAACTGTACTGTGGAATATGATGGTGGTATCATTATACCTTGTTGCAGCAGCAAATCATTTGCCTGACACCAAGGGTGAAAGCAAGGAGAGCGTGCTCACGGGTCTGTCCATCCTTGGAAATACCAGCCAGCTTCAAAACCACCGGTGGTGGAGTCAATAATCAGGACAGCACAATCAGCCTGTGAAGTTCCAGTAATCATGTTCTTGATAAAGTCACGATGTCCAGGGGCAGGTCAATGACTGTGCAGTAGTAATGACTTGTGCAGTAGTATTTGGCAAACTGGTCCACAAACTTCCACAAGGCAATATCAATAGTGATACCACGCTCACGCTCAGCCTTGAGCTTGTCTTGAGCACGAGCACCCAAGCGTACTTGAATGACCTCTTGTTCATCTCAGCTGCTGCTCTTTCTCAAACTTTTTTCGATCACACGCTTGTCAATACCTCCTAGCTTGTAGATCAAGTGACCAGTTGTGGTCGACTTCCCAGAGTCGACATGGCCAATGACCACAATGTTGATGTGAACCTTCTCCTTACCCATTTTGAATTAACTGTTAAGAAACACACAACAAACAAACACGCATTGTTACTTCAAGTGAATTGAAAATGCAAAAACAGAATTCAATAACAATAAAAAAAATAAAGAATTGATTTAAAAAAATAAAGCAGCCATCAATCAAATATTTGTGTATATAAAATGCAGGATTCAATACCTAACAATTCCTTCTATTTTTTTGCTATTGGATAACAATATAGATTAAGAAACGCAAATATCTACACCGATTAGAAAAGCGAAATTACGTTTGAAATTTTATACAGTATCATCTAATAAACAAAATATTAAAAACCAAAACCTAAATCAAAGAAAAACTAGGTAAAAAAATATTCAAAGAGATTAGATCCAACTTATACCATATGATATGAAGCAAATCAATAAAATCAAAGCTAATCAAAGAGAAAATAACCAAAAAAAAAAAAATTATGTTCTTTTAAAATCAGATCTAAAACCAATATTGCATATATCACAGATCCGCAACAACAACAAGAGCAATAATAATGATTTAGAAAAATTACCAAAAAAAAAAAAAATCTAGAAGCAGTAAAGATTAAGATTCAAACAAATCAGACTTAATATAACAATGAATAAATCAGAGAAAATAAAATCAGCTAGAGATCGAAGAGAGATCTAACCCGAGGAGAGAGTTTGAGATTAAGAGAGAGAGAGCGAGCTGGACTAAAACCCTGGCCGCGAGAGAGAATTGTGAAATGTTAGATAGGGTTTGTGGGAATTTATACCACATCCGGTTGTACTTGAGTTTACGAAAATGCCCTTGGAGTGGATTAGAATGACTGAGATGTCCTTTTTCGTTTCTAAATTTTGGACGTGCTTATCTGGACGCGCGTTTATATTTTTCTATAATGAGTTATAGGACTCGGCCGTGGCCGTGATTTTAGTGGAGAATGTATTACACGCGATAAGGAGGAGCGTGGAGGTCGTGATTTGGAATGTTAGGTTTTAGAAGATTCGACCGATGGTCCAAAAAAGTCGTAAAAGTAATTGTGAAACAAATGGGGACGACGTCGTATGAATGCTGAGTCCAATATCTTTCCTGTTTTGGTTGCAAGTTTGACCAGTTTGTTCTGTTAATTCACATGGGCTTGGGTAAATGAGAAAGCCCATTTGACTCGTCTGGAGGCCCAATTTTATGTGTTCAAACTTCTAATTTTCTTTTTGAGTTGTTTAACAAAAAAAAAAAAAAATTGTTTTTGAGTTAGATAAACCGCCGCTGGTCTCTAGAAGTAGGTGAAGCTTCAAATTCGATAAAGATAAACCGATTTATTGACGACCAAAGATTGAATGGTAGCTCATGTCATTCCCTTTCATTTCATCCATCAAATTCTTTTCATTCAAACGGGTTGTTTGTAAATTGTTTCAACCTAGGGCCTACAATGGAAGTGGAGCTGGGGCAACAACAAAAGGCTTTATAGTAGTCGAATCAATATAAGGAAATAGTTTACTTCCAACCCGGTTTGGAGGAATCCTTCTCCAATCCATAACGTAGTAAATAAATAGATCATCCACGTATACTTTTAGTCACATAACATTTTTAATGAGTCATGTGACTTTTTAAAATACATATGTGGATGGTCTATTTGCTTGACATATAGTGGGTTGACAGAGGATTCTTTCAAATCGGGTTGAAGGTAAATTCTGTCTAAAATGAGTAACATCCAATGAGAAAAATAGATGAAGATCTTATAGGTGTAAACCTCGAGCCTACCCCAAAAAGAGTACTCTAACTCTAAGGATATCTTAGGCACTTATAAAACTAACATCTAACTCTCTTATTATTAATGTGAGAACTAGCACTACTATGATCTGCAGTGCTGTTTTATCAATTCATTTTGTATTAAAAAAATCTGAGTTTTTTTTTTCTTTCTATTTTAAATTCCTCTTTTTTTTCTTTTTTTTTTGGCAAAAGAGACCTTTTTTTTAATCATAATTGTATGTTTCAGGTTTTAAGTTTCCTGAAAGAAGGAAAAAGACTACTTTATTAATGGAACTATACCTAAGGGCTATATGTTCAGGCAAAGAACATCTAGAAGCTAGCTCTTGTCTTGTAAGCAACCATGCCTATATAATAGAATTTAGCTTACCAAAGTGGTCTTACTAAAAGTAAATAAGCAACCAGTTCCGTTCCAAGTGGCCTATTAAGCATAACTAAAGCTAATATAAGAGCATTCACATTAGGCTCTTCATTATGTTGAAAACCCAACAATATAAGGCCAACTCCAGCCCTTTAAACTTATCTCTATATTTATACTATTCAGCAACTCTTTATTTATTTTTTCAGACAAACTCTCCAGTACTCTCTATTTCACTCTCTATTCTATTTAAATATACTTTTTTTATTCTTTTATCACATTTAAATATTATATTTTTTATACTTTCTTTATTATTATTTACCGCCATAAATTACCCGAATAACCAACTATAATCCAAATCCTTCCCACCCACCGCCGCCGCCACCACCACCACCACCACCGTGTATCAACCCAGAGTACCCAAAACCCAGAGCAACCACCCATGGATCCATGAACAAGATCTCGATGAAAAAAAACCCAGATCTCAAAGACCTAAACCCACCACCACAAGCCGATCTCGGCAGCGCAAACCCGTTAACCACCACCACGCCGGAAGAGAGAAGGAAGAGAGATCGGCAGAAAATCACCTGGAAGAGAGAAGCCCAACCACCGAATCAACCAGTCTTGCCGTCAACCACCACCACGCCAGCAAGCCCAATCCACCACCGAATCAACCAGTTTCGTGCTTCAACAGAAAGCCGAAAGAGCAAAGAGAGAAGAGAGAGCAAAAAGCAAATGAGAAGAAGAGAGAAATTTTCAGAAGAAATGAGAGGAGAGAGAAAAATTTTGGAAGAAATAACATGTGAGATGGGTGGGGTCAGGACTGAAGAAATTGATTTTTTAATTTTTACAAAGTGTACAGTAGCCTTTCAAAAATGAAAGGCTACTGTTCACTTGGTAAAAAGATTTGAAGTTGAAGAGCAATTTTGCAGGACTGCTGGAGCTCATTTTTTCATTTTACTCTCTACAAATAGAGATAGATAGCAGTTTTGCATGACTGCTGGTGATGCTCTAACGAAAACCAGCCAAAATCAGCTCACACCACACTCCTCAATTGGGCGGAAAACCGAAGCTGATGAACAGTAGCTCGCCCAAATGAGGGAGCAACTGTTCACTCCTCACTGAATTAAATAAGCTTTTTTTCTCTCTCTTGCTTTCTGTCTCCTGCGCCAAGAATAACGAAAACAACAACAAAAACAAAAACAACGGTGCTCAATGAAATCAGAAAATCACAAGCAGCAAACTCAAACCAGAGCATCGAATCACAAAATAAAAAACACACACACAAAAACAAACAAACAAACAAAATAAAAAAACACAAACAAAAGAATATAATCACAAAAAATAAAAACAAAAAAACACCGGATCTGCTAAACGTGATGAAGAAAGAACAAACAAAGTGAAAAATAAATAATAATAATAAAAAAAAGAGAGACATGAGGGGTGAGGGTGAGAAGAAAAAGAAAAAAAAGAGAGAAATGGGGGAGGGGGACGAACTCTCAGGTTTGAGATTGAGAGTAAAAAGAAAATGGGGAAGGGGGGGGATGTTGGGTGGGGGAGAAGTAGAAAAAGTGGGATGGGGGTACGTGGGTGATGGGAAAAAAAAGGAGAAAAAAGAAAAAGAGGGGAAGGTGTACGTGGTGGAGAAAAAAGGAAAAGAAAAAGAGGAGAAATATACTACGGGTGCATAGAAGGAGAGAGGAATAGAATAGGAATGGATGGTATTTTGAGAGTTGTGAAAAAAATAAAATAATAAAAATATGTTAAAAAATAGAATAGTAAAATTAGAATAGGGAGTCTGATACAGTGGAGCTTTAGCTAAACTAGAAAAAGTGGGTTTTTTAGAACCCATTTGGCAAAAAATTTGAGGAGGTTGATAGGAATGCTCTAATATGCGCTGGAGAAAGCCAGGTGTTGGAGATAAGCTCTATTCGGCCCAGAGCATTGATTCCCCGCTCGCTGCCTTTTCTTCGCGAATAACATGTGCACGTAGCTTAGGAGAAGAGAAGCAAGCTACCTTCCCTATGTCCGCGGGCAATAGGGAAACAATATATCCAAATTGGGTGCCTTGTAATACTTATTTTATACATCCGACATATGTATCATCTTCTCACAATATGTGTTAAATCCCATATAGTTGTAAGATCCATATGATGTGAAAGAGATAATATATATGTCAAATGCACAAGATACATTCTCAGTACCTTGAGGGTCTCTATGTTGTATTTGGGCTTAAGAAAGCTCAAAAGCTTATAAGGTGAAACCATTGTGTTAAGAGGTATTTAATCTGATAAACCACAACGACACAAACACAATAGAGCCCAAAATTAAATTTTACCATAGCCAATGTTGTGTAGAGTTTTCAGGGCCTTTTGTCTTAAAATGTTTTGAACCATAAAAGTAAAAATAAAATAAAAAGCACACAAACACAAATAATTTCAAGACATCAGCTAAACTGGCAGAAAGTTGAAACAGTAAAATACATTGTTGATATGGATCATTGTACATCTTACATTAGCAGGGCACCATCAGAAGGAGAATCATAAGGCACCCCACGACTTCTAAATCAGACTGTTAAATTTCTGGGAAATAGTCAGCACCTAAAAATGAATTAGTTGCAAGGGGCCTAATGAGAAAATACCATTGGTGAAGAAGACAACATTCATGCTTTTGCCGTTTTCTGACTTTCTCATTACAACCCGTCCAACCCATTTCTGACTATTGAGAATTGCCCTCTGAGAATTGTCTTTAAAGGATTACAAGAAATGTTTCCAAATACACAACCTAACTGCACTCTCCCTCAGCAAGACAATATTAAGAGGGCTTTTTACTCTTTTTCTTGGCAGTTCTGGCAATAGCATCACAAATCTCCCTCTTCCGTTTGTTGTTATTGTTATTATTGTTAGTGTCATTATTATTGTTGTTGCTTAGGCCACCCGTGTTTACCGGACTCTTGCCTTGAACTTCCAAAGTATCCTTCACAAAAACCTTCAACCTCCATAAGGTAGATTCACTCTGGATAAGAAACACAATAAACTCAATGACTCATTCTGTTATCAGGCAATCGTACAAGAATCTAGAAGATGGAACTACAATACAGCACTTATAAGGAAATGCATATGATAACCTGAGCATCAATGTCAAGGTCCACCTCTTCAGCAGTTGCTTGGAAACTTGGATTATTTTGAGCAACAATCTCCAATGCCTTGGTTAGATCTTCAGGAGACAATTTGGTGAGTGCTGCCCCAAGCTTTCTCTTCTCTTCAGTTGAAATTTTTCTGTAAAGAATGCTCTTAACAAAAACTTTAGTTGCTTCTGCAGTGATGCAAAAGTAACAAGGGATCCATACTAGTAATTCAATCAGGTTATCAAAGGCAGAAAACCAAATTTGTAATATTTAAGTAGAGTACCTTTTTTTTCTTTCTAGCTAATTCCAAGAGTAGTGCTGACAAAATGTTGATACAAACCGTTTTATAAATTTTTGTCTAGTGCATTGTATACATATTCCGCAAGCCAAACACACAGGGTGGGCCTGCTTGATATACATTAATATGTAACATGACTATTTAGCCTCAGTTTACATGAAAAGTATGTTCACTCTAGTTCCAAAGATAATCATTCTTAAATCACAAACTTTGGCGATTTTCTTCCCAATACATAAGACACTACCAAATTTAAATCCACTTACAGTGCCTCCATAACTGAAAATTTCTAATAATTTTGACAACATGATATATACATAGATTACACTTTCATGGTACCTATTTGCTTCCAAAGCCTTGCATCCCTCCCCACTATGTACCCTACTGTATACATTAAATATCCTTTACAAAACTATATTTATTTATGCTATTCACAAAGTAATGAACAGAATATCACAACAAAATCAAATCTATATAAACTGCCACGCGGTTTAGAAATTTTGAGTTTTAACCATGTGCTCTACCAACATGCCCTGGATCCTAGAATTAGTGTTTTTTGCAATGTGTTTATGACCCAAAATTCGTTACTACAGATTTATGTAGATGCATTCAGACGTGTGCTTAGTTATAAGGGTTCCTCATCCAAGCAAAGTAGAAACTATAGTCAATGAACAATAGCTGCATTATCTATAGAAACTATAGACAAAGTAAAAGTGTAGAACAGTTGCATTTGGAAATTGTACAAGCAAATAACCAGCATATTAGACAAGCAAGACCAAGCAATCAGATCTAGAACACATCAATCTAAATAGTCATTGGTCCAGTAGATGAAACATAGGGAAAGGTGATCCCATTTTATTCCATTACCTTCATTTGATGATATAACTAGTTGTGTCGAAGACTTCAATTAAGGCAAAGCACTCACAGAATTTGACTCAAAAGGGAAAAGACTCCACATCCAGATCAACATGCAAATCTAAAATTAACCCAGCTTTTATTGGTGGCAATGGGTAGATTTAAGGAAAATTACAAAATAAAAGCTAACAAATACAGCCGTAATTTGAGGTATTTGATAGTGATGCTATGGAACAAACCTGCACTTCTGAACAACCATTTCTCGGAGATCTTCCAAATGCACATCAAGCTCGTACAGCTGAAAAAAATTCATTATAGTGCATTCAAACAAGGTCCTAATAATACTCCCAGTAAAAGACAAGAATATAATCAGACTACAATAAGGCTGTTGGAAAACAATCTTCCACATGGTTGAAGATGCTTTCTATAAATTATCTCAAAAGATCCTCCTGTTCTAAACAAATCCTTATAAGAAGGTCATAAAATTTTAATATACCTCGTTATTTAAATCTCTTGCCATTCTGGCATAAGAAGCGTCCTGAGCAAGCTGCATATCCAACTGTGCCTGTGCTTCCTCATCTTCTCGTCTTTTTTCCTGCAAATACATTGCTACTAACATTACAAATCATCAAGAAATCATGAACCGAGATTCTTTACCATCCCTTTAGTCCAAGAAAGAGTCATTCACATTGGGAAAGCAAGTTACCTCTTCAGTAACTTTAGGCAGAAGTTGAAGCCACTTCTCCTCAAATTTTTCGAGCAAAGTTTTGGCCATAACATGAACATCACTTCTCTCATCATTATATTTCATTGCATTCTTGAAAACCAACCTCACATCAGCACATATTTCCCGAACATTCTTATATCCAGTACCATCCTTGGCTTCCATTTGATTTTTTATCGTACTGAAATCCATGGGCTTGTCAATAACCTAGTATTCATCATCTATAACAGATTAATCAAATGCACATACAGAAGATCCAAGACCAAGATTGGGAAGGCAATTAAGGACAGACTACCACAAGTGACGAAGTGAACCAATGGATTATCCAGTAACAAAGTCAGAATATGCAGGATGACCTTCCAAACAATTATAATTTAAATTATCTCATAAATATGAAAGTTTCATTTACCTCGATTACAACATATGCAGCAACAGTATAACAATTATTCATCATGAACACTTTCTTAAGGAATGCAATATTGCATGATTAATATTATGCTGATTGACATATCTGGAAAATTTGAAAACAACGAACTTTACCTCATAGTAGTCATGCAGCTTTAGACCTTCTACATCTACAGGTTCCATAAAGGGCCATGCCCACTTGTGTTGCATGATCTGACCGCCAGGGCAAATGCACATCAGAAAAAAAATAAAATGACATGCATTATAAATGCGATTTTACAGCATCTAGTTGATGGTCCCCTGGTATAGGTGCAAGTTATAGCCAAGACCAGACATGTATTTTTGGAAGAATGTTCCAATATAGACTCCACCATTATTAAAGGTGTGACAAAAATCCCTAGCAGTAATAGAGATAATATAATAAGTGAACTTTGAACCAATGTGCATATATATAATATCAAATTTTTCTAACATATCAAGCAACTAGTTTATTACGAACTGACAGTTATAAATTTCTGGAGAATAAAGGGCGTCTTTATTTAGCCTTTTCTCCAGTAAGACGCCATGCAATTTATAAAGGAGGCAAATAATTAAGATAGTGTAGAAGCGTCAAAACAATAAAGAAAACTTCTTTTGAAAACAAAGTTAAAATAGAAAAAATCCAAATTCCCTTGAGATACCAAAATGGAATGATAAATATATTATATAGGTTAATACAACACATACAAATGTCTAAGCAGTAACAATTTAATGGAATGGCTATGAGCTTTTTACCTGACGCAATATTGTGCCAAATTGACGCATGAGTTCTAGCATTCTCTTTGCAGCAGCAGCTTCCCGACGTGATGCATCTTGTTGCTGCTTTTTAATACTTGGAATATGTTTCTCCTTATCTTTATCCTTCACTATTGAGCTAGCTTTGGATGCGCTAAGTTGCTTTTTACTTTTACTTGAGTAGAACTGCTCTATCTCATTCACTCTCTGCTCAAGCTGCAATGAAAAATGTAATACTAACAATCAACGTATAAACATCCAGACATTAACGGATTTAAAAATGACCCAACATGATAATATAAAAACGACTACAGTATCATCAACCATCATTTTAAGTCAAACTCAGTAGACAAAATTATATCAGTATTCACTAAACATGAAAAAAGCACATGCTATAATACATTGATCCCATAGCTACAGCTTTATTACTTTTGATGAGCACATCTGCAGCTTTATAAATTATTTTTCCACGTACCTGGAAAAACGTGATTATAGAAAGTTCTGTAACATACAATAATCTTGACATGAACAAGCAAGCCCCTGAATGAAGATATGTTGTGTAATATACCAAATTTAATTGACCCACTGCACAATTTATTTTTTATTTTTAAATCAAACTTAGTAATGATCACAAGAATGACAATGATGACGATTATGTTTTCCATGATAAGCAATTTTTTTTATTGAAAACCACTAGAGGTCCAAATGAAGCACACTAACATACATGGGAGATCACCAAGAAGAAAACAAAGAAGAGGAAATTCTTCACCTCCAAATGCCAGTCTAGATAAGATGTAACGTACTCATTATGTCTTTCCCTCAAACTCTAACCCCACATAGAAAAGCCAAAACATGGTTTTTTTTTTTGATAAGTGCCCAAACATGGTTTCACAAAACTCAAACAAATATAACTTTGATCAGACATTTGGTAGCTAAAGTCAGCAGTCAATCGAGACACAAGATGTGTCAAAGTTATAAGCCACTAGAGACAGTAAGGAAAAAGTCCTGAAATAAACCAATAACAAGTAGAAAGTGCCATTTCCATTTTAATTGAATACAGCACATACCAAAAAATAAAAGAGTATTAAATTTAACAAATTCAGCTGCATTAAAATTATGCCTCTAGAAACTCGAATCATGTATATCTCCATAAAAAAAAAAAAAATTTCAGCAGTGTTCTAAGGCATCCATCTTCTGAGTCGTAACAACATTGACCCTCCGTTTTCCATTCAATATGTCAATTGTGTTATCACTTATCACAACAGAAAGAAGAAAAATCTCATTTCTGAAGAAACCAGAGGTTTCTGATCACATATCGACCAGCTCCCAAAACAATAATACACCACATTACCCATCTTATAAGAAATTGATACACTAGCGAATTTCAAGTTTGAGTTGGCATAAATAACAACCTCATGAGCATACTATGAAACACATATGCTGTACCTTAAACCTGGCAACAAACCAGTCACTTAAAAATACATACACACAAACAAATGCAAGTAATCATGAATTTGTTACACATGTTCTTACCGTATCAACCTTCACGAAAATATCATCGACGCGATGCTTGAAACCCTCGATTTCCGGAGCAGTATCATTAACAATATTTTCTATTGCGACATCTGAAATTGGAGCATCCATTGGATCCATCTGATACAATTACATTGTCATTTTGTTTAATTTAAGCTCATGAACCTTGCCCAGCTTAAAACATAAGAATCAAATTTCCTTTTTCTTTTCAACCAAACAAATATTTTCATCTAGCATAAGAATTCTAAAGCTCCTACTGCTGCAACAACTACATAGTAAATAAAAAAAACAAAAACATAATTTAATTCTTGTGCAATCAATTCAAGCATTCTTGCTAACAAAAATTCAGATTGAAGCTTAAACATACATTCATATATGTATATATATTTTTCAAGCACGTATATACGTATACATACATTTAAAGATTCGTAAAGAGATACATAAAATACATGTATACATACATGGAGAGATTTGTAACAGCGAGAAGGAAGCGAAGTAGTGTTGCGGAAACGACGACGGGAGCGAAGTTTGGGTTTGGGCGGTGAATGTCTCGGCTCTAAAGATTGTTCTGCTGGCGAAACTAGTGTTGAACGCAGGCGGCGTCGGCTTTAGTGTTCGTTGGGATCAGTAAAACGACTGTGTTTTACTCCGACTTACTTTACTTTCTTTGTTTTTATTCTTCTTTTTCTTTTTCTTTTTCTTTTTTTCTTTTTTTTGGAATTTACCACGGTCTTTCATGAAATAATTTTGGGAAATTTAAATTACAAATCGAATTTCACAATTTCAACAGTAATAAAATAAATCATAAGATTTCAAAAAAGTATATAAATTAAACCTTTTTTTTTTTTTTGGAAATTATAAAAAAGTTCAGTTAAACATTAAATTAAAGGGGGATAATGTGAGTTGTTATTCTCTTTCTAACCCACTTTATGATAAAGCGAATTTTGATGATAAGGATCATGCATATCATGATGTGGTATGCATGGATCACACGGCATTTGTTAGCTAGGTTTGTACAAAATTAACAAATTTCTATTTTAAATTCTTTGATTGTTGAAACTTTGATTGCTTATTTAGGAGTCGTAAATTTGAAGAAGTGGGCCTTGATGCAGTTAATGTTTAGGGGGATTCTTTGGTAGTTGTTCAGGCCATCTAGGGTATCCTTCTAGAGCTCTACCCCAATATTGGTCCATTGATTGTATTGTTCATGACATTTATTCACTTTTACCTAAGTTTAGTTCTTGGAATGTCTCCCATGTTGGTAGATAACTCATTTTTGTTGCCCATGTTGCTATAGGAGTTGTTTTGTGTTTCCATCTTCGAGATTCACACTTTTGTTCTTGAGGGTTTGATTGATGGGAGGGGCTCCTTTGTTTTGGTTCTCTAGCATTGGTGCTTTAATGATGTTGTTTACGCAACTAAAAACTATTAGAGGTTAAATTAAACGTTTTAGTTGGCCATCGCATCATTGGAAAGACAAACTAAGATTTTGATTACACATTTAAAGATTGGATGAATTTTTACTTTCATTCATTTTTTTTTTTTTTGGGGGGGTCATTTTAATCTTTTAACTTTAATATTTTTGTCAAGTTTTATAGCTCATTAAAATTCAATATTTTTATACTTTTTAAATATGTTGTTTGAAAGAGGTTTTGTTGTCAATTGTATCTTTAGATAGAGGTAAATGATAGTGACCACACTTCTTCTCTCTTGTTGAATGTATCATATTCATAAGTAGTGTTTTTATCGAATAATGTACTTTAATGAATGTAAATGATTTGAGCTATTAATGAACAACTTGGACTTGACTCTTGAAATTTTTTTATGTATGTTTTATTTAATAAATGAGTCTAAAAAAATTCATTTTTTATTTTTATTTTTGTCATGTGTATTTTCATATTGTGGTACCAAAAATAAAATGTATTGGACATTTTCTATTACGTCACTAAAGCAAAGACGCTTATCAATTGAGTGAGTCTCTGTTTGGGTAAGTAAGAGGGTGTTTGGTATGTTGTTCTCAAACTGTGATTTTGTGATTGTAATCCATAATTACTGGGTCCCATTGAAAAAAAATTTGTTTGGTACATCAAATTTAAGTGAAGTCTGAAATCTTAACTTGAGTTTTATGTGGATCTCATGGCAAATTTGAGAACAGCCTATCAGCTGTTTTTGGATTCAAAGAGGATTCAAATCCGGACTGAGTTTTATGTGGGTCCCAGTTTTATTACCGTTACTGGGCCCACTAATTTATATGCCTTCTCCCCGTTTTCTCTCTCTCTCTGAAAATTATTTCAGACTCTTCTCTCTCTCTGTTTCTCTCGGCCATTACAGAGGAGGGCTCTGTCCCTTCATTAAGCCACGCCTACCCCCACAGTACACGACGGAGATGGAATTGTCGTGAATGACCTGAGCGGAGGAGCCCATAATTCTGGATTGCCTTGATCCCATTCTGTACCAGCTTCCCGTGTAAAGCAACGGCTTCTTCAGCTCCTCAGATTCGTCCCTGAAACTCATTTTGCGGTGTCGAGCTTCTTCAAAGCTTTTTCAGAGTCTCTGCTTTCGATTTCAAGGATTGAAGTACTTGTTTGTTGAAATGTCTCAGAGAAAGGAAGAGACAAAATCAATCATTACCTGGGATTGCGACTTGGGTTGGTGCTGACGAGGATGGATAGATTTATGAGAGAGTGGATCACGTGTCATAGACAGAAAAATAGAGAAAAAAAAAAAAATCAAAAAAAAAAAAAAAAAAAAAAACAGAGAAAGAGGAGAACTGATAGAGAGAGACGGTGAGAAAGAGAAGAAAAGGGGGCAAAAAATTGAGGAAAAAGAGTTAAAGTGATACGTGTAAAAGAGAGAAAGAAGATAAAAGGATAAGATGAGATTTGTGGAGAGAGAAAAAAAAAGAAAAAAAAAAAAAGAAAAAAAAAAAAAAAAAAAAGAAAAAAAAAGAAAAAAGATAAGAAGATAAAAAAATATTTATTTATTTTGTATTTTTATTATTTAAAAAAATTAATTAATAATGTAATGATAAAAACTAAGTCTAAAAACCAAAACTATGTACTAAACATAATTTTTTTTACAATCTTGAATTCAAATCAGGATTAAAGTTTCAACTTCAATATTAAAAAAAGTCACGAAACCAAAACAGAAAACGAAAACACATACCAAACAACCCTAACCCATTAGGTCCTGGACACCCAAAGTTAAAAAAAAATAAAGAAAAGTAACTCATTAGGTTTCGATGAAGAATATATCTAAAAAATTAGAGTAAATTGTTTAGAATGATTAATAATAAGGAAACAAAAAATGTCGTCATAAACGAATTGGTATCAAAGTTGTATATACTGTTTCCGTTTTGTCCAGAATGGCCGAAAAATCTCGTACCGGTGTGCAAACTGGAACGAGAAACTCCCTTATTCCACCTCGGAAAAAATTTCGGCCAATTTCGGCGAGTTTCGATCATTCCGACCAATTTCGGCCGGCATAATAAATAACTGAAAAAGATTAAAAAATAAAAAATAAATCAGTCACTAGTACAGCTTTCTCTGCTCTCCTTCTTCCTTCTTCTTCTCGGTTTTTTCCGCCCAGCTCCTTCTTCTTCTTTTTGTTGTTGTTTTTTCCGCCAAAGCTCTCTCTCTGACTCTCTGTGTCTTCCCCTTCTTCTTCTTCTTCTTCTTTTTCTTCTTCTTTTTCTTCTTCTCTCCCTCCCCGCTCTTCCTTCTTCTGCTTTTTTTTGTTTTTTCTGCCGAAGCTCTCTCTCTGAATCTCTGTAGCTTGTTTTTTTCTTTGCTGTCTTTTCTTTACTTTTTGGTTTGAGAGCCCTTCACGTGTTAGCAGTGCCTTTTTTTTCTTCTTTGAGCAACTTTTCAAATGTTCACATTTTGGGATAAATTTTACTCATTTGGTTTATTTATTTATTTATTATCTTAAGTAGTACTCTTTAGGTTTCATATTTCTATTATATATTATTCAAAATACATGTGTAAGTTTATTATTATTATTAATATTAAGATTGATATGTGCTTATAATTTGAAAGATTCTTAACTAACAAATTATAAATTTCGATGAATAAATGTATAGAGTAGTAAATCAATATATATATATATATATATTTGCGGTAAACTTGAAACGGAACACCAGTATTGATCGGTACCGAAATATCTCATTCTAATGACTAAACCAAAACAGGTGTCAAAACGATATCTACAACTTTGATTGGTATCACAATTCCACATAAAAGAAAATATTATAAAAAATGAACAAAATAATAAGCTAAAATAAATAAATAAATGTACACGACCTGGCAAAACAATACAAAACAAAATTAAATGAATAAAAAAATCCAAGAAAACATCTTAGGAATTGGTCCACGGTCACAGGAGTGGAAAACAACCAAAAGCCGCTCGAGCTAACGCGTTAGTGGCGTGGCCCCTACACCTCAACGGTCGAAGCAACCCCCAATGACTCTTTCCAGTTCCTCCGCTCTTACCACCACCGGCAACCACCGGTTCTCCTCCATCAACAACCGGAAACATCGGTACTGGGGCCCGCCGACCCTGCCTTTTTCTTATTTCATTAAGGTCCATTTCGGGTTGAATCTTTGCAAGCCCAATCAACACCTTGTGCTTCTTGGAATCACTCTTGTGGTAGTACCGGCTACTCCCGGTTGCCGGTGCCGGTGTCGGTACACGTAGCGAGTTTGACCTGGCGTTGCCGGTGAACCTAGCGGAGTGGAATTTCTGGGACTTGTTGAAAGACTCTGATCTAGATAGGAAAAGAGCTTGTCTGTGAGATTGATCTTGTTGGTTTTTTTGGTGTATAACTCTGCCACAGAAGATCATGGTGTCCTTTGGGTTCGTGGGGTTTATTGGGTTTTTGGAGAACTCGAACATGTCTGGGTGTGAAGGAGAGTTTGGAAAATACTTGGGTGAATATGAGTCGGGTTCTTGATCATCAATGAGAAGGTCACAGAGTGAGAGCGTGTCTTCCTCAGATTCTTCGAGGTCTTGGAGATATTTGTTGTCCTCCATTGAAAACAGAGAGAGTAGTGAGAGACGAGAATGTTGTTTGTGAGGAAGAAGAAGTGAAGAACAGGTTGGTTGGTGTTTGATGAAGTGGACCAGGACCAAATATATATATGTAAAGAGAGAGAGAGAGATTGCTAGGCTTCTAGATAGGAGAGAGAAAGTGTGGGTGTAACGTTGGGGTTAAGGGCTTCTGGAAGGGAAGGGAAATTTATTTGTTTATTAGTTGTGTTTTAGTCTTGGAGTGGAGAAGGGGTGGTTGAAGACACGAGAGAGTGGGTAAAAGTGAGAGAAAATAGATTAGAAGGAGAAGAAGCATGAGTTACTAGAAGACCAAAACAGACAAAAAAAGGAACAAGGCAGGAAAGTCCGAAAGTGCTTTCAAGTTTCAACTAGTCTTTTAGTTCTAGAATATTAGTATAATAAAGTCTATATATTAACTGGATATTTTACCCTACTTCTATCGCTTAATCAAATCTGCCTATAAATGTTTCAACTTTCAATCATTTGACCTTCATTCTTTTCACTTTCCAGGATCCGGGTTTTGTGCAAATATTTATCATTTCTTTACAATGTTTAACACCCATTGAGAACTGTTAGGTTTTTTAATTTTTTCTTTTTTTTAACAATTCTACTGCAAATATAGATTTTTTCACATAAAAAATTCACAACCCTCTTACAAACTTAACGTGGTATGAAAGAAAGAGAGGGTTAAAACAATTAATTTTGCAAAAATAATAAAATTACCATTTTACAATAGCCAAATAGTGGGCCCGTGATCCATGGCATGAAAGAAAGAAAGAAAGGGTTAAAACAATTAAGATTGATGTACACATTTGGCCATTTAACTTAGGGGGTGTTTTTATTTTGGTCTCCTAACTTCAAAAATTGTTATTTGGACTCTATAAATCTGTTTAGTTATCAAATGGGCCTTTCAGTTTAGATATGAGTTAAAAGAATAAACGACACCGTTTTTGTTAAGATTTGTGAATTAAAATCGGGTGAAACAACATCGGTTTAATGTCTCATTTTTTTTTTTTAATTTCTCTTGTGCTAACGTGTCAAAGAGAGCTATATCAGATGCTTGGTCAACATTGGAGTTGTCCACCTAAGCACTTAATAGAGGGGACTCTAACATATCTAAACAGAATGATCCAATTGACAACATTAAAAATGGACTTTAGTCAACAATTAATTTTGCAAAAAATAATAAAATTACCATTTTACAAAAGCCCAATAGTGGGCCCATGATCCACTCCAAGGTAACCCAATAGGCCCATGGATTGATTCTCCAGCTGAAAGAAAAAAACACAAAACGGTTTTTGGGGGCATTCCGAGAATTGAACTCGGGACCTCTCGCACCCTAAGCGAGAATCATACCACTAGACCAAATGCCCGCTGTTGTCAAATTCCGTCACTACAACATTCACAACGCTTATTCACACGCTCATTGAGTGTGCATACTGCAAATACACGCAAACCAAAACCCTTCAGATTTTTCATTCACCTCCTTTGGCTCTTTGAATCAGAAAACACACGAAACTCAAAGCCAAAGCAATGACCAGAGCCGCTCTCTTTCACTTGCTCCGATCGCAATCCAAGCAGCTATCTTCCAGAACCTTCCATTCAGGTTCTTCTCCTCTCTCTAATTCTTCACTCTCATTTCAAATTTCTGGCAGAGTCGCATTTCAAAGATTTCATCAACCATCTAAAACACGTACTTTCAGATTGCGTTTCTTTCGAAATACTTAAACTCGAGCACGTTTTTCCCTTCACTTATTTTCCTACTCTTTAATATCATAAATTGAATCTCTTATATACCTATGAAATTTGTCAGTGACAAAAAGAATTGAACTGATTGTTTTGTGGTCTTGTATGCTTAACTTTTGATATCATTTAGCCAAAGCCTTTTCTTCTATGCCCTAATGACGTGGCAGTTTGAGGGAAATGGGGCACTGAATTATTTCAGTTGGGCTAGGATAAACCTAAGATCATAGGTTATGAATCTACTAAACCTAATTGCTAAGATCATAGGTCTTCTTCACTTCCAACGAATTAGTAGATACCGCGAAACTCCTTCGTTCCTAGAAACAATTTGCTCATCCAAAATAGTATTAATATATTGTTTATGTGTTGGCAAAAGGTTTGGTGGTTTTGGATGAGTCATAGGGTTTGTAATGAGACCATGGAATGTATCATATGAGGTAATTGCTGGACCTTTATTAATGTATGCATTTGGTCCAACCCATTTTAGCACTTTGAGTGGTCCAACACTACAAGCTTGCACTGAGCTTAATTGGAACCATTACATAATCCCTTACTGGAAATTCCAAATAATGTGAATTAGCCTGAATTTTATATGGACAATCACTTGCTTGAGAATTTTTACTGATCTCATGATTGCTTATATGGTGAAAGTGGGAGAAGATCTAATGGCTTCCTAGGTTTGACTTCAATTGGACTTATGCCTATAGATTTAGTGATGAGATTGTCATATGCAAGTTGGGTAGCAGAGGAAATGGAATCTTTGGATTAAACCCTTGAGATCCATTTTTCTCAATAGCCTCTTTAGGTTGTACTAACCTGTGCTCAATCTCAAGATTATTCTTAGGGAGTTCGACTTGAGGTGGCATAGTTTGAATGCAACCTAGGTTAAGGTCTCCCTCACACTCATCATTTTTCTCATGGATTCATCAATGTTAAATGACGAGGGTCTTATTGGGGCAGTTGGCAGCAACATGACCGAAGCCTTGACATTTAAAGCATCCGACTCAAGAGTTTAAAGTGAGGGGTTCATTAACAGTCCATTTTCCCGTTTCATATTTACTAAACTACATATTAACGGGGTTGGGCTTGGACTGTGGTGGAACTACTGGTTGTTTCCTACCCAAAGACTGAGGGTTTCTTGAGTGTCAGGTGTCAGGTTGCTTAACAAGCTGTGACCTGATGATCATTTCGTAGTTCTAAACAAGTGTATTGGCTTGGTCTAAGGTGGTGACCTCACGGAGTACTAACTCTTTCCTGATGTCGTCTTTTACAAAGATATAGATCTCTCCTAAATCTACACAATGTCATCTGTTCATCTTTGACCTCGTTGCTCCACATCTTGTATTCCTCAAATTGTGCCACGTAGTCAGCCACAGGTCTAGTGCCTTGCCTTAGGTTACGCCATTGATTTAGGAGGGCGCTATTGTAGGATGGAGGTAGACACTTCACATTATTTTGGAACTCAGTCCGAATGGTTTTTATAATTTTACAGTATTACTCTATTGACTAGTGCAGTTAATAGAGTGGGGCTTAGATATGAAGCAAGCTTCTATTTGTTTGACACATACTATGATTTTTAATTCTTCATTGATCATGAAGCAAGCTTCTATGCCATTGGGACTTTGACATATCTGTTATTTGCTCAATTTAAGAGTGGAATGTGATATTGTGCTCTTTCGAAATGTACTTTCTATATATGCCAATGAGCTCTGGCTCAAATGGAACCTCCTCCCCTTGTAAGAGAATCGCGGAAGCCTGTAGGGTGTGGTTGTCAATTCAAGACACACCAGATGTGTGTGTAAATATCAATTAAAAAAAGAAAAGAAATATTCTCTCTATATTTTTGTGCAAAATGATGGATTGCTATATTTTTAGACTTACTAAGCTTATAATAAGATCATGGACATGCACACACAACTTAGATATGCACATCCATAAAAAAATTAAAAATAAATAACCAGTGGTTTTTTTTTTTGGAGGGGGGGGGGGGTGTGCACTCTCTCTATCTATCTATCTATACACACACACGCGCGCACACGCACTGTCTAATGTTTTTGGTCATCAAATGCTATGTCAAAATGAACACTTGATTTATCAGTTGAAGTGCTATATGTCAAAGCCTTTTTAAGCCATCATTTATCCTCTAAAGTCCTTATAATAAGATCATGGACATGCACGCACAACTTACACATGCACATCCATAAAAATAAAAATAAATACTGGTTTTTTTTTTTGGAGGGGGGGGGGGTGTGCACTCTCTCTATCTATCTATCTATACACACACACGCGCGCACACGCACTGTCTAATGTTTTTGGTCATCAAATGCTATGTCAAAATGAACACTTGATTTATCAGTTGAAGTGCTATATGTCAAAGCCTTTTTAAGCCATCATTTATCCTCTAAAGTCCTTGAATCAAATGATTTGGGTCAGAGTAATATACAAAGCTTTCTTTCTTACCGTCAAGTTAAAATACTGAGCTCTTTTATTTGTTTCTATGTTTTAGACTAGAAAATTTTTTAGAGTTGCCAACCAGAGAATGTTCTTTTCTAAAAGCTTCTCTGTTCAGATATCTGTTTGGAATTTTTTCACATGGTTGTAACAACTCATTCAGTTATAAATTTTGAGTAGGAGAAAAATAAATAAAGAAAGGGAAAAAAAACTTTGAAGATCTGCACATGGCTGCTGTTAAGCTTACTGTATTAGACTTATGCTTGCAAATTTAAATGAACTCTCCCTGTCCCTCCCTTCCCCTTTTATTCTCTTATCAGATTAATGAACTTATTACCTTACTGTTCCGGTTTCCACTGAATTGCTGGCTGTTCAGAAATGCATGCTTTGGGCATCTGTTTTTGTTGTTATTATCATTATCAGTAATAACTTTCCTGTCCCACTTCAGGTCATCATCCTTGTAGGTCTGGAGCATGGCCACACAGCCTGAGTATGAAACCCAGCTTTGACTCTACCATTTGGTTTGCTGCTGCCCAGAAAAGATGGGCATCTCAAGCCACCACTAAAGAAGATGACAGCAAGATTAGTATCGGACCACAAAGAGGGGAGAGAAGATGGGAAAGATGAAAAGGACACTAGAATTGTTTATCATGGTCCAATCTCTTCCACCATTAAGAAAGTAAAGCTCCTTTCTCTTTCAACTTGCTGTCTGTCGGTATCGCTGGGCCCAGTCATAACCTTCATGACATCTCCTGATATGAATGTGATCCTCAAGGGTGCAGTAGCATCATCTGTAATATTTCTCAGTGCTACCACCACTGGTGCCCTCCACTGGTTTGTAAGCCCGTATGTTCACAAGCTCAGGTGGCAGCCTGGTTCAGATAGCTTTGAGGTGGAGATGTTGTCATGGCTGGCCACATCTATTCCTAGGACTATTAAGTTTGCGGATATTCGGCATCCAGAGACCAATAGGCCTTTCGTGACATTTAAGGCCAATGGGAACTTCTACTTCGTTGACGCAGAGCACTGTCATAACAAGGCATTGTTGGCAAAACTGACTCCACAGAAATTTGAGTCTGCTTTGAAGGATTTGTAAATGGAAACAGACCGATGACAGCTCTTGGAAGGTTTGCTTTTAGGACAGCTGAACTATGTTTATGTATTCTGGTTATGATAAGCCTGACTCGGTTGAGCCTTTGGGCATTTTACCCATCTTTATTTGTGTGACAAATTTTGGGTTGTTTTGACACATAAAATTAGATAAATCTGAGGTTTTATTTTTTCCTGTCACTACTTTGATTAAATGAAGTTTCCACTTTCCACAGACAAATGACAATGCCTTGCTTTTGCAACATTTAACGAGTTGAAATCATCTCACTTCTAGAATTTCTTCTCTGTCCTAGTTATATTGGTATCTATCCTCCCTCCCCCTAGTTATCAAACTTTTTTTCTTCCTCTCTGTCAATGAGGCTGCTTAGGTGCCTGTTAGTCATCCCTCTGTTTAGCATTGAAATTTGAAATATGCTGATGAAGATGAAAGGAAAAACATTTGTCACCGAGAAAATAGTTTCTGTTCAACGGCTCATCCTAGAGCCGGAATCCTCTATATTTTTGTTGCCACTCATTTTCATTAGTTAGTCTATCATCCGTTAATTTGTGAAGTGAGCGAAGCAAAAGAAGCCATCTCTCCCAACCACTGTTTTCTAGATTTTTGGAAGGGAAGCAAAGAACTAAGTAGCTTGAAAGTGAAAGGGGCAGTGTTATTTCTTCGCAAATTAACACTTGCCTGCGAGGAAGGAAATGGAATTTGGCAACTTACCAATTGACATTTGTTACCTAACTTTGCACTTACCCCAACACGCACGCAAATAACTAAGTAGCTTGATAAAAAAAAAAACTGATAGCATTCTTAATGAACACGGCTGTAGGCTACGAAGCACGGGAAATTTTATCCAAGAACAAAATCTTTTTCCTTCATTTGTTACAAAAATAGATAAAAGTAATAAAGATGGTGTAAACATGAATTTTAAATATAATTATTAATGTATACTTCTTTCATTTATTCTTCTGGATTATGGTTAATAATTTAAAAACTATTTAATGATAACATATCTATTTTATTATTTTATAATTACTCTTAAATTCACATATGCTTAATAAATATATAATAAATATACACATAATAATATAAAACAAATTAATATGAATTATATCTCCCCTAATTTTCTAAAGATTATCGTGCCTATGTGCTTCTTAGGCTGTAGACCTCTGTTAGCAATTAGAGGCATAGAAAGCGAGCAACAAATCGCGCATATGGTTTTTTTTTCCCCCACTAAGGTTGGCAGCAACTATAGGATAAGTTACTTTGCACCAAAATAAAGGGAAAAATAGAAACTAAAAAGTACCTTAATAGTTACTTCAGAAAACAATTTAACCAGTTAACAATACATAATGAAGACAATAAAGGTACGCAACCTGGATATGGCTAGTAGCAGCTACAGCAAGTAAACCTGTCGGGCGAGCTAGATTTAGATTAAAAAAACCAAGATAACGACTTAATAATTTATATTATGTATAAATGTAAATAGTAAACATCCCGGCAACTTAGGAATAGACCTAAAACTCCATAGCTGCTTATGAAAATATTAAGTTTCACATGACACCATAATAAAAAATCATAATAAGTTTCACAAGACACCATAATAAAAGCAATAGACACTTAAGGACTCAAGGGCAATAGCTTCGCCACCGCCGGTCTAGCACCCAGTTCTGTGAACAGCACCAACGTGATGACGGATGAGACTTGAAGCTATAACCAACAAAACAAAACCTTAGACTCATGACTGATAGCTTACTAGCAAGAACCCATTCCTTATTAAAACACCACCTATGATAGCCATCACTTGCAGAAACCCCAAACCGCACAATTCACTTGCCCTTCTTGACAGCAGACTTGGTCACCTTGGCTCCAGATGGATCCTTCTTCTCCACACCCTTGACGACTCCGACAGCAACAGTTTGACGCATGTCCCTGACAGCAAAACGACCAAGTGGGGGATACTCAGAGAAAGTTTCCACCACCATGGGCTTAGTGGGAATCATCTTCACAATCCCTGCATCTCCGTTCTTCAAAAATTTAGGCTCCTTCTCAAGTTCCTTACCAGATCGCCTGTCAATCTTGGTCAGGATCTCAGAAAACTTAACAGCAATATGGGAGGTGTGGCAGTCAAGGACGGGAGCATAACCATTTCCAATCTGCCCAGGGTGGTTCATGATGATAACTTGGGAGGTGAAGTTGGCTGCCTCCTTGGCAGGATCATCCTTGGAGTTGGAGGCAACAAATCCACGCTTGAGATCCTTGACAGCAACATTCTTAACGTTGAAGCCAACATTGTCACCAGGAAGAGCCTCTAGGAGAGCCTCGTGGTGCATTTCAACAGACTTAACTTCAGTGGTAAGCCCAGTGGGACCAAAAGTCACAACCATACCAGGCTTGATGACACCAGTCTCAACACGACCCACAGGGACAGTTCCAATGCCTCCAATCTTGTAGACATCCTGAAGTGGGAGACGGAGGGGCTTGTCCGAGGGCCTCTTAGGCTCACTGATAGAGTCAAGGGCGTCAAGAAGGGTTGGACCCTTGTACCAGTCAAGGTTGGTGGACCTCTCAATCATATTGTCACCCTCAAATCCGGAGATGGGGACGAAAGGAATTTTGTCAGGGTTGTACCCAACCTTCTTCAAGTAGGAAGAGACTTCCTTCACAATTTCATCATACCTTGCCTTTGAGTACTTGGGAGTTGTGGCGTCCATCTGTTCAACAAAGCATAAAATACATTAATCACAACCATATCACTCACGATAAAGAACAAACATACTGTGGAATATGATGGTATCATTATACCTTGTTGCAGCAGCAAATCATTTGCCTGACACCAAGGGTGAAAGCAAGGAGAGCGTGCTCACGGGTCTGTCCATCCTTGGAAATACCAGCTTCAAAACCACCGGTGGTGGAGTCAATAATCAGGACAGCACAATCAGCCTGTGAAGTTCCAGTAATCATGTTCTTGATAAAGTCACGATGTCCAGGGGCATCAATGACTGTGCAGTAGTATTTGGTGGTCTCAAACTTCCACAAGGCAATATCAATAGTGATACCACGCTCACGCTCAGCCTTGAGCTTGTCGAGCACCCAAGCGTACTTGAATGACCTCTTGTTCATCTCAGCTGCTTCTTTCTCAAACTTTTCGATCACACGCTTGTCAATACCTCCTAGCTTGTAGATCAAGTGACCAGTTGTGGTCGACTTCCCAGAGTCGACATGGCCAATGACCACAATGTTGATGTGAACCTTCTCCTTACCCATTCTGAATTGGCTTAGAACTGTTCAGAAACACAATACATAACCACCAAAAATTACTTCTATAATCCATTAAGTGAATTGAAAATGCAAGAAAAGCTTTCATTAATGGCTAAAATTCTCAACAATAATATTATCATTGATTAAAAATGAAGCACGATAATGCTGAAATCAGACAACAAACAAAAATTTATGAACACATATGGCAGGATTCAATACCAATTTATTATAAACCAAAGTACATATGCATCAACACAAAAATCTATTGCATTCAAATAGAACATAACAACTCTGCCTTAGGGTCGTCAAGTAGAATATTATTAACATGGCAGAATACAAACCTAACTGCGAATAAATATATTGCATAATATCTAATAGTACGAAATTCAAATATCTGCACTGATTTAAAAACAAACTTATATTGAAAACCTTTTTAAGATTTGAAGCCAAAGAAAAACAAACAAATCATGAGATATATGTTGCAAAAAAATCAGCCTCAGAACCACGTAACGAACACAACCCAATACTATTTTTTTAAAAAGTAAAATAATTACTTTAAGGGCCCAACCGGGTTCGAACCGGTGACCTCTTGATCTGCAGTCAAATGCTCTACCACTGAGCTATGGACCCTTTGTTTATAACCCAATACAAAATAATCAAAATACTAGGATTAAATTCTCCAGTACAGAATGCATGTATTGCATAGTATCTAATAGTATGAAATTCAAATGTCTGCACCAATTGAAAAATGAACTTATATCGAAAATTTTATAGCATTTGAAGCCAAAGAAAAACCAACAAATCATAAGATACATGTTGGCAAAAAACTCCGTCTCAGAGCCACATAACGAACACAACCCAATACAAAAAATTTGTTTGATAAGTAAAATAATTAGCTAAAGGGCCCAACCGGGTTCGAACCGGTGACCTCTTGATCTGCAGTCAAATGCTCTACCACTGAGCTATGGACCCTTTGTTTATAACCCCATAAAAAATAATCAAAATAGTAAGATTAAATTCTCCAGTACAAAACACATAAATATATTGCATAGTATCTAATAGTAAGAAATTCAAATATCTGTACCGATTGAAAAATGAACTTATATTGAAAATTTCATAGGATTTGAAGCCAAATAAAAACAAACAAATCATAAGATATACGTTGGCAAAAAATTAAGCCTCAGAATCACATATAACAAACAAAACCCAATACAAATTTTGTTTGACAAGTAAAATAAATAGTTAAAAGGGCCCAACCGGATTCGAACCGGTGACCTCTTGATCTGCAGTCAAATGCTCTACCACTGAGCTATGGACCCTTTGTTTACAACCCAATACAAAATAATCAAAACACAAATATAAATCACTGATATACTAACATTAAATTCCCCACTATAACCATATTCCATAATATCTAATAGTACGAAATTCAAATATCGACACCGATTTAATAAAACGTACTTATATTGAAAAACCAACAAGGCAATAAATTCAGTCTCAGAACCACATAACTAATTAACTAACACAACCCAATACAAAATAATCAAACACAACTATAATTCAATGATAAACTAAGAGAACTTAACCAGACAATTTTCAATACTATGAAATCAGATCTTGAACCAATCTAACTATAACAAAATTGTAGCTAACAGTTTTAGAAACACAAACATAAGGTTTTCATAGATACATCACAGATCGAAGGAAAAAACAAGTTGAATCTAATTACCAAACAATCACATAAAGAGCTAGATATAGAAGAGAGATCGAACCTGAAGCGAGAGAAAGAGAGAGAGAGAGAGAGCGCGCTAAGCTAAAACCCTAGCGGCGAGAGAGAAAGAGAGAGTGTGCGAGAAACACAGAGAGTTTGTGTGAATTATATACTATAAATTATTTCTAGTGAGTTTACGAAAATGACCTTGATTTGAATTATAATGACGGAGGTGTCCTTCCTTGGTGCTCAAGTAGGGTAACTTTGCTGATCTGGACGCACGTTTTTTTATATAGACTCAGCTGTGGGCCCGTGTAATGTGGTGGTGTTGGAGTTTGTTTTACACGCGCTACGAGTAGGCGTGGAAATCGTGAATTTCAATTTCCGTGACGTGGGATTCCGGTTTTGATCGAACCAAGGAAGTTGTGGAAGTAACAACGAAAAAAAGATGCTGAATTGGAACGACGTCGTAGGAACGCTGAACGAATATTAAATTACCAATTTCTTTCTCGTTTTGGACCTTTTGGTTGCCCCTGCGAGCCTATATGAAAGTCCAAAGCAGTCTGGACTCTGGACTCTTGTCAGGTACTCACTGGGCTTGGCTCGCTTGGGTGAATGAAAAAGCCCACTTGACTCCACTAAAAGCCCAATTTTTAATGTGTCAAAGAATTGCAACCTGTGATTTTTATTTTTGATATATGGATATGAAAATTGAGATCGAATGAAATAATTTTAGCACTATTTTTTTTGGGTGGACGAGATTGAAAATTATGAACGCAATTTTTATTGTTCAATAAAAAATAAATTTTTAACTTTTTAATATTTTTTAATATATTTGATCTAACTTCTTTTAAGTATTATACCCGATCTCCATATATATAGATAGGACAAAATTTGGCTACAAACTAATTTGTTGTCAGCTCACTACAACCTATTACGTGTTATCTAATAAAATCATCCGTGTACTTTAAGTCACATGATCTATTTAATGAGTCATGTGACTTCTTTAAATAATATATGTTGATGGTTTTATAAGCTGTCACATAGTTGATTGTCACAAATGAGTTACAAATCAGTTTGTAGCCAAACCTTGTTCATATAGATATATGCTTTTAATTTATTTTAGTTTGATTTCGTATATGACAAAACATCTCTATAAGTTTTAAGGGTTGTGAAGTATTAAATTTGGTAATGATAAATTAACTTATATGTAAAGAAAAATCGGGATAGTCTATATCAGTTATTTGAGAGGATTTTATTTATTTTTGGCTCTTTTCACAGCACACCCCAGAAAGTTCAAAAGCTTCAATAAGACTGTTTTTCTTTGCCGACAAGATATTCATCATCTTTACCAATTTTGAAGTTCACCATATTAAGGATAGACAACAAAAGACTGTGTGTGAGTGTGTGTAAGTGATAAAAAAAATATGTGAAATGACTAATGAGTGTGTTAGCGTTAATGACAAAGTGTCGTGAGTCGTGACTGAGTGTTTTGTTGTCCATGAGGTAAAGTGGCAGTGTTAGAAATTCAAAGGTGTGTATACTAGTGACTATATCAATCTTTGCCGATCCTGGATTGATTTATCTTTACCGACTTTGAAACTTCACCATATTAAGTATAGACGAGAAACGACTTGTCAACTATAATAAAAGGATGATGGGTATTCATTTGTTGTGTATCAAAAATCAAAATTGAGTTGTTTAAATGATAAAATGTGAAATGAGTGTGTGAGTACTAACATTAATGACAAGGTGTTGTGACTTGTGAGTGTGTTGCTGTCTATGTGCTAAGTGGCAGTGATGAAAATTCAAAGGTGTTCGAGTCGTGTAACCCTGTAAGTGTTGGTATATTAGTAAAGGAATTATTGTGTTTGGTGCTTGTTTTGTATAGATGTTTCACTTCTTTTCCTTTTTTTTTTTACCTTGTACTATCTAATTGAAGGCAACCCTGACTTTTTGAAAAATATGGAAAAAATTATTTTTATATAGATGTTCTCTCCTTAAATAAAATTTGAACACCCTCAAATAATTTATGAACACCTTGATCAATAAACCCAATTCACCATACCCAAAAATAAAAAGTCCAAATAACAAAAAATAAATAATAAAAAAATAACTCAAATAACATCCACAATAACAAAATAAGCCCAAATAACAACACTTGTTTAAGCCCATAATAACAAAATAAGCCTGAAAAATTACATTTTTTTTTTTAGTGATGTTATTATATTTAAGTTTTGTAATGAACACCCTGAAAAAATTTCCTGGAGCCGCCACTGCTTGGTACTGTAACAAAATATTCTATTTTGCACATTTTATTCAATATGTTGGTATCAAAACTGTGAAGGAATGGGATGGAATATAAGAGCTTGTTTGGTACATACTTTTGCAAAACTGTTTTCAAGTTCATAAAATAGAATTCACAGGTCCCACCAAAAAAAATTTCTGTTTGGAACACCAGTTTTAATTTTGTTCTTGAAAACAAATTTTTTTTTTTGCGTGGGTCTCATGCCTTTTTTAAAAACAGTCATAAGCTGTTTTCATTATTTGTTTTTTTATCTCATTTTACTTTTTACCCATAAAATAAATATAATAATATTTTTTTAATATTTTACACATAAATATCCATGACTTGTTTTTTTATTTTTTATTTTCTCTCTCTACTATAAGATAATAATAAAGGATAATACATAACAACATTGAATTTAAATATTATTGGAAAAGATAACATTGTTTGTATTTCATTGGTTAATGCAACCATGCGTTTGAATTCAATTAGGAAACCTAATGTACATAACCTAAGGAACTGTACCTAAGTTTTACTCATAATAAAAAATAAAATAAAAACATGACTGAAAACATGTGAGAAAATAAGATGCCAAACATAAATTAAAAAAAAAAATTCAAACAAGTTTCAAATTTCAATTTTAAATGAAAACATATACTAAACAAGCCCTAAGTTTCATTCTATCCTTTTTATTTATTTATTTTAAAGCATTTTACAAACAAGTGATGGTAATTTACACTATTCATTTTAATTCTAATGACTTACCATAAAAGTGGGGCTACTGCAATCGGCATTGATAAGCGAATCCCACCTTTATGTTTGTCTATCTTAGTAAAAACATTGAATTTGGCAGTTATATAATGAAGGGTAAAACTCTGAAATGAGAGAATTAAAATAGGACCTTCTTTAACAATGCTTTTCTTTCCATTAATTCCCTATATTCCCCACTCTCAAACAACACTCCCAAACAAGCATATAGGATAAGGTTTGCCTATGATTGGGAACTAACAGTGTTATTGACATTTATAAAGGTGTTTACTTATCTATTCATTGTTATACTGCACACAATATTAATCTGAGTTGGATTTTTTTGTATGTAATGTTATCTTCGCAAGATTTTTGTACAAATCTGTATATTTTCATAATATATTATCTATTTTTTGTGTCATGTTACAATGGTAGTTAATAGTTATCAAATCTGTATATTTTCCAAATCAATAAGAAATGTTATGTAAGTAACTTTATTTTTTTTTTTTTAAAAAAAATCTTTTACCTCTTTTTGTTTAGTATTTGGAAATTAAAACTTTCTTAATTGCATTTGTTTAGAATAAGACTTTAATTGGCAGTTGGCACCACGGGCAATGTGGAAATTTTGAATGTTCCAATGGGATTTAAAACTAAGCAAAATTAGACTTAGGCCCATCAAACTGTCCAAATCCAAAGGATAAAAATAGGTATAAATAAGAGTGTTTTTGGACACTTTTTTCATATGGAAAAGCTTTCATAATTTGGAGTTAATTTATACTAAAGAATATTTGTGAACAATTCTTTCCCATCCAATTACGTATCCTTATACAAATGTTTCATTTGATCATTGTACATTATATATTAAATGTATGACTTGAGTTTAATGTTAACATTAATGACAAGGTGTCGTGAGTGAGTGTCTTGTTGCCCATGTGCTAAAGTTGGAAGAGTCGTATCCCCCAACTTTTCTTTTTTACAAATTTTCATTATATTATTCATATTTATTTATTTACAATATTTTAAAATATTAGACCTTAAAATTAAGAATTAATCCCCAAAAAATAAGATTTCCTCCCACCCCCACAAAAAATAGTTTTGAATTGTTTGTCAATATTTTATTTAGACTCAAAATTTTAAATGAAAAACCTAAACATAAGAGATTTAATTTTACGAGTGATAGTACTCGAAATAATAAGAGATTTTTATATATATCTATGGCAAACTATAGGCAACTCGTGTATACTCCTTAAGATTTATAAACATGACAATTCTCTTGATTTGTTTTTTTAAATATATGCATGTAGCTATATACTTTGAAATGTTCTTTACTAAAATATCAGTATCATAATTTTGCTCTAAACTAAAATTTATGGTTCCCGTGCACTAAGAATCAAAATTCAAAACACGAGGGATAGATCATGTCCGCATATCCTAGGACCTAACTTTGAACTCCTAGACCTACACACAAAAACAAAAAAAAACTTTGAACTCCTATTATATATATATAACTTTGAACTCCTATTATATATTAGAGGTTGTTATTATAAAATCAAACATATTTGTCTAGTCTACGACATAGACTTGATAAGCAAGAAATATGAGGAAAATTAGACGAAAACTGGTCACGGACTGAGAGGGTGATGAGGACTAAACAATTGAGACGGCGTGGACTTTGGCAACCAAGAAAATTTAGCTCGCTATCACTCTAGAAGACAGATCGCGTGGCAAGCTACCCGGTAAATGTAATAGACTACTGGGTCAGCCGGCTGACTAAGATACATGCAACTAGGTTCACATACTTCTATTATCTCTCTCTTTCTCTATTAATTTATTTACAAATGTTAAGTTAGTAAAATCATCATTTCAGTATATTAAATTTAAAAATTGTTATTATAGTTTTGTAGCTTCATATTATTGCCACCATTAATACTTTCATCAGTATTTGCTATTATGAAAACTTTTCGAAAGTTGAGTTGCTTTACCCTTAAATTTATGTAACTTTCAGATTGCATTTGTGAAAGCAAACTCAACTTAAGAAAAGTTTATATGGGTATATTGTAGACATTAAGTAGATGAGAACATTAATTATTGATACCATTCGAATGCAGCATGATGCTCCTTTTTCTTTACGAGTATATTCGGTAGTTGTCACATATATCACACTATTTATGTCAAATAGCAGAAATCAATACCTTAGGCCAGAAAAGGAAGGAGGCACAAGTTCTTATTTTGAGCTGCGTTTTTTGGTGTTTCTTTTCTCAAAACTGCATATATATTTTAAGTATATATATATATATATATATATATATATATATATATATATATATATATATATATATATATCATATAAAGTAATGCTAATGAAACAATTTTTTTTTACAACTTACATTTCGTACAATACTAATAAGTTAACACTCATTACATTAATTATATTCTTATCTGAGTGTCACTTCATGATGACCAACAATAGGGGTCTTGACAATTCACATTCCTCATGTACCATTTTTCTTCACAATAAGACAAAAAAGAACATGAATTTATTTGTTAAGAATATTACTCTTTTACTATCTTGAATTAGTTTGCAAAAAGAAAAAAGAAAAATTGAAACTTCATGGGTCTGTGGTTTGACTACTACTTATTGTATTTTGATATTAACTAACATTAATTTTGGAATGGTCATAAAGAAAAAGAATTACAATGAGTTGTTAATTTAATATGGAATGGAATTATACCCCAAAAAAAAATGTAATACATTAATTTACAGACAAGGTTTGGTTACAAACCAGTTTGTAGCCCATTTGTTACAACCCACTATGTGGCAGCTTATAAAACCATCCACTATTTAAAGAAGTCACATGACTCATTAAATAGGTCATGTGACTAAAGTACAAGTGGATGATCTTATTTATTGACACTTAGTGAGTTGTAGTGAGCTAGTTACAAACTGGTTTGTAATCAAACTCAATCATTTATTTACAGTCTCCTCGTATATTTTGGAGTTTGGGAAATTGGGAGGATCCTACTAGAGGAGTGACAAGGAACTCCGAATTGAAAGAATTGTGGAAATGAATGCCAAAGATGGCGAAAAACAATATTAATAGTAATTAATTGCAATGCAAACAGGCTAACACAGAGTATTGTAATGGATTGCAGGGCTACTCTTTAAGCTTTCCAAGATTACATGCTAGAACATAAAAGTGAGAGAGATTTAAGAGTTACACGAATATACGTCGAGGTTATCAAATTTCAAACATGTGAATTTGTACCCTACAATGTCTAAGGTGGTGGCAACTTTGTTTGCGGAAGCATAATTACATTGGACTGGTGACTCTCAATTGCAATAGGAACTAGTAAGAACTAAGAACCCGGTAAACAAGTTAAAAGAGATGAGAAAAATACGGCACAAACTAGAAAGAAAGGACAGGAAAACTTGTCCAGTAAGAAAAACTAACTTCCTTTTAAAACAGCTAAAGACTAATTGGCTCTCAAATATTGCATTAGTTGGAAATTTAAGATGACCCAGTAAACAAGTTTAAAAAGATATGAAAATTACGACAGAAACTAGTAACCAAAGTATAAGCAACTTCCATCTAACACAGCTAAAGACTTGTTGACTGGTTTATCTAAACTATCTTAGACGTGTTGAATCCTATATGTGAAGTTGATTCTTTGCTCTTGAATTGGGTCACAGTAAAACCAGTGGAATAGCGATTTTGAGATTTCATGGTTTAAGATACCAGTCTATGAATTATCAAACATGCATTTGAAGTTTGAATATCACTTTCACGGTGTTTGTGAATTGCTCGAGTTTGACTCATTAAGATAGTAGTTTGAACTCGTTTATAAACTAAACAAATTATGGAACTCCATCTAATTAACTAACCAAACTTGATTATGTCGTACACTTATGTTACAATATAATATTGTTGTGCATCATTAGGAATTTTTTTGGTAAGTAATAGACACCGACTAGACTATTATAAAAGTTTGTTTGTTAAATAATAAAAACAGTCTATGCGCCCAAATTCAAAAGAAGTGTCGAAGCCGATTTCACTTTTGTCATTTTAATATTATCTCCTTTAAGATCCTTTCGGAAAGTTTAACTTTAATAAGTCCAATTTACAATAGCGAATACACTTTTCGGCTCTTTGTTAAGAAAGAAACTAAAAATACATAACAAAGTACTAGTACTGTACTCATCTCCTGTCTTTAAGGAGACAATTTGTAATTATCGCTGCAAAAGCAAATTATTAACGAACGCTCAAGTCAAAGCTAAGTACGTAATAGCAAAAATGCGAATTATTCAACACCAAAGGCTAGGGAAAAAGCTAGAAAAGAAAAGTCCAACGCGGAATTGCCGGTCCCACATATGTCACAAGCTGCTAATTTCACAAGTCTTTTCTCGTTCTTCTTCTTCGGTAATCTTTGAAAAGATGGAAATAATATGACTACTGAAGGGATAAAGATCATCCAACGTAGGTTGTGGAAAACTTTCTGTCTATTCGAGAAAAAAAAAAAAAAAAAATCCATCTAAATTCTAGAGACAAGGATTGCAAATAGGAAGATGACATTTCAGAGAGACGAAGTTTCCGGTGTAATTAAACGCAATTTGTGGTACCATCTTAATCAGAGGTGTGCATGAGTTAAATTGGAGAATTGTTTTTAACCGAACTCGACTTGGTTGTGTTGAGAAATTCCCAACACAATTTAACCCATCACTTGGTGTAAATAGTAGAGACTAACCTAACCACATGTGTCCAGTCTGGTTGAGTTGGATTGGCAAGTTGGGCTAAAATGTTTTATAACTTGTAAAAAATTGAGTTTTTATTGACTATTTGAGCTTTTTTTTTTAATAAATTATTAGAATTCCTATAATATGTCTAAATTATATTCCAAATTCATCAAAATACCAAAATAAATCAAACTAAATAATTGAAAATAAGGATAATATATATATATATATATATATTGGGTTAGATGGAATGAAAAAACCTATCAATCCAAATATAACCCAACCCAATTGAGTTGGGTCGGGTTAGATTAACACTCCTAATCTTTATGGTGAACATAAGACATGATAAATTCACCCCAATTTCAACCATAATGCCTTCCACATCCCAACAATGGAAAGTAGCGAGAATTATGAAAGTAACTGCTTGTGACAATAGTTTATAGAAGTCATAACCTCCACTTTTAATGTTAACTTAAGCATTAAAGAGAGTAAGAGACTTTGATTGGCGTTACACCAATATTATTCTAAACATTGGTTGCTTTCATTTAGACAAATCATTCAAGATTGGATTGCATGTGCAACCACTTATCGTTGTATCATCAAGCACAATTTTGAAGATTCATTTGATGTTATTAGGTATAAGTTATTTATATAAATCAACTCAATGCAAACGAAATGAATACAATTCCAAATTATTAAGTATAGGAAATAGATATACAAGTAATATATGACACAACTTTTTTTTCTTTTCTTATAACTATTGAAATAATAAATTATGATTGGATTAACATCTCATATAAACCCACTACTAGTAGCACAACACTTTTATCAACACTAATCACAACATATTTTGTGAAAAAAGATTGTAAAAAAAAAAAAAAAATCTTAAAATTATTGAATTCACAAAGGTGAGTGCCGTGAAGGTGGGACCATAGCAATTAGCAAGAACTACATGACAAGCCCAACCCAAGTTGAGCTCCTCCGTGACGAGGATGACCCACGGTAGCTAGGAGACAACCACGTGGAGATAAACAGTGCAATACCCCTCAAACAAGCAAATAAAAAAGAAACATCCAAAAATAAAAATAAAAATAAAAGAATCCATCTAGAAGTAAAGCCCATTGTCCATCTATGACCAGCTTTCAGCCAAGACAACACAAAAAGAAATACTCACTTTTTATAACGCCTGCTTTTCTAGAAGACCAAGTATATTATGCTAATACAGTAACACTAATACTCCTCTTTAATTCTCAATCTTTTATACCTAATCCCTCTAGAAGCCATCCCTATCAACCGCTCTCTCTCACTTCTTTCTTTTTAGACCCTTCTATCTTTTATGTATATATATATATAGTTAATCCCTCTATTCAACAAACCAAAAGATACCCAATAAGTGATTGAAGAAGCAAAAACTGTTTCTTCATTACTCTTTTAGCCATTTGCTTCTCTTGCTATTCTTTGAGCTCAACTATGGTAGCTCAAGAACAATATCTAGACCCTCTAGAGGAAAACAGTACTACAGAGTTGGAAGATCCATATGAGGCAGAAGAAACACTTTCTCTATGTGATCTTCCTATCTACAGCGATGCATCCAACTGGGATGATTACTCCAAAGAAGACCAAAGCTTGTCCTCCTCTGACAATAATGATGAGTTCTTTGAGTTCTTCAGCGAGGAATTAACTGCCTCTACTTGTTCAACAACAACAATACAAAACAAGAACATCATCTTCTGTGGCAAACTCATTCCATACAAAGAATTACCCGAGAAAAGCCAGAACCAAGAAACCAACAACGTTAACACAAAGCAAAACCACACCAAGAAAGGGTTTTTTCGTTGGAAATCACTCTCTTTCAACAAAACAAGAAGCTCCTCAAAAGGCTTAAAGGTTTATGAAACTAGCAAGTCATGTGATTTCTCAGTTGGGAAAGTGACAATGTTGGCTTCTCCAACGAAGTCAAGGTGGTATTTGTACATGTTTGGGATGACGAGGTTTCCAACAGAGATGGAGCTGAGAGATATTAAGACAAGGCAGAGCCGAATAAAGAGCCCATCGATGATGTTTCGTTCAGTTGAATGCGATGACATGGTTAAAGGCAATGAGGATGAGAGCAGAAGAGGGAATGGGATGTGGAGATTGCTAAGGATCTTGGGGTGTAGGCGTCAGCATGTAAACACTGTCGTAAAGGCTTCCTTTGGTTGCATTCCATCGGCACGTGTGAGATGGGGTGGTGGTGGTGGCTCTAGTTCATGTGCACCAATATGCCAAGATTGACTATGTTGTTGTTTGTGTGCCATGCATTAAGGTCTGAATTTTGAATGAGCGATGCAAGAAAAGCCAAGAAGAGAGTCGCTGAGTCGGGTTAGGTAGTGTATCATAGGGGACAATCTTGACTGGGCCATCATGTTTTGTATTATTCTTAGGGAATCAAATACTTTTTGTAACATATATAATTGGGTATTTGATTCAGTGATTATGTTTATTATTGATTGTCTTGAGCTTAATTTTCTGGCCACGTGAAAGTATTGGCATTTGGGATTGAAGCTGTAAAGGGATAATTAGTTAATCAATGAAAATTTGTATCGAGAAAAACTAACCAAATTCATCTTTTAACTGATAAAAATGGTGCAACGTTAATAGATAGACAAGCCCTTTTACCCTTAGCAGTTGCAAGATTACTTCCTGACCCATACTCCCCAGTCCCTGTATATTATGCATCAATCATATTCATAGCTTCAAGCTACCAGTAACATTCTTGGGAGAGCTAGCAAACTAAAAGCCAAATCGCAACTTGTATGAGTATGACAACGCTATCACTATTGAAGTAAGCATACTTATCTGCTGTCTTCTTCTTCTATTTTGATAACTGAAGTAGAAAGATTTTATTGAAACACGCTATAGACCAGCAACAATTCAAGAGTAGACTATTTGCAGATAGTTTGAAATACAACTAGGCAGACTTACGTTAAACATGATTTTTCTGATACCTAAGTTCAAGGAACAGGTCGTCGTGCTATAGAAATCATAAAGTTAAAGCCCTAATCAAGGAAATTGTCATAGAATAAATCTTTGTGCTTAGTGCTGGCTTTTATGAGTGACAACAGAATTGGAGAACTAGTCAACAAAAAACAAAGCATTGGAGAAATGTTAAAACTTGCTATTAATTCTGTCTCAATCACATGCTAGAACTAGTCAACAAAAAAAAGGCATTGGAGAAATGTTAAAACTTGCTATTAATTCCGTTTCAACCACATGCTATCTACCTTTGATTAAAATAGATCTCGCACTAAATACAGCCATATATCCTAAATTTGAAATTTCACAACTGATATCAAATATCAGTTATTGATTTCCATGTCATGAGCACGGTATGATTTTGAATAAATGGACAAAATGCAGCCAAGTATTTTGAACTGAAAACCATAACACAGTGCGTTTCCCCTTTTCTTCTAAATATATTTTTGAAGGGATAAAAGCCAGAAAGCTGAATGTAATTGCTCACTTCTTTTGTTTTTTTGTGTTTTGTAATTTCCATATTCTGCAATAACTGATTACAATACACTACAATAGTTAATGAGAAGAGATTGGGACTTGAAGCACAAATAAGAAGATATTCCTCCTCGATGCCTGAATATATGAATGGTATCATGTTCACTCGAATTGGTTCCAAAACTTAAATGGCCTTCCGAATATCAGAAACAAAACTCAACATTGATGTCTGTTGCCATCTCTGCAAATCTAAACAACATTAACCTTTGCATCTTAGTCTTACAATAAGAATTTCTAGAAGCCTAAGTTAGCTTTGTATCATTTCTTTCTTCTTCTTCTTTTTTTTTTTTTTTTGTTCTTGGTTTTGATAAGTCTAAATGAGGTGTATATCAAAAACTTGTACATATCATGAATAATTTGAGAAAGATATCAGTCCTCTGACTTTGATATAGGATCAAAACCTGGTCGTGACTCATAAGAAAGCATTTATCTTCACACTTTCATTTTCTTTCCATTCTTTCTCTCACTTCCACCATCTATTTCTCTTTTCTCTGAATGACCTTTGCCTTTAACACCCACATGTACCATGTCAAATTGATGCTGTTGTAATTTCTTTTTTATTTTCTCCGCTCCAGCAAACTGCAGCAAGTATTGTTGACAAGCAAGGTAATGTCAGATTTCATATGAGATTAGTAATGAGATTTTTTTTTAATTGTAACCATTTTCTTCCTATTCAGTTGGTGACATGAAAATTGTTAATACGTAATCCAGTAGGTAATCACGCGTACGCTTTACTAGGGAAGAAACTAATACTCTTTACATAAATCAGCACTAGGGATCAATGGGATTTCTTCCTAGGGTAATGCAGCAATCTAATACACAAAAACATGGAAAATAGATGGCACGTACACAGATGGACAACCTACATTACTCAGAGAACCACAAAAGAGTATAATGACCTGTTACCTGGTCAGTCCAACAAGATTAGGGGCCTGTTTGGTACGTGTTTTCGTTTTCTGTTTTGGTTTCGTGACTTTTTACTTTATTGAAGTTAGAACTTTAATCCTAATTTGAATTCAAGATTGTAAAAAAAATTCTGTTTGGTACATAGTTTTGGTTTCACATCTGAAATCACAATTTTTAAAAAAAATTGTGTTTGGTACATAGTTTTGGTTTTTAGATTTAGTTTTTATTATTATATTATTATTATTATTATTATTTTCTTTTTTCTTTTCTTTTTTTCCCCACCACACAGGTACACCACCTTTTTATTATTATTTTTTTTTCTTTCCTTTTTTTTTCCCCACCACCCACGTACACCACCTTTTCACCTCCCTTTCTTTTTACTTCTCCCCCACCTATACTCTTTCTTTCCTCTGGGACTTGACGCTTTAGCTTTAGATGGTCGTAACTTTTTGGACCACTCCTCAACAGCCCTTCAGCTTACCCTCTGGAAAAAAACAACCTCGTGTCTGATTTCTATCTTTATGCTTATTCGCTTTGTTGCCTCACGCTGACGCAGCCGTAGATTGAGCCCTGGAAGTCCTCTCCTCGCGGCTCCCTGCGTTGATATTCGAGGAAGTAGCTCTCGACACGAGGGATATACAAGAAACACCTGCTCTAGATCTTCTTGATACAAACATGAGGGTGAGTTTGTATTTTTCGTGTTTGATTTTATTTGAAGTTTAGATCTTATGAAGAAGGAGCTTGTTTTTTTTAGAAAGTATTTTGTGAAAAGAAATAAAATTTGTGAAATCATTTTTGAGGGTTCATTGATCTGGATGGATGTGATGTTGTAATTTTTGGTTTGTTTTGGAAAATGAGTTATGAGAATATGGGGCTCTGTAATGGGAGAAGAAGGGAGCGGTGTCCGGGCTCTGTAATGGCCGAGAGCTAGAGAGAGAGGCAGAGAAGTACTGGAGGAGAGAGAGAGAAAATTGGGAGAAAAGAAGAAGGTGGGCCCGGTAATAAACTGGGACCCACAAGAATTGAGTCCGGATTTGAATCCGGCTTGGATTCAAAAACAGGTGAAAGGCTGAACTCAAAATTGGCATGGGACCCACATAAAATTTAAGTTGAGATTTCAATCCTCACTTAAATCACGTGTACCAAACATCTTTTTTTTGTGTGGGACCCGGTGATTATGGATTTGAATCCCAGAATCAGGATTCAAATCACGTGTACCAAACACGCACTAGTATATCAGAACTAGCTCTCAATCCCTGGTTTTATAACATGTGTGTGCCATGACACAGGTGCTGACAACAATGAGGCCAACCAAGCCAACATATCATGACTAATAAATCCGGCTGATTAATTCTGGAGTTGCTAATCCTAGCGTATTGTTATGTCATATCAACACAAACCAGATAGAACCACGTTTTGGTTAGCATTTGAAGCCCAAACCATGGCTAGCGAGAAATCAGATAAAAGCCAGACACCTTGAACAAAAAGGGAAACCAGAGGGTGGCAGAAAAAATCATGTCTGTTATTGGCCTAAAGTTCAACTTCTGTTCTGCTAGCCGATACACCTAATGAGTCTATGCAATCATTAAACCCCATATTAAAAGGTAACATAACATGTTAACATTAAAAAAAAAAAAAAGGTGAGGTTTATTGCACCTTTTCATTCAAAACCAGATTTCTAGAAGCAGCCTTCTCCATTATGCTTCTGTAATACTGTGTAAATGGGAACTTCCCACTATGCTTCTCCAGCTGCACATTAACCATTTACTGAACTAAGGAAAATATTAATCTAATGCACACAAAAGTATAGTTCACATTGCAAGAGCAAACCTGGAGAAATGATTCAACAGATTGCTGATCTTTTGGTGAAAAAGCCGCCTCATCTCTTTTCTTCTGGATAAACTCTATGTTTTGCTCCACCTATGGTGCCAGAAAAAAGAGTAGAAAATTGTTTGTGATCAGTAGTTTGTGTATCAAATTACAAAACTCATAACTCTTGCCCATCTGTTTTGTTATTAGCATGAAAGCAGTTGAGTCCAATCAATTAATATTATGGTCATGAAATTACAAAACCCAACATTAGGTGATTGCCAAGGCCATCATGCATGGTGAGAAAATGCAACCAAATAATGGATGGAGTTCAGGATATGGCTGGAAGACAGCTGCTTAGTAGCTAAATTTCTTAGTTAATGAGAGATTCAAGTAATTCTTTAATCAGATCTTGTACCTGATCTATAAAACGCTTCACCACACGCCTAAAACTCTCGATACTAGTTATCTCATGAAACTTCTTGAGGTGGATGAGAGGAATAGTTGCCAGTTCAGGAAAAGATATGTGGAAGCTCCATTGAGCAAAATGCTCTGTAAGCAGTTCAATGGCAGATGAAACACACTCTTCTTGGAAGTTTCGTGATTTTAACCACTGTTTCGGCAACTGTACCAATGATATCCAATATCAATTACAGGCAACATACAGTAGGCTATTATTCTAGATAAAATATGGATTTCAGCAACCAACTGCTGAGCATCAAGTTCAATGATGAAAATATATAAACTATAAAAGCAAGTGAGAGAGAATGGAGGGATAGAATTACATCAGTACACATCCCTACTTCCTGACCTTAACAGCAGATGAAAGGTTGAAGGCCTTTCCGTTGTTCCTGCCCTCCTTACTAACGTTATAATCTAAAACATCCAACACCAATGATGTAATAGGGATGAAAATCCCACTAGAACTGGAGAGATGATTCAGCCATTGGATACATTTAAGTCTTAAGGGTAGATATCTTGGTCCAGAAAACAGGAGAGACACTCCATTTATAATCTGAATGATCATAAAAAGCAGTGGTTGAAGATCATAATCACGTGCATTTTCTGCTATAAACATTACCCAAATATCAATGCAGTTAACGTATTGCCAACTGCATATTTTCTTTAGTGCTTCCTGGACATAAAAAATGAAAAGCAAAGCATCAGAAAAATTCCCACCACATTTGATATCATGAATCAAGATAAACTAGTCACTCATGAGCATCTATCCAGAAGCAACAAGCAAATATATCCGTATCCAAAAAAAAAGGCACTGAAGAAGAGCATGCTCATTGCATACCTTCTGCTTCATTTGTAGACCCAGCTGCAGTGTCTTTGCAAGTTGCTTGATAGCAACCATTGCTTTCCGAGATGATTTCTGCACATCTAGGGAGCAAAGCTCAACCAAGGAATTCCTCAGAAATTGCATATGTTTATACAGAACTGAATCCAAAAATTGGCAGTGACCAATGAAGGCCTTGTAAGTTTTAACAAAGCAGGTGTCAAAACAATTGGAGCTGAACACAGACGCCACATCTTGTATGATGAGAAAGGAATGTGATGATAGAGTACCTCCACCTGTTGCCCACAAATGAACTGCAATCTGCATTAATATTTGAAAGATAGTAAGAGATGATCTCACATAGTATCAGATTGACATACAACACAAAATCATTAACTTATATAAAAATAACATGGATTTAACTAGCACTCTAAGGTTTCTCATATTTGCAGGGTCCATATGTTCAAGGTATCATGCAACTTTTTGTTCGTCTGCACCCCTGTACTGTATATGAAAAAAATTATTTATGTATATTAACAATATAAAACAATAAAATTCTCAAAATCCATCATTATGCCCCCATAAACATTGAGAACAATGTTTCAACTGCATCGATTACAAAAAAATATGTATCATGAGCTTTCAGTATCTTATTCTTTAAATGGAAATACCTTGATCAATCTGTTCAGTAAAGAAGGAAAAGCAGCAAAATATATAATTGAATTTCTGAGTCTTGCTAAGGCGAAGGCCAATATCTCATGGTCAGTAACTTGATTCAGGAGAAACAAGGTACTCCTCAAATAAGATTTAATTAGTGGCCTCAGAGTTTTCCATTTGGAAGTATTCTTCATCCCCAAAATTGTATCCTTCCTGAAATTAGCACTCGATATTCCCAGTATCCCCCGAAATATATTATCAGCCTCATGAAGTATGAACATCAATATCTCACTGAAAGTTTCACTGTTCTGAATTCTACACCATGATTCAGAATCAAGGACACCACTTGATTTGGTTCCATAGTGGCATGCAGTACGATATCCATTTAAGAGACTAGTTAGGGCGGACACACTGTGCTGCTCCTTCACTAGCTGACACCAACATTTAACAGCAGAGCTAGTCAACAACTTGCCCTCATTTGACTGCATGCCTTCATTGCTTGTCTCATCCTCATCAGAATACTGTTACAAGCAAAAACATACATAAGAGTCCTTTAAGTAGAAAAAAACAAATAATATACATACATGCATTACCAAATTCTCATCTACATAAATACTCATTCCGAACCAACTGAGGTACTCTAAGTAGATTCTTTTGTCATTCACATTATAAAACCTATATGGTATTAAATGCTTAATGCAGTAGTCCTATTTGGTGTAGATTCCGGGTAACCAATTCTAGGTTGAAAAAAGAAAGTGGGAGAGGGAGGGGGAGAGAGAGAGAGAATGTGTTATAGGAAATTTTTAAAACTATACACTTTTGCACTTCCCTTTCCATGGACAAATATGTCCCAGAAAAGAAAATTAAATAGCCACACTCTGGTACTTTGAAATAGCGAATCTCCTCGAACCTTTATAGTAATTTTAGAAAAGCAATTAATTTAAATCTATACGACTTTGGAAAAAAGAACAAATCATGATCTTATCAACTTAAGGATGCTTGTTGACTGTGAGATTTCAATTCTTCTTTTCATTCCCTCTATATATCAGAAGCCAAGTGAAGCATACACAACATGAACACAAGTAATTCTATATACAGAAGTATATGCCAAATAAACCTGTAATCACCCTCAAAATGCGTACAATAATTTCCTGGATACCAATATGTATTATATAACTTACAGTCTCTTCGTTTCTGGAAGCTTGAAGAGCTTTATCGTGGCTTTCCAAAAATTTAGCGAATTCCGGATCCTAGAAAAGTTTCAAGTTAACGCTTCATTAAGTAAATGAATAAACAAATACTTATTAGTAATTCAGAAAAATTAACAGTCATGGAGTAAGGAGAGAGAGAGAGAGAGAGAGAGAGAGAGAGAGAGAGAGAGAGAGAGTTTTAACAACAAAAGAGAACAGCGGAAGTGTCCAAGACATATAGCACATACTTCACAAAAATCAGATTGAGGCCAACATAAGTAAAACACATACAATACATAATGAGCTAAATACATTGGTGCTTACTCATTTCCAGTTAAGCATGAAAGCTGACGATGAATTCATTCTGAAAATACCTTATTTGAATTCATCATGCTCATTATTCTGGACTTACCAGGACAACTTAAAAAAGGAATCAGTGGTTAGGTAAATTTTTCCTATAATATGAAGAGTAAGCCCCATCTCCATGCCAACACCAACATATATCATAGACACAGATATAATGAAAGTAATACTATACTGTTTCAAGTTGATTATTCAATTAAAGAAAGTTCACACACATGCCTAAACCCAGGAAAAAAAAAACGCGCAAATTTTAGAACCGGGAGGGGATAGAAATTTTTTATGGCTCATACTATCGAAATGAAACTTAAAATTGTTCCTAAGAATATTAGCACTTGGCGCCTTCACAATTGCCTTTAAATTCCTCATTATTATACCTTCACAAAAATCATGAAATTTCTCACTATGACAAATATATCCAACAAATTCAACAATCCTAAAATGAAAACAAATACAAATTTTCCAACAATTATAAATATGATTAAAGCATGAATATCTTAACAACATGGTTACCTTTTCCTGCAATCTGTTCAATTTTTTTGTCTTCTTTACAAGATCTAAATGAATTTCATTGTTTTGCACTGATAAAGCACTACTTCCACTGCTGTCTGCATAAGTATTCCATCAGAACATTAAGATGTGGAATGGAGAGACAAAAATGGCACAGGATATTTATAAATCAGGTAGTACTATCCTCACCTTCTAGATAATCCTCAACTCCACTTTCAGCAACAAATGTGCCGTTTGAGTCCTGATGGCCCCGTAACAAAATTAAATGACAATAAGCCAAGTAAGGAACCAAATAAAACTGTAAACAAAATTTTAAGCAATTATAATATATTCACAACCTCTGAGAGATATCCATCACTCTCAGAATCATCTCCTGCCACATCATTGTCATCTTCACTAAATATCGCCTCAAGAGACTTATCTTCAATATCCCCAGCTTCAGGATTTTTTCTGTGAAAAAGAAATGGGCTCAAAATCAATGCATGTGGATTCCTCATAATAATTCACCTAAGGAAAGAAAGTCTTAATTTTATGGCTCGTAATGAGATAGATGCATCAATTTCACCTTCTTAATTTTTACCTTCCATTAGACAGCTCTATAGCCTCCTCTTCTTGGTCTTCAGCAGTATCACGCCCATTTTCTACAGCAAGCAAATCAACGAAACAAGTCCACGAAATTTAAACATGTGAGAAAGCAAACACTAACAAAACCGGGAAGAAAAGTAAAGACTTATAACACGTCAATTTAATTAATTAATCAATTCACCCATGCTTGAAACTAAATTGATTAATTAGTTACAACAACAACAACCAAGCCTTAGTCCCAAATTTTTTTGGGTCGGCTATGGATTCTCAACAAACTAGTCAGGGTCAGCCACATATATTCTTCTCCAACATTCTATGCTATCTGAAGTCATACTTTCTATCACTTCCTTAATTGACATAAACATAACAAAACAACACAAAAATTTAAATCCACAAAAATAGTAGTTACTCTTTCAAAGTCCACTGGGTTCAATTTCATATATATATAGCAAATATTAAACACTTAAAACGAGTAATTGAAACAATAGTAGAAGCGAAAAACTTACTTTTAGAAGCTCTCCTTTTGAACATAGACTTCAGCTTGCGCTGTTTTTTGAGCACAGACTGAAGATTCTTCTTGGAAAACTTCCTCGCCTTCTTCCCCAGCTTCCCCATTCCGTCACAATATCAAAATTTCTCTAAACAAATACAACAATGTTCAAATTTTTATATATAAGGAGAACAATATATATACATATACATATATATACATAGTCACGGCTTCGGAGAGTACCTTTGAGGGATTGAGCTTCGCACCTTTGTCTTTCTCTGTTTACGTAAATGAATAAACCCTAATGGGGTTTTGGAATTTGGATTGAGGCTTTGAGAAACGAAGACAATGTTTTGGAGGCAGCCATGAAGTAAATATTAAGTTTTTAAAATGTTTTTGGGCCCGATGGCCCGAAATCGTATTGGGTTTTCATGGGCTTTATTTTTCCTTTCCAACTGTGTTGTGTTGGGTTGATGGGTTGGGCTTTTTTTCTTTTTCTTTTTCTTGAAGTTTGGGTTGGATTGGTTTTAGGTAGACAAAAATCTCAACCCAAATTATTCGACCCAACTCAGGCAATTGATAATTTAAAAAATATATATGTATTTTAAATATGTTTGCTTAATTTATTTTGGACTTTGGGATTTAGTTATTTATTAGTTTGTTTTATATAGTAATTTCATATTTAGTTTTTCTAACATTTGAATATTAGAGTCAATTGTGTAAATTGTAATCATTTAGTGAATAATTTGTTTAAATAATTAAATGAAAATCATTTGTTTATGTCTTGCAAGTTAGAACATGGTTTAATCTCGATGACCCAACTAAACCTAACTAGATCCTATGGACGGGCAATCGTACGTGGACGATCGAGCAAGGCCGTCCCAAACTTTTTGGGGGCCTCAAGCCAAATCTTAAATTAGAGGCCTTTTTTTTTTTTTTTTTAACCATTCAATACTAAATTAAATTAATATCTATGATTTTTTTTACTAGAATTTCATTTTTCTTGCTCCTTTAGATGCAAAATTATTTATCAAACTTTTATAATTAATTTTCTTTAACATGTTCTTTTTAATTGATAAAATTGTTTATCCACTTAATCTTTCTTGTAACATAGTCGATCTTAGGTAAGATTTTATCAATTTTAATTTTGAAAAAGATCTTTCTGCAGAAGCAACTGTTACGGGAATTGTTAATAAAATTCTATATGCGATGCATGCATTTGGAAAAGATTCTAGTTTTTTAATATAATCCAATATGTCAACTGGAGTGTTTTTGTTTTCTTCTGTTTGTATAACCTGTTTGTATAACTTCTCTTAAAACTTTTAATTCCAAAAATAAATCTAAACCATCAATATCAATGGAATTTTTATATGTGAGAGCACTTTCGAGACAAAAACATTTATCTTTTAAGTTATCATCGTCAAATGATTTTAATTTTTCAAAACTAAATAGAAAACCAAAAAAATTTCATATATATGAAACTGTTCAAACCTTTGCTCAATTGAGGAAATAGCTTGATCAACTATAAATAAGAAATAATCAATTCTAAAAGATTTTTCAACGGATTGTGTTATCTCGTGATCAACATTTTCATCAAAGTGTCTTTTCCTACGAATTACACGTTTTTTTTGAAAAACCGGCTCAATTTCTAATTCTTTAGTAATCTCTTTGACTGAACTCATAGCAGTTGCAAATCCAGTTTCTCTATAATTTTTGAAAAAATCTATAAGAGTTTTTAATTGATTTATAGCGACATCAATATGCATATCTTTATATTGTAAAATTTTACTAACTGAATTGACCGCAAATAACACTTATACCAAATAGTCAAGCTCAATAAGAACTCAAAATCTCCAAACTCATATTTTGCTAAAGAGTTAGCTTCATTCCTTGTTTTAAAATCTTGATCACTACTTTCTGCTAACTCTAACAAAGCATCCCTTGTTTTTGGAGCTTGAAATCTTATAGCTTTAACACTTTCAATGCGACTTTCCCAACGTGTTTGTGATAACGGCTTAAGAGTGAATTTCGATAGTTTTTTTTTTTTTAAATATTCCATCTCTTTGTTGAAGAAGAAAATAATGTATATAAACGTTGTACCACTCCAAAAAAAGATACAGCTTTAGTACAAGAGTTTGCCATATCACAAAGTATTAGATTAATGTTATGACTACCGCATGGTATGTAAAATGCTTTAGGATTAATATCTAGAAGTCTTCTTTGTACACCTTGTTTATTTCCTTTCATATTAGATCCATTATCATAACCTTGTCCTCGTTTTTTATTAATGTTAAGTTGAAGTTTCGTTATTACATTTATAAGTTCATTAAAAATACCTAAACCAGTAATGACATCTACTTTTATAAATTCTAAAAAATATTCTTCTGTTTTTATTAGACTTGTTGAAATATCCACGCATCTTAGTACAAGAGTCATTTGTTCTTGATTACTTATATTAGGAGTGCAATCAAGTATATTTGAAAAATATTTTGCTTCTTTAACTTTTTTAATAATTTTACTTCTAATTTCATTTGCTATCATTTGTATCAATTCATTTTGAATTTTATGACCAAGATAATGGTTATGAGTTTCACCTTGTTGAATATGATGAATATGTTCTTGCATCACCGAATCAAATTCTGCAATCATTTCAATTAAACTTAAAAAAATTCTATTATTTTCTTGATAAATTTTTTCTTTTGTTCCTCGAAATGGCAAATTATTTTTACCTAAAGTCTTTATGATTGCAATAATTCTTTGTAATACATTTTTCCAACGATCTTTCTCTTTGTTAATTAGTTCTTGAACACTTTTATCAATTATTTTATTTTTCAATAATCTTATTTGTAAATCACTCCAAGTGTTCATATTAGTAATATGCTCACTACTTGTTTCATGTCTTTTAATTTTACCACTAAGATTTCTCCAATCATTAGTTCCTTGATTAGCTAATTGATTTGTACAAGATTCCGAATTAAACAACTTGCAACAAAAACAAAATACGCTATCTAATTCATTTGAATACACTAGCCATTTTCTATCATGTTTCTCCCCATTTGGTAAGGTTCGAGTGTAATATGTAGTAGAAAAATGCCTAGAGTTTCCATCTTTAGGAAATTCTGAATCATTATGTCTAATTGGACCATTTTCTACTAATAAATCTCTCAATCTTGAGTCAATATTTTTCCATTGAGCTGGATCATAAATATTTAAAAGGCCTATAATCAAGTGTTTCGTTAATATATTCATTTGCTTCTAAATTTTTTTCATGTTATTCATCAAAAGTAGGTATATTAAAATTTTGACCATCATTCGGTATATTTTCATTAGTATCTTTTGATTGACTATCATTAAGATTATTTTCATTGGTATCTTTCGATTAACTATCGTAAGTTGGTATATTACACTTTTGACTATCATTCTGAATATCCTCATTAGTATCTTTTGATTGATTAGCATTAGAATTACTTTTATTGTTATATTTCAATTGACTATTGTAAGGATTATTTTCATTTGTATCTTTTGATGGTATTATTGTATTATCTTCTAACTCTTTAGAATGAATTTTTTGTTCATTTGTTGAACTATCACCTAATTTTTCTGTGATATTTTGTTTATTACTGGTAACAAATTTTTCAAGAACTCCCTTTTGGGATTCAATCAATTTTTTATTTATTTTATTTTATTTTTAAGTTTTTGATGCCCAGATTCATATTTTCGAGGAGCCATATAGTGAAAAAAAAAAAATAACTTTACAACCAAAAAACAAATAACAGCCAAAACAACATGTAACAATACTACAATAGTACCTAACTAACAAGTAAAATTTAATAAAATTAAAATAGAAAAGTATAGAACAATAGAACCTGATTACGCTGATTTATCCTAATATCTACTGATCTACATAAGATTAATACATGAACAATGAATATCACAAATTCACAATTTATTAAATCTTAATTTACAAACCTTAATTGTAAAGAAAAAAAAAATTTATTCAGGAGGCTAAAGATTGATATTATTACCTATTTATGTGTTGAATCCAAATTTTGTAGAAGATTTCAAGACCCAAATCCTCAAATTTGAAGCCAAGAACAAATAAAAAATATATAATATTTATTGCCTATTGTAGATTTGTAGTGAGAGAAATAAATCTTTTTAGAAAGAGAAAGTGAGAGGTGTGCGTATGAAGAGAGGAAGAGAGAGCAATACGTAAAGAGAGACAACGAGAGCAGTACGTAGAGAGAGAGACACTAAAAACAAAAGTCTGGACCACTGGTAGGTCTTAGGAGAGAGAAAAGTGGAGAAATTGAAGAGTAGAGAAAGAGACGTTGAGGGAGTTGAGTTGTCACGTGTGTACAGAGAGAGAAAAAAAAAACTTGTACAATTGATTGAATTGAATCCTGTGCAGTAGCAGTCGGCTGGAAAAAAAAAAAATTTATTTTGTATTTTAATGACTAAAAGTGAGCTTATGTCGTTGAGGGAGATGAGGTGTCATGTGTGTATAGAGAGAGAAAAAAAAAATCTTCTGTTGTTCTGCAATTGAAACCTGTGTAGCAACAGCCGGCTAGAAAAAAAAAATTTATTGAGTATTTTAATGACCAAAACAGGCTTATATAAATGGGCTTTTAAAATTTTGGGGTCTTCCCAATTTTGGGGGCCTCAAGCCACTGCTTAAATGGTTTTATGGGTGGGCCGGCCTGCGATCGAGATTAATAGTTGTTGTTGTTGTTTTTTTTTTTTTCATCACGGCAATCAAAAGAAATAATCAATTTTTTTTTACCTTTTTTTTTAATATATCTTTTTCTGGAAGATCGAGATTAAAAGTTGTTTTTTGTAACTTTTCATCTCTGTCAGCCACGTATCATTGCTGGTGTAATAGTTGACTGCCGAGATTGAATTTTTTTTTTTTTTTTTTTATAACTTTTCAATCTTGGTCGTCCAACCAGATATATTAAAATATATATATATATATATATTGATGACCAAAATGAAAAGTTGAAAAAACAACTTTTAATCTCACCCATACACCTATCCCTAAAGTTGAATACCTCATTCAATAATTGTTTTTTAGGCGATATGCAGGAATCAATAGAAATAGAAAAAACTAAATCCCTTATGATAGGCCAATAGAGTGAATAAATCAAATATTTCCTAAAATCTATCTTATAAATTAAAATCGTAGTGTAAAGTAAATAGATTAAATAACAATACAGAGTTTCAACTATTCCACGAAATCTCAATCTCTGTCTCGATCCAAATTCTTGTACCAAATAATTTTGACGTCGTATACTGTCACGCTTTGCACTGTACACTTTACATTTACACTGCCGCTTTTATTCATCAGCCTCACCATTGTCATGTCATGGATAAGATAGGGATTTACTTATTTATTTTATCGTTTCGGGGAAATAAATGGCAGAGACACAGATTGCCATAACGTGTGAAATAATTTCACTCTTGTATACGATTGTGATTTGTGAATGTTAAGAGTGCAACACGATTATCACCCTCTGGACCCTTTGATACGCAAATGCGATTACGAAAAGTTGGACTTTTAGATTAACCAATTGAAAGCCATTTGGTTCTCATGCGCAATGTAACATATTTTACAATGTCATTGACTCATTGCTGATTGAAGCTCCAAGTTGAGCTTAGTACGATCAGGGGATATGAAAATAACCTGAAATATAATATAATGAGTAAGATTTGGTAATTACATTGAGCTTATGTACAGTATAATCGTTGGTCCAAGTAGCAAACATATATGTACTCAACATGTCATACATGGTACGCATATTCCAATTAAATTCCAAGGAATTGTATCAGAAAAGGTGTTGTCCCTTCAACTTATTAGTAAGGACAGGCATGAGATGAGAATCCAAATTCCAACATGAAAAGAATCCAAACTCCATTGCGTTCTTTGCAATAATTGGATCAATAATAAAAACAAAATTGAAAAGGCAGTTTAACCATGTGATAGAATCTGAGAGGCAGAGTACTATATGATCTTTATCTGAGACAGAGTGGTACTGATTTTAGGAATATAAAAAGGAGACTCAACTTTCAAGGCAGTCACGTGAGATTGCCCTCTATTACATGCATTGTCTTGCTCACCTCTATTTGTTTGGGCATACAAGGTAACATGTGATGTAATTAATGCAACCACCAAACATGCGTTATATTTAAATTCATAAATATTGTGTTGTTGTATCTTATAATCTCCATTTTTCACACGATTTGGGGGAGGTTGGAAGACACGGTTCGAGATGACAAGACAGGGTGTGGATCAAACCAATCCAACATTAGTGGGCTTAAAGCCTAGGTACTATATCAGAATTTTACCTACTAACTAAATAATGATATTTCCTATCATGATACAAGTAACATACTTGAGAAGCAAGAATGATTATTTGTTCCTCTCTCTTTTCTACTGTTTTGTTGTTTTAACACCTTCCTTCCTATACGTGTTTTGAAAGCTTGGAGGCTAGACACTTTTATCTTGTCATTGATTAATGAAAGTTTTGGGTTTAAAAAAAAATAATGATGATCATTTTTAAAAAGGGTATATAATCAGAATTGTTCAATAACAAATCAAACTAAGGTTCAATTAAAAAAAAATACAATTCACTCCCTTAAAGTTTGAGATAATTTTGATTTTGTCCACTTTTGAAATTTGGATACATACCACTAATGTTAGGTAGTGTTTAGAAATGCATTTCTGTCCATATCTGTTAATGAGGTGACGATTAAGTGCCACTTTAACTCCAAACAACGTAGTTTTGATATATTTAAAACCATGTCGTTTTATTTAAGTCGATAAAAAATTGTATTTGCACCCTTTCAAGTTTTGGTTAATTTTGATTTCCACTAAAATTTCAAATTTTTTATTTGTATCCCTGAACGTTAGGTATGGTTTAGAATTGGAAAACTACTACATTTTGAGTTTTGTTGGCAATCATCATCTCATTAACGGATATGAAAATAATGACCTTTTCTCAACATTACTTAACATACCTTAGGAGTACAAATCCAAAAATTGAAGGCTAAAATATACGTTTAGTCCCTAAAATTAGCATCAATTTCTATTTTAGTCACTAAAATTGGCATTAGGTTCGTCATGTGACTAATTATAAGTGTATTTAAATTACTAACATAGTTTAGTTTAAGTGAAATTATATTACCAAAGTTTATGAAAAATTAAAATATTACTCCAATAAAACCAAATTATAAAAAAATTCAAGATATCTAAAAGGTATTTATTATTTATTTTCAATTATTTTATAATCTATTATAATCTTTGTCAACGTCATCGTGTAACTTAAAATATTTGTTTTTATTTTTTTATTAAACTATAATTATATTGTTAAAATATATTTTAAATTTACATATAATTCTTGATTAAATCGTATAATAGTCTAACTCATTGAAAATCTCAACAAGACTAAGATAAAGTTGACATTTCAGATTTTAATCATCATACGGTGGATTACCATGAAACAAAATTCTATTTCACTTATTCACCAAAAAAAAGAAAGAAAGAAAAAAAAAAACAAGATAATTATTATCAATTGAGTTATTTTGGTATAACATTTATTTTGCGAACTCTTTTCCTGCGAACATATGTAAGAGCATTCACACCCGGATAGGTAAACAACTCTGTTAGCAAAAATAACTACTATTGTAGCTAAAATTCACACAAAACATCCTCCCATCCGGTCTTCTATTGTTGCTCAAAAAATTACATGATGCTACAGTACTCGGTATCAATACCGAGTACTGTTTAACATGTAAATCAATTTTTGTGTGTTTTTTTATTCGTTCTCTCCCTCATCTCCCTCGCACTCTCTCGCTCTTGCTCTCGCCGTTTCACACAGAAACACTCTCTCTCCTTTCCCTCGCACTCACTAGCTCACTGCCACCGGTGTGATTGGTGGCTCACTGTGGCTGTTGGTAATGGGTTGAAGTTTTGAGTTGTGGGTTTGGCGGTGGCTATGGGTCTGTGGTCAACCGGTGGTGGCTCTGTGTAGTGTGTGTGGTTGAAGGAGTTAAGCTCCGTGGGTTTGTGGGTATGGGTTTCCGGCGTGGGTTTGTGGGTATGGGTTTCCGGCGTGGGTTTGTGGTGGCTCCGTGATTGTGGGTTTGTGGGTATGGTTTTCCGGCTATGATTTGTGGTTGTGGTTGCTGTAATTTTTTGTGGTGGAAGTGATTTTTGGTTGTGGGTTTGTGGTGGTGGGTTTGTGGGTATGGGTTATTTGTGATGGGGTTGTAGTGGGTTTGTGGTGGCTGTAATTTTTGGTTGTGGGTTGCCGGTGGCTTTGTGAAAATATGAAGTGTTTTTGTTCACCGGAGCCGTGGAAGTGGGAAGTTTTTGTTCACCGGAGCCGTGGTAGTAGGATGTGAGAGGTGACAGAAAGAGGGATATGAGAGATTGTTTTCTTTAAAAAAAAAAAAATTAAAAGATTATTTTAATAGGATGTCTTGTAAAATAGAGAATGAGATGTGAGGAGTATGTAAAAGTGGATATGTAAAATAAAAAAGTAGGTATTTTGAATAGGTAAAATAGATTTTTTTTTGCATTTCCGGATGTGAATGCTCTAAGAATGTAGTTAGTATACTTAGTACTCAATTTACATAAATGATAAATCTCATGAATGTTTAATGTAATTTTTTTTTTTTTGTTTGTGATTGATGGTAGTAAATTTTGTAATATTCATTAACAAAAGATAACATAATAGCAACCATATATTCATAAATCATAATCCCTTAAGCTGGCAAAATATCATTCCCAGAGGCTTACTTTGTTATATGTGGTTATTTTCATCATAATTACATCAACATGCGTTACACGCTAAAGTTTGTGCAGTCGAAGTCCACTTTTGAGTCTTGAACGTGATTTGAGCATATCATATTCATATGTCCTTTCATTAGACCCAACTACTTCAACTTTCATGATTTTCCAGGCTTCATCCCCACCCGTGGACCATGAGTAAGTCGTTGGATTTTATCCAAACTAAAAGAATATATATTTTTTATTATAATTTATTGAAGTGATAAATTGTAGTTGATACAATAATATTTCATATAAATCAATTACTTCGTGTAGTGATGATGGACAGGGGTGGATCCACCTTGTGATCAGGGTGGACACCCCACACCTTCAAATTAATATATATATTATATATATAAATATATATATATATAATGGGTTTATGGAGTTCTCCTTAATTTGGTTCTAAATATTTAATTTTCTAGATATATAAATATATCAAAATTACTAAAAAACAAAAACCCCAAAAGTCCCCAAAAAAAAGAAAAAAAAAAGAAAAGCCAAAAGTATCCTAAAAATTAAATTTCTGGCTCTGCCCCTGGTGACGGAATGAAACTTGTGTGAATCTATCGACTAGTTAGAGCCGGTGTCACATGGAAAAGTAAAGGGAAAGATGAACTTGTTGAAACAACTAGTGTTTGCCCGGATGCTACCTCAATTGTTGTCGGCTCGCCCTTCGCTCTGCGGTCATTAATACTTAATCTAAAATCAATTTTATATAGACTCACTCACGGTGCCATGCCACTCCAAAAATTATGATTTTTATTTTATTTTTATAGTTTTACTTGTAGCTGAACTGATATTTATTGATATTTTTAACATAGACATCAAACTTCAAAATTTCCATAATCCATACTCCAACTATCGAGTTATTAAAAAAAAAAATTATATCTATAAAAACTTTATTTTTTTTAAAGTAATACTACAATAGTACAGTCACAAAATATTTCACAATAATTGCTTATTAGTTTTTATTTGTACTCACCTTTGATATCACTTTATTATACAATTTAACATATAAAAAATTATGAATTTTGTGTGTAAAATTTTAAGTAGCACTAAAGTTATTTATATTATTATTTATTTTTGTATGTGAATTACTTGTAGAAACGTTAGAAATGGACTTTGTGAACCATAAATCAAAAGTTAATAAAAGTCAAAGGTATGTACATGAGAGACTGCTATTGCCAATTGGACGGAGCAGGAAACTGCCCCCTTTAACACGTAACGGCATTACATTATCCATAAATAACTACCCCATTGTACTTGTTTTTCTCGAAAAAAAAAATAAAAATCAAAGTACTAATACCAACAATAAAAGAGAGACAAAGACAGGAAGGTTGGTTTGTTGTTGCAGTTGATGATGTTGGCTATTGTTGCCGTTGTTAAAATCTTAAAATAGGAACAAAATCTGTAGGCCCCTCCACACCTTCCTAACCCACTCCAAGCTGTTATTGTTTTGTTCCAATCCCACAGTTGGAATTTTTCTTAGGAGGATTTGGTCCCCACTTTCCCTCCTCCTCTCTATCTCTGTGTGTGTGTGTCTCTGTCTTTGTTCACAGAAGACGCGTGTTCATCATCAAGTTCTTCTGATCTCTTTGTGTTCTTGCACAAAGAGAGAAAGTTGTTAAAGTTCACAGAGATCTGGGAGCTCATGTCAAGGTATAGTAGAGAATGTTTTATTTTAGTTTGTTTTGGCATTTGTTAATGTTACATTTGTCAAATTTTTGGAGAATTTGATCTTTGGTCAGTGTAAATGTGAAGATCTTTCTATTTTGGCATCTGGGGTTGCACCATTTGTTGGGTTAGAGTATTTAATTGGTGGAAAGTTGACGTTTTTTTCTTTCTATTTCTTTCACATTAATGTGCTTGTTAATGGGGTCAATTGGTCTTGTTTATTGTGGATCTGTACCGGAAATTCAAACTTACTATTAAAGTTTTTGACTTTTTTGGAGGACTACATTTCTTGGGTTTGTTGTTGTTTCCTTGTACAATTTGATGTACTATCAACTTTCTTTGTTTAAATGCAAGTATTAATTCTTTCACTTGTCACACATTGACTCTTTTGATTTGCAGTAGGGATATGGAATTCTATTCATTTGAACTCATGTGGGTCTAAAATTTCGTACTTTGCTTTGTTTATCTAAAGGTGAACGAGTAGATAATGGGGAAGAGAGGGGGCTGGTTTTCTGCTGTGAAGAAAGCTCTTGGTGCTGAACCCAAGGAAAAGAAAGACCAGGTTTGGATGGTTATATCTATATATATATGTGTGTGTGTGTGTGTGAGATTTATTTTCTTTTAGACCAAAGAACAAACTTTTGTGTTGTCTTTTGCAATTAGAGTTGTTTCCAATTATTTCAACAGAGATTAGAATATAATGAAAAACTAATTTACACTTGTTTTGATCAGAAAACCCATAAACCAAAGAGGAACTGGTTTGGGAAGTCGAAGAAATCAGCTCCAATTCCATCATTTGAAGAAGAAACTGCATTGACTATTTCTGCTCCTTCCCCTGCTATTCCTGCTCCTCCACCTCCCATTGATGATGTGACGTTAGCCGAAGCCGAGAATGAACAGAACAAGCATGCTTACTCCGTGGCAATTGCCACTGCTGTGGCTGCAGAGGCAGCTGTTGCAGCTGCTCAGGCTGCTGCAGAGGTTGTTCGTCTCACTACTGTTTCCCATTACTCTGGAAAATCAAATGAGGATATTGCCGCTATCACGATTCAGACTGCATTCAGAGGATACATGGTATGAATTCTTTTCATTTAAATGTCAAGTATTTGCATATATCAATTTCCAATTTAGAAACATAAATTCTTACATCATGATTTTATCTGAAAATTCGAGAATGAAATTGTATACGAGTTTGAATGCTTTTCAAGTTCTAGCGGATGTGGAGCAATTACATATGCATATTTGCATAATTTCTGATTGTTTAAAGTTGGTTGCCTTCTTTGATTGTTTGAAACAATGGCATATATATTTATGTAGGCATTATAAGTTCTTAAAAATATACCGAGTTTTATGTGTTCATTCAACTTGAGCAAAATTCAACATATTGCTTTTAATGGCTAAGGGCTTCTTTATGAATTGATATCCTTTTATTTATTTATTTATAAAAGGTTTCAAGCTTTTCGCATTCATTGTCTGCATTTATGTGTCAAATTCTACTCCAAATTTCAAGATTACCTTCCATATTGTCATCGAGTTTTCATTGCATTTAGAAAAATGCATTATTTTCAATTCAGGAAGCCAGTAGTTAGTGATTCCGAACATAACTTCTCCACAGTAACCCATTTGTAACAAATTTCCGTGTTTATGAAATGTTTTTTACTATTGGACCTCTCAGGCAAGGAGGGCATTGCGGGCTTTGAGGGGATTGGTGAGATTGAAATCATTGATACAAGGACAATCTGTCAAACGCCAAGCAGCTACCACATTAAAATGCATGCAGACTCTTGCTCGTGTGCAATCTCAGATTCGTGCAAGGAGAATTAGAATGTCAGAGGAGAACCAGGCTCTCCAGCGGCAGCTCCAACAGAAACATGAGAAAGAGCTTGAGAAGTTGAGAACTTCTGTAAGTGTATTCATCCTATGCCTTTTGCCTTTGTAACTGCAGGTCTATGTCTGTGTGAGAGGAGTTGTGCTTTTTCCAAAATACATGATTCAACTTTGCTTTGGCCAAAAAGAATTTGTCTTATGGCTTCTGTTTTGCTGGCCATTTTGATTATTCCATTATTTTGTTTGTGAATTTTCAGTATAATTGTGTTTTCTTTTCTTTTTTGGCTTGTATTTGAATTGATTCAAATTGTGTGGGATTTGGGTCAATTTTAGGCCAAGAAGAATTTGTCTTATGGCTTCTGTTTTGCTGGCCATTTTGATTATTCCATTATTTTGTTTGTGAATTTTCAGTATAATTGTGTTTTCTTTTCTTTTTTGGTTTGTATTTGAATTGATTAAAATTGTGCGGGATTGGGGCCAATTTTTAGGACTAAAATTATACTGCCCAATTTATTTGTCCCGATCTCACAGACTATGAAATGAGAGGCCATTCTTTTTTCTAATGACATCTAGAAGTTTTGGTTCATTGCTTTTTTCCACTATTTGATTTATTTTATTTTATTTTATAAGTTCCTTCATTTGAAATTCAATGCTTCAATATTTGTAATTTCTCCATCGTCTGTTCCATGCATGATGAATGTTTTAGCTTGGCCTTTCTCTTTCCTCTTAGACTCAATTGTATAATAAAAACTGTTCAATCTGTTACTTTTATTTATTTCCTTTTTATGATAAGATGTTTGTTCAGTGGATACCTTTTATTATGCCATATGTGGTATTCATTTTCGAAAAACTTTATGTGGTGGAAGCACGTGCTTAAGGCTTTTCTTTATATCTTTATCTAAAGGGAACTTCTCCATTATTGCGGTAAAGAAATGCATGTGTGGGTTTTTATTGTATTGCTTAAGAGTATTAAATACTTCTGCAACAGATGGGAGAAGACTGGAATGATAGCACTCAATCTAAGGAGCAAGTCGAAGCAAAAATGCAGAGCAGGCAAGAAGCTGCTATGCGAAGAGAAAGGGCATTGGCTTATTCATTCTCACATCAGGTAAGAAACTCTTCCCACTGGTTATATTCAAAATTTAAAAATTCAAACTTTGGCCGATGACTTTTCCTTCTGTTACATGTGTAACTTACAAATGAAAAGAAATCAAAATTGAATTTTGAAGCACATCAAGTTCTTTTGAAGTAACCAGTATGGGGGCACAGGTGATTATAAGTATTTTAAAATTTTAAGGCAACAAAGGACATAAAAATTACCAATATTGTGCAGTGTCTTGTCCTTCCTGCCTTTGTTTGTTCTCTCTCTTATTCTTGACTTCTAATTTTTAATACTCTTAAAGAAGTTGAGCTTACAATTTATAGGTTTTGAAGTTTTTTTTTGGCTGTCCTTGATAGTTTAAATGTTAATTTAAGAAATAGCTTCATATTTTCCAGAGTCTCATGCTTGAGGCAAAAGTTTATTGATGAGTTGTTGGGTACACACATGCATGCATAAAAGGCTTTGTAAGTCCCATGTAAAATCAGCACAGAATTAAGTTCACTTTGATAAAAATAACATCAAGATGCATATTTTTTTTTTTCCTTTTTTTGTTTCTTGGTAATAAAACTATCCCACCCAAGATGTATCAATTTATTTTCTCTGGTTGTAAAGGATCACTAAAGTTCTATCTGTTCATCTTATTCCTATAGAATGGCAAAGCTTTTGATCAAATAACATCAGGATGTATATATATTTTTTCTTGGTAATTTGACTCGCACACCCAAAATGTTTCAATTTATTTTCTTTTGTTGTTCCCTTAAAAAACAGTACCTCCTATTCATTTCATTGTATCCTTTTGCTTTACTGCCAAAAGCAGACAAACATGAGACTTTTTTTGGATTACCTAGATACTTCTCTGAATGCAGAGCTCATGTTCCATTTACACTCACTCATACTTGCTCTCTCCCAAAAAATTATTATTTTCCAATTTGGAATCGAACTATGTTATGGGAACTAAACCGGATGTTTATTTTTCCAACAGCAAATGTGGAAGAACTCTTCAAAATCTCCAAACTCAACATTTATGGATCCGAAACAATCCTCACTGGGGTTGGAGTTGGTTGGAGAGATGGATGGCAGCCCGGCCGTGGGAGAGCCGTAGTGCAGTGGATCAAAGTGACCGTGCCTCTGTAAAGAGTGCTGCAAGCCGTGCCATTTCTGTTGGAGAAATCACCAAAGCTTATTCTCGTCACGTTCTTAATCAGGATAAGCCTTCCCCTACTGGCCAAAAATCAAGCCGACCTCAAAGTCGCCAATCCCCTTCAACTCCCCCGTCGAAGGCCCCATCTTCATCGTCAGTAGTTGCAAGACGAATGACACAAAGTCCTAAGGGAAGTGGCTGGAGTGGGGATGATGAATCGAGGAGCATGCTTAGTGTCCAGTCAGAACGCTTCAGGAGGCATAGCATTGCAGGTTCATCAGTGAGAGATGACGAGAGCCTTGCAAGCTCACCTGCAGTTCCAAGTTACATGACACCAACAAAATCAGCAAAGCTTAAGTCCCGGCTGCAAAGTCCGCTAGGATCAGAGAAAAATGGGACACCAGATAAGGCATCGGCAGGTACTGTAAAAAAGCGTCTCTCATTCCCTGCTTCCCCAGTTGGATCAAGGAGGCATTCTAGTCCTGCTAGGACCAATGCTAGCTCTGTTAAGGACATTGGTGTGCATACTGAGGATCAAGTTAACAATGTTGGGACCAGGTAGTGCAAGATACATGAATGAAATTGTGAATTTAGGTAGAGTGAAAATGAAGAAGATTGAATAAAAGATGGGTTGGGATTTCAACCTTCATTTTCATCGTCTTCTTTTCCAAAGAGTGCTTATAGTCATAGATGCAAGGGAAGAAGAATATATAAAAGATGGTTACTATTGTTGTTCTCACTTGACATCTTTTTCTTCTTCTAAACAACTAATCTGGTTAGAGATGTTAATTATCCTGTATGAGATTGGTTTGGGGCTGATATAGTTTATGGTAACAAATTCTGATGTATTTGGTTGTGGTTGTGTGGGGATTGCTTTTCTTTATTCATTTTTTTTTTCTTTTTTTTTCTCTTGTTTATTCAGTGGGGGCTATTGAGATTGTGACCAGAATCTGGTGCACCATGTTCATAAACTGCTTTTTAGTTATGTTTTCCTTTCTTTATTTCTATTAAATGGAAGAAGTTTACTTCTTGTTGTAGATGCATATGTGCAAGTAATACCTCATTAAGGTGTCTAGAGCTGCCATAGTCTTTTTACAGATACTTTGTTTCAACTGGTAATCGTTCTAGAGAAAGTATGCTTTTTAAAATAAAAATTTCTGATGTGAGAAAACGATTTGAAAGTATGTGACAGATTTTGTGCTTAATTACATTGTGAACTTTCAATTTCTTCCAACATAGATGGAAAGCGTTATATTTTCTATCTCCACGTGTGATATTGTCAGCAACGAGCAGCTATAAGCTATAAGCCTATAACTCACATTCAGCAAAAAGAGAAACAAAGAAAGAAAGAAGAAGCTATAACCCCATCTTTAATAGGTTTGATTCTTGGTCCTTGAGAGAATTGCGCCTGCATATTTTTTTGGGCAATGAGGAGTGAAGAGGTATAGGTGCAGTATAAATATGAGGAGAATTCCAATTTAATAATAAGTTCATTAGGATGACAATATATTCACTATGAGGGGATGGTTCAAAAGAGTTGAGAAAGACAACTCGAAGATAGGTTTGGATGACCAAAGTCCCTCTGAATATGAAGTTAGCCCTGAGATTTTTTAGTGATCAATCATTCATTACATTTCTTCATGAATAAGACTCCTTTATATATAGGCATGGAAACCTTAGTTTCCTGCCTGAACACATTCTTGGTTTGAAGGACCTTGGGTGAAGGGAGACTGGACATCTTGCCTGAGATGTCAGATGGGAAAATGATGGCAATAGCCATGCTCGACTGATATCCCAAGGTGCATTAATTACGTTATACTTTGCATGGATATTTTAACTTCTTGAGAAGATCGGCATAGAGGACATTAAACACCGAAAATACCTAATGCGGCACATTTAATGCTCTATCAATCCTTTGAGGATCATTTAATGCTGAGAAGATCGTGTCTTCGTGTGAATATAATCGGTTAAATTATGCACGGTTGGTTCGATCGTAAGACTTATTATGATCGTGACCCCTACATTTATCATAAAGCTAAACAGGCTAAATCCAATAGAATACGACAACAATTATCATAAATTTATAACAACGACAATATATTCAACAAATAGCATCAATTTTGTAAAGAGCTTTACCTTTTTTCTTTTCTTCAAAAAATGTTTGGATCAAATGTCCGGCTTGAGTTTTATTTAGGGCTTAAAAACGAGGCGAGCTTGAAATACTCGTATCCGCACAATTTCGGCCCGCTTGCTTAAAAGCCCAAACCATGAAAGTGGTGTAGCCGTTGGTTAGTTCTAGAAGGACACGTACGCAGTAGAGTACTAATAGTAACCGGACCGAACCGGACAGAGATTGTTCCACCGAAATAAACCAACACCAAGCTCATCGCCTTCAATCTCACTGAATACCTTCTGCATTTCACGGCGACATGGTAAGCAAATATCATCTCCCTCCTCCACCGCTTTCATTATTTCGTAAACCTTGTTCTAAACCCATTTTTTATTTATTATTATTTGTTAAAATGATTGACTTGATTGTGTAAATTAGAGCTTTGTTTGGACCCCTTTCTGTGTTATTAATTTTTATTGATATTTTTTTTTTTTTTTGGTTTTTGTATGCTTCAATGGACAGTGTTTTAGGAAAGTGACGATGGGGATTTTGGGGTTAGGGGTTTAGTGTTTGAATAAAGAAAAAGAAAAGTAATGAAAGATTAAAAATTTTAGTTTTGAGGGGTCTTTTGGGCTTGTACAAATAGTTTGATGATATTAGTATTATAGACTATAACACTAGTCAAAAAGAGTGATTTGATTCAAGTCGAGAGAATGAAAAGAGGTAAAAATGAAAGACTGAGATTAGTCTGTTGATGATCCATAGCTAGCTGACCCCATAGTTTTGGGACAAAGGCTTTGTTGTTATTATTGTGGTTATTATTTGAGCCTCTTGTTTGTTAATATACAAATCTTTGTGGTTCATGTATTGGTACATAATGGGGCTCTTAAGAAGCTGGTGTCTTTTTTGCAATTCATACAGTATATTATTTTTTTCAGTGAAATGGAAGAAATGCTCCTTTTGTCATGATGTGAAGCAGGGTCTTTGGATGAACTGAAGCTGTGCCAATTTGGAAGGAGTTAAACCTGAACTTGTTTAATTATGTTTTGAGTCGTGTAAAGAAACGTTGGTTCTATTAGTTGGAACTTAGGGTTTTTGTATTGCTGTTGTCTAGAACTAATGGGTTCTTGATGTCCCTTGATGTACATCAGGCAACACCGTTTCTAGCTGGGCTTGCAATAGCTGCTGCTGCACTTGCTGGTAGATATGGGATCCAGACTTGGCATGCATTTAAGACACGTCCACCAAAACCCAGAATGCGCAGATTCTATGAAGGTGGTTTCCAGCCAACAATGACGAGAAGGGAAGCGGCTCTTATTCTTGGTATTAGGTAACAATCAATTCTTTCTTGAAAATAGATAATTATTTGTATTTAAGCAACTTCATTACCCATCTATAATTAAAGTTATGAAACTGAAAATGAACCGAGACCAAGTTTTGTTGTCATATTTTAAGTCTGATAATGCATTGTAGGATTTAGTTAATGAACAAGCACTCAGAGTGTCATTCACTTATCAAAAGAATTATAAAAACGGCATTCTTAGTGTCCCTGGCCTTCTTTTATGCTTACCTAGAGGCAAGTCCAAAAGGCTATTCTTTTGAAAGGTTCCCTACATTATAAAAAAACAAAAATTAATTAAATATCTCCACCCCCTTCTCTTCTTCTTTCCCTAAGAATATTTTTATAAGATCTGAAACCTATTGTTGAGAATAAGAGGGAAAAAAAGTGGTTACGTGGATCATGTCGAGTGCATTAAAAGTGAGATTAGAGAGTTGTAGTTGAGTGGTTGATGATGAAGGAAGATTGGAAAGGTCACTTTCTAAATGGATTGGTAAACACCAAGAAAAGTGGGTACTTGGATCAAGTGAGTGCTTTAAAGTGGAGTTAGAGTTGTAGTAATGGGGTAAGGACTAACAAGAAAAGTCATGATTTGGGCAGACAGCGGTTGTACCCAAGTGGAAAGCATGGGGTGGGGATTTGATTCCATTGCCTATTTGTGTTAATTATTATGATATTTGTTTGTCTTTGTGATTTTAGAGCACAAGATTTGATTTTTATTATCCTAAGTTTTTTGAGTTAGTTTCTGTGTGTGTGGATTTCTCTTTCTTTGTTTATAAAAAGTGAATTGGCTGTATATAATTCGGGATTTTTGAGTGCATGCTTTATGCACCTCAATCTTTTTGAATAAAACTTCTTACTTATAAAAAAAAAAAAAAAAAAAAAAAAAAAAAGTGAATTGGCTGTATATAATGTGACGGGATTTTTAGAAGAGATCCCTTACTTGAAAGGAGCAAACTTTGTTTTGTGTTTGCAAATTCCTAAGTTAATGTCACATAAAAATGCTTGTTGATGTTGACGGTCCTCCTCCATTATTGGTGGAGCTCCTCCATCGATGAGTGGTCTCATATTCCATCGCCTTGTGGAGCAGCGTTGCTGCCTTTACCTCTTGGGACTGGCCATGAGACATACATTTTTGTCACAATGATTTTTCTTTGTTTTGTTTATAAATTTCATTAGTTTTTACGCATGCCAATGATGAAATCTTCAATCAAAACACCATCTTTCGGGACTGAATGGCTTTTAAGCCTTGCTGATATTCTGCAATTCTGAGGCATTTTGTTAAAAATGTTATCTTTGTGAATTTATGATGTTTAATTTTGTGTTTTGTTCTGTTATTAATGTTTTCTGCTCTTGTAAACACAAGCTTGCAATGTCTTTGGACTCTGGCAGCTTACTCAGATCAATATGAGAAAACAGACATTGAAATGTCTTGGTTAATGATTTGCTTTTCAGTTTGTTTTTGTATCAAATTCAAGCATTATTCTCTCTCCCTCTCTCTTTGGTTTCCTATGACTGTGATTGTAAAACAAGTTTTGGCTGTTTCAAGGACCTAAATTATGTAATTGGTTTTATATCTGAGCTATGTCTCAATACTTGCTGGAGTTTTATATGAACTGCTTTATTCTGGGATAGTTGTGTTACATTGAGGATAGTTCAAGCAAAACAAGTGTGGCTTCTGGTTTTAAATCATTATGAAGTTTTACTTTTATGACTCAGCTACGCAATGTTCTTAGTTAATGCTGTTGATTTCATGTCATGTGTCAGTTTGTCTTTCTTTTGGCACCCTGTTATTTACTGTTTATACTATTTCTCCACAACCTAGTTGGATCTACCCATCATGTTATACATTTTCTTTATCTTCTACCTTTTATACTTTTAGTAAAACTATTGTTCATTTACATGGTTTAACAGAGAGAATGTAGCGGCGGACAAGGTCAAGGAAGCACATAGAAGAGTAATGGTTGCAAACCATCCTGATGCAGGTGGTAGCCATTATCTTGCTTCCAAAATTAATGAAGCCAAAGACGTGATGCTCGGTAAAACAAAGGGTAGCGGTTCTGCATTCTAATATTATTGGAAACTTCTTTGATTTTGCAATTCCCCACAAGTGAAAATTTTCATTTCATTTCATAATATTTATAGCTTACAAAAGAGTCATGCTTGCCCATGAAACTGTTGTGCCTTTTCTGAAGTTCAGAATTTGGTCTCAGTACTGCTTCTTGTCATTCCGTTGCTTCTTACAGTTTTACTAAAGAGTATGGAGTTAGACTTATCCCAATACATACATTAATTTTTCATGTTCCATAATGTGAGAGAAAATAAGTCAAATTCATAAAATACAGGTTGAATGCTCTTTTAATTGTTTACTTCCTAGTTAGAGCTTAATTGTAATTATTTATTTATTTTCTTTCTGAATAAACTATAAAGTGTGTGAAAAAATGTCACGTCTTATGTCTTCTGTGATGTATCATTTGAAGAGAATTTATTTTGTTTGGTTCCAGTATAATAATAAGCAAATGCATCATTGGGATACCGTCTTTGATTCATAATAAAGTAAATTATCACATAATAATTGTTCTTTTAGAGAAGCAACAACGACAATGACAATGGGCCCTAGAGAATATAACATGGGCTTGTAAGCAAGGACTAGTTCCAAAGGTGTAAGACATTTCATATGGGTTACGTTATCCATTATTAGTTGGTGCTACTGTTAATCTCATCTCTTGCAATCTTGAAAAGACAAAAGCATCGAAAACAATAAATAAGAAAAAAATAAATTAAAATTTAAAGATCTATGATTGGGCCTGCGAGGTGTGATTGATTATCCAAAATAATTTTAAGATTTGAAAGGAGCTACATGTGGTTGTTCAGTTAATGATTTTGCTACGTCATGTCTCAAATGAAAAAACATGTCTCGTAGGTTGGTTAGTTCAAAAACAAAGACCTCGTATTGTCATGTACTCATGTTTAGATCTGAAAGAGAATCTATGGCCAAAATACAAAGACCTCGGAAGAATTATTTTTCAAATTTATATCTCCAAAAATAATTAGAAAAAATAAAATAAAATAATTGTGTTACTGTTTGGTAGCTTTTTACACGTGTTAGCAGCACACGCCGCATGAACCCAACACGTAGCTAGTCAGATCCTGATCCCACCTATTTACTTTTCCCGTTTTCCGTTATATGTCACCAAGTAGCTTAACTTTTTCCCCAATATATGCCCACATTAATTACGAATCTTAATTATAAATATTTATCCCTTTGACTTTAAGAAATTGAAGTTTCATCTTACCTTACTTGAGATATCGAATTACTAAACATAATTTTTTTTTAATTTTTATTTTACCCAAAATAAGGTGAGAAATGAAGTTAATTTTCATAATTAAACTGAATTTCTTAATCTAAATTCAAAGATTTCATTACAAAAATTGGGGAATTAAATAGTGTTTTGGTATGTCCTTGGATTTCATACGATTAATCTTTACATTTGTTTGCTGAATAATGAACACAATCTGTACATAAACATTAAAACAAAATACAAAGAATTATAGACATCATAAATCGAAATACCCTCTTTGTAAACCCCGTTTCTGTTCCAGCACTTTGTTCTTTTTCCCTAGTACAAAAAACGAAGTAATTGCACTAAACAATCACAGCACGAATCCAAAGACACCCCAAGTGTCCCCAGTCCTACAAGGTCCCACGTCAGCTTTTATCCATTCAGTTCAGTCCCTCATTATCCAAAATAATAATTTTAAATAATAATTTTTCCATAAATAATAAATTTAAATAAAAAAAAAACAGACACAAAAATAGAAAAAAAGATAGGCCTTCCCTTTCTGCTACTTCTTCTTCTACTTCCTCTTGTGCGGCCATTCAATTTCTCTCGGTCTCAAATTTAAAAAACAAAACAAAAAACAAAAACACTCACAATGTTTTAAATTTTATACCACACAATTTCAATGTCTCAAAACTCAGATTCCATACTAATCTAACAGTCCGTACACCGTTATAAAAACTCTTTCTCATTTCTAAAGCTCAACGAAATGTACAGTTTCCCTCCAATTCCGTACAGTTAGGGTTTCTCGGGTCCTAGATTTTGTTTTTCCTATCGGATCTCACCCGCTCGGTCTTCACAACAATCGGGTTCAGCTCAGTAACTGTGATTTTTATGTTTTTCATTGATTGATTGAAGTTTTTTTTTTTTTTTAATAAAGAAAAAAAATTTATAGATTTTTATGATTTCTGTGATTTTGTGAATCGGTGCTGATCATATATAATTGTGGATATTGGATTGGGGAAAGTGGGTTTTAGGGTTATTGTTTAGTAATGGTGACAGCGAATGACCCAATCGAATCGTTTTTCAATTCGATTCAAGTAGTGAAAGAGGTGCTTTCGCCGCTCGAATTGGGGATTCGGAAAGCGGCGAAAGATTTTGAGCATTGCTGGGGTGGACCAAAGAGCAAAGGGGATAATAGAGTTGAATTGTTTGGTGGTGGTGGTGTTGATAGGAATGGTGGTAAAGTTGAGATCTTTGGTGTGAAGAAGAAGAATAATAGTAGTAATGGTCAGTGTGTTGTTGTTGGTAGTGATGAGAAGAAGAAAGGGTTGTCGATTAAGGTTCCGATTAAGGCGTTTTTGGGAATGTTTTCGCAGAATTCGGGAAATGGGAATCGAGCTGAGGTGCTCAATAGAGGGTTGAAGGAGAAAGAGAGGGGTAAGGAGGATGTTGGGACTTGTACGAATTGCTTGCAGTTTGCAGTTACTTGGTCTTTGTTGGTTAACAATTTTGTTCAGGCGCTTCCGAGCCCGTTTAAAACGGGTAAGAAGCGGTTTCAGAAGACTGGGGATGGAGAAAAGTTGTGTTTTTGTATGAAGCCTAAGGTTTCATGTGAAGTGAAACAAAGGGAATCGAAGGAACAATGTGTTGGGACTTTTGGGAATGAAGGAAAACATGTGTCACTTGAGTGTTTTATGGGTTTTATTTTCGATCAGTTAGCTCAGAATCTTCAAATGTTTGATCAGGGTGTGCAAGAAGATAGTCACAAGAGTTGTGATGATGCTTCTTTGCCTCCGACCCCTTCGTCTCATTTTGATCATTTGAGGGCACTCACTACTATTTTGGAAGGTCGAAAAGCAGATGTTAATGGGTTTTTGGGAAATTTGAGGTTTGCTAGAGTGGGAGGTGTGCCTTCGGGTGTAGTTGGAGTAACTTCTTCGGAAGATGAAGAGGGCGATGATGGTGTTACAGCTGGGAACAGGGAAGAAACTGGAGGCATTTCTCCACAGAAGCTGGCCAGTGGTATACTTAGTATTCCTCTATCGAATGTGGAGCGCTTGAGATCCACATTATCCACAGTTTCATTGACAGAACTAATTGAGCTTGTACCACAGTTGGGGCGTACTTCTACAGATTATCCTGACAAGAAGAAACTATTCTCTGTCCAGGATTTCTTTAGATACACAGAAGCTGAAGGTATGATAATTTCAAGTAGCCTAAAAATGAATGTTGATTCGAATTTGGTTTCACATTTGTTTCTGTGGGATATAAATTCATGATGGAAGTGTGTTCATGCTGATAGATGGGTCATCAGGTTGTTGTAATTGTAAAATAATAAAGCTATATTATGGAAGACTCTACATAATATATGCTGAATGATGGTGATATGTCTAGCAATTCTCATGGAAGGTGGAAACCTAGAAAAAAGAAAAAGGTTGCCATGCATTTTTTTGGAAAGATGAAGAATTTTTATTTAAAATTGCAAGAACATTAGTATTTGGGATGTTTTAAAATTAGATTTCCATAATCTTACATATTCTAAATGAAGCTTTGAACTTGACTGCAGTTTTAGAGAACAAGTTTGTTGCATGTAGTAATATATTCCCTGTCTGTTGTATTTCTCATATCACCTATTAATCAACCGCCAAATATTCATCACGATTTGATATGTTTATATATGTATAGATGCCTATGGCGTTTTATGTTTAGAGGTCAATATCTTCTACATTATAATTTTATGTAACATACTCTGGTTGCATTAATCAGTGACATCATACCAAAGGGGAGGACGCACCAATTGATGTTAACGTGTTGATAAGCTGATCTGATAAAATTTAATTTTCATAATCTCCAATTCATTTTTTATGTTTGCTGTGCTGAATATAGATTTTTTCTAGATGCTTAGGCCCTTGTTTCCCAAATATATCTTTGACCTTGAATTCAATGTATATGAGCACATGCACATTGCTAAATTGTTGATAATGTTGATAGTAACTCACTCACTGTTTGATAAAAAACAAAAAACTCACTCACACTGTTACTCCCTTTTCTGGTGGATGAGATTTGGAGTTTTGTCAGGACAATGGTAGCTGATATATAGGAAAGGTGTTCTAATGCGAAGGAAAGGTGTTTTAATGCGAAAAAGACCAAATGGGGAGCAAAAAAGATTATTTGAAGGACTTCTCAAATAGTACTAATGGTCCATACTACTTTATCAATACTAGTTTTACTTATATACCAAAAAACTTTATTAATACCATTTTGAAAATACAGTTCATGCATCTATGGCTCTACATTCCCTTTTCTTATGAAAGAATACTCCACAGCTTTGTAAATACCAGCTGCTCCCTTTAAGATGATTACGGATTATTAAGCACATCCACCCACATATTTATCCACTTGATAAAACTGCTGCTTTATTTTCAACCTGATTTGTGAGACTTTTACTTGTCCAAAGTGTTGTTTCCTTTCTAATAGCTTCAGCGCAGGAAAAATTCTCATCATAACAAGACTCTTATATCATTCCACCTATGTATTATTTTCTAAGAATTAGAAATTTTTTGTAGTGGAGAGCAATAAATAAATAGTTATTACGTTAAATTTTTTGGAGAATAGTGCATCAATCATCCAAATAATGGCACTCTTGATGACATATTCCATAGACAGAATTGGCACCCCCTTAGGTTCTCAGCAAAATTGATTATTAAATTCTGGTTACATGAAATGAAACAATACTCCTTTAGACAAAAAAAAAATCTCCTTAGTTGCACACCAGTGAGTGGTTTAATATTCCAAGTGTTCCCATCCCTATCTTTATTTTATTTGATAATGTCTGTTATCTTTTCAACTACCGTTTCATGACTTCCTTGAATTTGTAAAAGCAAATAGAGCTGTTCTGTTCCTATCATTTTTAGAACGAATATAATGGTTTGTACCTGCTGCCTTCTATTTTCTGATTGTTGGCAGATTGTGTAATGCTAATTAGGATTCTTACCATTTCACTTATGGAGAGTCCATTTCATGATTAAGATTTTTTATTTTTTATATTTGTATTTAATAATATGCATGCCGTTATTTCATTTAAAATTTTAAATGAATGTGGCACCCACATACAACTTTAGATTTGTAAAATTTAATCTGGACCTTGAAATGGAGGATCCTGGTCTGTGTAATGCAAGAGAGCAAATAGGACCACAATTAGTATGAATTATTAATGACAATTATTAAAGCATCATTCTTTCCTATTTAAGAAGCTAATAAACTTCTTTCTTTTTTGATTTGAAATTGATTAACAATTTTAGTTTAAACTTATTAAAAAATATTTTAGAAGATAATATTTTGTTAATGCAAGTTGGCTGGTAATAAATCATGAGAGGACAAGGTTAAATATATGAAAGTGCTTAATATAGTTCAAGAGAAATGATAAGCTATTGTTTTGGAAACAATCAAATTATTTGTATGGAAGAAATTAACACAAAAGAAAATTAATATTAATAAAAAACTTTTAAGCATCCTGTTTGTCCGATTATTGTAGAAAAAAATGAAAGATAAACAGTAATAAAGAATACATCATGATGTAGTATTTTTTTCTACTTTAGTTAAACGCGTTCTTCATAAGAAGGATAGTTGCATGGTTGTCTAGCTGTATATGAAAGGAAAATATTTGTTATGTTTTGGTGAATTTCCTAGATTAAATTTAGGAAACGACAAATAAATAAATGTTAGGTTGTTTCTTAATTGCACATTGTCTGGGTTTGAGTGGTAGGATATCTGATTTCATTTGAAAAACTTTCAAGAGGATTGATGTCATTTTCAGTTTTGGGTGACAACAAACTCATGAATTTCTTTTGTTCTTACCTTAGTGGGCTGATGCATATACCATTCCTTTGATTGCACAACTAGCTAGTCTCAAATAGATGCTTGATGTTTAAAGTAAACATCTAAGAAAATTATTTACACTTGAGGGACAAAAAATGAAAATCTATTATGAGGGGTCATTTCCAACATTTATTTCCAATTGTTGCTGCATGGAACATGGGTCATTATGGATCATGTGTGTGTGTGTAATTACCTAAAAAGAAAATTTAATGTGTAGTAATAATTGTAACACTGACTTTGATCATCACCAAATACAGGCTTTGGATTAGTAATGAATTATCATATTCGATAGTCATGTGCTTATCAACACCCTTTTTTTTTTTTTCTTTTTTTTATTACATATACAAAAAAAAAAAAAGAAAAAGAATAGTCATCTGCTAGGTTATATTCTAATACATTCCTGACTACCGTCAGGCTCTTTTGCATATGCATTATCTGAAAAGAAAACATTTCTTCCGATTTTAAGCTGTACCTTCTTACAGGAAGGAGGTTCTTTGAGGAGTTGGATAGGGATGGTGATGGCCAAGTAAATTTGGAAGATCTTGAAGTTGCATTTAGAAGGAGAAAATTGCCACGAAGATATGCTAATGACTTTATGTGCCGCACTAGAAGTCACATATTTTCAAAGTCGTTTGGTTGGAAACAGTTTTTGTCCTTGATGGAGCAGAAGGAACCAACCATTCTTCGTGCTTATACTTCTCTCTGTCTGAGCAAGTCTGGTACACTGCAAAAGAGTGAAATATTGGCATCGCTAAAAAATGCAGGGCTTCCAGCAAATGAAGACAATGCTGTTGCCATGATGCGATTTCTGAATGCAGACACAGAAGGACCTATTTCTTATGGACATTTCCGGAACTTTATGCTTCTCCTCCCCTCTGATCGACTTCAAGATGACCCTCGGTAAGATGAATTTGCTCATTTCAAAAGAGATTTTAGCTCAGGTTCAGATGTATTTTTTGTTGTATTTCCTTTGGTTCAAGCAGAAGTATGAATTGGTTTTCAAATCGTTTGTTTGATTTAGTTACTCATGAAGTTTTGTAATATATGCTCTTTTCTTTTCTTGGTGCTTGAAATGGTAACGGTTTAATTATTATTTTTACTGAGTAATACGTTGGAGAAAGAAATTATGGAATGAGATTAGGGACATTGCATAGAAAATTAAATGGTCATAGATGGGACGAGTGCTTCACAAATTACTAGGTTCTAGCTGATACTAACTCCTTTTTTTACACATGCAGGAGTATCTGGTTTGAAGCTGCAACTGTTGTTGCTGTTGCACCGCCGGTGGAAATACCAGCTGGAAGTGTTCTAAGATCTGGAAGTGTTCTAAGATCTGCATTGGCAGGAGGCCTTTCTTGTGCACTTTCATGTTCTTTAATGCACCCTGTCGATACAATAAAGGCAAATTCTTTTGCTTAATGATTTTGTAGTCATGCATCAGCACTTCTAATAATTGTGTAGTCGTGTACTCTATATTTTATTTTAAGGACTAATCCATGTGTACTTGCATTTATTAGTCTATGCTTGGTGATGATCTTGTTATATCTTCCTATCTTAAAATGATTGTATTTTGGGTTTTTCAGACTCGGGTACAAGCATCAACACTGACCTTCCCTGAAATCATTTCAAAGCTTCCACAGATTGGAGTTCGAGGGGTATACAGGGGTTCAATCCCTGCAATTCTTGGACAATTTTCAAGGTTATCTCTATTTCTTCTCTCTCTCTCTCTCCCCCCCCCCCCCCCCCCCCCCCCTGTAGTCATATTTCTCGTTCTTTTGGCTAATTTGTTCGCTTGACATTGCAGCCATGGTCTGCGAACTGGAATATTTGAAGCAAGCAAACTTCTTTTAATAAATGTTGCTCCAACTCTCCCAGACATCCAGGTAATGGTTTTTTCCTTACTGTTTGGGTATTAGTGAATTTTCTATTTACTCTCCAATTTTATTTTTGTCTTATATGTTCCTTGGATGCTGTTTGAAAAAATAGAAAATTAGGATAGGCAACATGCTCCATTCTGTATGATAATGACAGGATGGTTTGCTTAAGCATGAGAGATATCAACAGTATCTGTGTTTATTTTGGCTTTCAGTCCCCAATTGAGAGTCTTACTGAGGTTGATTAACTCATTCTAGTTTCCCATTGTCATTAATTTTTTATCTGTACCTATTGAAACATATCAGGGGGTTTGCGCTTTGATCTAGTTGTTTTACTTCTTAATTGTCTTAACTATGTGTGGTTTTGTGGTGTTTCACTAAACCCTGATGGCAATTCTTATCCCAGTTTGAATCTCTTTCAGGAGCCTGGTTTGTCTCGTAAAGCAAAAGCAAATATCCTATAGCTATCTTACTAAATTAACCTTTGAAGGGATTATATATTTACATTGCTTGAGATTTTTCATTACTGGAAGCACGTCTTGGTACTAGCTCCACATGCATCTTCAATTTATGTGGATGTTATTTATGCTGTCAAAATTATTTGCTTATTTAAAGTTAAGGAGCTCTTCTACTCTCCTTCCTTCAAAAGTTAGCTTCCATGTCCTGAAATGTTGATGCACATTGAAAATGGCGTCCATGCCGTCATCATGCTGCTTTGACATTCTGTTTTGTAGTATTGGTTGCAAGCTCTCTGTCTGTCTCTGTGTGTGCATGCATTTGAGGAACATAAACAAGAATTGGATTTTAAGAATGTTATAGCCCTCTTTACTGTCAAGCATATCTTTGGATGAGGAATTCAAATTTATGTGAGAGGTGATTGATTAATTTTTATTTTTTATTTTTAAAAAAGATTCTGATATGTTGATTCTGTTTTAATGCACAAAGGGGAAAACAAGTAATTGTATTTGCATGTTGTGCAGGTCCAATCCCTAGCATCATTCTGCAGCACATTTTTGGGGACAGCAGTGCGAATCCCTTGCGAGGTGTTGAAACAGCGGTTGCAGGCTGGCCTTTTTGACAATGTAGGGGAGGCTATTGTTGGGACTTGGCAACAAGATGGCCTTAAAGGCTTTTTTCGTGGGACTGGTGCAACTCTTTGTCGGGAGGTTCCATTCTATGTGGCTGGCATGGGGCTTTATGCTGAATCCAAAAAGGTGTGGAGTTTAGTCATAGATGATCCTTTTTATTTACATGCAAAGTTATGATGGGGGTCACAAGTGTCCAGTGTTAACTGCTATCCAGATTTTTCTAAAAATTCTTCAACAACAATAACAACTCCTTTGTCCTAAAATCATGTTTCTAAATATACACAAGTTCAAGTAATTTTTTAGTTTCATTTTTTTGGGTGTAAAAGACATAGCTGAATGGTATGCTTGGATGAAAGTATTAAATATGTTGTTATGTTGACTATCATCTTTGTCTCCATCTGCTTTTTTAAAGGTTGCCCAGCAACTTCTGGGGCGAGATCTGGAGCCCTGGGAAACAATTACTGTTGGAGCTTTATCTGGTGGGCTAGCTGCTGTTGTCACTACACCCTTTGATGTGATGAAGACTAGAATGATGACTGCTCAAGGTCGATCCGTATCAATGTCAATGGTAGCCTTCTCTATACTCCGCCATGAGGGACCCCTGGGCTTATTTAAAGGAGCAGTACCCAGGTTCTTCTGGATTGCTCCCTTGGGAGCCATGAACTTTGCAGGGTATGAGCTTGCAAGGAAGGCCATGGACAAAAATGAGAACTAGCAATTGACCAGGTGTCTCAGAAGAAGGTGGCGAGTACTGGATAAAGTTTTGAAGTAAGAACACTAGTATACAGCCTTAGGGTTTTCATGTGTTAATGCTGCTGGAAATTTTTAAGCTTTTTCCCAGTTAGTAGCTGCATGCCCTTCAATTTCCATTTGCCGACATCTCTGACTTTTTGCAGTCACAGTTTCTTTACTTGTTTCAAACTTTTTTGCCTGCTAGATGGCGGCGCACAAACATCTGTGCCATTTTGGTATCTTGCTTACAGTTTTTTAGCAACTTTGTACATTTCATGTGCAGTTAATCTCTTCCCAACCCGCTTTTTTTGTTCAGTTATCTACACATTCAAGTGTACGTAGCTCTCTTTTTGAACTTTATTTGACGATTCTATGTATCCGCTAAACATGCATGTAAGAGGGTTTTAGTTGATGCATGGAGTTTAAAATTTCAAAGAAGCAGCGTCACTATCTTGTAAGATGATGACACTTACAAACATTATTGTTATTTGTAGGTAATGTTGCTGGGTTGCTTGTTTTGTCATTCATATCCTTCTTTTCATCTTTCTATTTTTGTTTTATATTCTAGGCCTAGTGGTTGGTCGATTGTCACTAGAAAATGGTGATGGTGTTGCTAGCAATATCGGGTTCTTAACTTCTTACCATAACTAGCTATGCCCCAATGCCAGAGGACTAGGCACTATCAACAATCTCGCAGTTTCATGTCCTTAATAGTAAGATAATTTTTTTTTTTTGACTAGTACCTTAAAGAGCATATTCATGTTTGATCATTCCCCCTCTACCCTTGAGCTCTGACTATATATATTTTAAAAAAATCTTAAGGTCTTTAGGTTGCTGTCATATTGGGTTTTTAAGAAAGTAATTTTTAAGGTTATTTTACTCATAATTGTTGTAAATTATGAAAGAGAGATGAGGGGTCATAGAAGGGATGAGCTTTCGTGGATATGAGAAATTTTCATTGGACTATAGACCCCAGAGAGAGAGAGAGAGAGGCCATGGGCTTAGATTTGGAGCCCACGCCACGAGTCACGACCTTTGCTTGACAAACCATCAAATTCCACAATTGAGTCATAGATTTTATGGATGGGAAAATGTGATGATGGCTAGTTTTGGTGATGGTAGCTGGTACGATAGAAATTCCAATATGAAAATGGGTTTGGCTATAAAACGAGCTCTGCCTTGGCAAAGAAGAAGAGAAAGAAAGGAAAAGAAGAAAGAATAAAGAGGCAAGATGAGAATTTCACTAATAGGTAAAGTCAATATGTGAGAACTTTGATTTTGTTTTAAGGATCAAGTGGTGATCTTATAGTGGGATGTAAAAAAAAAAAAAAAAAAAAAAATTAAGGATAAAATAATCATTTTATCACTCAATTAAGGGTGAAAACACCATCCTCTTCTAGCCCTAATTCCAATTGAAATAATGAAGAAAAACACAATCAACTCTCACTGGATTGCGCAGAATTGTTATGTATTATATTCCCGGATTTCCCCTTTCTCTTCTCACCCTAATTCTATTTAATGATTGAAGACAAACACATTCCAAAATAGAAGTCTCCCTTTCCCTAGAAATTACAAGAATTAAAAGCGACTTCTAAGAACTATACTTTGAAACTATAAATACAATGCGTCTACTGAGTAGAGACATTTTTGCCACACTCAAATCCACAACTTACTAAAATTACAAGTTGTGAATGGTTAAATATCACTATCATTAGGTCAGGTCAAACCCTAAACCGTTGACCCGTTTGCTTTTATTGAATTTCTTCATTAAACAAAAGGTGTGTATCCCTGAACTTTTCCTTATAAATATTCCACTGATTAAATGTTATAAGGCCAGAGTAACCACACAGTAATGATCCCAGAATAACCAAGAAACTGTTTTTCAGCATCCTAATGGTCAGATAAGATGGAAAACACAATAATGTGGATGATTTACCAGGACTATACTTGAATCATTATGTAGTAATAGAGATGAAAGGAAAACATGATACTTATTAATGCTTGTGGATTCAAATCCTGCTTTTATATGAATTAAAAAGGAGATCTCTGGGGCGGTACAAAGAAAATCCAATTTCTGACATGGTTTTGCTGAAGCTTAAATCTTCAAACCAAAAGCAACCAGATTACACTGAAGACAATATCGTTATATTTATTATTCAACAACGATGGGACAGGAAAAATTTGGGAAATTCCACCAAACTGCGACAACTTGGTGCTAGAATAAGCAAAGGTGATCAATAGCCCCAGTAGTCATTACGAATTTCGTCATCAAACTTCTTCTTCAGCTCAGGATGCTTCTCAAAGTATTCATTTGCCGTCATGGTGCTAATCTTTTTCTGTTGAGATAAATGAAGGACAGTAAGAATTCATAAAATTCTGTGACACTGAAAATGTACAGAATAATTCTTTTCAATTACCTTCATCTCTTTTACTTCAGCGATTTCCTTCTCCAAACGCTCAGACTCCTTGAAGGACTTCTCTTCTGCTTCTTTCAATTCCACCAACTGTACAAGTCAACATATATGCATATCAGATGGTACAATTAGAGAGAGAGAGATGGAGGGAGTAAACTATTGATCTAGTGTTAGCTCTCACCAATGCATCAAATTTAGGCTTGTATTGAGGAGTGACAGTGTCTACATACTTGGGGATCTCAATGCCTGCAAATTAGAAACAAAAAAGAAAAGAAAAAAAGTGGACATATGTTTAAGTAGAAACTTAAGAAAACTGAAAACCGAATTTAAAAAAGTAAATCAAGGAGATTCCAAGCAGGGGGACGTGGAGTAAGACTGCATCCAGTTGGAAAAATCATTAAAATTCATTCATTCTTGCTATTTGGTATTTGAAACCATTTTTTTTTTATAAGTAAAATAAATAAGGATCAAGTTGAGGTAGGGGAGACACCACTAGGCTACTGTCCAGTGGATTATTTGGTATTTGAAACCATACAAGTAAAAGAATTACAAATCAAATTCCTGCTTCCTATAGGTTGACAAGCTAGACACACTCTGCATTCAGCAAATCCCTTAAGAAAAATTAGTCTCTAGGTAGAACTAGAGCTAACTTGAGAGTTTGACGCATCTAATGGTTTACTTGGCATGATTTCTTGTTTTGATAATTAATCAGTTTTATTGATAGAAAAAATGCACCAAGTACACTAGGCATACACTTGGAGGAAGTTTACTTGGCATGATATTGTGACAACCAACAGTACTGGTCAATCCCACTAATCAAAAAATTTAATTGTGCTTAAGAAGGGTTCTTTGGGTATCCTGGCAGTGATAATCAGCATTAGAACGAATTTTCTTTGTGAATGAACTTGGCCTATTAATGCAGAAGCATGAGCTGGAGGGAGGCAATTTGGACTAATAAAGAAAAACAAATGAAAGAACTGGTTAAGAACCATATAGTCTACTAGGTAAAGAAGGGTCCAAATGGAATGCTAAAAGTGAGCATAATCTGTTCATGGAATGGGATTAAGTGATCAACAAAAGAAGGAAAAAGGACCTAAAATGAGTCATGTAGGGTTCATAACCTAAGACCGGAACGGATGGTTTGTGTCTGAAAGTTGGGATGATATATTTTGGATTTGATTGGCAATTATAGTAGGATATATATATTATTGGTAAGTTACACACACCACCTAGTCGGTCTTGAACCAAAGGCCTCACCCTCTTGCATCCCATTATTATGGGAGGAAGAAGTGTGAGTTGAGCTATAGCTCATTTGTGGCAATTACAGTAGGACAATGAAGAGACATGGAAAGATACTGCAACAGAATCATCTCATCAGAACGATGCGGCCATCATATGCAAATAGGTCAACCCAAAGCAGAAACCAATGCAAAATACAGATACAATTTCACACAGTGCACCTTGATTATTAAGGAATTAAGGACCCAAAGGATGATGCAACTATAAGAACATAAGGTAACTCCACGGAACTAACATATGGGGTGTGCATTCACCAATAAGTTAGAAAACATACTGTCATAAGCCTCCTTGTACATATCCACCAAGCGTGACCCGATTCCTTTTCTATAATATTCCCAATCTACGGGTTCAGGTTCCTGCACAAAGTGAAGATCAATGATTCAAGATTAACAGCTAGTAAGGTCAAAAAGCAAGCTAAAAATACTAGTCTCATCTACAAATATTTATCTCCACAAAGCAACTTTTGTTATATAAAGCCACACAAAAAAAGTTCATTTGAGTTCTCTTTACGTCATATTTTCCAAGCATGTTGCCCATCTGAAATATGCATCGTTAAAATAATGAAATTGCAGTTTTTTATTACATTAAGTAACTATCAGCTAAACAAAACAACTCAATCAAGCTAAACAGCTGCATTATTATCTTTGATGCCAAACAATGAAAAACTTTGTGTTCCAAAAACCTACATTTCTAACCAACCAAACAGAACATCAAAAATAAAAATAAAAATCACTAAAACAGAAAAAGACCCAAAATTTTCTGCTTTAATTTCCTCAACTATCTTTTACAACACTAACCCATCAAAGATTATCCCTTTTCTCTCTTTTCTACCACAATCCACCTGATGACAACAAAGTAATTACAGAACCAAAGAAACCCATTTCAAAAAACCCACAAAAAGTTATCCACCAATCACCAAATCAACTAATCAAAGAAAACCCATGTCCTTCAATACAAAACAAAACAATCTCCAATGCATCAGAGGGAAAAAGAAAAAAAAAACATAGAAATGACGAAGAAAGATTTAAACTTGAAATCACAGAAATACCCAAAAAAAAAAAGGTGGTTTTTTTTGGACCTGGCTGAACTTGGTCTGGAGGGTGGAGTTGACCTCATCAAAGGCGCGTCGAAGAGTGGAGAATTCTTTGCGAGCCTCTTCGGAAACGATAAGCTTAGCCATCCCATCCCAGTCTATGTTCTTCGATGCTTTGAATGCCACATCCACCACTTTCTTTCCAGCTCCGCTCATTTTCTCAGCCGCTCAGTAAATTTGAGGGTTTTTAGATTAGAGACGCAATGTGACTGCCCAGTCCTAGATGCTGATTCCCCTTTTGTTGTTGATCCTGGAGGTGGTGGTAGTAGTGGTTGTGCTATGGTTGTGTACTGTGTTTGGGTTGGGTTTTGGCCTAAGAAGTTGGCTGAATAGGCCTAGCAAATTGTTAATTGAGTTCAGCCCAATTAGATTTTGATTTTTGGATTATGGGATGACGAGCTTAGGTTTGAGTTGGGCTGGACCATATTTGGAATAAGGAAATGAATATATAAAACAAACATAAATCCACCTATTACAAACTAGTAACAAACCCGATGCACGGAAAAACTATTGAAAATGAAATTCTGAAGAAACTATTGGCCCAAGTGGTGAAAGCTTTGGTCTTGGAAGTATGCTCCATTCAAGGTTCAAGGTTCAACCCTTCTTAAGTGCAAACAATTCCTTGGGACCACACCTCCTCGTGAAAAGTTAGCACCCTGATTTGTGTAGGGAAACTTCTGAGGGTGCGGTGTACGGATTTCGTGGGATTAGTCGAGATGGCGGAAGGTGGCCCAGATACCCAAGGTTATAAAAAAAACACGTGTAATAATGGTTCACATATTAATATTGTGCTCTTTTAAGATTCTTTTTTTTAGCATAATTACGATATCTGTTGGGTTGTTTGTTTTATTATATCATTGTTCAATTTATTTAATTTAAATGATATCTTGCAAAATAGTTACAACTAGTTGGTAACCTGTGCAACGCACGAGAAAGTTTAACATAATATGATTTTTCTCTCTTTTATTTTTTGTATAAATGTAAAAATTGATAATCGTGATATTTATTAAAAGACATTTATTATTATTGTGTTTATATATAGAATATATTCTATTATTATACATTTATTATGATTGTGTTTATATATATAGAACAATATATTCTTTCTATTAAAAAAAATATGATGCATCAACATTCTAATGGAAGGTTTAATTATATAATAAAATTTAAATTCAATTAGAAAATATATATTAAAATAATGATGTGTAAAATTGTGAGAACTCAAAAGCTTATGTGGCGCAATATTATGAGGTGAACCAAAAGTAAAAAAAAAATTTGATTTTACATTATAGTATAGATTACTATATTATTAAGCTCATTTACTCATTCCAAGCATTTTAGGAATTTAAGCAAAATTTCATACTAAACTATAATGATATGATGATTGAAACAATTTTCAACTTACACCACTATCTCAAACTACAAATTTAAATAGACATATTTAATAGAGGAAGAGAAAGAAACCAGATTTTTTAGATCTTATTTTCAATAGCATACTGTGCATGGGTTTACAACTAGTTTCCTATAATTTTATCTCAATTATTTCATTATCTTACGTTCAAAGCTATAATTATTTCATTATCGTACACATCTTGTGTTCTTGGTTTGCTTTTCGGTACTTCCTATGCCCGTTGGGTTTGAGCATGATTTTAAAAACTGGATCGGAGAGAGAAACAGAAAGGAGAGTGGTTCCCGTATCATTGGTTCAACCGGGATCCGATCGGTGGTCGAACCGGTGATGTCATAAATAATTTAATTAATAATTTTTAATTATATAAATGTTTTTTTAAATTATATTTTTTATTCTTTTTTTTTTCATATCTTATATTTAAAAAGATAATAATAAATAACCAAATGTAACCAAACAATGTTTTGAAAGTATAATGTACTATCGAAGAAGTAGCAAACACACAAACGTTGTAGTGGGTAAGTTTCAGTGCTACAATTAATTTCTTAAAGTAGTAAAAAGTACTTTAGTCAGACTTTCCAAAAATAACCACCTCCTTTATTAATGTTTACTTTTGAATTTATAGTACACAGTACTTTGTACTTTGTTCCCTTTCCCCAATGTGGGACAATTCTTTATTCAATAAAGTACAATAAAGTACAAAGATTCTATTGACAAGTACTATATTCTATGTGCTTTAGGCTTTGGGCCGAGCTTTACACTTTGACTTTTGATACGGCCTGGGCCGAGCTTTGTGCTTTGGCCTCTGCAATAGGTTTGGGCCGAGCTTCATACTTTGGCTTCTGATAAGAGCTTGGGCCGAGTTTTATACTTTACCCCCTGATACAGGCTTGGGCCGACCTTGATACTTTAGCCTCTATCGTGGGCTTGGGCCGACCTTTACATTTTATCCCTTGATATGGGCTATTCATTTATGGGCCTATTTTAGATTTAGATTTCCCCACCTCCAATTGCCCCTCAAATCTTTACTCTTTATTGAAGAGAAGGATTTGACCGAAACAGTGGAGAAATATACAGTACTTATTCACAGCTTTAAACGAAGTTCGGTCAGGAATAGGGTTTGGTTTACGGATTCATAACTCGGTTGTTATCCCTGGACGGTTCGGTCCGGAACATTTATGATAAGGAAGCAGTGACTTCCAAATCGATGTTGCGTTTATTGGATGATGGACAAGGGATAGGGATAAATTAATTCGATATTATCTCGACAGCATCCGTAAGCCATAATTAAGGAAGGACGTTTGGCGTTCCCTAAGTTATCTCGTTTTTAATGCTTTATTGCGATTAGGACGACGTTTGGATTTCCCGAGGATGCTTTGTCTCCAAGGATGTAGTGCAAACCGGAAGAATCATTTTTCCTCGCTATTATTTTTTGTTTATTTTTCTTTTTCTTGCAGGTTTCTTACCGGCCCGTGACTGGTTGACTTCCGGTTGCCTGTCGTCACTTTGGCAGTATATAAGAGAGCGAGACCCCACATTACACTTTTACCTTTTAAAACACTATTCTTTGCCTCCAGTCGTGAGCTTTTTTACTGTTTTGACTTTGGTTTCTTCTGTTCCAGCTCACTTGTACTCAAAGCACAAGTAAAAACATGCCTATCCAAAAGAGGATCGTAGACATACGATCGGTGCTTGAAGAGCGTGCCCCAGAGTTGCCGCGAGTTCCTAATGCTCCCCGTGCTTCCGGATTCCCCGAGGGAGAATCTGTTGTAAAAAAGAGAAAGAAGGGGGAAGAGGAAGCCGAAGTAGCCGAAAAGCAGCAGGTACCTATCAACATCGAACCCACGACCAAGCCCTCATCGAAAAAGGGTAAAAGTAAAGACAGCCGAACTCTCCAAAAGGCCGTCGGTCATGTTTCTCATAAACGCAAACACCAAAAAGAACAACCAGCGCCCTGGCAGTGTGAATTCTATGTGGATGGCCGACCGGTGAATGAAGATGATTCGGTCTGGAAAAGTAAAGACGTCCGCGGTGGGCAAATAGCTGATGCCCTTGGGAGCGCCCTTCTCCTTCCCAAAGACATGAAAAATTGGAAAGGAAATGACTCAACACATATGATCGAAAATCTGAAGCGTGACTCGGTCGTGGTGAGTTTCGTTTTACATCCTTTCTTTTGTTACGATAATCCGTCATTATTATTTACTCATTATGACGATTTTTTTTTTTTGTAGGCCGTCCAAGGGGTTTTCGAGGCCGGGTATCGACTAATAGAAGCCGAACGTCTTCTTAACGAATCTCTCGCTGAAAACGATAGGTTGCGTGAAGTCGAGAAGGCGGCGTCTGCTAGAATTCGGGAGGTCGAGAGTCAACACAAATCTGCCGAAGAAGGGCTTCAGAAGGCCGAATGCCAACTGGTGGAGATGTCGGCTAAGCTGGAACGAGAATGTGAACGTTCCAGTGGATTACAAGCGGAAATTGATAAACTTAAGGCCGAGTTGGCTGAAGCTCGGCAGGTGTCAAATGATGCTGAGAATGAAGCTCAGGCGACCTACGACCGGGGTTTTGCAGATGCTGCAGGGTCTTTGAGATTTCAAATGCGTAGGGAGTGTAATATTAATTTCCTGAAGGGGTGGGCGTTGGCTCTTGAACAAGCTGCGGTTGATGATGAGTCTGAGCTTTACGTCTTGGGCCGACGTTATCGACCCTATGATTCAGGAACCCCTGAGAATCTTGAAGAAACAAATGTTGAGGTTTTGGGAGATCGTGAAGCCTTTGACGGTCCTACGGTCATGGAAAACGCCGAAGTTTTTGATCATCAAGAGCGGGCCCAGACTGAAGAGGTTCAAGATATGGAGAAAGGTGTCTCTGATAAAGAAGATAATGTAGACGTGGATGATCAAGGGGGATCTGCCTATGATCCTTGAATGCATCTATGACTGCATTATACATTTCATTTCTCCATTGAAGCAAATCGCACCAAACAGACATATTATCCCATTCATTTGGGGTTCTCGGTCTTGGATTCGTAGGAATGTTTGTTGTGATCAGCATAAAGGTTTCCATGTACACCAACGACAGAACTTTTGGAAAGTTTGTTACTAACGAGGGGAAATGAACGTTGACCGAAGGGGTTCAAGAAAGGTGTCTCTGATAAAGAAGATAATGTAAAAATGGGTGACTAAGGGGGTTTGTCTATGTAATTGTCCCCTATTTTTTATTTTTTTATTTTTTTTTTTTTTAGAAAGGGGGAGAAGTGCTACGATGTAATTGATTGCCCCGTTTTGTTTATGGACAACTGCCTTTACTTTGTCATAGATCTGAATTGAGTTATATATGAGTGTTTTGTTTGTTTGTTTGTTTGTTTTTTGATAGAATTGAGATAAATGGATCAATACATGCCTCATACCGATCTTAAGGTCCTCGGTGGAAACGTTCGGTCTGATCAGAATGCTTCAACTAATGTAATCCACAGACCGTAGAGTTAATCACTAGATCGGTCAGCTTTTGAAGTGATTAATGAGAAGGCAGAGTTTCACCTTTTCGGTGTATAGGAGTGCTTTTATTAATGGAGATCCTGACGTTGGGGTCTTTTCGATTTTTGGCTATTAAATGAATGACGGCTGGCGTCATTTATTACGCCGTTCTGTGTTCCCTAGGCCATCAAATCATTATGAAGGCTTTTTGGGGGCCGAGAGAAGCTATTTCACTGGCTCTCTGATTTTTACCGGCCCATGACCGGCTAAGTCCCGGTCTCCTTAGTCCTTCAACTCTTGTATAAAAGGGGGAAGACCCCACTTCATTTTTACTCTTTACTTTCACTTCTAGAGATAAAAAACATCTCCTTCAGTCCTTTGAGTCTACCTTTCTTAACTCTTCTGTGCCGTCTTCACGTCAGTAAGTCTTTTTCTACTCTTGTATTTTCCTTCCGTCGTCCTAGTAGTATTCTTCGGTCCAAAAAACTTTTTTTTTTTTTTTACGTTATGGGTAAATTTGCCAAACTCGTAGATACCGAAGAGAAAATCGTAGAGTTTAAAAAACGTTATGGGATTCCTGAGGACGTACACATTCGGTACGTTCCTTACGGTGATCTTGCACTTGTCCTGAATCAAGACCTTGTGCTTCCCATGGTAGCAATAATCGAAGGAGGGGTTAGAATACCCATGCATACTTTCTTACTACAGTTTTTAGCTCATTTTAGACTAGCCCCCCTTCAGTGTGCCCCTAATGTTTTTAGGATAGTAATGGGGACGGCCGTTCTCATGGAGAAATTGGGCCTTGACCTCACTGTACATGATATAACATATGTATATAGTCTCCAAGCGACCGGTAGGGACCAATATACCCTTTTTGCCCGTAACGCTTATAGAAAACTGGTGACCGGGCTTCCGGACTCTAGCAAGGGCCGAGATGAAGATTTCTTGGTGTTCACGGGGAACTGGCAAAACCCCCATATTAATTGCTCTTTGAGGCCCGGTGTACCAGGTTTTAACTGTTTCATGTCTAACTGTTTCGCGTCTTTTATGCAATGCATTTTTATCTATTTTCGTTTGTCTTGACCGAATGTTTCTTTTTTCTTGTCAGATAAGGAATTTTACATCTAAGAAAGTAGAACTTGTGGAAAGGAGAACAGTCGAACACCTCCTACAAAAACCCTGTTTTATTGATTCGGGTGGTCGGCCTCGGGCGGCATCCGTCTTACTGGACTACGTGCCTTCATACAAATCTTTCCAGAAAGGTCCCATTGTAAAACATTTTAGACAGGAAGAGGTTTCGGTCGTGCGGCCTGGGAAGGATCAGGAGGACATCATCCAAGCGGTCCCCTTAACGGCTAGAAAAGGAGTACAAGTACCTCGGCTTGTACCACCTCTCAGCGATCCTAACTTCATTCCTTCTATTGAATCTTCGGAAGCCGGTCTTCCAATCATTCGGTTTCCGTCTATTTTTGACCCCGATCCTAAACCGACCGAAGAGATGCCGGTCCAACCAAGAACCGTCAGCATAGCGGATGTGCTTGGGACGTCGGCTCCAGAGACGTCGCGGACTTCACTATCTGCCTCTCCCCTACCTCTTCCCCCTGGATTTTCTCAAGGAGAAGGTGTTATGAGGAAGAAAAGGAAGAGAGGAACGGCGCAGGATGATGAAGGCTGCGTTCAGGAGGGGTCGTCTCCACCCCAACCTTCAAAGGCCAAGTCTCCAAAGAAGGCTAAGAGTAAGAATAACCGAGCTCTTCAAAAAGCCACGGGTCAAATTCCTCAAGGTCGTGTGGGTCAAGATGACTTGCAACAACCGTGGAGTTGCTCTTTCCTTCTTGAGAATCGATCGGTCGATAAGGGAGACTCGGTCCTCAAGAGCGGGAGAGGAGTTCGAGGAGGACAAGTGGCCGAAGCAGTTGGAAAAGCTCTCCTCCTTCCGGAAGACATGAAGGTCTGGCAGGAGAAGAGATCCAAATATATGTTGGAGAATCTCAAGCGTGATTCTATCCTGGTAAGTTTAGTACTTCAATGTTTCATTATGCATGTTACATGTGCCCTTTATCTTATTTAGACACACACTCCTTTTTACAATTTATCTTTTCTTTGCTTCTTTCTTAGGCCGTTCAAGGTATATTTGAAGCTGGCAACAGACTTTTGGAGACCGAGCGTCGCCTTAACTTGTCTACCGACGAGATCAAGCGCCTTAAGGATCTTGAGAGCTCGGCATCTGTAAGAATTCGTGCTGCTGAGAGTGCCCAAAAGAGTGCCGAAGCTGGTCTGCTAAATTTGCAGAATCAAGTGGCCGAGCTTCAGAGAAAGCTGGACGCTGAACATAAATCTGCCTCTCAAGTTCGAATTGAGAATAGCCAGCTTAAAGAGGCGCTGGCTGAGGCCGAAGTGAGGGCTGATAAGGGGGCTCAGGCTTATTATGACCAAGGTGTTAACCAAGGCATCCCAGGATCTAAGATATCAACTCAGAGGCGAGTGCAACAAGTATTTCGTCCAAGGATGGCACCAGGCCCTAGATAATGCCGGGGTTGATGACGACTCTGACTTATATGATTTGGCGTATTCACGTCAACCTTATGAGGTTCCTGTGCCAGAGGAGGGAAACGAGTTGGAGGCTGGTGAGGGTGCCGCTGGAGATCCGACAGTTCTTGGGTCCCCTGAAGCCTTAAGTGAGCCCGTGCTGGTTGATGACACTAAGGCGGCCGAGGATAGGCCTGATGATCAAATCCCTGCTGCTGAATCTCAAGAAGGAGAAGAGGGTTCGGACGTTGATGAGACCATTGACGTGGTAGATTAGTTTTAATATTTCACTTTTGAAATGTATTACGTTTGTATTCCCTGTTTCCTTCATAAGAAGGGGGGAATGATACAATTTGTTTTTGTGTTCCCTGTTTCCTTCATAAGAAGGGGGGAATGGTACAGCTAACCTTTGTGTTTTTATGAACTAGTGCCTTTTATGTGAATCTCATTTTTGCTTGAGCATGTTTTCTACTTATATCCTTGTATGCCGAATGTGTTTGTTTAACTTTTACTGAATTTTGAGTTGGTTTCTATTTTTGACTTGTTAGTTTTCTCGGACTATAGCTCTTGGAATCCCTTAGGTTGAGGAAAGCCAAAGTCGAGTTAGTTTTTCCAACTTTCTTTTCTTTAAGGAGCTCAGTATTTGGAAAGCTTGGTTTCGACCGAGGCCAAAGCCGGGTCGGTCGTTCCAACTTTTATCCTAATAGTCTTCTTGGGGTTTTTGCATTTAGGAACCCTCAGGTTTGACCGAAGTCTAATTATATTTTAAGCTTTTAACTTGCCAGTCCCCCTGGACCTCAGTGCTTGGGAACCTTTTCGGTTGACCGAAGCCTAAGTCAAGTTATTTTTAAGTTTTAACTTGCCAGTCCCCCTGGACCTCAGTGCTTGGGAACCTTTTCGGTTGACCAAAGCCTAAGTCAAGTTATTTTTAAGCTTTTAACTTGCCAGTCCCCCTGGACCTCAGTGCTTGGGAACCTTTTCGGTTGGCCAAAGCCTAAGTCAAGTTATTTTTAAGTTTTTAACTTGCCAGTCCCCCTGGACCTCAGTGCTTGGAAACCTTTCGGTTGGCCAAAGCCTAAGTCAAGTTATTTTTAAGTTTTTAACTTTAACTTGCCAGTCCCCCTGGACCTCAGTGCTTGGAAACCTTTTCGGTTGACCAAAGCCTAAGTCAAGTTATTTTTAAGCTTTTAACTTGCCAGTCCCCCTGGACCTCAGTGCTTGGAAACCTTTTCGGTTGGCCAAAGCCTAAGTCAAGTTATTTTTAAGCTTTTAACTTGCCAGTCCCCCTGGACCTCAGTGCTTGGAACCTTTTCGGTTGACCAAGCCTAACAAATTTTTAAACAATTTAACTTGCCAGTCCCCCTGGACCTCAGTGCTTGGAAACCTTTTCGGTTGGCCAAAGCCTAAGTCAAGTTTTTATTTTTAACTTGCCAGTCCCCCTGGACCTCAGTGCTTGGGAACCTTTTCGGTTGACCGAAGCCTAAGTCAAGTTATTTTTAAGTTTTTAACTTGCCAGTCCCCCTGGACCTCAGTGCTTGGAAACCTTTTCGGTTGGCCAAAGCCTAAGTCAAGTTATTTTTAAGTTTTTAACTTGCCAGTCCCCCTGGACCTCAGTGCTTGGAAACCTTTTCGGTTGGCCAAAGCCTAAGTCAAGTTATTTTTAAGTTTTTAACTTTTAACTTGCCAGTCCCCCTGGACCTCAGTGCTTGGAAACCTTTTCGGTTGGCCAAAGCCTAAGTCAAGTTATTTTTAAGTTTTTTAACTTGCCAGTCCCCCTGGACCTCAGTGCTTGGAAACCTTTTCGGTTGACCGAAGCCTAAGTCAAGTTATTTTTAACTTTTAACTTGCCAGTCCCCCTGGACCTCAGTGCTTGGGAACCTTTTCGGTTGGCCAAAAGCCTAAGTCAAGTTATTTTTAAGCTTTTAACTTTTAACTGTTTATGAACAAGGATAGTGAAGTGGTAGGGACACCAGATTTACCGTGGTTCGGCCAATGGGGCCTACGTCCACCTTTTGTTTTTCTTATTCATTATTAGTTTACAACAAACATCCATACCAAACTACCCCTTTTTTTTTTTTTTTTTTTTTTCGAAAGATATGAACTAATGGAAATACTTCCGAAGATTGCTGACATTCCATGGCCGAGGCAAGGGTAAAGAATTCAAGTCTTCTAGGTGATAGGCTCCTGTTCCTGTGACAAATCGCACCCTGTACGGTCCTTCCCAGTTTGGCCCCAGCTTACCGTCGGTCGGGTTCTTAGTGTTGCCCAAAACTTTTCTGAGGACCAGATCTCCTTGTTGAAAGGACCTTGGTCGAATGTTCTTGTTGTATCCCTTTTTCAGTTGCTGCTGGTAGGAGGCTAACCTGATCATTGCTTGTTCTCTTCTTTCTTCTAGTAAGTCTAGAGCTTGGGATTGAGCCATATCATTCCTTGTTGGTTCCCATTCCGATGTTCTGAGAGTGGGGAGTCCGATTTCTAATGGGATGACTGCTTCCGATCCATATACGCTAATGAGAATGGGGTCTCCCCTGTTGACCTCCGTGGGGTGGTTCTGAAAGTCCACAAGACATTAGGTAATTCTTCCACCCATCTTCCCTTGGCATCTTCCAGCCTTTTCTTGATTCCGTCTAACACGGTTTTGTTCGAGGCCTCGGCTTGGCCATTACTCTGAGGATATGGTGAACTGTACACGTTTTTTATACCGAGTTCTGAACAATACTTCGTGAAAGGTTTACTGGTGAACTGTGTCCCATTATCAGAGATGATAGTTTTGGGTATTCCGAACCTGGTTATAATATTCTTCCAGACGAACTTTGAATCTCTGTCTCTGATGTTTGCCAAGGTTCGGCCTCGACCCATTGGAAATAGTCTGTTGCCACAATCAACCATCGTCTATTACCTGTTGCTTAGGTAAGGGTCCGACCAGGTCCATGCCCCACTGTGCAAATGGCCAAGGACTTACTAATGGCTGCAGCTCTCCGGCTGGTTGATGAAGCGAATGTGAGAATCTTTGACATTTATCGCACTTTCTGACATAATCCACTGCGTCTTTCTGCATGTAGGGCCACCAATATCCCTGGGTAAGAGCTCGGTGTGCCAGAGATCTGCCCCCAGTATGACTTCCACAGATGCCTTCATGTATCTCGTATAGCAAATCCTCGATAACGTCAGGGTGAACGCATAAAAGATAGGGCCCCGAGAAGGACCGTCGGTAGAGCTTCAAGTCCTTTGACAACCAGAACCTCGCGGTTTTCCTTCTGATAATTTCGGCTTCCTTTTTCTGTTCCGGTAGAACGCCCTCTTTAAGGTAGGTGACATAGGGATCCATCCAACACGGCCCAACTGTAATAGCATTTATGTAGTTCGCAGGTTGATCGGTGCTGGGCGTTGTGAGGGTCTCAATTGGTATAAAACGTTTAAAATCTGCACTCAGAACAGATGCCAACGTTGCCAATGCATCCGCGTGATTGTTCAAGTTTCGACCGATCTGTTCGATTCTTACTGTTTCGAAATCGGTCATGGCCGTCTGAACTTTCAACAGATAGGCCGACATACGCTCATCCCGAGCCATGTACTCCCCGTTGATTTGACTTGCTACTAACAACGAATCGCAGTAGACGATCAGACGTCTGGCTCCCAACGTTTTTGCCGATTTCAATCCAGCCAGGACTGCTTCATATTCGGCCTCATTGAAGTTTTAAAATTAAGAAGTTTTAAAATTAAGACGAATCGATTGTTCAATCAATCACGGTTTCATCCGGCGTTATTATGACCACCCGGTTCCTGATCCTTTGGAATTGGAAGCTCCATCTACATACACCTTCCACCACCCTGTATGGTCGGGCGAGTCTTCTTGGGGTGTTGATTCGCCTAAGTTATTTGGTTCCGAGGTTGGTGCGAATTCTGCAACGAAATCGGCTAGCACTTGCCCCTTTATGGCGCCTCGCAGAATTTTACGCCCATTTCCAAATCTTGCTCCCCCATTTCCAAATCCGTCCCACTGTAAGTCGGCCTTTAAAACATGGCTTGCACGGTATGACCATAAACTGTGGCCGAAAATATTGTGGTAGCTTGTCGGCCGCAGTGATCAATGCTAGTTTCGACCTCCTAAAGTTTTGCTTTCTGCCTCCGTCATAGGCTTGCAAAATACGGACACTGAACTATCGGATTCGAATCAATACGGCACTACAGAAGCTCGGTCAGATACGGCCAAATACAGAAAAAGTGGTTCACCTGGTGTGGGGTTGGACAAGAGCAAAGGAAGAAAGATACCTCAGATCTTCAAAGGCCGAAACGCATTTGTCGTCCCATTTGAAAGTAGTGCTCTTTTTCAGGAGTTGAAAGAAGGGCTGGCATCTGTCAGCGGATCTTGAAATGAATCGGCTCAAGGCTGCGGTCATACCTGTTAGGCGTTGGACTTCTTTGTGAGTTCGTGGTGCTTTTAGTTCTTGGATGACCTTGATTTGATCTGGGTTTACCTCAATACCTCTATGTGATACCATGAACCTAGGAACTTTCCAGAGCCGACCCCAAATACGCATTTTGAAGCGTTCAATCGTAGTTTGTGCAGTCTTAATACCCGGAATGTCTCCGTCAAATCCTTTAAGTGGTCTTGAGACAACCTGCTTTTTACAACCATATCATCAATGTATATCTCCATTGTCTTCCCTATTTGATCTTTGAACATCTTAGTGACCATCCGTTGATATGTCGCGCCGGCGTTTTTTAGACCGAACGGCATTACTTTGTAGCAGTATATCCCCAGTGGGGTGATGAATGCGGTTTTTTCTCTGTCTTCGGCTGATAGGGCAATCTGATGGTACCCTTGGAAGGCGTCCAGAAAACTCATTCGGTCGTGCCCGGCTGTTGCGTCTACCAACTGATCGATCTTGGGTAAGGGGAAGGGGTCCTTTGGGCATGCTTGGTTGAGGTTTGTGAAGTCTACACATACTCTCCACTTCCCGTTTTTCTTTTTTACTACCACTGTGTTAGAGAGCCAAGTAGGATATTGGATTTCCCGTATTGCTCCAGCCTGCAATAGCTTCTCTACTTCCTTTTGTACTGCTTCTGCATGCACTGGAGCTGATCTCCTCGCCTTCTGTTGCACTGGTTTGGAGTGAGGATCTGTATTCAGCCGATGTTCGATGTAATTGGGATCTACACCTGGTACTTCGTAGGGATCCCAAGCGAATACGTCCACGTTGCCTACGAGGAAGTCTATGAGTTCGGTTCGGTTGCCTTGACTGAGCTCTCGGCCGATTTTGAAATACTTCTCTGGATCAGAAGAGAAAATCACCGTATCTAGTTCTTCACAGGACGAGTATGTCTCTGTGTGGGTATCCCTCGCCTTCTCTAACTGCTATAAACCCTTGGAGCATTGTGACACCATTTTCCCCTTTTTGTTTTGATTCTGGGGGATTCTGTTTGACCGCCGCCATGATGCACTGCTTGGAGGCAACTTGGTCGCCCTTAATCTCCATTATACCGAAATCTGTTGGGAAACGGAGTTTTTGATGGAAAGAGGAAGGCACGGCTTTCAACCTGTGCAGCCATCTTCGTCCCATAATTGCTGTGTAGGGGGACGGCACGTCTATTACCACAAATTCGGTTTCCAAACTGATTGGTCCGGTATGGACGTTCAATGTGATCCGTCCCATTGGCCGAATGCTTTCTCCTGAAAATCCAACTAGAGGTGCGTCGTAAGGTTCCAGGTCGGTCTGTTTGAGACCTAATCCGTGAAATAAGTCTGGGTACATTATTTCAGAACAAC
>OU015769.1:32388536-32424412 GCA_907173295.1 Fagus sylvatica
TTAATCTAGGAAATTCACCAAAACATAACAAATATTTTCCTTTCATATACAGCTAGACAACCATGCAACTATCCTTCTTATGAAGAACGCGTTTAACTAAAGTAGAAAAAAATACTACATCATGATGTATTCTTTATTACTGTTTATCTTTCATTTTGTTCTACAATAATCGGACAAACAGGATGCTTAAAAGTTTTTTATTAATATTAATTTTCTTTTGTGTTAATTTCTTCCATACAAATAATTTGATTGTTTCCAAAACAATAGCTTATCATTTCTCTTGAACTATATTAAGCACTTTCATATATTTAACCTTGTCCTCTCATGATTTATTACCAGCCAACTTGCATTAACAAAATATTATCTTCTAAAATATTTTTTAATAAGTTTAAACTAAAATTGTTAATCAATTTCAAATCAAAAAAGAAAGAAGTTTATTAGCTTCTTAAATAGGAAAGAATGATGCTTTAATAATTGTCATTAATAATTCATACTAATTGTGGTCCTATTTGCTCTCTTGCATTACACAGACCAGGATCCTCCATTTCAAGGTCCAGATTAAATTTTACAAATCTAAAGTTGTATGTGGGTGCCACATTATTTAAAATTTTAAATGAAATAACGGCATGCATATTATTAAATACAAATATAAAAAATAAAAAATCTTAATCATGAAATGGACTCTCCATAAGTGAAATGGTAAGAATCCTAATTAGCATTACACAATCTGCCAACAATCAGAAAATAGAAGGCAGCAGGTACAAACCATTATATTCGTTCTAAAAATGATAGGAACAGAACAGCTCTATTTGCTTTTACAAATTCAAGGAAGTCATGAAACGGTAGTTGAAAAGATAACAGACATTATCAAATAAAATAAAGATAGGGATGGGAACACTTGGAATATTAAACCACTCACTGGTGTGCAACTAAGGAGATTTTTTTTTTGTCTAAAGGAGTATTGTTTCATTTCATGTAACCAGAATTTAATAATCAATTTTGCTGAGAACCTAAGGGGGTGCCAATTCTGTCTATGGAATATGTCATCAAGAGTGCCATTATTTGGATGATTGATGCACTATTCTCCAAAAAATTTAACGTAATAACTATTTATTTATTGCTCTCCACTACAAAAAATTTCTAATTCTTAGAAAATAATACATAGGTGGAATGATATAAGAGTCTTGTTATGATGAGAATTTTTCCTGCGCTGAAGCTATTAGAAAGGAAACAACACTTTGGACAAGTAAAAGTCTCACAAATCAGGTTGAAAATAAAGCAGCAGTTTTATCAAGTGGATAAATATGTGGGTGGATGTGCTTAATAATCCGTAATCATCTTAAAGGGAGCAGCTGGTATTTACAAAGCTGTGGAGTATTCTTTCATAAGAAAAGGGAATGTAGAGCCATAGATGCATGAACTGTATTTTCAAAATGGTATTAATAAAGTTTTTTGGTATATAAGTAAAACTAGTATTGATAAAGTAGTATGGACCATTAGTACTATTTGAGAAGTCCTTCAAATAATCTTTTTTGCTCCCCATTTGGTCTTTTTCGCATTAAAACACCTTTCCTTCGCATTAGAACACCTTTCCTATATATCAGCTACCATTGTCCTGACAAAACTCCAAATCTCATCCACCAGAAAAGGGAGTAACAGTGTGAGTGAGTTTTTTGTTTTTTATCAAACAGTGAGTGAGTTACTATCAACATTATCAACAATTTAGCAATGTGCATGTGCTCATATACATTGAATTCAAGGTCAAAGATATATTTGGGAAACAAGGGCCTAAGCATCTAGAAAAAATCTATATTCAGCACAGCAAACATAAAAAATGAATTGGAGATTATGAAAATTAAATTTTATCAGATCAGCTTATCAACACGTTAACATCAATTGGTGCGTCCTCCCCTTTGGTATGATGTCACTGATTAATGCAACCAGAGTATGTTACATAAAATTATAATGTAGAAGATATTGACCTCTAAACATAAAACGCCATAGGCATCTATACATATATAAACATATCAAATCGTGATGAATATTTGGCGGTTGATTAATAGGTGATATGAGAAATACAACAGACAGGGAATATATTACTACATGCAACAAACTTGTTCTCTAAAACTGCAGTCAAGTTCAAAGCTTCATTTAGAATATGTAAGATTATGGAAATCTAATTTTAAAACATCCCAAATACTAATGTTCTTGCAATTTTAAATAAAAATTCTTCATCTTTCCAAAAAAATGCATGGCAACCTTTTTCTTTTTTCTAGGTTTCCACCTTCCATGAGAATTGCTAGACATATCACCATCATTCAGCATATATTATGTAGAGTCTTCCATAATATAGCTTTATTATTTTACAATTACAACAACCTGATGACCCATCTATCAGCATGAACACACTTCCATCATGAATTTATATCCCACAGAAACAAATGTGAAACCAAATTCGAATCAACATTCATTTTTAGGCTACTTGAAATTATCATACCTTCAGCTTCTGTGTATCTAAAGAAATCCTGGACAGAGAATAGTTTCTTCTTGTCAGGATAATCTGTAGAAGTACGCCCCAACTGTGGTACAAGCTCAATTAGTTCTGTCAATGAAACTGTGGATAATGTGGATCTCAAGCGCTCCACATTCGATAGAGGAATACTAAGTATACCACTGGCCAGCTTCTGTGGAGAAATGCCTCCAGTTTCTTCCCTGTTCCCAGCTGTAACACCATCATCGCCCTCTTCATCTTCCGAAGAAGTTACTCCAACTACACCCGAAGGCACACCTCCCACTCTAGCAAACCTCAAATTTCCCAAAAACCCATTAACATCTGCTTTTCGACCTTCCAAAATAGTAGTGAGTGCCCTCAAATGATCAAAATGAGACGAAGGGGTCGGAGGCAAAGAAGCATCATCACAACTCTTGTGACTATCTTCTTGCACACCCTGATCAAACATTTGAAGATTCTGAGCTAACTGATCGAAAATAAAACCCATAAAACACTCAAGTGACACATGTTTTCCTTCATTCCCAAAAGTCCCAACACATTGTTCCTTCGATTCCCTTTGTTTCACTTCACATGAAACCTTAGGCTTCATACAAAAACACAACTTTTCTCCATCCCCAGTCTTCTGAAACCGCTTCTTACCCGTTTTAAACGGGCTCGGAAGCGCCTGAACAAAATTGTTAACCAACAAAGACCAAGTAACTGCAAACTGCAAGCAATTCGTACAAGTCCCAACATCCTCCTTACCCCTCTCTTTCTCCTTCAACCCTCTATTGAGCACCTCAGCTCGATTCCCATTTCCCGAATTCTGCGAAAACATTCCCAAAAACGCCTTAATCGGAACCTTAATCGACAACCCTTTCTTCTTCTCATCACTACCAACAACAACACACTGACCATTACTACTATTATTCTTCTTCTTCACACCAAAGATCTCAACTTTACCACCATTCCTATCAACACCACCACCACCAAACAATTCAACTCTATTATCCCCTTTGCTCTTTGGTCCACCCCAGCAATGCTCAAAATCTTTCGCCGCTTTCCGAATCCCCAATTCGAGCGGCGAAAGCACCTCTTTCACTACTTGAATCGAATTGAAAAACGATTCGATTGGGTCATTCGCTGTCACCATTACTAAACAATAACCCTAAAACCCACTTTCCCCAATCCAATATCCACAATTATATATGATCAGCACCGATTCACAAAATCACAGAAATCATAAAAATCTATAAATTTTTTTTCTTTATTAAAAAAAAAAAAAACTTCAATCAATCAATGAAAAACATAAAAATCACAGTTACTGAGCTGAACCCGATTGTTGTGAAGACCGAGCGGGTGAGATCCGATAGGAAAAACAAAATCTAGGACCCGAGAAACCCTAACTGTACGGAATTGGAGGGAAACTGTACATTTCGTTGAGCTTTAGAAATGAGAAAGAGTTTTTATAACGGTGTACGGACTGTTAGATTAGTATGGAATCTGAGTTTTGAGACATTGAAATTGTGTGGTATAAAATTTAAAACATTGTGAGTGTTTTTGTTTTTTGTTTTGTTTTTTAAATTTGAGACCGAGAGAAATTGAATGGCCGCACAAGAGGAAGTAGAAGAAGAAGTAGCAGAAAGGGAAGGCCTATCTTTTTTTCTATTTTTGTGTCTGTTTTTTTTTTATTTAAATTTATTATTTATGGAAAAATTATTATTTAAAATTATTATTTTGGATAATGAGGGACTGAACTGAATGGATAAAAGCTGACGTGGGACCTTGTAGGACTGGGGACACTTGGGGTGTCTTTGGATTCGTGCTGTGATTGTTTAGTGCAATTACTTCGTTTTTTGTACTAGGGAAAAAGAACAAAGTGCTGGAACAGAAACGGGGTTTACAAAGAGGGTATTTCGATTTATGATGTCTATAATTCTTTGTATTTTGTTTTAATGTTTATGTACAGATTGTGTTCATTATTCAGCAAACAAATGTAAAGATTAATCGTATGAAATCCAAGGACATACCAAAACACTATTTAATTCCCCAATTTTTGTAATGAAATCTTTGAATTTAGATTAAGAAATTCAGTTTAATTATTTTTTTAAATTTGATAAGAAATAAGATTTTATTAAGAGAGATAATTTAGTGCACAAAGTGTGCACAAGATGGAAACAGCAATACAAAGGAAAACATCAAACAGAAGCTGAGTGCATGAATCCAAACTTAACAGTTACAGCAGTTGGACCAATCAAATAAAGTAAAATAAAAATTAAAAAAATTCCTCTCCCGCCAATTATGTTTAGTAATTCTTACCAAACCAGATATCTCATTTCTCACCTTATTTTGTAAAATAAAAATTAAAAAAAAATTATGGTAAGATATCTCAAGAAAAGATGAAACTTCAATTTCTTAAAGTCAAAGGGATAAATATTTATAATTAAGATTCGTAATTAATGTGGGCATATATTGGGGAAAAAGTTAAGCTACTTGGTGACATATAACGGAAAACGGGAAAAGTAAATAGGTGGGATCAGGATCTGACTAGCTACGTGTTGGGTTCATGCGGCGTGTGCTGCTAACACGTGTAAAAAGCTACCAAACAGTAACACAATTATTTTATTTTATTTTTTCTAATTATTTTTGGAGATATAAATTTGAAAAATAATTCTTCCGAGGTCTTTGTATTTTGGCCATAGATTCTCTTTCAGATCTAAACATGAGTACATGACAATACGAGGTCTTTGTTTTTGAACTAACCAACCTACGAGACATGTTTTTTCATTTGAGACATGACGTAGCAAAATCATTAACTGAACAACCACATGTAGCTCCTTTCAAATCTTAAAACTATTTTGGATAATCAATCACACCTCGCAGGCCCAATCATAGATCTTTAAAAAAAAAAAATTTATCTTATTTATTGTTTTCGATGCTTTTGTCTTTTCAAGATTGCAAGAGGTGAGATTAACAGTAGCACCAACTAATAATGGATAACGTAATCCATATGAAATGGTTTACACCTTTGGAACTAGTCCTTGCTTACAAGCCCATGTTATATTCTCTAGGGCCCATTGTCATTGTCGTTGTTGCTTCTCTAAAAGAACAATTATTATGTGATAATTTACTTTATTATGAATCAAAGACGGTATCCCAATGATGCATTTGCTTATTATTATACTGGAACCAAACAAAATAAATTCTCTTCAAATGATACATCACAGAAGACATAAGACGTGACATTTTTTCACACACTTTATAGTTTATTCAGAAAGAAAATAAATAAATAATTACAATTAAGCTCTAACTAGGAAGTAAACAATTAAAAGAGCATTCAACCTGTATTTTATGAATTTGACTTATTTTCTCTCACATTATGGAACATGAAAAATTAATGTATGTATTGGGATAAGTCTAACTCCTTACTCTTTAGTAAAACTGTAAGAAGCAACGGAATGACAAGAAGCAGTACTGAGACCAAATTCTGAACTTCAGAAAAGGCACAACAGTTTCATGGGCAAGCATGACTCTTTTGTAAGCTATAAATATTATGAAATGAAATGAAAATTTTCACTTGTGGGGAATTGCAAAATCAAAGAAGTTTCCAATAATATTAGAATGCAGAACCGCTACCCTTTGTTTTACCGAGCATCACGTCTTTGGCTTCATTAATTTTGGAAGCAAGATAATGGCTACCACCTGCATCAGGATGGTTTGCAACCATTACTCTTCTATGTGCTTCCTTGACCTTGTCCGCCGCTACATTCTCTCTGTTAAACCATGTAAATGAACAATAGTTTTACTAAAAGTATAAAAGGTAGAAGATAAAGAAAATGTATAACATGATGGGTAGATCCAACTAGGTTGTGGAGAAATAGTATAAACAGTAAATAACAGGGTGCCAAAAGAAAGACAAACTGACACATGACATGAAATCAACAGCATTAACTAAGAACATTGCGTAGCTGAGTCATAAAAGTAAAACTTCATAATGATTTAAAACCAGAAGCCACACTTGTTTTGCTTGAACTATCCTCAATGTAACACAACTATCCCAGAATAAAGCAGTTCATATAAAACTCCAGCAAGTATTGAGACATAGCTCAGATATAAAACCAATTACATAATTTAGGTCCTTGAAACAGCCAAAACTTGTTTTACAATCAGAGTCATAGGAAACCAGAGAGAGAGAATAATGCTTGAATTTGATACAAAAACAAACCGAAAAGCAAATCATTAACCAAGACATTTCAATGCCTGTTTTCTCATATTGATCTGAGTAAGCTGCCAGAGTCCAAAGACATTGCAAGCTTGTGTTTACAAGAGCAGAAAACATTAATAACAGAACAAAACACAAAATTAAACATCATAAATTCACAAAGATAACATTTTTAACATAATGCCTCAGAATTGCAGAATATCAGCAAGGCTTAATAAGCCATTCAGTCCCGAAAGATGGTGTTTTGATTGAAGATTTCATCATTGGCATGCGTAAAAACTAATGAAATTTATAAACAAAACAAAGAAAAATCATTGTGACAAAAATGTATGTCTCATGGCCAGTCCCAAGAGGTAAAGGCAGCAACGCTGCTCCACAAGGCGATGGAATATGAGACCACTCATCGATGGAGGAGCTCCACCAATAATGGAGGAGGACCGTCAACATCAACAAGCATTTTTATGTGACATTAACTTAGGAATTTGCAAACACAAAACAAAGTTTGCTCCTTTCAAGTAAGGGATCTCTTCTAAAAATCCCGTCACATTATATACAGCCAATTCACTTTTTATAAACAAAGAAAGAGAAATCCACACACACAGAAACTAACTCAAAAAACTTAGGATAATAAAAATCAAATCTTGTGCTCTAAAATCACAAAGACAAACAAATATCATAATAATTAACACAAATAGGCAATGGAATCAAATCCCCACCCCATGCTTTCCACTTGGGTACAACCGCTGTCTGCACAAATCATGACTTTTCTTGTTAGTCCTTACCCCAGTACTACAACTCTAACTCCACTTTAAAGCACTCACTTGATCCAAGTACCCACTTTTCTTGGTGTTTACCAATCCATTTAGAAAGTGACCTTTCCAATCTTCCTTCATCATCAACCACTAAACTACAACTCTCTAATCTCACTTTTAAATTTTGGCCAAAATGCAAAGAGACCCCCTAGGGTTTTGGCCAGTTGCAAATTGACCCCTGGGTTTCAATTTCGATTATAACCACGGGGTATGGACGTAAAATTGACACTCAACTAAACAACCGTTTTTCTGTTAAAGATAACCCACACGTCGACTTAGAGAGAGAAAAGAAAAACAAAACAAAGTGAGATAGAGAGAGAAAGAGCCGTGTGATTGAGAGAGAAAGAAGGTTCTGGGTTTGATCAATGAACACCAACAAAGCTTAATCACAAACAGAGCCGCCCATTCAACAATCAAAAACACAACTCCAACATTACAACAACCCAATCTGAACAACCACAACACAGATCTAAAACCAATCTCAACCAGATAAAACCCAAACTATTATAAACAAACCACAGCAAAACCAACTTCCTTTGCAACCTCTAACCACCAGGAAAAGTGCTTTGGTGCCGAGGTGGAAGAGGCCAGAAGGGGCAGAAGCCCACAATGGGGGAGATAAACCCCACCAGGAAACCCACGGCTCACAAAAAAAGAGAAACCAAACGAAAGAGGTAGGCTTTACCGGGCGGTGATTATCGACCCACAAGTGGCGGAGATGAGACCCATGAGGGGCGGAGGTGAGACCCACGGTGAAAAAATCTCTAATGAATACCAAAATCGCAAGGAAAAAAATAAAAATAAAAACTAAATCCATACAATGAATACCAAAATAAAATTGAGCAATAAGCTCGAAGTCTTTCCCGCAGCACCGCTCGGCGAAGAGGAAGAAAAGAAGAAAAATGGTATGCTACTTGAGAAGCTCAGCCGCGTGAGAACCTTCTTTCTCTCTCAATCGCACGCTTTTTTCTCTCTCTATCTCACCTTGTTTTGTTTTTCTTTTCTCTCTCTCACAGTTGCACGTGTGGCTGTTATCCTTAACAGAAAACTAAACGGTAGTTTAGTTGAGGTGTCAATTTTAAATCCATAAACCCCAGGTGGTTAAGGAAATTGAAACCAGGGGGTCAGTTTGCAACTAACCAAAACCCCAGGGGGTCTCTTTGCATTTTGGCCTTAAATTTTTAATGCACTCATGATCCACATTACCACTTTTTTTATCTTATTCTCAACAATAGGTCAGATTTTGATATTCTTAGGGAAAGAAGAAGAGAAGGGGGTGAATATTTATTTATTTTTTTTTTTTATAATGACCTTTCAAAAGAATAGCTTTTGGACTGCCTCTAGTGCTAAAAGAAGACCAGGGCACTGTTTTTTATAATTCTTTTGATTAACTAGTGCTTGTTCAATAAATCCTACAATGCATTATCAGACTTAAAATATGACAACAAAACTTGGTCTCGGTTCATTTTCAGTTTCATAACTTTAATTATAGATGGGTAATGAAGTTGCTTAAATACGAATAATTATCTATTGTCAAAAAAGAATTTATTGTTACCTAATACCAAGAATAAGAGCCGCTTCCCTTCTCGTCATTGTTGGCTGGAAACCACCTTCATAGAATCTGCGCATTCTGGGTTTTGGTGGTCGTGTCTTAAATGCATGCCAAGTCTGGATCCCATATCTACCAGCAAGTGCAGCAGCAGCTATTGCAAGCCCAGCTAGAAACGGTGTTGCCTGATAGGGACATCAAGAAACCATTAGTTCTAGATAACAGCAATACAAAAACCCAAGTTCTATAAAACAAACGTTTCTTTACACGACTCAAACATAATTAAACAAGTTCAGGTTTAACTCCTTCCAATATGGCACTGCTTCAGTTCATCCAAAGACCCTGCTTCACATCATGACAAAAGGAGCATTTCTTCCATTTCACTGAAAAAAATAATATACTGTATGAATTGCAAAAAAGACACCAGCTTCTTAAGAGCCCCATTATGTACCAATACATGAATCACAAAGATTTGTATATTAACAAACAAGAGGCTCAAATAATAACCACAATAATAACAACAAAGCCTTTGTCCCAAAACTATGGGGTCAGCTAGCTATGGATCATCAACAGACTAATCTCAGTCTTTCATTTTTACCTCTTTTCATTCTCTCGACTTGAATCAAATCACTCTTTTTGACTAGTGTTATAGTCTATAATACTAATATCATCAAACTATTTGTACAAGCCCAAAAGACCCCTCAAAACTAAAATTTTTAATCTTTCATTACTTTTCTTTTTCTTTATTCAAACACTAAACCCCTAACCCCAAAATCCCCATCGTCACTTTCCTAAAACACTGTCCATTGAAGCATACAAAAACCAAAAAAAAAAAAATATCAATAAAAATTAATAACACAGAAAGGGGTCCAAACAAAGCTCTAATTTACACAATCAAGTCAATCATTTTAACAAATAATAATAAATAAAAAATGGGTTTAGAACAAGGTTTACGAAATAATGAAAGCGGTGGAGGAGGGAGATGATATTTGCTTACCATGTCGCCGTGAAATGCAGAAGGTATTCAGTGAGATTGAAGGCGATGAGCTTGGTGTTGGTTTATTTCGGTGGAATAATCTCTGTCCGGTTCGGTTCGGTCCGGTTACTATTAGTACTCTACTGCGTACGTGTCCTTCTAGAACTAACCAACGGCTACACCACTTTCATGGTTTGGGCTTTTAAGCAAGCGGGCCGAAATTGTATGGATACGAGTATTTCAAGCTCGCCTCATTTTTAAGCCCTAAATAAAACTCAAGCCGGACATTTGATCCAAACATTTTTTGAAGAAAAGAAAAAAGGTAAAGCTAAAGCTCTTTACAAAATTGATGCTATTTGTTGAATATATTGTCGTTGTTATAAATTTATGATAATTGTTGTCGTATTCTATTGGATTTAGCCTGTTTTAGCTTTATGATGAATGTAGGGGTCACGATCATATCATCAGGGCTGGCTCAATTATTTTGGGACCTCAAGCTAAATTTTAAATTAGGCCTTTAACCATTCAATACTAAATTAAATTAATCTATCATTTACAACTAATTAAAGCCACTATATACTACTACCCACAAAATTTAATAGTTTATATATATATATATATTGATTTTTTTTTTTTAGAAAAATATTTGTGTTGATTTAATTGTCTTTAATATAATAATAATAATACAAAAGTAAAAGACAAAACAAAGTAATGTTGCGCACTAATGCACATTACACATCACCCCACTAGGCCACCCAATTAAAATTGTAAACTTATACCCAATAATAAATAGCCACTAGCCTATCATACTAGCTCAAGCCCATTAACAATATACTTTTATGAAAAAGACTCAAGCCTATCAAAAATCTACATTAGATGATTAAGGAAAAAACAAAAAACCAATTATATTAAAAAAATGTAAGGTCAACTAACAAGTACTTCACGTGGGGGTGGGAGGCTCTAGAAAAATAAAAGGTGAGGAGGAAGAGATGGTGTGGCAAATTGGGTCACTTTGTTCACCCCATCCACATATTAAAAAGGTTATATTTTAAGAGAGAGAGAGAAGAAAAGAAGTAGATGAAGAAGAAGAAGACCTTGTTGTGCTGTGCTGTGTGACACAAAATAGCAAATGAAATTGAAGGTTGACATGCAGAAGAAGCAAGAGGACTGTTGGTCTTTCTAAAAAAAAAAATCGTAGAAGAATAAAGGTTTTGCTATGCTTTGCTATGTTGTGTGTTGGGCTCTTTTTTCGTTCTCTTTACCCCAAAGTTCTTTTAAATTGGGGCCCTGTGAACCTTTTTTTTTTTTTTTTTATGATTTGGGGGCCTTGTTTAATAAAGATTTTTTGTTTTTATGTTGAGGGCCTCAAGCGATAGCCTAATTCGCTTAAGGGCTAGGCCGGCCCTGATCATAATAGGTCATACGACCGAACCAACCACGCATAATTTAACCGATTATATTCACACAAATACACGATCTTCTCAACATTAAATGATCCTCAAAGGATTCATAGAGGATTAAATGTGCCGCATTAGGTATTCTCGGTGTTTAATGTCCTCTATGCTGATCTTCCCGAGAAGTTAAAATATCCAGTCAAGTATGGCTACTGCCATCATTTTCCCATCTGACATCTCAGGCAAGATGTCCAGTCTCCCTTCACCCAAGGTCCTTACACCAAGAATGTGTTCAGGCGGGAAACTAAGGTTTCCATGCCTATATATAAAGGAGTCTTATTCATGAAGAAATGTAATGAATGATTGATCACTAAAAAATCTAAGGGCTAACTTCATATTCAGAGGGACTTTGGTCATCCAAACCTATCTTCGAGCTATCTTTCTCAACTCTTTTGAACCATCCCCTCATAGTGAATATATTGTCATCCTAATGAAATTATTAAATTGGAATTCTCCTCATATTTCTACTGCACCTATGCCTCTTCACTCCTCATTGCCCAAAAAAATATGCAGGCACTATTCTCTCAAGGACTAAGAATCAAACCTATCAAAGATGGGGTTATAGCTTCTTCTTTCTTTCTTTTTTTCTCTTTTTGCTGAATGTGGGTTATAGGCTTATAGCTTATAGCTGCTCGTTGCTGACAATATCACACGTAGAGATAGAAAATATAACGCCTTCCATCTATGTTGGAAGAAATTGAAAGGTTCACAATGTAATTGAGCACAAGATCTGTCACATACTTTCAAATCGTTTTCTCACATCAGAAATTTTTATTTTAAAAGGCATACTTTCTCCAGAACGATTACCAGTTGAAACAAAGTATCTGTAAAAAGACTATGGCAGCTCGAGACACAAACTCACAAACATATTACACCTTAATGAGGTATTACTTGCACATATGCATCTACAATAAGAAGTAAACTTCTTCCATTTAATAGAAATAAAGAAAGGAAAACATAACTAAAAAGCAGTTTATGAACATGGTGCACCAGATTCTGGTCACAATCTCAATAGCCCCCACTGAATAAACAAGAGAAAAAAAAAGAAAAAAAAAATGAATAAAGAAAAGCAATCCCCACACAACCACAACCAAATACATCAGAATTTGTTATCCATAAACTATATCAGCCCCAAACCAATCTCATACAGGATAATTAACATCTCTAACCAGATTAGTTGTTTAGAAGAAGAAAAAGATGTCAAGTGAGAACAACAATAGTAACCATCTTTTATATATTCTTCTTCCCTTGCATCTATGACTATAAGCACTCTTTGGAAAAGAAGACGATGAAAATGAAGGTTGAAATTCCCAACCCATCTTTTATTCAATCTTCTTCATTTTCACTCTACCTAAATTCACAATTTCATTCATGTATCTTGCACTACCTGGTCCCAACATTGTTAACTTGATCCTCAGTATGCACACCAATGTCCTTAACAGAGCTAGCATTGGTCCTAGCAGGACTAGAATGCCTCCTTGATCCAACTGGGGAAGCAGGGAATGAGAGACGCTTTTTTACAGTACCTGCCGATGCCTTATCCGGTGTCCCATTTTTCTCTGATCCTAGCGGACTTTGCAGCCGGGACTTAGCCTTTGCTGATTTTGTTGGTGTCATGTAACTTGGAACTGCAGGTGAGCTTGCAAGGCTCTCGTCATCTCTCACTGATGAACCTGCAATGCTATGCCTCCTGAAGCGTTCTGACTGGACACTAAGCATGCTCCTCGATTCATCATCCCCACTCCAGCCACTTCCCTTAGGGCTTTGTGTCATTCGTCTTCCAACTACTGACGATGAAGATGGGGCCTTCGACGGGGGAGTTGAAGGGGATTGGCGACTTTGAGGTCGGCTTGATTTTTGGCCAGTAGGGGAAGGCTTATCCTGATTAAGAACGTGACGAGAATAAGCTTTGGTGATTTCTCCAACAGAAATGGCACGGCTTGCAGCACTCTTTACAGAGGCACGGTCACTTTGATCCACTGCACTTCGGCTCTCCCACGGCCGGGCTGCCATCCATCTCTCCAACCAACTCCAACCCCAGTGAGGATTGTTCGGATCCATAAATGTTGAGTTTGGAGATTTTGAAGAGTTCTTCCACATTTGCTGTTGGAAAAATAAACATCCGGTTTAGTTCCCATAACATAGTTCGATTCCAAATTGGAAAATAATAATTTTTTGGGAGAGAGCAAGTATGAGTGAGTGTAAATGGAACATGAGCTCTGCATTCAGAGAAGTATCTAGGTAATCCAAAAAAAGTCTCATGTTTGTCTGCTTTTGGCAGTAAAGCAAAAGGATACAATGAAATGAATAGGAGGTACTGTTTTTTAAGGGAACAACAAAAGAAAATAAATTGATAACATTTTGGGTGTGCGAGTCAAATTACCAAGAAAAAATATATATACATCCTGATGTTATTTGATCAAAAGCTTTGCCATTCTATAGGAATAAGATGAACAGATAGAACTTTAGTGATCCTTTACAACCAGAGAAAATAAATTGATACATCTTGGGTGGGAAAGTTTTATTACCAAGAAACAAAAAAAGGAAAAAAAAAAATATGCATCTTGATGTTATTTTTATCAAAGTGAACTTAATTCTGTGCTGATTTTACATGGGACTTACAAAACCTTTTATGCATGCATGTGTGTACCCAACAACTCATCAATAAACTTTTGCCTCAAGCATGAGACTCTGGAAAATATGAAGCTATTTCTTAAATTAACATTTAAACTATCAAGCCAAAAAAAAACTTCAAAACCTATAAATTGTAAGCTCAACTTCTTTAAGAGTATTAAAAATTAGAAGTCAAGAATAAGAGAGAGAACAAATAAAGGCAGGAAGGACAAGACACTGCACAATATTGGTAATTTTTATGTCCTTTGTTGCCTTAAAATTTTAAAATACTTATAATCACCTGTGCCCCCATACTGGTTACTTCAAAAGAACTTGATGTGCTTCAAAATTCAATTTTGATTTCTTTTCATTTGTAAGTTACACATGTAACAGAAGGAAAAGTCATCGGCCAAAGTTTGAATTTTTAAATTTTGAATATAACCAGTGGGAAGAGTTTCTTACCTGATGTGAGAATGAATAAGCCAATGCCCTTTCTCTTCGCATAGCAGCTTCTTGCCTGCTCTGCATTTTTGCTTCGACTTGCTCCTTAGATTGAGTGCTATCATTCCAGTCTTCTCCCATCTGTTGCAGAAGTATTTAATACTCTTAAGCAATACAATAAAAACCCACACATGCATTTCTTTACCGCAATAATGGAGAAGTTCCCTTTAGATAAAGATATAAAGAAAAGCCTTAAGCACGTGCTTCCACCACATAAAGTTTTTCGAAAATGAATACCACATATGGCATAATAAAAGGTATCCACTGAACAAACATCTTATCATAAAAAGGAAATAAATAAAAGTAACAGATTGAACAGTTTTTATTATACAATTGAGTCTAAGAGGAAAGAGAAAGGCCAAGCTAAAACATTCATCATGCATGGAACAGACGATGGAGAAATTACAAATATTGAAGCATTGAATTTCAAATGAAGGAACTTATAAAATAAAATAAAATAAATCAAATAGTGGAAAAAAGCAATGAACCAAAACTTCTAGATGTCATTAGAAAAAAGAATGGCCTCTCATTTCATAGTCTGTGAGATCGGGACAAATAAATTGGGCAGTATAATTTTAGTCCTAAAAATTGGCCCCAATCCCGCACAATTTTAATCAATTCAAATACAAACCAAAAAAGAAAAGAAAACACAATTATACTGAAAATTCACAAACAAAATAATGGAATAATCAAAATGGCCAGCAAAACAGAAGCCATAAGACAAATTCTTCTTGGCCTAAAATTGACCCAAATCCCACACAATTTGAATCAATTCAAATACAAGCCAAAAAAGAAAAGAAAACACAATTATACTGAAAATTCACAAACAAAATAATGGAATAATCAAAATGGCCAGCAAAACAGAAGCCATAAGACAAATTCTTTTTGGCCAAAGCAAAGTTGAATCATGTATTTTGGAAAAAGCACAACTCCTCTCACACAGACATAGACCTGCAGTTACAAAGGCAAAAGGCATAGGATGAATACACTTACAGAAGTTCTCAACTTCTCAAGCTCTTTCTCATGTTTCTGTTGGAGCTGCCGCTGGAGAGCCTGGTTCTCCTCTGACATTCTAATTCTCCTTGCACGAATCTGAGATTGCACACGAGCAAGAGTCTGCATGCATTTTAATGTGGTAGCTGCTTGGCGTTTGACAGATTGTCCTTGTATCAATGATTTCAATCTCACCAATCCCCTCAAAGCCCGCAATGCCCTCCTTGCCTGAGAGGTCCAATAGTAAAAAACATTTCATAAACACGGAAATTTGTTACAAATGGGTTACTGTGGAGAAGTTATGTTCGGAATCACTAACTACTGGCTTCCTGAATTGAAAATAATGCATTTTTCTAAATGCAACGAAAACTCGATGACAATATGGAAGGTAATCTTGAAATTTGGAGTAGAATTTGACACATAAATGCAGACAATGAATGCGAAAAGCTTGAAACCTTTTATTAAAAAAAAAAAAATGGATATCAATTCATAAAGAAGCCCTTGGCCATTAAAAGCAATATGTTGAATTTTGCTCAAATTGAATGAACACATAAAACTCGGTATATTTTTAAGAACTTATAATGCCTACATAAATATATATGCCATTGTTTCAAACAATCAAAGAAGGCAACCAACTTTAAACAATCAGAAATTATGCAAATATGCATATGTAATTGCTCCACATCCGCTAGAACTTGAAAAGCATTCAAACTCGTATACAATTTCATTCTCGAATTTTCAGATAAAATCATGATGTAAGAATTTATGTTTCTAAATTGGAAATTATATATGCAAATACTTGACATTTAAATGAAAAGAATTCATACCATGTATCCTCTGAATGCAGTCTGAATCGTGATAGCGGCAATATCCTCATTTGATTTTCCAGAGTAATGGGAAACAGTAGTGAGACGAACAACCTCTGCAGCAGCCTGAGCAGCTGCAACAGCTGCCTCTGCAGCCACAGCAGTGGCAATTGCCACGGAGTAAGCATGCTTGTTCTGTTCATTCTCGGCTTCGGCTAACGTCACATCATCAATGGGAGGTGGAGGAGCAGGAATAGCAGGGGAAGGAGCAGAAATAGTCAATGCAGTTTCTTCTTCAAATGATGGAATTGGAGCTGATTTCTTCGACTTCCCAAACCAGTTCCTCTTTGGTTTATGGGTTTTCTGATCAAAACAAGTGTAAATTAGTTTTTCATTATATTCTAATCTCTGTTGAAATAATTGGAAACAACTCTAATTGCAAAAGACAACACAAAAGTTTGTTCTTTGGTCTAAAAGAAAATAAATCTCACACACACACACACACATATATATATAGATATAACCATCCAAACCTGGTCTTTCTTTTCCTTGGGTTCAGCACCAAGAGCTTTCTTCACAGCAGAAAACCAGCCCCCTCTCTTCCCCATTATCTACTCGTTCACCTTTAGATAAACAAAGCAAAGTACGAAATTTTAGACCCACATGAGTTCAAATGAATAGAATTCCATATCCCTACTGCAAATCAAAAGAGTCAATGTGTGACAAGTGAAAGAATTAATACTTGCATTTAAACAAAGAAAGTTGATAGTACATCAAATTGTACAAGGAAACAACAACAAACCCAAGAAATGTAGTCCTCCAAAAAAGTCAAAAACTTTAATAGTAAGTTTGAATTTCCGGTACAGATCCACAATAAACAAGACCAATTGACCCCATTAACAAGCACATTAATGTGAAAGAAATAGAAAGAAAAAAACGTCAACTTTCCACCAATTAAATACTCTAACCCAACAAATGGTGCAACCCCAGATGCCAAAATAGAAAGATCTTCACATTTACACTGACCACAGATCAAATTCTCCAAAAATTTGACAAATGTAACATTAACAAATGCCAAAACAAACTAAAATAAAACATTCTCTACTATACCTTGACATGAGCTCCCAGATCTCTGTGAACTTTAACAACTTTCTCTCTTTGTGCAAGAACACAAAGAGATCAGAAGAACTTGATGATGAACACGCGTCTTCTGTGAACAAAGACAGAGACACACACACACAGAGATAGAGAGGAGGAGGGAAAGTGGGGACCAAATCCTCCTAAGAAAAATTCCAACTGTGGGATTGGAACAAAACAATAACAGCTTGGAGTGGGTTAGGAAGGTGTGGAGGGGCCTACAGATTTTGTTCCTATTTTAAGATTTTAACAACGGCAACAATAGCCAACATCATCAACTGCAACAACAAACCAACCTTCCTGTCTTTGTCTCTCTTTTATTGTTGGTATTAGTACTTTGATTTTTATTTTTTTTTTCGAGAAAAACAAGTACAATGGGGTAGTTATTTATGGATAATGTAATGCCGTTACGTGTTAAAGGGGGCAGTTTCCTGCTCCGTCCAATTGGCAATAGCAGTCTCTCATGTACATACCTTTGACTTTTATTAACTTTTGATTTATGGTTCACAAAGTCCATTTCTAACGTTTCTACAAGTAATTCACATACAAAAATAAATAATAATATAAATAACTTTAGTGCTACTTAAAATTTTACACACAAAATTCATAATTTTTTATATGTTAAATTGTATAATAAAGTGATATCAAAGGTGAGTACAAATAAAAACTAATAAGCAATTATTGTGAAATATTTTGTGACTGTACTATTGTAGTATTACTTTAAAAAAAATAAAGTTTTTATAGATATAATTTTTTTTTTTAATAACTCGATAGTTGGAGTATGGATTATGGAAATTTTGAAGTTTGATGTCTATGTTGAAAATATCAATAAATATCAGTTCAGCTACAAGTAAAACTATAAAAATAAAATAAAAATCATAATTTTTGGAGTGGCATGGCACCGTGAGTGAGTCTATATAAAATTGATTTTAGATTAAGTATTAATGACCGCAGAGCGAAGGGCGAGCCGACAACAACTGAGGTAGCATCCGGGCAAACACTAGTTTTTTCAACAAGTTCATCTTTCCCTTTACTTTTCCATGTGACACCGGCTCTAACTAGTCGATAGATTCACACAAGTTTCATTCCGTCACCAGGGGCAGAGCCAGAAATTTAATTTAGGATAGGCACTTTTTGTGCTTCTTTTTTTTCTTTTTTTTGGGGGGGGGGGGACTTTTTGTTTTTTAGTAATTTTGATATATTTATATATCTAGAAAAAAAATTTAGAACCAAATTAAGGATATACTCCATAAAATATATATATATATATTTATATATATATATATATATATTAATTTGAGGTGGGCCGTGTCCACCCTGTCACAAGGTGGATCCACCCCTGTCCGTCATCACTAACGAAGTAATTGATTTATATGAAATATTATTGTATCAACTACAATTTATCACTTCAATAAATTATAATAAAAAATATATATTCTTTTAGTTTGGATAAAATCCAACGACTTACTCATGGTCCACGGGTGGGGATGAAGCCTGGAAAATCATGAAAGTTGAAGTAGTTGGGTCTAATGAAAGGACATATGAATATGATATGCTCAAATCACGTTCAAGACTCAAAAGTGGACTTCGACTGCACAAACTTTAGCGTGTAACGCATGTTGATGTAATTATGATGAAAATAACCACATATAACAAAGTAAGCCTCTGGGAATGATATTTTGCCAGCTTAAGGGATTATGAATATATGGTTGCTATTATGTTATCTTTTGTTAATGAATATTACAAAATTTACTACCATCAATCACAAACAAAAAAAAAAAAATTACATTAAACATTCATCCTAAAAATATAAGTTAAGTTGTATTTAATATTCAATTAATGATGCTCTTACATATGTTCGCAGGAAAAGAGTACCCACAAACCCACGGAGCTCGCAAAATAAATGTTATACCAAAATAACTCAATTGATAATAATTATCTTGTTTTTTTTTTTCTTTCTTTCTTTTTTTTGGTGAATAAGTGAAATAGAATTTTGTTTCATGGTAATCCACCGTATGATGATTAAAATCTGAAATGTCAACTTTATCTTAGTCTTGTTGAGATTTTCAATGAGTTAGACTATTATACGATTTAATCAAGAATTATATGTAAATTTAAAATATATTTTAACAATATAATTATAGTTTAATAAAAAAATAAAAACAAATATTTTAAGTTACACGATGACGTTGACAAAGATTATAATAGATTATAAAATAATTGAAAATAAATAATAAATACCTTTTAGATATCTTGAATTTTTTTATAATTTGGTTTTATTGGAGTAATATTTTAATTTTTCATAAACTTTGGTAATATAATTTCACTTAAACTAAACTATGTTAGTAATTTAAATACACTTATAATTAGTCACATGACGAACCTAATGCCAATTTTAGTGACTAAAATAGAAATTGATGCTAATTTTAGGGACTAAACGTATATTTTAGCCTTCAATTTTTGGATTTGTACTCCTAAGGTATGTTAAGTAATGTTGAGAAAAGGTCATTATTTTCATATCCGTTAATGAGATGATGATTGCCAACAAAACTCAAAATGTAGTAGTTTTCCAATTCTAAACCATACCTAACGTTCAGGGATACAAATAAAAAATTTGAAATTTTAGTGGAAATCAAAATTAACCAAAACTTGAAAGGGTGCAAATACAATTTTTTATCGACTTAAATAAAACGACATGGTTTTAAATATATCAAAACTACGTTGTTTGGAGTTAAAGTGGCACTTAATCGTCACCTCATTAACAGATATGGACAGAAATGCATTTCTAAACACTACCTAACATTAGTGGTATGTATCCAAATTTCAAAAGTGGACAAAATCAAAATTATCTCAAACTTTAAGGGAGTGAATTGTATTTTTTTTTAATTGAACCTTAGTTTGATTTGTTATTGAACAATTCTGATTATATACCCTTTTTAAAATGATCATCATTATTTTTTTTTAAACCCAAAACTTTCATTAATCAATGACAAGATAAAAGTGTCTAGCCTCCAAGCTTTCAAAACACGTATAGGAAGGAAGGTGTTAAAACAACAAAACAGTAGAAAAGAGAGAGGAACAAATAATCATTCTTGCTTCTCAAGTATGTTACTTGTATCATGATAGGAAATATCATTATTTAGTTAGTAGGTAAAATTCTGATATAGTACCTAGGCTTTAAGCCCACTAATGTTGGATTGGTTTGATCCACACCCTGTCTTGTCATCTCGAACCGTGTCTTCCAACCTCCCCCAAATCGTGTGAAAAATGGAGATTATAAGATACAACAACACAATATTTATGAATTTAAATATAACGCATGTTTGGTGGTTGCATTAATTACATCACATGTTACCTTGTATGCCCAAACAAATAGAGGTGAGCAAGACAATGCATGTAATAGAGGGCAATCTCACGTGACTGCCTTGAAAGTTGAGTCTCCTTTTTATATTCCTAAAATCAGTACCACTCTGTCTCAGATAAAGATCATATAGTACTCTGCCTCTCAGATTCTATCACATGGTTAAACTGCCTTTTCAATTTTGTTTTTATTATTGATCCAATTATTGCAAAGAACGCAATGGAGTTTGGATTCTTTTCATGTTGGAATTTGGATTCTCATCTCATGCCTGTCCTTACTAATAAGTTGAAGGGACAACACCTTTTCTGATACAATTCCTTGGAATTTAATTGGAATATGCGTACCATGTATGACATGTTGAGTACATATATGTTTGCTACTTGGACCAACGATTATACTGTACATAAGCTCAATGTAATTACCAAATCTTACTCATTATATTATATTTCAGGTTATTTTCATATCCCCTGATCGTACTAAGCTCAACTTGGAGCTTCAATCAGCAATGAGTCAATGACATTGTAAAATATGTTACATTGCGCATGAGAACCAAATGGCTTTCAATTGGTTAATCTAAAAGTCCAACTTTTCGTAATCGCATTTGCGTATCAAAGGGTCCAGAGGGTGATAATCGTGTTGCACTCTTAACATTCACAAATCACAATCGTATACAAGAGTGAAATTATTTCACACGTTATGGCAATCTGTGTCTCTGCCATTTATTTCCCCGAAACGATAAAATAAATAAGTAAATCCCTATCTTATCCATGACATGACAATGGTGAGGCTGATGAATAAAAGCGGCAGTGTAAATGTAAAGTGTACAGTGCAAAGCGTGACAGTATACGACGTCAAAATTATTTGGTACAAGAATTTGGATCGAGACAGAGATTGAGATTTCGTGGAATAGTTGAAACTCTGTATTGTTATTTAATCTATTTACTTTACACTACGATTTTAATTTATAAGATAGATTTTAGGAAATATTTGATTTATTCACTCTATTGGCCTATCATAAGGGATTTAGTTTTTTCTATTTCTATTGATTCCTGCATATCGCCTAAAAAACAATTATTGAATGAGGTATTCAACTTTAGGGATAGGTGTATGGGTGAGATTAAAAGTTGTTTTTTCAACTTTTCATTTTGGTCATCAATATATATATATATATATATATTATATATATTATATTTTAATATATTCACTTTGACAACCAGATGAAAAGTATTAAAAAAAAAAAAAAAAATTCAATCTCGGCAGTCAACTATTACACCAGCAATGATACGTGGCTGACAGAGATGAAAAGTTACAAAAAACAACTTTTAATCTCGATCTTCCAGAAAAAGATATATTAAAAAAAAAGGTAAAAAAAAATTGATTATTTCTTTTGATTGCCGTGATGAAAAAAAAAAAAACAACAACAACAACTATTAATCTCGATCGCAGGCCGGCCCACCCATAAAACCATTTAAGCAGTGGCTTGAGGCCCCCAAAATTGGGAAGACCCCAAAATTTTAAAAGCCCATTTATATAAGCCTGTTTTGGTCATTAAAATACTCAATAAATTTTTTTTTTCTAGCCGGCTGTTGCTACACAGGTTTCAATTGCAGAACAACAGAAGATTTTTTTTTTCTCTCTCTATACACACATGACACCTCAACTCCCTCAACGACATAAGCCCACTTTTAGTCATTAAAATACAAAATAAATTTTTTTTTTTTCCAGCCGACTGCTACTGCACAGGATTCAATTCAATCAATTGTACAAGTTTTTTTTTTCTCTCTCTGTACACACGTGACAACTCAACTCCCTCAACGTCTCTTTCTCTACTCTTCAATTTCTCCACTTTTCTCTCTCCTAAGACCTACCAGTGGTCCAGACTTTTGTTTTTAGTGTCTCTCTCTCTACGTACTGCTCTCGTTGTCTCTCTTTACGTATTGCTCTCTCTTCCTCTCTTCATACGCACACCTCTCACTTTCTCTTTCTAAAAAGATTTATTTCTCTCACTACAAATCTACAATAGGCAATAAATATTATATATTTTTTATTTGTTCTTGGCTTCAAATTTGAGGATTTGAGGTCTTGAAATCTTCTACAAAATTTGGATTCAACACATAAATAGGTAATAATATCAATCTTTACCCTCTTGAATAAATTTTTTTTTTCTTTGCAATTAGGTTTGTAAATTAAGATTTAATAAATTGTGAATTTGTGATATTCATTGTTCATGTATTAATCTTATGTAGATCAGTAGATATTGGGATAAATCAGCGTAATCAGGTTCTATTGTTCTATACTTTTCTATTTTAATTTTATTAAATTTTACTTGTTAGTTAGGTACTATTGTAGTATTGTTACATGTTGTTTTGGCTGTTATTTGTTTTTTGGTTGTAAAGTTTTTTTTTTTTTTTCACTATATGGCTCCTCGAAAATATGAATCTGGGCATCAAAAACTTAAAAATAAAATAAAATAAATAAAAAATTGATTGAATCCCAAAAGGGAGTTCTTGAAAAATTTGTTACCAGTAATAAACAAAATATCACAGAAAAATTAGGTGATAGTTCAACAAATGAACAAAAAATTCATTCTAAAGAGTTAGAAGATAATACAATAATACCATCAAAAGATACAAATGAAAATAATCCTTACAATAGTCAATTGAAATATAACAATAAAAGTAATTCTAATGCTAATCAATCAAAAGATACTAATGAGGATATTCAGAATGATAGTCAAAAGTGTAATATACCAACTTACGATAGTTAATCGAAAGATACCAATGAAAATAATCTTAATGATAGTCAATCAAAAGATACTAATGAAAATATACCGAATGATGGTCAAAATTTTAATATACCTACTTTTGATGAATAACATGAAAAAAATTTAGAAGCAAATGAATATATTAACGAAACACTTGATTATAGGCTTTTAAATATTTATGATCCAACTCAATGGAAAAATATTGACTCAAGATTGAGAGATTTATTAGTAGAAAATGGTCCAATTAGACATAATGATTCAGAATTTCCTAAAGATGGAAACTCTAGGCATTTTTCTACTACATATTACACTCGAACCTTACCAAATGGGGAGAAACATGATAGAAAATGGCTAGTGTATTCAAATGAATTAGATAGCGTATTTTGTTTTTGTTGCAAGTTGTTTAATTCGGAATCTTGTACAAATCAATTAGCTAATCAAGGAACTAATGATTGGAGAAATCTTAGTGGTAAAATTAAAAGACATGAAACAAGTAGTGAGCATATTACTAATATGAACACTTGGAGTGATTTACAAATAAGATTATTGAAAAATAAAATAATTGATAAAAGTGTTCAAGAACTAATTAACAAAGAGAAAGATCGTTGGAAAAATGTATTACAAAGAATTATTGCAATCATAAAGACTTTAGGTAAAAATAATTTGCCATTTCGAGGAACAAAAGAAAAAATTTATCAAGAAAATAATGGAGAATTTTTTTAAGTTTAATTGATTGAAATGATTGCAGAATTTGATCCGGTGATGCAAGAACATATTCATCATATTCAACAAGGTGAACATTATAAATTATCTTGGTCATAAAATTCAAAATGAATTGATACAAATGATAGCAAATGAAATAGAAGTAAAATTATTAAAAAAGAAAGAAGCAAAATATTTTTCAATTATACTGATTGCACTCCTAATATAAGTAATCAAGAACAAATGACTCTTGTACTAAGATGCGTGGATATTTCAACAAGTCTAATAAAAATAGAAGAATATTTTTTAGAATTTATAAAAGAAAAGTACTGTCATTAGGTCTTTTTAATGAACTTATTTTAATGGTAATAACGAAACTTCAACTTAACATTAATGACATACGAGGACAAGGTTATGATAATGGATCTAATATGAAAGGAAATAAACAAGGTGTACAAAGAAGACTTCTAGATATTAATCCTAAAGCATTTTACACACCATGCGGTAGTCATAACATTAATCTAGTACTTTGTGATATGGCAAACTCTTGTACTAAAGCTGTATCTTTTTTTGGAGTGGTACAACGTTTATATACATTATTTTCTTCTTCAACAAAGAGATGGAATATTTAAAAAAAAAAATATCGAAATTCACTTTAAGCCGTTATCACAAACACGTTGGGAAAGTCGCATTGAAAGTGTTAAAGCTATAAGATTTCAAGCTCCAAAAATAAGGGATGCTTTGTTAGAGTTAGCAGAAAGTAGTGATCAAGATTTTAAAACAAGAATGAAGCTAACTCTTTAGCAAAATATGAGTTTGGAGATTTTGAGTTCTTATTGAGCTTGACTATTTGGTATGAAGTGTTATTTGCGGTCAATTCAGTTAGTAAAATTTTACAATCTAAAGATATGCATATTGATGTGGCTATAAATCAATTAAAAACTCTTATAGATTTTTTCAAAAATTATAGAGAAACTGGATTTGCAACTGCTGCATTTGCAACTGTTGATTCAGTCAAAGAGATTACTAAAGAATTAGAAATTGAGCCGGTTTTTCAAAAAAAACGTGTAATTCGTAGGAAAAGACACTTTGATGAAAATGTTGATCACGAGATAACACAATCCGTTGAAGAATCTTTTAGAATTGATTATTTCTTATTTATAGTTGATCAAGCTATTTCATTGAGCAAAGGTTATCCATGCAGAAATTTTTTTGGTTTTCTATTTAGTTTTGAAAAATAAAATCATTTGACGATTTTTGATAAATGTTTTGTCTCGAAAGTGCTCTCACATTTAAAAATTCCATTGGATGGGCGTTTATTTTTGGAATTAAAAAAGATTAAGAGAAGTTATACAAACAGGTCTCTACAAACAGACACAAACACACACATATTGAATTTAATTAAAACTAGAATTTTATCCAGAATGCAGGAAGCATATAAATATTAGGGTTAACAGATTCCCGTAACAGTGGGCTTCTGCAGAAAGATTTTTTCAAAATGTTGATAAAATGTTACCTGTCGACTATGTTCAGAAAGATTTGTTTGATGCCCTATCAGTTGCTTAGGAACAGTGAATTTTTCAGAAATTAAAATTTTGATAAATCCTTCATCCTAAGATCCCCTTCCAATGTTAGCAAGAAAAATGCATAATTTGTGTAGCAAAAATTTTGTATGCCCAATTTGAATTTATCTTGCTTGTTAAATGCAATAAAAAGTAATTATAAAAATCTGAGGTAACTTGTAGTGAGTATGGACTCTAATTTAAGATTTGGCTTGAGGCCCCCAAAAAGTTTGGGACGGCCTTGCTCGATCGTCCACGTACGATTGCCCGTCCATAGGATCTAGTTAGGTTTAGTTGGGTCATCGAGATTAAACCATGTTCTAACTTGCAAGACATAAACAAATGATTTTCATTTAATTATTTAAAATATAGGTTAGTTACTCTCCCTATCGTGTCACATAAAAAGCTCTTTGGATCGTTTTATAATAGTGACTATATCATCTAAATCAAAATGCAAAAATGTACGCAAAAAAGTATACAAAAGTTACACTAGAAGAGAAAAAAGGAAAGGAAGGAACTCGAGAAAATGCTGAGATCCTCAACATATCATTATCCTACAGCTTGTCAGTTCTTAACTTTATCTTTTAGCCATTATTTCTAGAGGAACATGACTGATTATAGAGGTAATACCTCTCTTAGGTGCCTACATTGGTCAGGGTTAGGAAAAATTAATGGAAGCAATCTGTGAAAAGCATTAATTTTTGTTTCATTAAAAAAAGAGAAAGGGCGATTGCATTTGTTATTGTTATGAAACCTCGTTTGTTATACCTTGGTGTTTGACACATGTCGGTCATCTAAATATGAGTACTTAATTCAATACTTTCAGAAACTCCCATGTAATTCAATAACCCAGGCAGCCAAAAACCTGTGGACAAGATTACTTCATTATAAGCTAGGAATTATATTGCTCATTCTACTCCTCCCTGCCTTGCTGGGGTGCTAGTTTGCATTGATACACAACTTGGAGTTGATGCAGGCCCGTGCAGGTTTGGGAGAGAGATAACTGATGCTGTTTGGTAAAAGTCTATTTCTTTTCAATTTGCTTATGTTTTTTGTGTTTCAACATAACTAAAGATGGACTTTGCTTTTGTTAACTTTTGCATTAGGCATTTTTCCCTTTTAACTCCTAGTGACAATCAAACATTTGATTTTGTTCTGGGGTGGTGGCTCATGCAGAGATTATATATGATTTGTGGATCCCCCTGCAAACTGACGATATTTGGAGCAGTGATAGATCAATATAAGCGGCCAAGTAAGTTTGGAAGAATTTTAGAAATAATCAAAAGTGAAATTGTATATATAATGATGTATCCTTGTATTCAGATACGCTTAGATATATTTTAGATTATTCACCATTTGACAGATGGTTGTAAAATTGAATGTAATGCTGGTGCTTCTAGCAGTTCCATGTGAAAAATTAGACATCCCATCCCTGAGGATGAAATTAGGCTGGCAGGAATTCTATAAAACTACAAACTCCTTGAATCTTCTGGAACTTAATAAATTTAGTAGGATCCATAGTTGTGGTCATGCTATTATTGCTTATAGTGACAGTTAGATGGGAACAGGATATTTTGCTAGTGCATTATCATTACTGTTAGAGAAAGCATGATCAGTTGGAATTGCATTCAGAGAGACTAATGGTTAGGTTTGGATATTTTCTTCTTATAGGTCAGCATAACTCTGATTGCCACGGGATTCAAACGCCAGGATGAAAGTGAAAGAAGGGTAGGTTCTCTCTCTCTCTCTCTCTCTCTCTCTCTCTCTCTCTCTCTCTCTCTCTCTCTCTCATATATATATATATATATATATATATTAAATATATACTAGTCGCAAACCCGTGCGATATAAGGAAAAATTACTTAAATGAAATCTAAAGAATTATTGGTCGAAATATGATTTTTTCTATCTTTTATATATTTTGTCTAAATATGAAAAATTGATATTATTATTAAAAGATTTATTATTATTGTGTTTATATATAAATATATTATAGTATTAGACATTTATTATGATTGTGTTTTATATATATAATAATATATTCTTTCTATTAAAGAAAATATGATGTGTCAACATTCTAATGGAAGGTTTATAATAGAATAAAATTTAAATTCAATTAGAAAATATATATTAAAATAATGAGGTGTAAAATTGTGAAACCTCAAAAGCTTATGTGGCGCAATGTTATGAGGTCAACCAAAAGTCAAATAAGTTTCGGTTTTACATTATAGTATAGATATATATATAGAGAGTTTATAAAAAATTTGTGAGACCTCAAAAATTGATGTGATAAAATTTTAAGAGATCAACTTCTTTTCATTTCATATATATTATTAATTAGCTTTTAGGAATTACCAGGTATTGTCATAAATTGTCTTCATATTACTCCTTAGTTCACCTAAGTAATATTTCTTTTCTTTTCTTTTCTTTTTTTTGGTCTAAATTAAGCACGTCCACTTCATTTTGGCACGATAAATCAATTCCTACAAACTCATTGTCTCCACCAAGTGCCCGATCAATATCTACAACCTCATTTGACAAGCCCAATTCAAAGTTCACTAACTTTCAACAAATGCACGTCCACCTCACAAACCTTACAGAAAAAATAATTCAACATCTCTTATGATGACTAAAATATCTACCACACAAATTTGAAACCGAGAGGTAGAAATATCAAATATATATATAACAATTTTTTCACCACTAATGAGATGATATAAAATAAAAAATAAAAACAAACAAACAAATAACTTTATATTCTCAAGAATGGGATATTTAACAATAAGTCTAATGATACAGTTATTTTTTCACAAATCTTTTAACCACGGATGAGATGACATGTTTTGATTGATGCTAATAAAAATGAGAGTGAATCCATATATAAATGATGTTGCTTCAATTACAACTTATCGCATCAACCTTTATGAAAAATCTTATGCGCTTAATATTACTCCTTAGATCATCTTTGAAATATTAAATATCTTCCTCTTTTTTTTCTTTTCTCTGTAACACATAGGTCCACTTCTTTTTGGCACGATAAATCAATTCCTATGAACTCATTGTCTGATCAATATCTACAACCTCATTGGATAAATCCACATCAAAGTTTACAAAACTTTCACCAAATGCACGTCCACCTCACAAATCCAACATCTCACACTTATAATGAGTATACCATCTACCACAAGTTTGAAACGAAAACCTAACACGAGACGTAGAGATGTCACATACCATACAAAACTATATTCGAAGACGTGTAATGTAAACCCAACACTCATTCCTCACAAACAAGCTCCTATATACAAAACATATCTCCCTCTTAGCCTTATTCAGCCTACCTTGTCTAGGTTACTCATATAATTCTCTCAACATGGAAGAACAAACCAAGAGCATGACTCACAGAATTTCCAAGAAACCCAGTTTCCGAATTCCACCATTTTCCTCTGAATCAAACAAGACAAGTACTAGGCCTGAAAATCCAAACCATATTCACTATATAGCGGTGCATGGCTCTTCTTTGGCTCCTGTGGAACATAACATAGATTCCAGTGAACCTGAGGCGGCACTCCAAAAAGAATCAGGACGCGAGAGACTGAAGAGGCATCGAGAAGAGGTGGCCGGTCGTGTCTCGATACCGGATACATGGGGTCAGGAGGAGTTGCTCAAGGACTGGATTGATTATTCTTCTTTCGACGCGTTGTTAGCTCCTAAGGGAATCATGTCAGCTCGTGAATCGCTCATTTCAGAAGGAGGTCAAGGGAGTTCTCGACGTTTAAGGATTGAGGGTAGGTGTTGAAGTTCAACTTCTAATTATTTTTCAGCTTGGAGTAGCTTAGTAATGGCGGCATCATCTAGTAATTATTGGTGTTTAGTTGCAATATCTGCGAGACTTTGAAAAGAAAGACAGATCGATGTATATTGATTAATTTCTTCTTCTTTTTTGGATTGATTATATTAATAAAGTTCTACTGTGTAATATTTATTGTGTTTAATCTTGTTGAGTATAGATTTCTTCTTCTTCTTCTTCTTTTGGCATTAATTATTAACCAGAAACAAATTGCATATATGTTATGTGCTTCACTTAAGATTGCATACAAAGTTACAAACCAACTTGCTAGCTGTTGCATAAACTATCATTAAAAGGGATTTATATATATAAGTGAGTAGATTCAGATCGTGGATCTGTGCATGACAATAAGGTGTAAATTACCTAGACAAGTCGACCAGATAGGAAAAGATGAGAGTAGCAATGTTTATCATATAGAGAGGAGCATGTGGGGAGAGGATCTAGTCTAGAGGGAAAGATTAAAAACAAGGTTGAAAGAAAAATTAATTCCAACACTTTTAATTAATAATTAATACAAGTAGCGAATAAATAAATAAATTTAATTTTCATATCAAATATAATTTACTTTAATGTCAATTTACTCTATTTTCTTGACAATCTTTCATATGTTTGAAATCATTGTATGATTTCTTCGTTATAGATCAATAGTCTTAAATATATCTTCTTCTTTTTTTTATGTCATTGGAACTTGGAAGACATACTTTAGTTCCTTAAATTTAGTACAATTACAATTTTGATTTTCATCCCTTAAATTTTGAACATTACCATTTGCCCTTTAAATTTTAAAAGGTATTAGTTTCATTTTTCCACCCATATATGGTAATTAAAAGAAATTGCATACCTATCACTTGGGTGTGACTTCCATTTCTGAGATCCCTAAATATACTATGTGTGTGAGTTTGGATTAAAATTTTTATCATTTGTAAAAATAAATAAATAAAATGCATACCTAGTAAACTGGATATGCTTATTTGGGGTGTTAAAAAGTTAACATGGTTGTTTGCAAAAAATTTAAAATTTTATTTCTAAATGGTTTCGAAATTGCCCCGGGTAGGATGACTTTGGCAACAAATTAACAACAAATAATAAAATACAAATATAATAATGCAAGTCAATAGATATAAATAAATTTCAATTATTTGTATTAATTGAAGAATATACAAGAAATTACTCAATGTAGAAGACCTGTAGATGAGTAGTCTTGATCAAAGCCTATACAATGATTGGGGGGAATAATAAAGTATCCAATGTAGAAGACCTTTAGTGCCTGTTTGGGACAATCTTTTAAGATTCCCAAACATTCTCATGTTTGGTTGCATAGGCATATGAATTCTCATTTCGGGAGTTTATGGATTTCCTAGTAAGAATGTGAATATCCACATTCCCATGACTTGAGAAAAGTCTATTATGGTTATACTCACCTTTATGGATTATTATTATTTTCATCTCCTATTTGAAAATTTTTCGTTTTCTTTATTTATAATTTGATTGATAAAGCATGATGCTCCGACAAACCATAAAAAAAAAAAAAGGAAATAATTATTTCAATATTAATTATATGTGTTAATATTAGACTATTATTTTAGGATAGTCTCAGCCATGGGCGGATTCAATTCATGACCAGCCCACCCTCAAATTTTTTTAAAAATTATTTAATAGGTATATTTATATATATATATATATATAATTGATAAAATGCCATCCTAAAAAAATTCTAAGTAAATTACTACACACACACACACACAAACACACACAAACAAAACAAAAAAAAAGAAGAAGGCCAAATAACATAAAAAAAAAAAAAAACAAATAATATCAACAAAATTTAGCCCAAAAATAAAATCACAACAACAACATCAGTGTATTTGTGTTACTGTGACTGATTTTTTTTTTTTTTTAATATGATTGATTGTGTTTTATATTTAGTAAGTCAGTAGGTTTTTGTTTTATTTTTTTTGTTGCTAAACTAGGTTTTTGTTTTATTACTATTTGAGTGTTTGTTAGTTTTATTAGTGTAGAAAAACAAAAGGAAAAACTTAAAAAATGTTAATTTTATATTTTATGATGTGTTAGTTTATTTTATGAACATTGTTTTTCTTTTAATATTTTTGAAATAGTAATGGAGAAATACTTCAAAAGAAAGTCGGATGAATGACAACTTGATTAAATACATAGAGAAATATATTTTTCGTAGCATTGACAATGAAATAATCATGCAAGGATTTCAAGATATGAAAACACGTCGAAATCAATTGTAGAACACTATAATGAGCTTATTGTTTGTTACCTTTTGTTTATATAAACAATGTATATGGGCTTCTGGTATTTTTTTTTTTTTATTGTATTATGTTTATTAAAGTTTAAAATCTAAAGATGTCCATTCTAAATTGAATTCATGGGCTGGTCCACTGGTCTCAGCCAATATACAAATGAGTGCTCCTGCAAATTTCCAATTCACGTGTAAACCTGCAAGTTGTAAATTTGTAATAAGCAAGGTGCCATCTTGCACAAAAAACATGGTTGACATGAGGCTTGCAAGTGTGAGAATTATGGCACCTTGCATGATAACTTCCTTTTAAATTTCCTCTATGGTTGACATGAGGCTTGCAAGTGTAATATTAGATAAAACTTTGTCATTTGGTCTCTACAAGATACCAAAATTTGATAGAGAAAATAGATAGAAAACACCAGTGCCACTCCTCCATGGTTTCGATCGGAGCGGACATTCTCCATTTGAGATGGCAGATGGAAAAAATATTTTTATGGTACAAAAAATGGCCTAAATAAAGGTAGATGGCCCTAAAGGTATAATATATATTTTGAATTTTTCATTGACAAAATTAACGTTTTAATTTGAGGGACAAAAATCTAAGTTACTAAAATTCAAGAAATGATAAATTATCAAAGAATGGATATCATTTAACCAATATTCCAATACTTTTCCATACATGTGGTTGAATTTTAGATTATCTTCTCTAATATTATGATAAATTATGGATTGTTCCAACAATTTAAACTATTAGGAAATAATGAATTTAATCATTTAACCAATATTTTAAATTTGTTTTTATTTTAAATGTAGGGTTTATAATAGAAGTAAATAACAACATTCACACTAACTTAAACCAATATGACAGTTAAGGGATACGGGAAATTCTATGTTAGGAGACGTGGGATGGGATTCAGAGATGTTAATGAAAGTAGGTTTAAGCAGTGTGAGAATTATGACCTAGCGTTGGGATGAGTCTCAAGGTGATGACTCAATCGAAAACATTTTCCCCTTGGTGATGCTCAATTGCTGATGGCTGACGTAGGTCAAGAAAAAAGGAAAAGAGACACAGAAAAAACCGCTCAGAGTAGTTGTCAAGGAACTTTCCGATACTTAAGTGATAACATTGATAGTGATGATAACTTTAACAAAGTGAAAATGCCAATCATTTCCCAAGTTCTATAACCATAATTGGCACCAACTTTTATACAGGATATTATCATCATAGTTGTTTTCATTTAAATTGCTAGAGTGTGTTAATTTATTTGGTATGTTGGATGAGTATTCTTAGGAAAATTTAAAAAAAAAAAGTTTAGAGTTTACTTAACCACCACCTTCGATTTTCTAGTATCGACTATTCGATTTTCTTATTTCGACTAATTTTATATTCTAATCGTAATTTTCTTATCGACTCTTCAACAAACCTCTAAAACCTCTCTCTCTCTCTCTCTCTCTCTCTCTCTCTCTCTCTCTCTCTCTCTCTCTCTCTCTCTCTCTCTCTCTCTCTCTCTCTCTCTCTCTCTCTCTCTCTCTCTCTCTCTCTCTCTCTCTCTCTCTCATGTTAAATGATTGCCAAATTAATTTATTAACAAATTATGAATAAAATAAAAAATTTTATCAACGATTTTTCATTTTGTTTGTCTTTGGAGATAGATGAAAGCTTCGAATTGAAATGATTTAATAAGTTGAGACTTTCAATCGACAAAATTTAAATATTTTGGGCGTAATTTATTTAAAACATGGTATACATAAAAAAAAAAAAATCTTAAAATCTATCTGTTAAATTTATTTTATTTATGTGCAGTTTGTTAAGGCCAAGTATAGTTAATTTCTAAGGAAAATAAACCAGTAAAAAAAGTGTAATCAAGAATTTGAGACACACTCCAAGATGGTTATTATTGGGTTGGAGTTGATAGTCGAAGAGATTTGGGTTGATTTTGTGGGCCAAGTAAAAGGCTCAAAACCCATATGGACTAACCAAGGGCCAAACCCACCAAAAATCCAGACACGGTTTTACATATCGTTTTAGGGTTTATCACTATTCACTACAAAGTAGCTGAGCGCCTCATTTGCTATATATATACTCTCATCTTAGCCGCCACAAACCCTAGCTAGGGTTCCTTCTCTGTCTTCTGGTACGCTCTCTCTCTCTCTGTGCCACAAGTTTTCTCGTTCTCTCTCAATTTAACGTTACTGTAGTTTTTCGATCTGTAATTTGCGTTTGTTTCTCGAGAAACATGTGAAAGAAATTTCGAAAAATCTGATATCTTGACAGTGATACCCAAGTTTCATTTCTTCCTGTATGTTCATGTTCTACCTGGAAACCAATTGGACTATTGTAAAAAAAAAAAAATGGTTTTCTTATTAGATATTTAGGTCATATATATAGTTTCTGCAACTATTGTCTGTGATTTTTTGGGCTTTCCATATGATGTTGTAGGGTTTTGTTTGCAGGTGGAAAATCTGTTAGTGGGTCTTTGGAGAAAAGAGAGTTTCAAAGATGAGGTATGTGAAATCTCGGTTTTTGTATTCAAACATGTTAAGTTGGTTTTGTTTTTGGAATTTTAGGAAATGGTAAATATTGAAATTCGAGGATGATTAGTAATGCTGATTATTTGATTGAGGGTTTTAAGATTGTTGAGACTATTTTTTATTGGTAGTTGAACCTTTTCATTTTATGGTGCTTGTTAAAAAACTTTGTTGGGCTTTTATTTGAAGTACTGATAGAAGTGAATCTATGCTGTTTTGATATCATATGTTAAGTAGAAAGTGGGTGTGCTTTTTAAGATTTGTTCTTGCCAATGAGCTCTAGCTCAATTGGCACCTCTTTCCCTTGCAAGTGTTAGGTGGGGGGTGAGGTCATGGGTTCAAGACTCACTGAGTGTGTGTGTGTGACTTACCAATTAAAAAAAGTTTTGATCTTGCTATTGATTACACATGATCAATGGTATCAACATTGTTTTGCAATGGGTGTGATTTGGTGGTCATATTTGATTAATGTGCCCTGATTATGTGTTTCTTATTCTTCAGTCATGATAAAATAGTCACCAGCTGATGCTTTTCTATTTTTCTGCTCTGACTCCTTTCATCCTTGTTTTTACAGTAAGCTTCAGAGTGATACTTTAAGAGAGGCTATCTCCACTCTTTTTGTCGGATCCAATGACAAAAAGAGGAATTTCACTGAGACTATTGAACTCCAGATTGGTTTGAAAAACTACGATCCCCAGAAGGATAAGCGTTTCAGTGGTTCTGTTAAGTTGCCACACATCCCTCGCCCAAAGATGAAGGTTTGCATGCTTGGTGATGCACAACATGTTGAAGAGGTAAAAATTCAGTACTACTTGGCTGAGACAAAGAATCTAGAGTAAAGTTCGTTGTTGATTCCATCTAAAATATGCTGCTTTGGTGGTTTATTTTCATTTTTGAATATGCTACTTTCTGGCAATTTTTCTAACAATGGAATTGTCTTTGCTACATTCCTAGTTAATACACCTTGTTAAAAGCTTTAATTTATTGATTGCTTTTATTGCCTTGTCAAGGTTTTCATTTATTATGGGGTTTGAGTGCACCAATAAAATTTTAATTTGTGTAAATTGAGTTGAGATGCATGTTGTTTTCTATATGTTGTTGAGCAAAGTAGCAAAGATATGTCCAGTGTTCCTATTTTTTCCACCCTACATTTGTGCGTTCTTTAAGGTTGATTTTCAGTGATTAATCTAATCTGTAACCTTTACTGCCCTCCCATTTTAACATTTTGCATTTAATTTATTTGACTATTAATATGGTCATGTTCACTTATCATCATTTGTTAAAATGT
>OU015769.1:32424512-32618070 GCA_907173295.1 Fagus sylvatica
GATCGTATGAATGCCCATTCGACCGAGAAGTATGGATTGTTTCTATGATTCTTGCAGCTGGTTTGGTGTTGTGAACGATCGTTGGCCCTTCATGGTAATGCTGTCTCTGGCCATCACTTATGTAGCGTCGTAGGTGTCCGGCTTTGGCCAGATCATCTAGGTGCTTTTTCAATGTAAAACATTTCTCGGTCATATGGCCCTTCTCTCTGTGATAGGAACAGTATTTATTGGGATCCCTTTTTGTTGGATCTCCACCCAGGGGCGCAGGCCACATGAAGAAAGGTTCATTTTTTATGTCGCCCATAATACGATAAATTGGTTGATTAAAGACCGTATATACCCCGCCTGCTTCTTTCGGTCGTGGAAAACGGGCAGGATTCCTTGGCGGTATTTCGGCCCTTTTTTGCTCTGTATTGTTGGGCCTTCTTTGGGGTCGACTTTGTGCGGATAATGCCCCAGTTCTAGCTCTGTCTTCCTCCACCGTACGTACTGTTCAATTCGCGACATAAGGTCTCGCATGTTTCTAGCCGATCTTTTGGAGAGACTGTGTCTTAACTCGGATTCGGGGTGCAAACCCTCTTTAAAGGTTTTCATGGCCATATCTTCTGTACCACCGTCTACCTCGTTATAGACTTCCCAGTATCTGGCTGAATAGTTTTTTAGTGACTCTGAGTCCTTCATTCTCATAGACATTAGGGAGGCAAACTCCTTAGGTTTCCGACTGTTTGTTATGAATCGGGAGACAAATGCCTCGGCTAATTCATTCCAAGAAAAAATCGAGGAATGTGGAAGGCGGTTGAACCATCGAAGGGACATCGGTCCCAAGCTTGATGGGAACATTCGGCACATCAGAGCATTGTTGCCGAGGTGTATAGCCATACTTTGTCTATAATGGCTAATATGCCCGACAGGGTCGGCCTTGCCGTCGTACATTACATAGGTCGGTGCTGAGAAGTTTCTTGGCAGACGGGCGCTTTCTATTTCTTTAGAAAATGGAGAGTGTGATATCTGATGAAGGGCTTTCCACACCGTTTCCCGCCCTATTCTTTCTCCGTATGGTTGTCTTACGGCTGAGGGGGATTCGGACCAGTTGCCCCTTGGACCCTCTGTTCAAAGTTCTCCCCCCTTTATTTCTCCCGTCAGAGCTTTCTTCTTCATCAGTTTCCGCGGTTGACCTGCTGGAGCTTTCAGATGACAGAACATTTTGTATGTCTGGTTCTAATCTTCGATCGGCTAGAATGTTGTGGTCTTCTGGACCGCTTATTTTTCTTCAACCTCTTCTTTAAGTCAAGAACCTGTTGTTGTAGTGCCTCCACTGTGTCTTCATTATATTCATCCCAGGTTCGGTCACTAGTCGAACTACCCGTTCGTGGTTCTTCGGTTAGCCTCGATCTTCTGTCCATTTTGGAGGGTTCACGATATCGGTGTGATGGTTCAGGTTTCTGTTCTCTCCTGACCTCTGATCTGATGATGATTCTTCGGCCTCGGAGTGCTTTTTCAGAAGGAGAACCTTCAGGCCACCTTTTTTCATTATTAGAGGAGAGGTCCGTTTCTACTAAGGGATCTTCCTCTTCTGGGATCATTGTTTCCTTTCCTCGGTCTGAGTACTCGGTCGCTTTTTTTATTCGGCTAGTCATTTTCTTCGGAATTTTGTTTCTGTAAAAGTACTTTCCCACAGACGGCGCCAATTGTAGTGGGTAAGTTTCAATGCTACAATTAATTTCTTAAAGTAGTAAAAAGTACTTTAGTCAGACTTTCCAAAAATAACCACCTCCTTCATTAATGTTTACTTTTGAATTTATAGTACACAGTACTTTGTACTTTGTTCCCATTCCCCAATGTGGGACAATTCTTTATTCAATAAAGTACAACCAAGTACAAAGATTCTATTGACAATTACTATATTCTATGTGCTTTAGGCTTTGGGCCGAGCTTTACACTTTGACTTCTGATACGGCCTGGGCCGAGCTTTGTACTTTGGCCTCTGTAATAGGTTTGGGCCGAGCTTCATACTTTGGCTTCTGATAAGAGCTTGGGCCGAGTTTTATACTTTACCCCCTGATACAAGCTTGGGCCGATCTTTGATACTTTAGCCTCTATCGTGGGCTTGGGCCGACCTTTACATTTTATCCCTTGGTATGAGCTATTCATTTATGGGCCTTTTTTAGAATTAGATTTCCCCACCTCCAATCGTTTATATCCTTCCACATTAATACTCACCTAGACACCTACCAGCACACTTTTTTATATGATTCACACCCTCCCATTGTCTCACGTCCACACTTTCCCAAGTTTTTATATCAAAAAAGCAAAACACACTATTCCATTTTCTGACACTCACCCATCAGCCATCAAATTCTTCTTTTTTATCTTTTCATTTTCTCCCGTCCTCTCTCTCTGGAAGAGTGTTAAAGATAAAGTCAAAGACTCATCTCAAGCAGCAGATATTCACACGGTGCTAAACAACTGAAGTACTCATTCCATCATTCGGTTGAGTTTGATTCAAACTCAATCTCTTGTTTATAGTTATCATTGTAACACTCTTTGTAATCTATAAGTATATATATATGTACATATACGTGAACTTTGATTATCTACTTCTACAGCCCTCAATTTCAATCTCTCTTGCTTTCGAAACCTTATTCTCTTATAGAAACCTTATTCTCTTATAGAAAAGAACTAATAAGAGGAGATAAGAATATGAAGATGAAGACTCGCTTAACATTGGTTTCGCTTTTCGTTTTAATCACAGCATCGACAGCAGCGAAAACCAAGGTAAGCGTACTGGTCCCTATTATTGGTTCTTCATAATTTTCTTCATATAGTTCCCTATTATTGGTTCTTGATCATTTTCTTCATATAGTTTATGTGTACGAGTCGTGTTTTGCGTTACAATTATGTCAATTTAAACTTCTTTTGCATAACTTTGGTCTAATTGTTTCTTTAGAAAACTTTTGTTTTTTTCATATAGTTCCCTATTATTGGTTCTTGATAATTTTCTTCATATCGTTTATGAGCACGAGTCGTGTTTTACGTTACAATCATGTCAATTTAAACTTCTTTTGGATAATATTTGCTAATTGTTTCTTTAGAAAACAATAAAGTTTGTTTTGTGTTTTGTGTTTTTATTTTTATTTATCTTGCTTCGATTAAATTGATAATGGGAAATCTTTACTGAAATAATTAAGAACAGAGTTGACTAAAAATATTACAAACTGGCCAAACTGTATCCAATAATTTATATGAGTTATTGTATTATAAAATGGCCAATAATTAAACTAGTATGTATGTATGGATGTATGGATGTATGCATAACAGATCCTTTTGTGGATTTTTTAAATTCTTGTTAGGTTTTTGCATTTGAGGGAACTGCAAGTCAACCACGTGAAATTCAGGACATGTAAGTTTCCTTTATTTTTTTAATAATGAAAATTTCGAAAATTTTGTGTTTGTATCAATTTATCCAACATTTTGATAATATAAGGTTGAAAATGTTGACTTTACCTTCTTGTTTTCATCAGCATATGATATATTATCTGAGGAAGATAAGAGAAAAAATTATGATATGTATTTGGATGAGAAGGCTCAGTTTGGTAGTACAACCAGGTCTCAATCTGGCATCAAGACCATAAATTCACAGGTCTTTCAGAAAGAAATAGCTGACCAAGGGATCACTTGGCTTTTGTTGTCTTACACGCCCACTTTGAAGGGGTACCAACATATTGAATCAATCATAGAGGAGGTTGGCAGTATAATGCGGGGAGCTTTACAGGTACTCCACTGTTTTTACTTTTTATTTTTATTTTTGTTGTCATTTGACTTTCCTTTGATCATTGTGTATGCTTATTTTGTTTTCCCTCTAACAGGTTGGAAGCATAAACTGTGAAACAGAACCATCTTTCTGTAAGGACCTTGGCATATATCCTCGTGGAGTACCCAGGGTATTCATTTATTCATACGTAGCAAGTGACAAGGGTTCTTTGGTGGAGTACAATGGTGATTTGGATGTGTTCTAAGGTTGACATTATGTGCCTTTTAAATGGCAAAAGGCAAGGCATTCTAGGATTGTAAAAGGCAAGGCATTCTAGGATTGTTTAGGTGTGTAGGTCTTGTGATAAGAATTTACAAAGAAACCATACATTTTTACCATTATTATTATGCCCTTATTGTGGTCTCTAGTTTCTTTTGTATTTTCTGTATGCATATATATTTCTTTGACTTGCATTGACTGAGGAATACCAATATTGTTGTTTTTTAGTCTAATCTTTCTATCATCTCTTTGCATTCTTTTATAATGCTCAACATAAAAAATCAAATATGGAGATAGAAAAAAAGTGAGAGCCGACCAAACTATTTTCCTTCTTGCCTTTTTTTTTCTAAGTAATTATTTGAAAAGTTTATCTATTACTATTAAGAGGATTTTTTTCCCTCATGTTCACTTTAATGTGCTCCCCAAAATACCCTTAATATTAATCCACGTTATTGGTATTAGAAATAAATAAATGAGGGTGAAAAGGTAATTCACCATGTCTTAATATTAATCCAGTATTTCCACTTAACAAAAAATGATATATATATATATATATATATATATATATATATATATATATATATCATTATTTTATATATATAATATATTATATCTTTACTTCACATGCTACGCACATGTTCAGAGGCTCTTCCTTTTTATAACAAAAAAAAAAATTATCATGTACTTAGATAATTTTCTTTTTTATCAATATATTTTTTTCATTCATCCTATTTTGGGGTTTATGCAATTATCCAGTATATGTTATTGATAGCAACATCTTGCACAAACAATGATGATATAATTTTTTTTTTTTTGAAAAAAAAAAGAAAAAACCGAAAAATAAAAAAAAAATCATAATCTGTAATTGATTTTCAATAACCTACAAACGCTTAATTAGTTGGAACTTGTTCTTTATTTATTTTTTTCGCATTTTACACTTAGCTAATTTATACAATAATTAAATAATTCTATTTGAATTAGAACTCTACATTCTTAACCGGATTTATTTGATTCAATTTTTTTTTTTTTCATGGTAATCTTATCACACAATATGACTTTTATCATATAAATTTTAGATCATAATTTTTTTTATCTTTCTTATTTTGCTATTTTTTCACTTTTTTTTTTTATCGTTTATTTTTTTTGCTTACTTTTTTTTTTTTTTTTTTTTTTTTTTTTTTTTTTTTTTTTATGTGCTAATTTTGTGCTAAATTTCTTTTTTTGTTTTTTTTTTTTTTTTTTTTGAGATATGATAGAAGTTCTAATTTAAACTCACACACACGTATATTTTGAAGATCCCAGGGATCGAACCCACATCCTCATAGAGAGGGGCTTTTTGGAAAGGGGATTACCACTGGGGCCAAATACCCAAGTGGCTCATTTTCACTTAGCTAATTTATACAATAATTAAAGAATTCTATTTGAATAAGGACTCTACTTTCTTAACCCGATTTATTTGATTCCATCTTCTTTCTTTACTTTCTTTCATGGTAATCTTATCACATACTTTTATCATATAAATTTTAAATCATAATTATCTTATTTGCTATTTTTTTTCACTTAATGCTTTTTGTCCAATAACATAAATGTACTGCACCTTCTATATAATGAGATTCCACAAAAGAAAAAGCAACCTTGCACATGTATATGCAATCCGAATAAAATTATTTCTTGTATAAATTATTTGATTTTAAATAAAAATTCAGTTAATGGGATAACAAATTTAAATATTTTTATTGTTTGTAAAATTGTACACATGCTTTTTCTTTGATTCCATAATCTCATAGCAAAGCAGATAATAATTTTCTCTACCTCCTTGTTAAAGACAAAGAAAGAAGCTGTATTGCTTGCATCATATACAATTATCGAAAAGAAAAAAGAAAGTTCAAAATTAAAAATTAGAAGGCCAATGTAAATATTCAACCTGTTGCAGAAAAACCCCTCTCTAGATCAACCATGCCCTGATTTAGGTCATCTTTCTTTTCATTGTTTATTTATTATTTGTTTTCTTTCTTGGTAATTCTAATACCCCTAAGCTTTCCTTTTTATTTTTAGTTTGGTTTTGTGCACTAGGGGAGGGATCTTAACCAAATTATCCAATTCTCGCTTGCATCATATACAATTATCGAAAAGAAAAAAGAAAGTTCAAAATTAAAAATTAGAAGGCCAATGTAAATATTCAACCTGTTGCAGAAAAACCCCTCTCTAGATCAACCATGCCTTGATTTAGGTCATCTTTCTTTTCATTGTTTATTTATTATTTGTTTTCTTTCTTGGTAATTCTAATACCCCTAAGCTTTCCTTTTTATTTTTAGTTTGGTTTTGTGCACTATGCAAGGGATCTTAACCAAATTCTCCAATTCTCACCTTAAACTCATCACTAAAGCACACAACAATTTCACTGCCTTTTGTATTAGAAATTCCAAATACCATTATCTAAAAGAAAAAAGAAAGTTCAAAATTACAAGTAATAGAAGGCCAAATCCAAATATTTCAAATATATTCATTGCACTATCAAATTTCCCAATTCTCAAATTGCATCAAATTCCAAATACCATTATCAAAAGAAAAAAGAAAGTTCAAAATCAAAGAAGGCTTATTTCAATCATTGCATCAAATTTCCCTTCAAATCTATCATCATGTTTGGCACCCTTGGCACCAATACCTAGATCCCAAAGTCTATCATTCTTTTTGCAAGTTTTGCAAGCCTCGATACTTTTCTCAAAGCTGGAACCACATCATTTAAAAATACATGATGCAATATAATATATTCTTTACATGTTAAATATCAAGAACATGTAAATGACTTCTCCAAATCAAATCAAAATTTTAGAATTGAGAAAATAACACGTTTGTGTCATTTATTGAAATAAACATCTGAAACCACTTGCCAGAAAAGTGAACATTTTTACTTGCACAGGGCCAATATTCACATAAATTGCACACTTTTTTACAATTTAACTAATCCAAGATAAATTAAAAACCATAATGGGCCATTTATTCATCAACATAAACTTGCAAATCAATCACAACTTTCAGAACAAATTTACTATAGAGTAAAGGCATTTTCTTAACTCAAATTATAGCAAACTTTTATAAAATTTAGCCACTGCTTAGCAAAAAAAGAAAAAGAAAAGTGTAGCACTACTAAATGTACATCTGCTGCTAGTGCTACATTCCTTAAGAAGAATACACGTATATACTGGTGTAAAAATTTGGAGCCCATTAAAAAGGTCAAGCCTTGTTGTAGTTTGGAGGGCTTCAAATGTGGATAGGCATCCCAAATTAGCTGCAAATAAGAACATAAGAATTCAGATTTCAGCCATTTGAATACCAATTCTATGCATTAACTCACCCATGGTATCCAAAAGCATTGTTATTGCCTATTCTTATACAAAACAACACTGCAAAAAAAAAAAATGAAAATAATTATTCCCATATTAAAAGAAGAATACACTTATATACTGATGTAAAAATTTGGAGCCCATTAAAGAGGTCAAACCTTGTTGTAGTTTGGAGGGCTTCAAATGTGGATAGGCATCCCAAATTAGCTGCAAATAAGAACATAAAAATTCAGATTTCAGCCATTTGAATACCAATTCTATGCATTAACTCACCCATGGTATCCAAAAGCATTGTTATTGCCTATTCTTATACAAAACAACATTGCAAAAAAAAAATGAAAATAATTATTCCCATATTAAGTTTTACAACCGGAGAAACCAAAAAAAAAAAAAAAAAGAGAGAGAGAGAGATACGTGAAGTGCCCTGGCCGTTGGTTGTCACCCTCCAATTTGATGCAAGCTATTTTCATTGCATGAAAACATTAAATTATAACAGTTTATAGAAAAAGAAGAAATAATTGAGAAGCAGAAAATTTAAAAATTTAAATAAAATAATGTAAAATCACCATGTATAGAAAAAGAGATGGAGATGAAGTTAAGGAAAAAAAAGAATGAAAAAGAAACCTGGAAACGTGGAACAAATGTAGCAAACAAAGTTTGATAAGAGAGAATTTTTAAATAATAATAGATAAATAAAAAGGTTAAGGATAAGAAGTTAAGAGCAGTTAAAAGTTTTAAAACTTCAAAATTTAAAAATTAAACGTGAGATAATGGAGACATTGTTTGGATATATGGGAGAGTGGTTTAAGAGAGTTCTTGTTTTTTGTTTTTTTACATATATATCTTTTGTGTGCTACTTTTTAATTGAATAGTAAATCTAAGAGTATTTTAGACTATTCTTATCTTTAAATTGCATGAGATAAGATAAATATTAATGATTTTTAATTCAAATGAGGGAAAAAAAAAGAGGAAAAATTAAACGTGATGATTTTATTTTTCTACGTGATGTTTTTTTTTTTTTTTTTTTTTTTATTTTTTATTTTTCAATGAGGATAGTGGTGCTAATTTTTGGGTTCCTTTTAAAATGGACCCTAAATTTTAGGATTTTGAAAAATTAATAATTTTCCTTATTTGTCCCAATTATTTCAAGTTATCTAATGTTAATGTGTGAGGGTATTTTAGTCTGTGCACTAAAGTGGACATTTTTCTATGGATTTTGACAAGTAACACAATTATTATTTAGGTCATTTTTATAATTTAAGATTGTGGTATTTTTGACAGTACATTAAAGTGGACATGAGGATATGTATTATCCATTATTATTACATGAGCCCAAAACACCCATTTAAGTATTACATGATATAAGAATTGACCCCAAAACAAATTATTATAAAATTTAAGTTTTCTTAATGAGTTACAAATTATTGGCCTAAATATATAATAGAAATTTTCCCAAACTTTATTGGAAAATTTGGGTATTTTGGTCATTTTGAAAGTTTTGGATGTAGTTTGATAATCTATATACATACATAATTGGGTAAATGGACGAGGTTGAATTTTAGTTATAATAAATGGGTTGGGTTGGATTGGGTATGACTAATAACTAATTTGTCAAATGTGTAATAAATGGGTAAATGAGTTTTAAGCACCTAACCCATTTATGACTCACTCAAACCACCAAATTGTCACCCCTACGCTTGATGTAGGTAGAATTGGAACCAAACTTGAATCAATTAACAATGTGGAGTCCATAGGCTGTGAGATACTCGTTGCATATAACAGAGATATCTGAGATGTTAGGAAAGGTGGGGTGTGTAACGTTAGTTTATTATTTCACTAATTAAAGGGTGTAGTATTGAGGATTTAAGATCGTATTTATTATATTATTTAGTAATTAAAGGGTTAGGATTGAGGATTTTTCTTCAAACAAGTATGTAGATTCATAGTTTATAGAAATTTAGGCTTTTATTGTGGGTGTTTTTGGTAGTGTAGAAAAAGGCTTATTGTGGGTGTAATTGGTAAACTTACCCCAAAAATATCTAGTGTATTACTTAGTTGTTTCGATATAATCATATTCTTCTCCATAGGCATACCATGGATTACATCTTATTCTTGAGACAAATTTTCAACAAACATGAATGGAACTCCTTAATAATAAGAGAGGTTTATGTGGTTGGGCTTGGATCGTGCCAAGATATTGATTAAGATGCTCGTGTCTGCCTGAAGGCCCAACCTTACTTTTGGGCTTTGGTTGTGGACCCAAATGGATTGAATGTAAGTATCCAGTACAGAAGGCACTGGGCCTTGGACCCAAGACTAAGATGGCACATCTTCCAGATATGGGCCCACGTGGTCCATTAAGCCCAAGTCCGGGCCTTTTTGTTTGTGTCTTTCTAACACACCCCCCTTTCGTTATCATTCCAAGCAATCCCTTGGAAGGTGAAAATGGAAGTCTATGTTAGACTGGTTTTGGATTAATCGTGGAGTCTTTTAATGCTACATATGTAAATTAAAGAAAGTATTATAAATAATATATAGTAAAAATAAAAATTACGTTAAATTTTGTGACAAAAGACATTGCGTAGGACTTAGTTTTTATCAAAACAAAAGGTTATAATAAATTATTAAAATAACTTGAAATGAATCACCATTTAAATTTCTTAAAAATTTAGAAATTGAGTTTAGCTTATAGAAAATTACGTTTATAATTTTAATGTATTTATAGTGCATCACATGATGAGAATACATGATAACGTTGAAAGCCATTATTAGGACTCATAAGTTACATTAAGACTGTTTTAACTTTTAACTCTCTTATTCCATAAATTCCTTAGTTTTGGCATTTATTTCACTTAATAATAATTTGATATATTTTTTTTTATAGACGGAGAAAAATTCGTGGATAAAAATTTATGAAGTTAAAAAAAACAGAAAAAGAAAACGAAAGGAGTCCATGGGATTATAATTTTTGAAATGATTAATGATATACAAGTGTAGAGAAATTAGAACTAATTAAAAGAGAGCGGACCTAAAAAGTGATGCCATCTAACACCAAGTTTATTATAGATCATATATGGACAAGTCGCAAATAATAAATTAATTATCAAATTAATAATTTTCACTTTTATATCCATGTGATATAGATTTCCACTCACTTGGGAAAAAAAAAAAAAAACAATTTCAGATAAAGCAGGCTACAAATTTAAATTTTTCTTGTTACTAAAGTATAAGTACTAGTGGGGAAAAAACAAACATGTTTGGAGTGGATCACAATTTAGCGTTTGACATTGAAATTTATACATCACTTTTTTTCCGGATTGATTAGATATTACTCATTCCATCATTCGGTTGAGTTTGATTCAAACTCAATCTCTTGTTTATAGTTATCATTGTAACACTCTTTGTAATCTATAAGTATATATATATACATATACGTGAACTTGATTATCTACTTCTATAGCCCTCAATTTCAATCTCTCTTGCTTTCGAAACCTTATTCTCTTATAGAAAAGAATTAATAAGAGGAGATAAGAATATGAAAACTCGCTTAACATTGGTTTCGCTTTTCGTTTTAATCACAGCAGCGACGGCAGCGAAAACCAAGGTAAGCGTACTGGTCCCTATTATTGGTTCTTCATAATTTTCTTCATATAGTTCCCTATTATTGGTTCTTGATAATTTTCTTCATATAGTTTATGTGCACGAGTTGTGTTTTGCGTTACAATTATGTCAATTTAAACTTCTTTTGCATAACTTTGGTCTAATTGTTTCTTTAGAAAACTTTTGTTTTTTTCATATAGTTCCCTATTATTGGTTCTTGATAATTTTCTTCATATTGTTTATGAGCACGAGTCGTGTTTTGCGTTACAATCATGCCAATTTAAACTTCTTTTGGACAATATTTGCTAATTGTTTCTTTAGAAAACAATAAAGTTTGTTTTGTGTTTTGTCTTTTTATTTTTATTTATTTTATTTATCTTGCTTCTATTAAATTGATAATGGGAAATCTTTACTGAAATAATTAAGAACAGAGCTGACTAAAAATATTACAAACTGGCCAAACTGTATCCAATAATTAATATGAGTTATTGTATTATAAAATGGCCAATAATTAAACTAGTATGTATGTATGGATGTATGCATAACAGATCCTTTTGTGGATTTTTTAAATTCTTGTTAGGTTTTTGCATTTGAGGGAACTGCAAGTCAACCACGTGAAATTCAGGACATGTAAGTTTCCTTTATTTTTTTAATAATGAAAATTTCGAAAATTTTGTGTTTGTATCAATTTATCCAACATTTTGATAATATAAGGTTTCTTTTCACAGAGAGGGTTCTCAAGAAAAGTTAGTTGAAATTAATAACGGTATGATTTTTTATTTTAATTCTTTGTGCATCCTCTGAATTGCATATCATAATAATAATTTCAATTAATGTTCAAATTAATGATCAAAAGCTAAATATGGTTTGATTTTCTTTTGGATATTTCTGGTTGGAAAATGTTGACTTTACCTTCTTGTTTTCATCAGCATATGATATATTATCTGAGGAAGATAAGAGAAAAAATTATGATATGTATTTGGAAGCATATCTTGTTTTATCTGATGAAGATAAGAGAAAAAATTATGATATGTATTTGGATGAGAAGGCTCAGTTTGGTGGTACAACCAGGTCTCAATCTGGCATCAGGACCATAAATTCACAGGTCTTTCAGAAAGAAATAGCTGACCAAGGGATCGCTTGGCTTTTGTTGTCTTACACGCCCACTTTGAAGGGGTACCAACATATTGAATCAATCATAGAGGAGGTTGGCAGTATGATGCGAGGAGCTTTACAGGTACTCCAATGTTTTCACTTTTTATTTTTATTTTTGTTGTCATTTGACTTTCCTTTGATCATTGTGTATGCTTATTTTGTTTTCCCTCTAACAGGTTGGAAGTATAAACTGTGAAACAGAACCATCTTTCTGTAAGGACCTTGGCATATATCCTCGTAGAGTATCCAGGGTATTCATTTATTCATACGCAGCAAGTGACAACGGTTCTTTGGTGGAGTACAATGGTGATTTGGATGTGTTCTAAGTTTGACATTATGTGCCTTTTAAATGGCAAAAGGCAAGGCATTCTAGGATTGTTTAGGTGTGTAAGTCTTGTGATAAGAATTTACTCAGAAACCATACATTTTTACCATTATTATTATGCCCTTATTGTGGTCTCTAGTTTCTTTTGTATTTTCTGTATGCATATATATTTCTTTGACTTGCATTGACTGAGGAATACCAATATTGTTGTTTTTTAGTCTAATCTTTCTATCATCTCTTTGCATTCTTTTATAATGCTCAACATAAAAAATCGAATATGGAGATAGAAAAAAAGTGAGAGCCGGCCAAACTATTTTCCTTCTTGCCTTTTTTTTTCTAAGTAATTATTTGAAAAGTTTATCTATTACTATTAAGAGGATTTTTTTCCCTCATGTTCACTTTAATGTGCTCCCCAAAATACCCTTAATATTAATCCACGTTATTGGTATTAAAAATAAATAAATGAGGGTGAAAAGGTAATTCACCATGTCTTAATATTAATCCAGTATTTCCACTTAACAAAAAAGGATATATATATATATATATATACTATACTCTTCACATGCTACGCGTGTTCAGAGGCTCTTCCTTTTTATAACAAAAAAAAAAAAAAAATTTATCATGTACTTAGATAATTTTCTTTTTTATCAATATATTTTTTTCATTCATCCTATTTTGGGGTTTATGCAATTATCCAGTATATGTTATTGATAGCAACATCTTGCACAAACAATGATGATATAAAATTTTTTTTTTCGAAAAAAAAAAAAAAAACCGAAAAATGAAAGAAAAAAAAAATCATAATTTGTAATTGATTTTCAATAACCTATTTTTATCAATTTTTTTTTTAAGCAAAAAAATTTAATAAAAATAAAATCATTAACAAACGCTTAATTAGTTGGAAGTTGTTCTTTATTTTTATTTTTTTTTTTTCACATTTTACACTTAGCTAATTTATACAATAATTAAAGAATTCTATTTGAATTAGAACTCTACATTCTTAACCGGATTTATTTGATTCAATTTTTTTTTTTTTCATGGTAATCTTATCACACAATATGACTTTTATCATATAAATTTTAGATCATAATTTATCTTATTTGCTATTTTTTCACTTTTTTTTATCGTTTATTTTTTTTGCTTGTGTACTATTTTTTTTTTTGGTCGTGTACTTTTTTTTTTTTTCTTTTTTTTTTTTTCACATTTTCACTTAGCTAATTTATACAATAATTAAAGAATTCTATTTGAATAAGGACTCTACTTTCTTAACCCGATTTATTTGATTCAATCTTCTTTCTTTACTTTCTTTCATGGTAATCTTATCACATACTTTTATCATATAAATTTTAAATCATAATTATCTTATTTGCTATTTTTTTCACTTAATGCTTTTTGTCCAATAACATAAATGTACTACACCTTCTATATAATGAGATTCCACAAAAGAAAAAGCAACCTTGCACGTGTATATGCAAATCCGAATAAAATTATTTCTTGTATAAATTATTTGATTTTAAATAAAAATTCAGTTAATGGGATAACAAATTTAAATATTTTTATTGTTTGTAAAATTGTACACATGCTTTTTCTTTGATTCCATAAACTCATAGCAAAGCAGATAATAATTTTCTCTACCTCCTTGTTAAAGACAAAGAAAGAAGCTGTATTGCTTGCATCATATACAATTATCGAAAAGAAAAAAGAAAGTTCAAAATTAAAAATTAGAAGGCCAATGTAAATATTCAACCTGTTGCAGAAAAACCCCTCTCTAGATCAACCATGCCCTGATTTAGGTCATCTTTCTTTTCATTGTTTATTTATTATTTGTTTTCTTTCTTGGTAATACTAATACCCCTAAGCTTTCCTTTTTATTTTTAGTTTGGTTTTGTGCACTATGCGAGGGATCTTAACCAAATTCTCTAATTCTCACCTTAAACTCATCACTAAAGCACACAACAATTTCACTGCCTTTTGCATTAGAAATTCCAAATACCATTATCTAAAAGAAAAAAGAAAGTTCAAAATTATAAGTTAGAAGGCCAAATGCAAATATTTCACCTATCATTGCATCAAATTTCCCAATTCTCAAATTAAACTAAACCCTTCATCATCCTGTTTGGCACCCTTGGCACCAATACCTAGATCCCAAAGTCTATCATTCTTTTTGCAAGTTTTGCAAGCCTCGATACTTTTCTCAAAGCTGGAACCACATCATTTAAAAATACATGATGCAATATAATATATTCATTACATGTTAAATATCAAGAACATGTAAATGACTTCTCCAAATGAATAAAAATTTTAGAATTGAGACAATAACACGTTTGTGTCATTTATTGAAATAAACATCCGAAACCACTTGCCAAAAAAGTGAACACTTTTGCTTACACAGGGCCAATATTCACATAAATTGCACACTTTTTTACAATTTAACTAATCCAAGATAAATTAAAAACCATAATGGGCCATTTATTCATCAACATAAACTTGCAAATCAATCACAACTTTCAGAACAGATTTACTATAGAGTAAAGGCATTTTCTTAACTCAAATTACAGCAAACTTTTATAAAATTTAGCCACTGCTTAGCAAAAAAAGAAAAAGAAAAGTGTAGGACTACTAAATTGTACATCTGCTACTAGTGCTACATTCCTTAAGAAGAATACACTTATATACTGATGTAAAAATTTGGAGCCCATTAAAAAGGTCAAACCTTGTTGTAGTTTGGAGGGCTTCAAATGTGGATAGGCATCCCAAATTAGCTGCAAATAAGAACATAAGAATTCAGATTTCAGCCATTTGAATACCAATTCTATGCATTAACTCACCCATGGTATCCAAAAGCATTGTTATTGCCTATTCTTATACAAAACAACACCGTAAAAAAAATGAAAAGAATTATTCCCATATTAAGTTTTACAATCGGAGAAACCAAAAAAAAAAAAAAAAAAAAAATAAAACCAAAAAAAAAGAAAAAAAAAGAGAGAGAGAGATACGTGAAGTGCCCTGGCCGTTGGTTGTCACCCTCCAATTTGATGCAAGCTATTTTCATTGCATGAAAACATTAAATTATAACAGTTTATAGAAAAAAAGAAATAATTGAGAAGCAGAAAATTTTAAAATTTAAATAAAATAATGTAAAATCACCATGTATAGAAAAGGAGATGGAGATGAAATTAAGGAAAAAAATAATGAAAAAGAAACCTGGAAACGTGGAACAAATAAAGCAAACAAAGTCTGATAAGAGAGAATTTTTAAATAATAATAGATAAATAAAAAGGTTAAGGATAAGAAGTTGAGAGCAGTTAAAAGTTTTAAAACTTCAAAACTTAAAAATTAAACGTGAGATAATGGAGACATGGTTTGGATATATGGGAGTGTGGTTTAAGAGAGTTCTTGTTTTTTGTTTTTTGTTTTTTTACATATATATCTTTTGTGTGCTACTTTTTAATTGAATAGTAAATCTAAGAGTATTTTAGACTATTCTTATCTTTAAATTGCATGAGATAAGATAAATATTAATGATTTTTAATTCAAATGAGGGAAAAAAAAAAAGAAGGAAAAATTAAACGTGATGATTTTATTTTTCTACGTGATGTTTTTTTTTTTTTTTATTTTTAATTCAAATGAGGATAGTAGTGCTAATTTTTGGGTTCCTTTTAAAATGGACCCTAAATTTTAGGATTTTGAAAAATTAATATTTTCCTTATTTGTCCTAATTATTTCAAGTTATCTAATGTTAATGTGTGAGGGTATTTTAGTCTGTGCACTAGAGTGGACATTTTTCTATATTTAGATGCGACTATTATACCCTTTTTGCTAACACACATTATTATTTGAGGTCATTGATTAAATTAGGAATATAAGAAGATGTAAGAGGTATTTTTGACAGTACATTAAAGTGAACATGAGGATATGAATCCTCTTGATAGTATTAGATGAGCCCAAAACCACCCAATTATTACATGAGCTAAACGAGTATTGACCCATTTAAGATAATTACTAAATGAGTTAACTAGGTTATTTATTGGGTACCTAACAAAATATATAAAATTTTCCCAAACCTGTATATGAGAGAAAAAAAATTTGGGTATTTTGGTCATTTTGAAAGTTTTGGATGTAGTTTGATAATCTATATACATACATAATTGGATAAATGGACGAGGTTGAATTTTAGTTATAATAATTGGGTTGGGTTGGATTGGGTATGACTAATAACTAATTTGTTAAATGTGTAATAAATGGGTAAATGAGCTTTAAGCACCCAACCCATTTATGACTCACTCAAACCACCCAATTGTCACCCCTACGCTTGATGTAGTAGAATTGGAACCAAACTTGAATCAATTAACAATGTGGAGTCCATAGGCTGTGAGATACTCGTTGCATATAACAGTTACATGAGATACCTTATGTTAGGAAAGGTGGGGTGTGTAACGGTTTATTATTGCACTAATTAAAGGGTTAGGATTGAGGATTTAAGATCTGTATAACAAGTTTATTATCTAGTTCATGTCCTGTTTTTCTTCAAAAAAGTATGTAGATTCATAAGAGTAGAAAAAGGCTTTTATTGTGGGTGTAATTGGTAAACTTACCCCAAAAATATCTAGTGTATTACTTAGTTGTTTCGATATTATCATATTCTTCTCCATAGGCATACCTTGGATTACATCTTATTCTTGAGACTTATTTTCAACAAAGATGAATGGAACTCCTTAATAATAAGAGAGGTTTATGTGGTTGGGCTTGGATCGTGCCAAGATATTGATTAAGATGTTCGTGACTGCCTGAAGGACGAGAAATTATTCAGTCCACCGGGTGAACCACGTCATCCGTCCACCATTCCAATAATTAAATGACACGTGTGATAATTAATACAGTAAGCTTGGGGCTATTTGGTCATTTTCAAAGTATGGGGTTAATGGTTAAAAGCTGACTGTATTAATTATCAGATGTGTCATTTAATTATTGAAATGGTGAATGGGTGAACCACGTCAACCGGTGGATTGAATAATTTCTCCTGAAGGATCAACCATACTTTTGGGCTTTGGCTGTGGTTAAGGAGAAAAAAAAAAGTTTTACCTAGAGAAAATTATTTTAATAAATTTTAATGCACTTGTAGGTGCCACATGGCAGCATAAGGAGAAAAAAAAAAGTACAAAAAAGGAAAAAAAAAGAAAAAAGAAAAAAAGAAAAAGGAAAGGGCATCAACTTGACGAAACCATATAGTGGAAGACTTAATTTTTGTTATATACTATATGATGTTAATTTTTCCAGGTTATTATTTTAAATTAATTTTAGGAATGTCACCACCGCAAATATTTAACTAGTGAAGGTCATGTCAAATGAATTTTTTTCAATGGTTTTTGTGTCCGTTTTGTCGTAGAAAGTAGAGTTTTAACCTTAGAGTTTCAACTTAAAAGCTCTTTAGAGTTTTGAGTGTTTGGCAAATTACAATGAATAATACTTTAAAATTATGTATTTATAAAACATGAATACAAAATTGTAGAACTTTTATCTAAAAGCTCCAATTTTAGTTTTTTTTTTAAATATTTTTTTAAAGATTACAAAAGAGCTTTATGGGGCCTAAAAGATTTAGTTTTTGCTCCTATACACCCTTTGTTTTATTTTTCTATTTTTTTCCATAATGTACTTTTGAGTTTTGAGCTCATAAAGCTCGTTTAGCACAACCAGACGAACTCTTTGATTTTATTGGCAACATAGTACAGATGTTCAATCAATGGGTATGCTAGAGAAAAAAAAACCATGTGGTAAATAATATAGGCCTCCAAATAAAACAAAAGCGATTCGTGTACATATGACTGAAATTTAGGTTATTAAGAAAAAAGAAGTCAAGCTATCCCAAAAGAACACTTAATCAAGTATAACTGAGTATTAAAAATTTATAATTATCGAAAGAAATTTTGTTGTTTACAACATCTCAAGAAGAATTTTTAAACTTATAATAAGTTGACAATTCATCGTCTATACTACACCGGTATATATAAGAGAAATAGTAATTTAAGTTTGAATCTCATGGTTATGTGATGGTTTTAAATAAAAAAACTCAAGTTTCTCAAATTAAACCTTACACTTTCAAAACGCTGTAATTTAAACTAAATTTCCCACCATATTACGTGTAAATTAAGTCTTTAATGAAAAATGTTTAAAGTGACGTGACTTAACTTGATATAATGTTTATTAATAATAAACATGTATAAAAAGATATAAAGGTTTATGGTTTGAAACATTTTATAAAATATAAAGTGTATTCATCGATAAATCAATTTGATTAAATTTAATTAAGGAATACAAACTACATTACCTTAAGTTCGTAGTACCTATAGAGCATGAAGCACATGATCAGGAGGCGGAACTTGGAAGTTTGTATCTTGGCATCTTCGTGGCAGTTTCGGCCTTGTACTAATGTTTTGGGAGTACCTATAGAGCATGAAGCACATGACGAGGTGGAAGTCAGTCTTGTCCCAATGTTTCTGAGGGTAGCAGACAAATTAAGTTTGGAGTACCTAGAATGCATGAACCACATGACGATATGGAAATCAGCTTGACCCAATGTTTCTATGTAGCAGACGGTCTAAAAGAGGAGGAGGAAAGCTATCATGTACTCATGTTAGATTAGCACAAAAAAAGAGAGAAGGAAAGCTGTCATGTACTTATGTGACTTGTTTAAATAATACATGTAGATGATCTTATGAGTTATCACATAGTTGGTTTATAACTAAACTCTATCCTTTCTAATTTTAAATGGTAAAATGTAGTAGTGTTAAACTACAAGGTTATTGATCTCTCATAATTACTCAATAATTGTTCAACAAATTATTTAAAAGGTTTAGTTCCTTTTTTCTTCTTTTTATAAAAATAATAATTTATAAAGAGGTATTACATGTGTTAAGGATCATTTGGGGGAAAAAAAAAACCCTAGCAGCGATCAGAAGAAAATCCTAATGCATTGAGCTTTGAGGACCTAATTAGGAGGATTAAAATTGAGATAAATGATTTGCTTGACAAGAAGAAATATATTGACGCCAACGGGCCAAGATATTGTGGTTCCAAGAATGGGACAATAAATTAGATTAGGGTATTGGTTCTATCCCTATTATATAAATTAGATTAAGAAATTCTAGCTTAGATAAAAAAGAAAAAAGAAAAAAAGGGACAATAACATCAAGTATTTCCATTACAAAATCTCACAATGACACCAAGTATTTCCATTACAAAATCTCACAGTGACACACGTTGGTAGTTGTGACCAGCAGGGCTACAGGGGCAATGGTTAAACCAGGAAGACCAGATAGAGTCAAAGGTGACACAATATAAATTCCTTGTAGATTTTTTTTTTGGAGCAAATTCCTTGTAGTTTAAGAAAAACAAAGTCTTGGTAAGAGAACCAAAGTAATTACTTGCTTAGTGAAAACAATACCTTATTATTGTGTCAATTTGTAACGCGCGCATTTGTCGGTTTGACAATTTTTTAGGGAAATTAGAGTTTTAAAGAAAACTTTATCAATATAACCATTAATTTGTTTTAATTACTTAATTATATATTTAAAATTAAAATACATTTTGGATAAAGATAACGTTTATTTTATATGGGTTAAATAGGTTCATATCATCGTCTTTATACGAATGAATAAAACAAGTAATTTCGGGTTGACTGAGGGTCAAACACTAAATTTACTCATTTATTAACCCGTCAAAAAGTGTGTCGTGTCAAATGTTGTTACCCTTAAGAAAAATTATTCATTCCTCCACCCTTAGGTTATAATCCATCAACGATTTTAGAATACTCGGAAAATTATAAAATCTCGGAGTACATTAATGACGTACTCTCTTCTCCACTTCTTACATTCTTGTCTAAACATTTTATGTCCTTAGCATTCATCTATCATTTATTGTGCTAATTATGTTTAAGCCAAAATAATCATAAGGATATTCCGTGATATATGGTTGGAGATTTTTGTCAAAGGGTTTACAATTTACACTTTCCAAGAAAAGCTGATAAACCCTTTTCCGCAAGAGAAGATTTTGTTTTGGTCAGTTCACAATCCGAAAAGGCAGTTAAAGAATAGTCAATTTTAATGTTTCAAAAGGAATTGAGAAGTATTTCGCAAGGACCAGGCAGTCATATGAGACTCTTGCATACAATACACAAGTCATTTTCACTAATATATTCTTTGCAGAGAAACATTTAATGATTTAATGTACCCGTCAAAGAGGGCAATATATAATGGAGATCAACTCCAAAATGTAATCAATATGAGCCAGAAACGAATTGAAATTGAGAGTCATGAACTGACGCGGCTCTAAGAGTCTCAACCTTCTTACAATTAAAGTTTAGTCTTTTTCATATAAAAGGGTTGTTTCACATTACATGTACTTAATTTCTTTGTTTGCTTCTACGTCATTTTCTTCCTCACTCCAAAGAAGGTCAGGTCAAGTGAGAAAATTTGAAACAGAGACAGATCATGAATGGAAACCCATAAGGCAAAGGCGAGGAAGAAGAAATTAAAGAGGCATGCATAAGAATATAATATCTGCAGGACTTGGGATATAATAAATAGTAGCTAACCTTTTTTTAAAAGAAAATATTCTCCTTGTTTCCATTTACAACATGTTTGATTGAATAATACAATCTTGATATTAGAATTAATTTCCTCAAATAAGAATGGAATTAAATTCTAATAGTTTAAAATGTGTTGCAATATATATATTTTTTGATAGTAAGGGGAAGATTGGAACTGTGAATCTCCTCATAAAGAAGAAAACATACAATATTAATTGAGCTTATAAAACTCTTGAGTCTTGACGCTTTTGGTTTTTTTTTTTTATCATAGAGAAATGCTTCTTGTATATATGTTTATTTTCTCTTTCTATGTTAATCCTCTTGGCCCCTAAACGAAACCCTACCTACAAGGGTAGAACAAAGGTGGCGGGATTGAAAAACTTTTATATATATATATATAACCTTCCCAAAAAATTGAGATTCCCCTAAAAAAGAAAACTTAGATTTCTTAAATTTAAACATTTAAGATGCTGGAATTTTCAAGTAAGTAAAATTAATCCCATAAAAAAGAATAAAGGTATAATTAACTTATTAAGTATGTTATAAAAAAAATACAAATGTTTATATGCTTTCACTTTTTTTCTAAACAAAATTGAAGTAATTAAAGAACATAATAATATTGAATGAAATTTTTTTAATCGAGATTTATACAATCTTACATGAAAATATAATTTAAGAAAAGTCAAGAACCTTCATATAGTGTTAAATTAAGTATGAAAATTTTCACTTACGCTAACCAAGCAAAAGCAATCACATATATAATAACCTTTATTTATTTATTTATTTATTTTTAAGTGAGTTTCGGTACAATTACAACCAACTGTAACAAACACAAACGTATATATATGCAAATACATAAAAATCACAGTGCAATTATGTTTCAATGGGATAGTCCAACCTCAAAATCAGTAATTCATGATTTAGCTACTGGTTTACCTAATAAAACAATGATCGACTGTATCATTTCGTTGAAATTTACACAAATGAAAACCGTAAATCCTACAGTAGTCGTGCATTGCATCATAACAAGAACATCATTTCCAATCATAAATCGTTTCTAAACATATGGAAGTCAACCCTTGAATTTTGAGGGGCTCATATATTTTCTTGGGAAAATTACACTTTACCACCCTCAACTATCACCCCTTTTTCAATCCACTCCCTAAACTTTAAAAAGTATCAATTGACCCCCTAAACTAATCCAATTGTATGGCCGTTATCCCCTGAGGCCAAAATCGAGTTAAAATAGACGGAATAGAGCAACACGTGACACGCACGTGATTTCGGGCCCACCAGAACACCTTTACCAATTTGATTTTTATCTAAACCCCGAAATGCCCTTATCCCCACTTAACCAAAATCGACGATAACCAAAGAAAACCAAAATTATAAAACAAAACGATAATTGATCATAAGGATTAAACATGTAAGATCTGTATATTAAGATTTTCTTTGGTTTTCTCAGCGACCAAACACGTGCTGAATATAATTGAAAATTTTGAAATTCATATTATTACGATTTCCTCGATTCCAAATTTGTTTGTATACGATCTATAAGCTTATATAGTTTAAAGAAATTTTCAAGCATTAACAAAAAGTTAGAGAGAAAGAGAGATCGCATCGCGCACTTGTTTGTATTGAATTTCAATGGTGTAAGAGAGGAGAGCGGGGCTGATATTGTCGGGGTCGGGGCGAGAGACGGAGATGATGGAGGCCTCGGGCAACTCGTCGAAAATCCGAGTTGACTCAGCGGAGGCTTGGCGAGGAGAGAGAATCGACGACGTTACGGAACCCGACGGCTCTGATTGCATTTGAACGTAGCGGGGCCTAGACCTGGACATTAACTGCTTTGATGCCATTGTTTTTGTATGATTTCGATCAAATAAATAAATAAATAGAAATAAAATTTGATTTGAATGTGTTTGTTTTTGTATTTGTTTTGTTACGCTTGAAGTAGGTGTTTATCGTCGATTTTGGTTAAGTGGGGATCATAAGCAAAAAATTCATCTTCTTCGGAAAGCATAATCACAGCAGAACGCATAAGAGGATCCATTTTATAGCTTTTAACTTACTGCTGACACGACATTCCCCACTTCAACTCCAGCAGCAGCACCAGTTCCAGTAGCAGCAGCACCTCTAGCAGCAGTAACAGTTTGGGGATAAGGGCATTTCGGGGTTTAGATAAAAATCAAATTGGTAAAAGGTGTTCTAGGTGGGCCCGGGATCACGTGTGTGTCACGTGTTGCTTTATTCCGTCTATTTTAACTCGATTTTGGCCTCAGGGGGTAACGGCCATGCAATTGGATTAGTTTAGAAGGTCAATTGATATTTTTTAGAAGTTTAGGGAGGTGAAGTGAAAAAGGGTAATAGTTGAGGTAGTAAAGTGTAATTTTCCCTATTTTCTTGGAAGAACCCATGTGAGTTGTGAGTCGAATAACACGTTTGCCTTTTCGTCCCTGATGGGTCAATATGCATGCATACTTTAGTTGATCGAGCACATGCATGTCTCAATCACTTCAAGCATTATATTTTTCTCTTGGCAAAAATAAAATCTTTCTTCTTTCTTAAGTATTTTCATCTTTCTTACATACTTGATGACCATAACTCTAATTCTAAAATGACGACCCATAAACTGAGAAATTGTCGTACTTCTTTGACGGTTCGTAAATTAACAATTTGTCGACATTAAACCAACCCCAAAAACTGGCCCACTATATACAGTAAGGTGCTTCTTTTCATGACATGCAACTAGGGGAACTTTTTTTAACATAATTTTTCTGATGACTTGAAAAATACATAAACTACTTCCACATTGAATTCAAGGATCAAGGGGTTCACACTTATGCTCGCATTCGCTATGTCCTTTTCATGCGTTCTCTTTCGGAGAATGTAAGAGACCTAGTGTCCATTAAGTGGCATGATTGCGGCAAATGTAAAAAAATAAAAAATAAATATTTTGAAGAATTTGCAAATTAAGCTTTCTATATATATACTATCACGATTTTCTAGATTAAAAAAGAAGATGAAAGAAAATAAAATATTATCATAGTAAGTGATTGAGCTAGGATTTTCACCCAATGAGTATAAACTCTAAATAAATAAACGAAATTCAAACATTTTAGTTTTTTGTTTTGATATTTCAATTGTTATAAGTGGGGCGAGAGATTTGAAGTCTAATTCTCATTATAAAGAAGACCAGTCAATATTATTAAATTATAAAATTCTTAACAATTAAATATTTTAGTTTATATATATTGTTTTCCACGAAAAAACAATTCCTTCTATAGCAAATCACCAACTCATTATAATTGTTTTTGCAAAGTTTTTGTGTTTTAAAAACATAGCATGATCACTTCATTATAAACTCATAACTATTTGAAACAATAATATAATCAACTTTAAAATTTATATTTATACATATATTTTTTTAAGTACGTACACGTACTCCCTATGAAAGTGTATATGTGAGATATTAATTTTTCATCATAGAAAAATAATTAAGAAGATATGAATCGCTTTCCTTCATTCATCAAGTAAAATTTAAAAATGATCTATTTTTATACTTTATAGATTATTGTTGATTGTTGAACGGTTTATATATATAAATAATATGATGATTATATGTAAAAGAGGATGTGAGCGTGACCCGTCAACTTTTATGAGATGTCACCTTATTATAATTTCTCCTATTGTCAAAAATCAGTGTGGATGCAAATAATATATTCTAAAAATTTAGACGTTTTGACTTTTGAGTGAGGGAATTGTCCCCACTGATCAGCCATAACTATCTCAATTCTCAGCCCTAAAAATCGTGTGTCATGAAAGTTGGCGAGACCGCATTATCATTATTTAGGCAGAAGAAATCCGGTTTTCTCGAAGGTTTTCCGTAACATAAATGGAAGATAATGGCGTCATTGTAGGAATACAAAATAGTGATCAAGACGACAAAATATTTGATTGTTACATGTGAAGTGATTTTTTTTTTTTTAATCTTATATGGAATTGTATTGATCTGAAACTGCTTGTTAAATTGTGGGACTTTGAAAGTTCGGTAACGTGGACTGGACTTTATCCTAAGGGGTAGCTTAACTGGTCCGGCCTTGGGTGTGCTCTCCAATGATCACTAGTTCGAGTCCTCTCAGGGCCACCTATCCAAGGCAAAGCCTTGCGTCTATCGTGGTACACGTGCTAGTAAGGTGTTGCGTGTACCCCTGGGATTAGTCGAGGTGCGCGTATCTACGGAACGTTGGCCCGGACATCCAAGGTTATCAAAAAAAAAAAAAGTAACGTGGACTTTACATAGCGGTCTCATTTTTTTTATTTTTGATGGACACATAGCGTTCTCATACTCTCATTAATTAGTCATTAGGAAGTCTCTTACTTTCTTAATGTCATCAAGCAACGGTATCCATTCTAAATATAGCTAGGGACCTCACCTCACTCAAATTGTTTTTTTGGTCCAGCAACTTCTTTGGCCTTTTGCTTTTATGTCCTCAGATTGGACCAGTTATCTCAATGTGCCTTAGGTTAAAACAAAGTTAAAAATATGACCTAATTATGCTTAGTTAAGCAAAAGGACTTCACCCACTGTCGGCCAAGTATGAAAACGTGAACCTGTATGATTACAAATCACATATAAGCTAACCACCAAGGGCTCGCACCTAATGCAATCATGGCTGATGGCTAGGTGCAAAACCATGAAACTTTCTTTCACATGTTTGGTCATTCTCACTCATGGTAATTCTAGTGGTTGGCAAGAGGTTATAGAACAATCTTTAAAAGGCATATTGTCCATTCACTTATATATACAAGTGATCTTATAATATTTCATTTATTTTGGTACATTTTTAAAAAAAGTGGTATATTGAAAGCCATTATTAGGACTCATAAGTTACATTAGGACTGTTTTAACTTTTAACTCTCTTATTCCATAAATTCCTTAGTTTTGGCATTTATTTCACTTAATAATAATTTGATATATTTTTTTATAGAAGGAGAAAAATTCGTGGATAAAAATTTATAAAGTTAAAAAAAACAGAAAAAGAAAAAGAAAGGAGTCCATGGGATTATAATTTTTGAAATGATTAATGATATACAAGTGTAGAGAAATTAGAACTAATTAAAAGAGAGCGGACCTAAAAAGTGATGCCATCTAACACCAAGTTTATTATAGATCATATATGGACAAGTGGCGCAAATAATAAATTAATTATCAAATTAATAATTTTCACTTTTAAATATCCATGTGATATAGATTTCCACTCACTTGCTGGGAAAAAAAAAAAAAAAACTTCTTCACATTTAAGATAAAGCAGGCTACAAATATTAAATAATTTTCTTGTTACTATAGTATAAGTACTAGTGGGGAAAAAACAAACATGTTTGGAGTGGATCACAATTTAGCGTTTGACATTGAAATTTATACATCACTTTTTTTCCGGATGTGATTAGATATTACTCATTCCATCATTCGGTTGAGTTTGATTCAAACTCAATTTCTTGTTTATAGTTATCATTGTAACACTCTTTGTAATCTATAAGTATATATATATACATATACGTGAACTTTGATTATCTACTTCTACAGCCCTCAATTTCAATCTCTCTTGCTTTCGAAACCTTATTCTCTTATAGAAAAGAATTAATAAGAGGAGATAAGAATATGAAGACTCGCTTAACATTGGTTTTGCTTTTCATTGTTTTAATCACAGCAGCGACAGCAGCGAAAACCAAGGTAAGCGTACTGGTCCCTATTATTGGTTCTTCATAATTTTCTTCATATAGTTCCCTATTATTGGTTCTTGATCATTTTCTTCATATAGTTTATGTGCACGAGTCGTGTTTTGCGTTACAATTATGTCAATTTAAACTTCTTTTGCATAACTTTGGTCTAATTGTTTCTTTAGAAAACTTTTGTTTTTTTCATATAGTTCCCTATTATTGGTTCTTGATAATTTTCTTCATATCGTTTATGAGCACGAGTCGTGTTTTGCGTTACAATCATGTCAATTTAAACTTCTTTTGGATAATATTTGCTAATTGTTTCTTTAGAAAACAATAAAGTTTGTTTTGTGTTTTTATTTTTATTTATTTTATTTATCTTGCTTCGATTAAATTGATAATGGGAAATCTTTACTGAAATAATTAAGAACAGAGCTGACTAAAAATATTACAAACTGGCCAAACTGTATCCAATAATTAATATGAGTTATTGTATTATAAAATGGCCAATAATTAAACTAGTATGTATGTATGGATGTATGGATGTATGCATAACAGATCCTTTTGTGGATTTTTTAAATTCTTGTTAGGTTTTTGCATTTGAGGGAACTGCAAGTCAACCACGTGAAATTCAGGACATGTAAGTTTCCTTTATTTTTTTAATAATGAAAATTTCGAAAATTTTGTGTTTGTATCAATTTATCCAACATTTTGATAATATAAGGTTTCTTTTCACAGAGAGGGTTCTCAAGAAAAGTTAGTTGAAATTAATAACGGTATGATTTTTTATTTTAATTCTTTGTGCATCCTTTGAATTGCATATCATAATAATAATTTCAATTAATGTTCAAATTAATGATCAAAAGCTAAATATGGTTTGATTTTCTTTTGGATATTTCTGGTTGGAAAATGTTGACTTTACCTTCTTGTTTTCATCAGCATATGATATATTATCTGAGGAAGATAAGAGAAAAAATTATGATATGTATTTGGAAGCATATCTTGTTTTATCTGATGAAGATAAGAGAAAAAATTATGATATGTATTTGGATGAGAAGGCTCAGTTTGGTGGTACAACCAGGTCTCAATCTGGCATCAGGACCATAAATTCACAGGTCTTTCAGAAAGAAATAGCTGACCAAGGGATCACTTGGCTTTTGTTGTCTTACACGCCCACTTTGAAGGGGTACCAACATATTGAATCAATCATAGAGGAGGTTGGCAGTATAATGCGGGGAGCTTTACAGGTACTCCAGTGTTTTCACTTTTTATTTTTATTTTTGTTGTCATTTGACTTTCCTTTGATCATTGTGTATGCTTATTTTGTTTTCCCTCTAACAGGTTGGAAGCATAAACTGTGAAACAGAACCATCTTTCTGTAAGGACCTTGGCATATATCCTCATAGGGTACCCAGGGTATTCATTTATTCATACGTAGCAAGTGACAAGGGTTCTTTGGTGGAGTACAATGGTGATTTGGCTGTGTTCTAAGGTTGACATTATGTGCCTTTTAAATGGCAAAAGGCAAGGCATTCTAGGATTGTTTAGGTGTGTAGGTCTTGTGATAAGAATTTACTCAGAAACCATACATTTTTACCATTATTATTATGCCCTTATTGTGGTCTCTAGTTTCTTTTGTATTTTCTGTATGCATATATATTTCTTTGACTTGCATTGACTGAGGAATACCAATATTGTTGTTTTTTAGTCTAATCTTTCTATCATCTCTTTGCATTCTTTTATAATGCTCAACATAAAAAATCGAATATGGAGATAGAAAAAAAGTGAGAGCCGGCCAAACTATTTTCCTTCTTGCCTTTTTTTTTCTAAGTAATTATTTGAAAAGTTTATCTATTACTATTAAGAGGATTTTTTTCCCTCATGTTCACTTTAATGTGCTCCCCAAAATACCCTTAATATTAATCCACGTTATTGGTATTAAAAATAAATAAATGAGGGTGAAAAGGTAATTCACCATGTCTTAATATTAATCCAGTATTTCCACTTAACAAAAAATGATATATATATATATATATATATAACTAACCTCTTCACACGCGCTACGCACATGTTCAGAGGCTCTTCCTTTTTATAACAAAAAAAAAAATTATCATGTACTTAGATAATTTTCTTTTTTATCAATATATTTTTTTCATTCATCCTATTTTGGGGTTTATGCAATTATCCAGTATATGTTATTGATAGCAACATCTTGCACAAACAATGATGATATAATTTTTTTTTTTGAAAAAAAAAAAAAGAAAAAACCCAAAAACGAAAGAAAAAAAAAATCATAATCTGTAATTGATTTTCAATAACCTATTTTTATCAATTTGTTTTTTACGCAAAAAAATTTAATAAAAATAAAATCATTAACAAACGCTTAATTAGTTGGAAGTTGTTCTTTATTTATTTTTTTCACATTTTACACTTAGCTAATTTATACAATAATTAAAGAATTCTATTTGAATTAGAACTCTACATTCTTAACCGGATTTATTTGATTCAATTTTTTTTTTTTTCATGGTAATCTTATCACACAATATGACTTTTATCATATAAATTTTAGATCATAATTTATCTTATTTGCTATTTTTTCACTTTTTTTTATCGTTTATTTTTTTTGCTTGTGTTTTTTTTTTTTTTTTTTTTTTCACATTTTCACTTAGCTAATTTATACAATAATTAAAGAATTCTATTTGAATAAGGACTCTACTTTCTTAACCCGATTTATTTGATTCAATCTTCTTTCTTTACTTTCTTTCATGGTAATCTTATCACATACTTTTATCATATAAATTTTAAATCATAATTATCTTATTTGCTATTTTTTTCACTTAATGCTTTTTGTCCAATAACATAAATGTACTACACCTTCTATATAATGAGATTCCACAAAAGAAAAAGCAACCTTGCACGTGTATATGCAATCCGAATAAAATTATTTCTTGTATAAATTATTTGATTTTAAATAAAAATTCAGTTAATGGGATAACAAATTTAAATATTTTTATTGTTTGTAAAATTGTACACATGCTTTTTCTTTGATTCCATAAACTCATAGCAAAGCAGATAATAATTTTCTCTACCTCCTTGTTAAAGACAAAGAAAGAAGCTGTATTGCTTGCATCATATACAATTATCGAAAAGAAAAAAGAAAGTTCAAAATTAAAAATTAGAAGGCCAATGTAAATATTCAACCTGTTGCAGAAAAACCCCTCTCTAGATCAACCATGCCCTGATTTAGGTCATCTTTCTTTTCATTGTTTATTTATTATTTGTTTTCTTTCTTGGTAATACTAATACCCCTAAGCTTTCCTTTTTATTTTTAGTTTGGTTTTGTGCACTATGCGAGGGATCTTAACCAAATTCTCTAATTCTCACCTTAAACTCATCACTAAAGCACACAACAATTTCACTGACCTTTTGCATTAGAAATTCCAAATACCATTATCTAAAAGAAAAAAGAAAGTTCAAAATTATAAGTTAGAAGGCCAAATGCAAATATTTCACCTATCATTGCATCAAATTTCCCAATTCTCAAATTAAACTAAACCCTTCATCATCCTGTTTGGCACCCTTGGCACCAATACCTAGATCCCAAAGTCTATCATTCTTTTTGCAAGTTTTGCAAGCCTCGATACTTTTCTCAAAGCTGGAACCACATCATTTAAAAATACATGATGCAATATAATATATTCATTACATGTTAAATATCAAGAACATGTAAATGACTTCTCCAAATCAAATAAAAATTTTAGAATTGAGAAAATAACACGTTTATGTCATTTATTGAAATAAACATCTGAAACCACTTGCCAAAAAAGTGAACACTTTTGCTTGCACAGGGCCAATATTCACATAAATTGCACACTTTTTTACAATTTAACTAATCCAAGATAAATTAAAAACCATAATGGGCCATTTATTCATCAACATAAACTTGCAAATCAATCACAACTTTCAGAACAGATTTACTACAGAGTAAAGGCATTTTCTTAACTCAAATTACAGCAAACTTTTATAAAATTTAGCCACTGCTTAGCAAAAAAAGAAAAAGAAAAGTGTAGCACTACTAAATTGTACATCTGCTACTTGTGCTACATTCCTTAAGAAGAATACACTTATATATTGATGTAAAAATTTGGAGCTCATTAAAAAGGTCAAACCTTGTTGTAGTTTGGAGGGCTTCAAATGTGAATAGGCATCCCAAAATAGCTGCAAATAAGAACATAAGAATTCAGATTTCAGCCAATTGAATACCAATTCTATGCATTAACTCACCCATGGTATCCAAAAGCATTGTTATTGCCTATTCTTATACAAAACAACACCGCAAAAAAAAGAAAAGAATTATTCCCATATTAAGTTTTACAACCGGAGAAACCAAAAAAAAAAAAAAAAAAAAAAAAACCAAAAAAAAAGAAAAAGAGAGAGAGAGAGAGAGAGATACGTGAAGTGCCCTGGCCGTTGGTTGTCACCCTCCAATTTGATGCAAGCTATTTTCATTGCATGAAAACATTAAATTATAACAGTTTATAGAAAAAAAGAAATAATTGAGAAGCAGAAAATTTTAAAATTTAAATAAAATAATGTAAAATCACCATGTATAGAAAAGGAGATGGAGATGAAATTAAGGAAAAAAAAGAATGAAAAAGAAACCTGGAAACGTGGAACAAATGAAGCAAACAAAGTCTGATAAGAGAGAATTTTTAAATAATAATAGATAAATAAAAAGGTTAAGGATAAGAAGTTAAGAGTAGTTAAAAGTTTTAAAACTTCAAAACTTAAAAATTAAACGTGAGATAATGGAGACATGGTTTGGATATATGGGAGTGTGGTTTAAGAGAGTTCTTGTTTTTTGTTTTTTGTTTTTTTACATATATATCTTTTGTGTGCTACTTTTTAATTGAATAGTAAATCTAAGAGTATTTTAGACCATTCTTATCTTTAAATTGCATGCGATAAGATAAATATTAATGATTTTTAATTCAAATGAGGGAAAAAAAAAAAGAAGGAAAAATTAAACGTGATGATTTTATTTTTCTACGTGATTTTTTTTTTTTTTTTTTTTTTTTAATTCAAATGAGGATAGTAGTGCTAATTTTTGGGTTCCTTTTAAAATGGACCCTAAATTTTAGGATTTTGAAAAATTAATATTTTCCTTATTTGTCCTAATTATTTCAAGTTATCTAATGTTAATGTGTGAGGGTATTTTAGTCTGTGCACTAAAGTGGACATTTTTCTATATTTGGATGCGACTATTATACCCTTTTTGCTAACACATATTATTATTTGAGGTCATTGATTAAATTAGGAATATAAGAAGATGTGAGAGGTATTTTTGACAGTACATTAAAGTGGACATGAGGATATGAATCCTCTTAATAGTATTAGATGAGCCCAAAACCACCCAATTATTACATGAGCTAAACGAGTATTGACCCATTTAAGATAATTACTAAATGAGTTAACTAGGTTATTTATTGGGTACCTAACAAAATATATAAAATTTTCCCAAACCTGTATATGAGAGAAATTCTTTTTGGGTATTTTGGTCATTTTGAAAGTTTTGGATGTAGTTTGATAATCTATATACATACATAATTGGGTAAATGGACGAGGTTGAATTTTAGTTATAATAATTGGGTTGGGTTGGATTGGGTATGACTAATAACTAATTTGTCAAATGTGTAATAAATGGGTAAATGAGTTTTAAGCACCTAACCCATTTATGACTCACTCAAACCACCCAATTGTCACCCCTACGCTTGATGTAGGTAGAATTGGAACCAAACTTGAATCAATTAACAATGTGGAGTCCATAGGCTGTGAGATACTCGTTGCATATAACAGGTACATGAGATATCTTATGTTAGGAAAGGTGGGGTGTGTAACGGTTTATTATTGCACTAATTAAAGGGTTAGGATTGAGGATTTAAGATCTGTATAACAAGTTTATTATCTAGTCCATGTCCTGTTTTTCTTCAAACAAGTATGTAGATTCATAAGAGTAGAAAAAGGCTTTTATTGTGGGTGTAATTGGTAAACTTACCCCAAAAATATCTAGTTTTACTTAGTTGTTTCGATATTATCATATTCTTCTCCATAGGCTACCTTGGATTACATCTTATTCTTGGACTTATTTTCAACAAAGATGAATGGAACTCCTTAATAATAAGAGAGGTTTATGTGGTTGGGCTTGGATCGTGCCAAGATATTGATTAAGATGCTCGTGTCTGCCTGAAGGCCCAACCTTACTTTTGGGCTTTGGCTGTGGATAAGGAGAAAAAAAAAAATTTTACCTAAGAAAATTATTTTAATAAATTTTAATGCACTTGTAGGTGCCACATGGCAGCATAAGGAGAAAAAAAAAAGTACAAAAAAGGAAAAAAAAAGAAAAAAGAAAAAAAGAAAAAGGAAAGGGCATCAACTTGACGAAACCATATAGTGGAAGACTTAATTTTTGTTATATACTATATGATGTTAATTTTTCCAGGTTATTATTTTAAATTAATTTTAGGAATGTCACCACCGCAAATATTTAACTAGTGAAGGTCATGTCAAATGAATTTTTTTCAATGGTTTTTGTGTCCGTTTTGTCGTAGAAAGTAGAGTTTTAACCTTAGAGTTTCAACTTAAAAGCTCTTTAGAGTTTTGAGTGTTTGGCAAATTACAATGAATAATACTTTAAAATTATGTATTTATAAAACATGAATACAAAATTGTAGAACTTTTATCTAAAAGCTCCAATTTTAGTTTTTTTTTTTTTTTTTAAAAGACTACAAAAGAGCTTTATGGGGCCTAAAAGATTTAGTTTTTGCTCCTAGACACCCTTTGTTTTATTTTTCTATTTTTTTCCATAATGTACTTTTGAGTTTTGAGCTCATAAAGCTCGTTTAGCACAACCAGACGAACTCTTTGATTTTATTGGCAACATCGTACAGATGTTCAATCAATGGGTATGCTAGAGAAAAAAAAACCATGTGGAAAATAATATAGGCCTCCAAATAAAACAAAAGCGATTCGTGTACATATGACTGAAATTTAGGTTATTAAGAAAAAAGAAGTCAAGCTATCCCAAAAGAACACTTAATCAAGTATAACTGAGTATTAAAAATTTATAATTATCGAAAGAAATTTTGTTGTTTACAACAGTCTCTCAAGAAGAATTTTTAAACTTATAATAAGTTGACAATTCATCGTCTATACTACACCGGTATATATAAGAGAAATAGTAATTTAAGTTTGAATCTCATGGTTATGTGATGGTTTTAAATAAAAAAAACTCTCAAGTTTGTCAAATTAAACCTTACACTTTCAAAACGCTGTAATTCAAACTATATTTCCCACCATATTACGTGTAAAGTCTTTAATGAAAAATGTTTAAAGTGACGTGACTTAACTTGATATAATGTTTATAAATAATAAACATGTATAAAAAGATATAAAGGTTTATGGTTTGAAAATATCATTTTATAAAATATAAAGTGTATTCATCGATAAATCAATTTGATTAAATTTAATTAAGGAATACAAACTACATTACCTTAAGTTCGTAGTAGCTATAGAGCATGAAGCACATGATCAGGAGGCGGAACTTGGAAGTTTGTATCTTGGAATCTACGTGGAAGTTTCGGCCTTGTACTAATGTTTTGGGAGTACCTATAGAGCATGAAGCACATGACGAGGTGGAACTCGGACTTGTCCCAATGTTTGAGGGTAGCAGACAACGTTTAATTTGGAGTACACGTAGAATGCATGAACCACATGACGATATGGAAATTGAGCTTGACCCAATGTTTCTATGTAGCAGACGGTCTAAAAGAGGAGGAGGAAAACTGTCCTGTACTCATGTTAGATTAGCACAAAAAAAGAGAGAAGGAAAGCTGTCATGTATTCATGTTCGAGCCTCTTTGAATTTGGTCCTCCAAGAGTTTTTTGGGACCAACGGTAGAGTGAACACAAACTTAGAAATTCGGCATAATGATGTAATCATGAGAGTTAGGGTACTCCAAGGTGTATAGTTGAGTAGATGGTTGATAGAAGAATTAGAAAAATGGTTTGTGGACGCACCTAGTACACACCCTTAATGCACATCACACCCGACCACGTTATTTTTTTTTCTAACAGTTGTAATATAGATAATACACGTCTCACGAACTCATCTGAATAGACTTTTCCACCAAATTTTTTAAGTGAAAGGTACGCATTAACAATGTACATTAGCAATGCACAAATCATGGCCCATTAAATTATTAGATTCAATCAGATTAGTCTAAAGTTTTGGGTTAAGATATTGTATCAATACATGTATAGATCGAGCTTATGGTTTAATTTGATATTGAGTTGTGGATGCAATTACTCTATAGTGGACTCCAATGACCCACATTTAATCTCTAAAATAGCAAACCATATCTTTTTTGGAAATTTCTATTTGGACAGAATTTAGCTACAAACCATTTTAATTTATAGTCCAAGGTTACAAACCAACTATGTGACAATTTATAAGATTATCTACGTGTACTTTTAGTCACATGACCTATTTAATGAGTCATGTGACTTGTTTAAATAATACATGTGGATGGTCTTATGAGTTGCTACATAGTTGGTTTGTAACTAAATTCTGTCATTTCTATCTTTGAATGGTAAAATGCAGTGGTGTTAAACTACAAGGTTATTGATCTCTCATAATTACTCAATAATTGTTCAAGAAATTATTTAAAAGGTTTAGTTCCTTTTTTCTTCTTTTTATAAAAATAATAATTTATAAAGAGGTATTACATGTGTTAAGGATCATTTGGGGGAAAAAAAAAACCCTAGCAGCGATCAGAAGAAAATCCTAATGCATTGAGCTTTGAGGACCTAATTAGGAGGATTAAAATTGAGATAAATGAATTGCTTGACAAGGAGAAATATATTGACGCCAACGGGCCAAGATATTGTGGTTCCAAGAATGGGACAATAAATTAGATTAGGGTATTGGTTCTATCCCTATTATATAAATTAGATTAAGAAATTCTACCTTAGATAAAAAGGAAAAAAGAAAAAAAAAGGGACAATAACATCAAGTATTTCCATTACAAAATCTCACAATGACACACGTTGGTAGTTGTGACCAGCAAGGCTGCAGGGGCAATGGTTAGACCAGGAAGACCAGATAGAGTCAAAGGTGACACAATATAAATTCCTTGTAGATTTTTTTTTTGGAGCAAATTCCTTGTAGTTTAAGAAAAACAAAGTCTTGGTAAGAGAACCAAAGTAATTACTTGCTTAGTGAAAACAATAACTTATTATTGTGTTAATTTCTAACGCGCGCATTTGTCGGTTTGACAATTTGTTAGGGAAATTAGAGTTTTAAAGAAAACTTTAATCAATATAACCATTAATTTGTTTTAATTACTTAATTTTTTATATATTTAAAATTAAAATACATTTTGGATAAAGATAAGGTTTATTTTATATGGGTTAAATAGGTTCATATCATCGTCTTTATACGAATGAATAAAACAAGTAATTTCGGGTTGACTGAGGGTCAAACACTAAATTTACTCATTTATTAACCCGTCAAAAATTGTGTCGTGTCAAATGTTGTTACCCTTAAGAAAAATTATTCATTTCTCCACCCTTAGGTTATAATCCATGAACGATTTTAGAATACTCGAAAAATTATAAAATACTCTCGGAGCACATTAATGACGTACTCTCTCCTCCACTTCTTACATTCTTGTCTAAACATTTTATGTCCTTAGCATTCATCTATCATTTTATTGTGCTAATTATGTTTAAGCCAAAATAATCGTAAGGATATTCCGTGATATATGGTTGGAGATTTTTGTCAAAGGGTTTACAATTTACACTTTCCAAGAAAAGCTGATAAACCCTTTTCCGCAAGAGAAGATTTTGTTTTGGTCAGTTCACAATCCGAAAAGGCAGTTAAAGAAGAGTCAATTTTAATGTTTCAAAAGGAATTGAGAAGTATTTCGCAAGGACCAGGCAGTCATATGAGACTCTTGCATACAATACACAAGTCATTTTCACTAATATATTCTTTGCAGAGAAACATTTAATGATTTAATGTACCCGTCAAAGAGGGCAATGGAGATCAACTCCAAAATGTAATTAATATGAGCCAGAAACGAATTGAAATTGAGAGTCATGAACTGACGCGGCTCTAAGAGTCTCAACCTTCTTACAATTAAAGTTTAGTCTTTTTCATATAAAAGGGTTGTTTCACATTACATGTACTTAATTTCTTTGTTTGCTTCTACGTCATTTTCTTCCTCACTCCAAAGAAGGTCAGGTCAAGTGAGAAAATTTGAAACAGAGACAGATCATGAATGGAAACCCATAAGGCAAAGGCGAGGAAGAAGAAATTAAAGAGGCATGCATAAGAATATAATATCTGCAGGACTTGGGATATAATAAATAGTAGCTAACCTTTTTTTAAAAGAAAATATTCTCCTTGTTTCCATTTACAACATGTTTGATTGAATAATACAATCTTGATATTAGAATTAATTTCCTCAAATAAGAATGGAATTAAATTCTAATAGTTTAAAATGTGTTGCAATATATATATTTTTTGATAGTAAGGGGAAGATTGGAACTGTGAATCTCCTCATAAAGAAGAGAATATACAATATCAATTGAGCTATAAAACTTTTGAGTCTTGATGCTTTTGGTTTTTTTTTTTTATCATAGAGAAATGCTTCTTGTATATATGTTTATTTTCTCTTTCTATGTTAATCCTCTTGGCCCCTAAACGAAACCCTACCTACAAGGGTAGAACAAAGGTGGCGGGATTGAAAAACTTATATATATATAACCTTCCCAAAAAATTGAGATTCCCCTAAAAAAGAAAACTTAGATTTCTTAAATTTAAACATTTAAGATGCTGAAATTTTCAAGTAAGTAAAATTAATCTCATAAAAAAGAATAAAGGTATAATTAAGTATGTTATAAAAAAAAATGCAAATGGTTATATGCTTTCACTTTTTTTCTAAACAAAATTGAAGTAATTAAAGAACATAATAATATTGAATGAAATTTTTTTAATCGAGATTTATACAATCTTACATGAAAATATAATTTAAGAAAAGTCAAGAACCTTCATATAGTGTTAAATTAAGTATGAAAATTTTCACTTACGCTAACCAAGCAATCACATATATAATAACCTTTTTTTTTTAAGTGAGTTTCGGTACAATTACAACCAATTGTAACAAACACAAACGCATATATATGCAAATACACAAAAATCAAAGTGCAATTATGTTTCAATGGGATAGTCCAACCTCAAAATCAGTAATTCATGATTTAGCTACTGGATTACCTAATAAAACAATGATCGACTGTATCATTTCGTTGAAATTTACACAAATGAAAACCGTAAATCCTACAGTAGTCGTGCATTGCATCATAACAAGAACATCATTTCCAATCATAAATCGTTTCTAAACATATGGAAGTCAACCCTTGAATTTTGAGGGGCTCATATATTTTCTTGGAAAAACCCATGTGAGTTGTGAGTCGAATAACACGTTTGCCTTTTCGTCCCTGATGGGTCAATAGGCATGCATACTTTAGTTGATCGAGCACATGCATGTCTCAATCACTTCAAGCATTATATTTTTCTCTTAGCAAAAGTAAAATCTTTCTTCTTTCTTGAATATTTTCATCTTTCTTACATACTTGATGACCATAACTCTAATTCTAAAATGACGACCCATAAACTGAGAAATTGTCGTATACTTCTTTGACGGTTCGTAAATTAACAATTTGTCGACATTAAACCAACCCCAAAAACTGGCCCACTATATACAGTAAGGTGCTTCTTTTCATGACATGCAACTAGGGGAACTTTTTTTAACATAATTTTTCTGATGACTTGAAAAATACATAAACTACTTCCACATTGAATTCAAGGATCAAGGGGTTCACACTTATGCTCGCATTCGCTATGTCCTTTTCATGCGTTCTCTTTCGGAGAATGTAAGAGACCTAGTGTCCATTAAGTGGCATGATTGCGGCAAATGTAAAAAAATAAAAAATAAATATTTTGAAGAATTTGCAAATTAAGCTTTCTATATATATACTATCACGATTTTCTAGATTAAAAAAGAAGATGAAAGAAAATAAAATATTATCATAGTAAGTGATTGAGCTAGGATTTTCACCCAATGAGTATAAACTCTAAATAAATAAACGAAATTCAAACATTTTAGTTTTTTGTTTTGATATTTCAATTGTTATAAGTGGGGCGAGAGATTTGAAGTCTAATTCTCATTATAAAGAAGACCAGTCAATATTATTAAATTATAAAATTCTTAACAATTAAATATTTTAGTTTATATATATTGTTTTCCATGAAAAAACAATTCTTTCTATAGCAAATCACCAACTCATTATAATTTTTTTTGCAAAGTTTTTGTATTTTAAAAACATAGCATGATCACTTCATTATAAACTCATAACTATTTGAAACAATAATATAATCAACTTTAAATATTTATATTTATACATATATTTTTTTAAGTACGTACACGTACTCCCTATGAAAGTGTATATGTGAGATATTAATTTTTCATCATAGAAAAATAATTAAGAAGATATGAATCGCTTTCCTTCATTCATCAAGTAAAATTTAAAAATGATCTATTTTTATACTATATAGATTATTGTTGATTGTTGAACGGTTTATATATATAAATAATATGATTATTATATATATGTAAAAGAGGATATGAGTGTGTGACCCGTCAACTTTTATGAGATGTCACCTTATTATAATTTCTCCTATTGTTAAAAATCAGTGTGGATGCAAATAATATGTTCTAAAAATTTAGACGTTTTGCCTTTTGAGTGAGGGAATTGTCCCCATTGGTCAGCCATACCTATCTCAATTCTCAGCCCTAGCGAGACCGCATTATCATTATTTAGGCAGAAGAAATCCGGTTTTCTCGAAGGTTTTCCGTAACATAAATGGAAGATAATGAAGTCATTGTAGGAATACAAAATAGTGATCAAGACAAGACAAAATATTTGATTATTACATGTGAACTGGGTTTTTTTTTTTTTATTTTTATCTTATATGGAATTGTATTGATCTGAAACTGCTTGTTAAATTGTGGGACTTTCAAAGTTCGGTAACGTGGACTTTACATAGCGGTCTCATTAATTAGCAATTAGGAAGTCTGTTAAAGTCTTAATCTCAATGTAATCAAGCAACGGCATCCATTCTAAATATAGCTAGGGACCTCACTCAATTTTTTTTTTTTGGTCCAGCAACTTCTTTGGCTTTTTGCTTTTATGTCCTCAGATTGGACCAGTTATCTCAATGTGCCTTAGGTTAAAACAAAGTTAAAAATATGACCTAATTATGCTTAGTTAAGCAAAAGGATTTCACCCACTGTCGGCCAAGTATGAAAAACGTGAACCTGTATGATTACGAATCACATATAAGCTAACCACCAAGGGCTCGCACCTAATGCAATCATGGCTGATGGCTAGGTGCAAAACCATGAAACTTTCTTTCACATGTTTGGTCATTCTCACTCATGGTAATTCTAGTGGTTGGCAAGAGGTTATAGAACAATCTTTAAAAGGCATATTGTCCATTCACTTATATATACAAGTGATCTTATAATATTTCATTTATTTTGGTACATTTTTAAAAAAAGTGGTATATTGAAAGCCATTATTAGGACTCATAAGTTACATTAGGACTGTTTTAACTTTTAACTCTCTTATTCCATAAATTCCTTAGTTTTGGCATTTATTTCACTTAATAATAATTTGATATATTTTTTTTTATAGACGGAGAAAAATTCGTGGATAAAAATTTATGAAGTTAAAAAAAACAGAAAAAGAAAACGAAAGGAGTCCATGGGATTATAATTTTTGAAATGATTAATGATATACAAGTGTAGAGAAATTAGAACTAATTAAAAGAGAGCGGACCTAAAAAGTGATGCCATCTAACACCAAGTTTATTTTAGATCATATATGGACAAGTGGCGCAAATAATAAATTAATTATCAAATTAATAATTTTCACTTTTAAATATCCATGTGATATAGATTTCCACTCACTTGCTGGGAAAAAAAAAAAAAAAAAAAAACTTCTTCACATTTCAGATAAAGCAGGCTACAAATATTAAATAATTTTCTTGTTACTAAAGTATAAGTACTAGTGGGGAAAAAACAAACATGTTTGGAGTGGATCACAATTTAGCGTTTGACATTGAAATTTATACATCACTTTTTTTCCGGATGTGATTAGATATAAGTCACTCAAGATGGCCCACGTGTTTGTTATAGCAATATTCTCCTTTTAGCTTGGAAGATGAAAAGGGAAATTTTCTTATGATCGTTTTCTTTAGGAATTAGGATAGATAGAACTTTTTTAAGTTTTTATTTTTATCAATTTTGTACTCTGAATGATCAGGATGTATAAACCTTTTTTTTTTTTTTTTTTTTTATGAACGATCAGGATGTATACACTTGACAATCAGATTGAAAAATATTGCATACGACCAGTCAATTTTCATAAAAAATAAATAAGTACAAATTAACATGTGCTAATCAAACATGAAAATTATTATTTGATTGAATTTGGAAATTTCATTAACCATAATTAGCATGCGTGGTAGATCTTGAATGAGTTTTAAATTTAATCTTTGTTAATTCAATTGTGTCACTATTGATGTGAGAACTCGTGTCAATATAAGGTTCCTTCATAGTACGTACCGACACCAGAGATTGAAAGGGCATGTCTTTTTAACACACGAGGGGTGCACGTAGTGAAATGATGAAAGGTGGAAAACCATAGAGCTCAAAACGCGTTTTATGTTGGCAATTGACATACTATGATCATCTGCGAGATTTACTATGCATTTCCACTATTAACCAAAAGAAATGTGTTACTCTCAGAAGTCATAATGACCATTTCTATTGCAGCCCTCATATGTTAGGTCTAGATTACCAGTTGCCATGCATGAAATTCTCAATTATTGTAATGACTTGCTTGACTAGTTTATTTTGGAGTCTTTCAAAAGCTTATTTAATTTATGATTCTTTAAAATTTGTGACCCGCATATGACTCTGGATTCCTTTGGACCACTTCGAGAAGGTTATTGGGCCTAATAATTACTCGGTGTGTATAGATGGGGGACTGCATGTTCCTATAAAATTAGTCAGAATAAAACTTCGGAAAAAAAGATTCTTTAAAATTTCTTACGTGATGCTTTGAAATTCCACCTCTATCTTATGATCGTATATTAAACTATTAATTGAGTATATATCTACCGGCCACTTGTCAGTATCATGCTCACAAAAGTAGTAGTATCAAATTAGGGACAAGCAGGAAGGAAGAAATTTGGTCAAGAGGAAAGAAGAAATTTGGTCAAGAGATAGTTTGACAAGGAACTTGTACATATCCATTTCAAAAGATAAGATTAGGTCACCCAGAAATTGTTTGACTCAAGAATTAGTACAGACATAGATTAATAAGGACATACTTAAATTATTTCCTACAATATATATATTATATATATATATTTATATATTATATATATATTATATATATATATATTTCTGATTTCTTTGACTCTTTTGTCTGTAAGATTACTAGTAGGGAAAAGGTTTCACTTGTCAATCATGACTACAGAGAAACAAAATCATGATTCATATCTACCATAACTAACACTTAATAATTTATTGTAAATCTTCATGATATGTCTCATCCCCCACTTAGAAGTTAATTAGAAAATTTCTTTCTTCTATTCATGTCCAAAGAGGTTCCCAAGCCGAGCCCAAAGTGCTATCGTCTAAAAAACAGCTTGTGTCAGCGTGAGGTTGTTGTTGCTGAGAGCTGTACTCTTGGGATTGTGTCATTTCCATGCACAATAAGACTAAATTGGCTTGCTGGCATTGCATGTTAACGATCTCAGCTTGTGCCCTGGCCAATTCTGCTTGGAGCTCACTAAGTTGGTTTTGAAGTTGACAAATTGAACCAGCACAGCCGTACACTGGGTCTCGAATCCTTGCATTTGCTTCATAAACCATGCTGCTCACTGCATCGGCTCTTTGAGACTCTGGAAGTTCCTGAAAAAAAATTGTGACTCAATTCGTAAGTTGGAATGAATTTAATCAAGGAATTAATCTTAGTACTAAATAGTAATGACAATTACTCACATAACATGTCCAAATGCATGAACATTTAGAGAAATAATCATTGTTAATTAAGCTGCCAAATTATGTAATAACTCATACTTTTTGGGAAGTACCTTTCGTATTTTCCAATTTCTACACCTTATTTTAAGTGAAAATACTAATTGGACAATAATGAAATTAAACACGACTCAAGAGTCAAGACCTTGGAGTGAATTTACAAGAATGGCCTTGATTTGTACTGATGATATGGATGTTCAGCGTTTGAAAAGATGTGCGGCTTATGAGAAGAACTGAAGGATGAGTTCTAACTAAATAAGTAACTATTGTGGACTATAAACCAAAACTTAGCTACCTAACTTTGACCCTTGTCTATAAATCATATGGTATTTTATATTTGTGGCCTATCCCAAGTTTCTAAAGTTGGAATTCTCACAATTTTTTTTAAGAAGGATTTTTAAGTGCCTAAGTGCCTAATAAGTAATCTAAGAGTCAAGTATTCCTAATGAGATGAGTTTAAAACTCACCTTTATCAATCTCATCCTTCATTCTGCTATAGTAAAAAAATACAGTGATCCCCAATTCAATGTCATGATTGTTTTGAAATAAAGCATGTTCAGTCTGATTATTTGGAGAAGCTAAAAAGGCCCCACTTAGTGATTAAAAGAGATCCTATTTGGGAAATTAAAGTTACTTGCATGCCCCATTAGTTGACTTTACTTCTTTTCGGTTGGAGGCAGGAGCCTATGCTATAGCTAGGCCGTTCCCACTCATTTTTTCACAAAGCATATGCATTAGTGGAGACTAATCTTACAAATAAATCAAACTATATTCACTTTACCTTAAAGATTAATAAGAAAAATTAGCATAAACGAGTTTTTTTCTCTCTTTAGGTGAAGTTATTAGGCAATTAAAGTTACTAGGGGTTAAAAGTTAAAACATAAAGCCACAACATAGGTGGAAGAGCTATTAGGCCAAAAGGACATTAGCTGCGTAAAAAGTATGTTTCTCGTACAATTTTTCAGAACTTTAATTTTTTTCTTTAAAGTACAACCGTATTTTTATCCAATTTATTTTATAAACTAATAAATGTAAGTTTAATTTTTCATAATATACCAAGGTTTGGAATTTTGGTCCAAGTGCTAAAAGGTAATGTGACTATGTGAAGTGAAGTGAGATATTTGATTGGTGGGCACACTTTATCTCTAAAGCACTTTACTTCTAAAGCATTTTGGAAGATTATTTTCCAAATTTATCATGTGACGATTCATGAAACCATGTCAACGTATATTATTTTATTTTGTGACAATTTATAAAATTATATATGTTATTATTTAAAAGAAAAAAAAAAAAAAAAAAAAAAAATATAATTAAGAGATATATTATATATTAACAAACCTGCAACAACTTGATGATGTTGCTAGCTCCAAAGACCCTATGAGCAATGGTGAATTTGAGTGGATGAGTTGGAGGAAAGTATGGAGCTAAAATGCATTTATCCACACATCTTCGGCGAAGGATCTTGCAGGCAGCACATGGGCTAAGAACAATAGGTGGAGGAGAGTGAGGAGCACTTGGAGATGGAGGTGATTGAGAAGGTGGTGAAGGAAAACTTGGAGAAGATTGAGCTGCAGCTGGTGAAAGTGAAGTAGTAGTAGTCGTAGATGGAGAGTAGGAGTAGTATGGAGTGGGAACAGTAACTTCTGGTGGTGCTGCTGTTGTAGTTTTGCCTTTAATTTCCATCTTAATTTTCAGAGAGAGAGAAAGAGAGAATTGTGTATGAGAAAGCAAAGGGGATGAGTTTGCTTTACACATTTAGCACAAAAGCAAAGAATATATATAGAGGGAAAGGCTGGTGAGGAAGAGGGGTGAGAGAATATTGTGTAAGCCCAAATCGTCATGAAAGCATGATATGACATCACCAGTTTGAAATGGTCTTCGTTTCTGCGGTGGACTTTAATTTCTATTTTTTTTTTTTATTATTCAATATCAGCTAGTATTGAACTAGTTTGAATAGGAAAACCATTTTACAGCTACTTATGTATGTCTCCTTCACTCCTTGTGAACGTTGAAAATGACTTAACATGGAATGATTCAATTGACTCTAGAAACGAGCTAACTTGCCGGTTGAGATGGTCGACCCGTTTCAGCATAATTTTAGCAAATAGATATGCTTTCTTCTAGTAAATTCCTATCTTTGAGTATATGAATTTTTGGACCCCGAAGAAAATTCTAGGATTTGTGTGAATAATGAGACAAAATTTTAATACAATTAATTCTTTAAGTTCCTTAATTCAACCAATGCAGCACAAAAAATGTTATTTATCAATAGGACTATTATAAGATCAGATATGATTTATGGTACTGAATTTTGAGCTATTAATTAAGAAGCAACACATTCATAAAATGAATGTATTGGAAATGAGAAAATTTGTTTAAAGATAAGGGTGACTCACAAGATGAGGAAAGCCGCTTAAGATGGTTTGATCATATTCAGATTAGATCAAGATATTAATGCACCAATGAGAAAATAGTGAATTAATTCAAGTTGAGGGAATGAAAAAAGGTGGAGGAAGACAAAAAATAATATTAATAAAAGTAGTAAAAAATGATATGTTAATTAAGAACATAACAAAAAGTATGATTTTAGATAAAATAAAATGATATAAAAGAATTCATGTGACCGAATCTAACTATTTTGTGGAGAATCCATAGCCAATCAAAAAAATTTAAGACTAAAACTTGGTTGTTGTTATTGTTGTTGTATATCATTAATTAATGCAACCACAACACAACGTTGAATTTAATTGAAAAATATAAAGAATAACAGATAAGAAATTATATGTAAATTTTGTCCAAATGAAAAAAATTAACGCATAGTGCCTGGAAAATCCCAAATATTTTAATAAGAAGCTACTAGAACTATAGGACAGCTACCAAACTAATTTAACAAAGGTTGAATCTGATTTTTCTTGTTTTTTTTCAAAATAGGGATTGTTAGAAGCCTCAAGATTCCACTTTATTATTATTTAAACTGTTAAGAAATTGTGGCATTTGATAATGGGTGATGGCCTCAGTCGCCAATTCATGGTTGGCTTGTTTTATTATTCCTCCCCCCTAGCCTTCCTAACTAAGTAGTTTTTGAATTATTTGTTCGGTGGCTTTCTATCATTAGTAATCTTTCAAATATAAGTTGGTATTTGTCGTAACTTATTTCACTGTACCATGTCAAATCATACAATCCTAGCAGACCTTGCCGGTCGTAGGACTTATGCAATCACAGTTCTTTGGTTCCGATGTTCCGTCCACAAGTTCTCCTCGTATTAACTATTAATTTCTACACTTCTTTCCTCGTGTCACCACATTCCATATTCTTCCAATTATCTCATAGTTTCTTTGCCATGATGTAAGAAAATGTTAGTCATATATGTATTTTAGTTTAAGAAGAATAATCATAATTGAAACTCACTGGAATAACTTATATACTTCCAATGTTCTAATAAATGTTGCATGTGAGACTCAGCATAAGTTACGGAATACAAATTTATACAATACGTTCATTATTTTTTAAACAAAATTGTAAATAATGTGAAAATCTTGAACATTTTTCTATCTTCCTCACTATTACCTATGTATCTAGACATATTTTGGATGCACACTTGGGAAATGGGATATACAAGCAAGATGCATGATTAGACTTGCCAAGCTGAATTTATATCAAATGTGACCTACTTAATCGATGTCAAGTTTCCTAAGACATGTCAGTTTATGCAAATTACTTGACAAGCAAGAGTGCATTTCGTTTTCTTTTGGTGTCCCCATTCCTTCTATGCCTTAGAGAATCTTATCGGATTGAAACTTGGTGCTAATTTATGGCAAAAGCTTACTAGGTAGGTAACGAACCCTATGTCCCTATCTGTTCCAAAATAATAATGCCAAATGGCCCAATTTTATTATCCGAAATAACTCATCGGATACCGACCTATTACCGAGAAATACGATTTATTTTATTTATTGCCAGTCATAATTGAGACAGTCTATATTGCTATCAACCATCTATAACTAATTCATGATTTGTGGCAAATGACCAAGGCCTAAAGTATAACAAAATGCACATTGGTGGGGCAATGGTTCGGTGAGAGGCCGCTAGGCTCGTGGGGGGCAAGAATATGAGAGGCTGATGCCATTGTAAAAGTCCCAAAGAATGTGACATTTAATAGAGACTTTTGTACGTTATTTCTACGCCTAAAAGCCATTCTTTCCATAACTTAGAAAAAATTGGTACATTTAACATGGTTTGTAGTGGAAGTAGTTGGACTATATTTTTAATTTCTTGCACCCCATTATTAAAAAACAAAATTATCCTCCCTTAACGTGGTCAATCCTCTATTTTTCTATTCTATGTGCGTGTGGGAAGGTATGTACTACTGCTAATTGGAATTGAATTTGTCATAATTGAGGCACTGTAAGTTTCTTCTATCTATTCTGTTAAGTCTAATTATTAATTTGTTAGAACCAGTTGTGTACTATTTGAAATGAGTATTGCGAGTTGAATTACAATGTTGCATGTTGCGTCACACATCTTTCTTAAAAAACAAGGCAGTGTACAATATAACCATTATAATATCTTTTTACAGTCGAAGTTTATGTCAAATTAAAGTCATGCCAGACTGGAGATTCTACTTGGTTTGCAATCAAAGTTCATCTCAATATACATCCTATCATCGCTTCAAGAAGTCATGCTACAAATCCTTGAACTATATAATAGGGAGAGAGAAAGAGGGGGTCTTTTGCGTGTGGACCTTGATAGGTTCAAAGAAATTGAATTACCAAGCAATGAAAAAGTTACATATACTGGGGTCCTCTTCTTTACTCGTGAGTACTGAAACTCGATTTTTAACTTTAGAATGATTTAATGTGTCTCTGCACAAGTGACAGCATATTTTGTAGTAAAAAAAAAGACTAATCAAGGGTCATTATCAATAACCCAACATAAGTTTACTATGTCTGTTAAATATTATTAGTACCATTGTTCATTCCACCTTGGATCAAAAGTCAAATATATTGGAAGTATATTGATGGATCTATATTGTATCGAAAGATGAACCCTAATACTGATCACCCACCCTTTGCATAGGAAATATATATGCTTCACAAATAAAGAACCTATATCGTGATGACAAGGTTGGACAAACACATATATATACTGATCGCCCACTCTTTGTTTTCTTAAATTTAGCCTTAATAATAATAACTAGCTTCGTGTTGAAAATTTTGATATAGTTTTATAATGATAAATAAATGGGGTATGAAATTGGATATATTAGAGATTTTTTAGTTTGGCTATATTATCCTATAACTTTTTATTTTATTCTAAATCATCTTGTAAACATATGTCAAAATACTTTTTTTGTTCTTAATTCGTGTTTGGCGGCTGCCACAAAGGAGAGAGAAAGAAAGAAAAAACTTCTTTTGCTAGAACCTTGGTACTGCTACATGATAAAATTGAAAAATCTATTGTATTGAATTGTGTGAAAACAATACAAATTGACTGGTCTTTATAAAGGCTGTTAGATGAGTGTTCTATAAGTAATAGAAGTCCTAATTTTACTATAGTATGATATTAGATTATTAGGCTTGTATTCTATAGAGATATTTTCGGAAATAGTAAAAGGTGGACACGACAAATCCTTTCTCAATTATAATATATATATATATATATTATATATATAAATTACTTATAGATATAGATAATAATAATAATAGGCAATGACCTGGAAAACAAAAATAAAAAAGTTTTTGATAGGTGAAAGAAAAGGGGTAGACAAGGCATTCTGTCTATGAGGAAAATTCTAAATGTTATTAACAATTAATATTAACTCAAGTTCTTTCTAAAATGTCACCAAGAAATTAGAAATATAAAGGCAATACGACAAAAATTCCACAGCTTTTGACTTCTTTATATCCCCCGCACACAAAAGATGCAAAAAAGACAACTCCCATCTGTTTTAGAGTATTCAGAAACGAGAAATAGAAAATTTTAATAGCAAGACAAGGTTTTTTTTTTTTTTTTTTTAAATTAATTTTTAAGCTTAAATTATAATTGAAAATATATTTTTACATAAATCTATCATGAATATTATTTTTTATTATGTACCAATCAAAATAGTTTATATTTGTTGTTGTGAAAAATCCATATATATATATATATATATATTGTATTTAAAATTTTGCATCTCCACATATTAGATTGTGAGCTTCTTTATTCATTGCTAATTGGTTTTTGATTGAATGCTCTATCTTTAATATAATATTAAGAGCATGTTATTTTTCCACGTCAGCCAACATAATCAATCCACTTGTTTGACTAAAACTTTGCATGTATCTTTTTACATTTAAGATCTTAAGCTTTTCTTCCCGTGAGTGCTAGCTAGTAAATAAGGTGTCATTCTTTCTTTTCGCATATACGAATGTCCCATTGCCAAAAAGTAAATAAATTTTGCATGGATTTTCTAATTAGGATTGGAGAAATTAGTGTGACAAGATCTTTCAAAACTAAGTCAATTCTTCAACGAATAGTGATTTCTATATGACTATATGTGTTTCAAGTTTCAACATCATCTGTTCCATGCTTGATGTCTTGAAAAGAAATTTGCACAACTCGTGAGACTTATCAAGATTGCACGCCCAATTAATGAGCACAACTCATGGGGCTTATGAAATCCAATTCCAAAGGAACAAAATGATATGAACACGATTGGATCCCTAAGACTACGTGGCACTTTGCAAACTGGCTTCCATTTATGGATTTAACATAAAACGGTCCACGCGTCGTTGCTTAGTTGGACCTGTTTTGTGAGGTTTTCCCACACGGTTTCTTTCTTCTGTTCTACTTCTTATTACAAGTGAACTTTTAGAAAAAGAGATGGAAAATGGGAGGCAAGGCAACCACTAATATGGGATCTCTCCCATAATTGTTGGAAATAAGTATTGGTTAATGTATAATAGTCATAAAGTTTGGCGTAAAGTTGAAACAAGTTAATCAAGTTAAAGTGCCAAAATCCAATGAACAAAGAAATTTGCAACAATTATTAAGGAATTTAATTAGAACCAGTTGGATGCATGTACTTTCTATATTCACAAATAAATGAATTTTGCAATTGAGGCAAGAATTTCCTAAAATGGTAGCATATTGTACAAAATAAAAATCATTTGTCCCATTAAGAATGTTTTACTTTATGTTTCACTTTATGTTTCATTAATCACAAATTGTCACACATTTTTTTTTGTAAAGACGTGTTACAAGCTGTGGTTGATAAGTATGGAATGAAACACATACATTAAGACATAAGAGTTTTATTGTATCATACAAATTTGGCAAGAACAATTTATTTAAGGATTTTGTTAACCAGTGTCCTTAGGGCAATGGTTAAGGAGCATTAAATGATTACACTTTATGGAAAATAATGAACTTTTAATATTAAAATAATAAATAGAAAGACTAAAATACCTTTAAAAGTTATTTTTGTATTAAATGGAAGCATTAAGTGGAAGCATTAAATGCTTCCTTAACCATTGCCCTAAGGGCATTCATTAACAGGACCCTTTATTTAATTAGGATTCATTTTCGCATAAAATGAATGAAGAAAACGAGATGCAAAGGTGGCTAAATTCCAATTAAGGAGAAAAAATTCCTCTTCTTTGTAGTTTCTAGATGTCTGCTTCGTAAAATCTATTGTTTTTAATTCCAAGTCTTTGATAGAAAATGTGAAAGCTTGGTGCTGTGCAGCATATCAATCAAAGGTAAGGTTGGATGCCACTTCCCCTACCATAAGTCCATAACTCAAAGAATCGACACCAACTTGTCAGGATGACATCCCATTTATATGAAATTTTCCAAATGGTTTCATACTAGAGGTTTCGGTCCTTGCGGGCTTCAGAAACACTCAAGGAAAAGCTGAATTTCGGGCACCCCAATTAAAAATAATTAAAAAGAATGTAACGAATATATATGTATATGTATTGAAAGTTCACATTTTTTTAAAATTAGTGCTTTAAAATTGGTTTTTAGAGTTAAAGTAGTACTGAATTATGCTAGTTTAAACTAGAGCTCACAGTAATTTTGGATAAAATTACCAAACGCTAAACATATCTTTATTAAATTAGGTTTGTTTTTCTTTAAATAAGTTCTAATTAAATAATATTTATTTATTAATACTTATTAAATAAATATGATTGGTATGTAAATTTTTTTTGTTGAACTTTTTCGTATATTACATGTTAATGACTAATATATACACAAGAAAAATGTGATTCCAAAAGGGATAATAATGCCGTACCAAAGGTAATCTTGTGTGGAAGCATTCGAACTTAGTATTGCTAGCTAGTGTGACATGTGGCACCAAAAATGACTGTTTAAATCTATATACTATAATGTAAAATCGAAACTTTTTGACTTTTGGTTGACCTCATAATATTGTGTCATATAAGCTTTTGAGTTTTCACAATTTTACACCTCATTATTTTAATTAAATTTAAATTTTATTCTATAATTAAACATCTCATTAGAATCTTGACATATTATATTTTTTTAATAGAAATAATATATTATTTTTATATATAAACACAATAATAATAAATGTCTTTTAATAATCATCAATTTTCATATTTAGATAAAATATAAAAGACAATAAAAATCATAGTTAGACCAATAATTTTTTAGATTTAATTTTAATTTATTTTCTGTACATCGCACAAGTTTGCAACTAATTAGAAATAAAACAAGTAAAGAATTAGAACTATTAAGGAACAAAATTTTAATTTTCATTAACTCTTAAATTGCTCGGAAGATCACTGCAATCCCAAGGAACCTTATCATCACAAAGAAAAAGGAAATGAGATGGGATATATGTGTGAGAAAAGGTATGTCATAATGGTAGTCTGGTAGGGCACATTGGAGACACTCAGACACATATATATTACTTAAAATAATGAAAATCTTTCTAGAAAAAAGTTTTTAAGTGGGTGATTTTTGGCAACTAAAACACGGAGGCGTGTGTCCCTACATATCTAGATTCTCCCTGCTTCATTTGGCTCGACCTCTTTATTACATCATAAAAAACAAAATAAAATACACCAAACTATTAGTTTGAACATCCAATCATATATTATATAGTTTAATTTTGTTTTTAAATTATTAATTGTTTCAAATTAGACAGTACAGTTGATTATCAAAAAAAGACAGTACAGTTTTAGAAACAGTTTTATAGTACTCTTGCCCTTACTTCCTAACAAAGTTAACTATCTAACTTTATATAAAATTATAAATCATGTAGCACGTTTTAAGTTCTTTGATCGTGCGTGTATTATTTAACAAAATTAAATATAAGCTGAATGATTCGATTTGTAAAACAGTTTCATGGAAATATCTTCATTTCTAAGACAATGGGGATAAGGGTAAATATTATTAAACCATAGAAACCAAAATGTAGTTGAGCCAATAAAATATCGTAGTGTTAGTGCGGGGTGTGAAAACTAATTTTGTTGAAGTGGAATGACATTGTGTTTGAGGTTTAATTTGTTACTTTTTAAAATTTCACGGTTTAATTTGTTATTTAAGGTTTAAAGTGAAATTTTTCCAAAAATTATTTATATATGTTCTTTGTTTATAAATAAGTCGAGCTTGACCTAATTTTGAGACTTGTTTAATAAATGAGCAAGCTCAAGCAAATTATTTTGTTCATGAACAACATGACTCAAGGTTAAATGAGTCATGCTTAGGTTCAACCTAAGCTTGTTTATAAGACTTGTTATGGACATGAGCGAAAGAGAAAAAAATGTCTAAAAATATCTAATCATGCGACTGGACTCATCTCATTTGCAACCTTATATTTTTGTGGAAATTAATTTTTTCATTTTATGCTCTTGAGATGCAATTTATTCTCTATTTTTTGTACATTTTTTACATAGATAATGATTTTGAGCTTGTGTTCAGTTTGATGGCTTGACTAATGAAGTAAGTTGAGTCGATCCAAGCTCATGCTACTTGAATTTTTAACAACCCAAAACCTCGAAATTATAATGAACTCGAGCCAAGCTTTGAACACCCTCTTAATCTTCAAATATTTAATATTCGGCTCGATTACAACCCTTAGAGAGGTGAGCTAGGGAAGGGGGAGTAATGCAATTGCTCTATATGAGTTTGTTTGCAACTTGATCAAGATCATTGAGCGTCAAAGTCTTAGTGGTAGTCGGTTTAAAATTGTATTCTTCAAAGAGAAAAAGATCTGCATATAGTTTTTTTTCATTAGTATAAATGGTCCCAATGAGAATTCTCTCTTAACTGTTCTATGAGTCTATGACCTATAGAACGAGCATGATTTTCAAGGGGCATATATATTAGTAAATTTGTCTCTTTTGGTATTGTATGACGAACCGTTTGACAATCCAGAAAACGATGGCATAAAAGTGGGGCTAATAGCCACTACAAGTTACCCTTATTTCTAGCTATTAGGCTGAAATCCATAAATAAATATAGAGCTTTTGGTCTGCCCAAAATAGACTTCACCCTCGAAGAAAACGTTTTTGCCCAGCACAGAAGCTCAAAGTAAACAGTCTCAGTGTATATTACTCTATTGACAAAGAATTCTGGACTTCTTTAATGATTTGTCCCAAGAAAAAGAAGATAACATTAGAGATAATATATATTTGTCATATATGTATGTATTCTATATACATGTGTATGTATTAAATAACAATTTAGAGGTCCACAATACTTATCAAAAAAAAAAAAAAAAAATTTAGAGGTCCACAATAATTTAAACTAGCATTTCAAGATGGGACATTGATTCCCACTTATCTTAGAAGCAGGTGAACCTATGCCTTTCAAAATCACCCCCACCTTAAAAGTTCGATATTATTGTTGCTTTAATTTTCAGAAAACTATATCAGAATTCAGAGAAATTCCTTTCTTAAGTTGTGTAGGAGGCAAAACTGTATGATCCAAGATATGAATTAATTTACAAGTTACAAGGTACATAAGAATCTAAGCATTATAATGCATGCACTTTAAAGTTGCTTCCATAACGTAGTCAATATTCTTTGGCTTTATGAAGTCTGAGTGCCCCTGTTTGACATTGTCGCTTTACTTATAGAAAGTAAAGCTTTAACTGAAAATCTTTTTTTTTTGTTTTTTTTTGAGTGTTTAACAAATTATAGATAGTGTTTTAAAACATTTGATTTATAGAGCTCGTCAACCAGAAAAGATCTTTAAGCTCCATAAAGTGCTTTTAAAAAGAAAAGGTATCCGGTAACAAGAAAGAAAATAGCTTTAATCTCTGTAAATCTCTTTTGTAGTCCTTTAGAAAAAAACTGAATTTTGGAGTTTTACAAAAGAATTCTATAATTTATTGTTCATACATTATAAATCTGGAGTTTTAAAACACTACTATTATAATTCGGCAAATGCTAAAAATGCTAAAACTTTTTTCAATTAAAGCAAGTTATCACAGAAGCCTAACTAAAGTTCTATTTCCTCTTATTTTTATTTTTATATCGAGGATATTCAAAGTTCTTCGAATATCTAACTATTCTTTCGAGTGTATGTAATCTTTCTATTCTATATACACTGGGTTATTACAAGGTGAAATCCCTTGAGGGTGGCCTTGAGATATTGGCTAGATGTTTCGAACCCATAACCTTATAGATCTCATTATTAAAGTTCTACTTCTTACAATAATACCAAAAAGAAACATGAAACATAAATAGTAAATTGTAGAGTTTTTTCTTAAAAGTTCCAAATTTCAATTTTTATAGAAGATTACAAAAAAGCTTTATAAGCCTTAAAATCTCTTTTGGTTCTTTTTACCGAGCACCTTTTTTTTTTCCTTCCAAAAAGTACTTAGAAAATCTTAAAGTTCTATTTTAATTGTGTGTTTTAGATAGATTGTTAGTTCCTTCCTAATAAAATAATGATGATATTGTTTTAGACACATACCAACTAGATATGGATATACATCCACACTTAAATGATATGCAAAATAATGCAAAACAATCATTGCCTTGAAAATAAAATATTTAAGTAGAGTGGGTGACATAAATAACTTATCAATTTAAAAAAATTAAAGGAAAAAGTATGATGTAACATGACCGCGGAAGTGCGGAGGCCCGAATAAATTGATTGATTGATATTAAATATATACAAAATAAACAACGAAATCATAAAGGTAAAAAAGTCGAAGTCAAACTCTTGATAATACACTATTGCATCTCGTCATCCAAAAGTGCTAATTTATTACTCTTTTTTTTCTTTTTTTTTTCTAGAGAGTGCTAAGTTATTACTTAATGGTTAAAAATGAAGTCAACAACATATTGCATTTTTTTTATTATTATTATTACAACAAACAAATTGCTTTGGTAAAGAGGAAAGAGGAGGTAATAAGTTTTAAATAAATATATTTTTTATAAATCTATACTATAATGTAAAACCGAAGCTTTTTTGACTTTTGGTTGACCTCATAATATTGCGCCACATAAGCTTTTGAAATCTCACAATTTTACACCTCATTATTTTAATATATATTTTCTAATTGAATATAAATTTTATTCTATAATTAAACCTTTCATTAGAATCTTGACACATCATATTTTTCTTTAATATAAAGAATATATTATTCCATATATACACAATCATAATTAATGTCTAATACTATATTCCATATATAAACACAATATAAATATCTTTTAATAATAATCATAATTATCAATTTTCATCAAGATTTTTTTCCTTTTCTTATGTATTTCATTTAATTTTGTTGCTGCAATGGAGAAAGGTGGATGGATTTGTTATAATGAAACCACGTGAGCTTGAAATGAGTAATGAAAATTATTTAGATTTGATCATTTAATCATGTGCCTATGTATTTATTTATCCTTCTTCTTATTTTAAGTATCCTTTATTTTATTTTTGGATGGAAACATGATCCATATAGTAAATATAAACATGAATCGTGTCTTATAAAAATTGGATTATATTCAAATTATGCCAAAAAAAAAATTACATTATATTAAATTTTAATTATCCTATGATAAATATACTTTCTTAGTTATTTTTTTAACCAAAAAGTAAGATCTATCTTAAATCTAATCCGTAAAATCTCTTTTATCGATCTTGCCTACAACATTTCAAACTACAAAAAAGAAAAAAGAAAAAAAAAATACATATTCAACAAAAAGAAGTAAAAAGAAGCAAAATTAATTTAGATCTTATATTCAATTATTTTCCTGTGCATCGCACAGGTTTGCGACTAGTACGAAACTTTTTTGACTTTTGGTTGACCTCATTATGTTGCGCCATATAAATTAAAATCTCACAATTTTACACCTCATTATTTTAATATATATTTTCTAATTGAATTTAAATTTTATTCTATTATTAAACCTTCCATTAGAATTTTGACACATCATATTTTCTTTAATATAAGAATATATTATTCCATATATAAAACACAATCATAATTAATGTCTAATACTAAATATATTTCATATATAAACACAATATAAATATCTTTTAATAATAATCATAATTATCAATTTTCATCAAGATTTTTAGAGTTCCTTTTTTTCTTATGTATTTCATTTAATTTTGTTGTTGGCAATGGAGAAAGATGGATGGATTTGTTATAATGAAACCATGTGAGCTTGAAATGAGTTATGAAAATTATTTAGGTTTGATCATATAATCATGTGCCCATGTATTTATTTGTCATTCTTCTTATTTTAAGTATCCTTTATTTTATTTTTGGATGGAAACATGATCCATATGGTAAATATAAACATGAATCATGTTTTATAAAAATTGGACTATATTCAACTTATGCCAAAAGAAAAATTACATTATATTAAATTTTAATTATCTATGGTAAATACTTTCTTAGTTATTTTTTTAAACCAAAAAGTAGGATCTATTCTAAATCCGATTCGTAAAGTCTCTTTATCGATCTTGCCTACAACATTTTGAACTACAAAAAAAAAAAGGTAAAAGGAATCAAAATTAATTTAGATTTTATCTTCAATAATTTTCTTGTGCATCGCATAGGTTTGCGACTAGTATATAATGTAAAACTGAAGCTTTTTTGACTTTTGGTTGACCTCATAATATTGCGCCACATAAGCTTTTGAATCTCACAATTTTACACCTCATTATTTTAATATATATTTTCTAATTGAATATAAATTTTATTCTATAATTAAACCTTCCATTAGAATCTTGACACATCATATTTTTCTTTAATATAAAGAATATATTATTCCATATATACAACACAATCATAATAAATGTCTAATACTAAAATATATTCCATATATAGACACAATATAAATATCTTTTAATAATAATCATAATTATCAATTTTCAAGAGTTATGTATTTCATTTAATTTGTGTTGCTGGCAATGGAGAAAGGTGGATGGATTTGTTATAATGAAACCACATGAGCTTGAAATGAGTCATGTAAATTATTTAGGTTTGATCATTTAATCATGTGTCTATGTATTTATTTGTCCTTCTTCTTACTTTAAGTATCATTTATTTTATTTTTGAATGAAAATTTAACATGAATCGTGTTTTATAAAAATTGGACTATATTCAACTTATGCAAAAAAAAATTACATTATATTAAATTTTAATTATCCTAAATCGATCTGTAAAGTCTTTTATCGATCTTGCCTATAACATTTCAAACTACAAAAAAAAAAAAATACATATTCAACAAAAGAAATAAAAGAATCAAAATTAATTTAGATCTTATTTTTAATAATTTTCCTGCGACATATTATATATATATATATATATATATATATATATATATATATATAATATATTATAATAATATATAATATATATACATATATTGGACACAAATGCACAAAAATCACGTATAGGAGGCACATGCTTGATGGCTTGATGCTTGCGTGCGTATTCTCCAATTCTTTTCTTCTTCTTTTTCTTTTATTTCCTCTTTCCGAATTCAGAAATTTTAGAAAATGTAGAAATATTGCAGATACGAAAGTAACAAGATAACTAAACAAAGCCCAAATATAACAAAAATTACAGATTAATGTATAGGAGTACCACAATGTGTTACAACTATAAACATATCCCTTCCTTCAGGCCCAACTAATTTCACCTTTTCGATTGTTCTTGACTTGCCCTTTTCTAGCTTCTCTAAGATGGATCTTTTCTTGGACCATTTCTTCAACACAGTATTCTCCTCTACCTTGTACCAAACCATTGTAACCTGAGCATCAAGCAGAAGTTTCTCCACTGACAACATCTAGCAATAAAAGTTCCCCCATCTTTTGAGCTAGGCCCATTCTTGGTTAGGTGTCCATCAACATTTTCCATCCCACCGAAGCAAACAATATTGCATAACATGTTTCATCATCTTCAACATCAATTAGCCTTTAATTTAATTCAAAGAACATCAAATCATCCACCACTAGGAACATAATCCTTTTGTTGAGTGAATCTGTGACATATGAAAGCTACCAACTTAATTACAATAATTCATCACTATATCATCATATAACATTTTGTATTTACTTTGGAACTCACAATCAGCACTGGATACATATAGGCCAAGAATCCTAAAGCACAAAAAATGACCATGCAACTTAATTTTTTTTTTATAAGTAAAAATAAAATAAAATCAGTATCATAGGCATTATCTAAGAACTTTCTATAAAGGAAAATGCACAGATTACCAAAAGTTAACTTTACCAAAATAAAAAGAGAAATAGCTCACTTGGTATCATCAAATATCATCCTTATCACAGAAGCACTTTTTCTTACAGTTCCATCACCTTCTGATCATGAGTCAACAGTACAGAAATCATTTCCTGCAACCCAATAGTAAATATCATCCTCTCCAGGTTATTAACAAATCCACTAAATATAAACCTAATCTATCATCTTCCTTATAAGCATTAATGTTTATGAAGGGTTAAGGATACAAAGAATCATATATTAGAGGAGGTTTCCAACTTCCATCCATGTTGCATGGATATTTCTACAGAGGAGTTGCATTTATATCAGGCACTTATAAGATGGTGATACTTCATGTATGCAGTAATGCACTCCAATACATACCTGATACTTCTTAGATGGAGATAAATACCCCTACAAAATTTATCCAATATTTCTTGCATTCTCCATAGTTAACAAAATGTATCTGATACTTCTGCATTCTCCATAGTTATACAAAATGCATCGATACTTCTAAATTTTCCAACATGCAGATTTTTTCCCAAAATATGACCTTTTCTTGAGGGTGGGGCAGGGGGGTTATTTTTTTTAAGCAATACATCGAACAGGCTTCTGAATTAGTTCTGACCCTTTTGATGTATATGATACCTTCTTAGATGTATAAATTCGTGTTGATTAAATAATTAATTATTACAACGACAGATTCTTTTAACAATTTTATAAAGGAATTGAGATGTGAGTGGGAGTAAATACAAATTGGTGTATCTACTGAATCTGCATTCCATTTTTTGTAATTCTTGATTGGATTTGAAATGGGCCAACATCATGATGATCAAGTAATTTTTCTGACAAAACCATGGCATCACAAACATATTCCCTAGAAGCCTTCTCCATCCAAAGGTTTCCCTCCCCAACCCCACCCACCTCTAACCACTTAAGCAAAGGTCCAATTGACACCACTTTTTGCCTTAAATTGACGTAAAAATATTTTACTATTCACCTTTCAAATTCAGGCCAACATACCACCTGACAAACTTGAAATGAAGATACTATGAACAATTTTAGGTTGTCTGTTGTCATCCTAGGTTCAAAACATCTCTACTTTTTGTGCTTATGGTTTGAGGTGGTATTGATGATGGTTGGATTCTTGATCATGGTGACCTATGTAGCCAAACGCCATTCTTGTTAAACTCCTAACACTCCTTATGTACAACCCCCTAATAAAATTTAATTGATAAAGAGGAACTATATCATATGATATGTCCACAGGATGTATACATAAGATAGCCTAAAGAGCACCCTTCACCCCTTATTATCTGAAGAGGAAGGGCCATTTAAGCTAAAGCTCATTGACTTATTAGAAAAATGAAATTGAATTAAACATATAACTGTTTTCTTACAAAAATACAGTGGATTGGTTATACCAACTATTTTCTTATAGTGTACCACACACTATACAGAAGCAAGTTTCCCTTTGTATAGCTAAACATGTGTGATAAAGACTAGAAGAAGAAAAAATCAAACGATCTCGGGACCACATCATTCCCCCTGCCCCAAGGCAGCAAGTATAATTTTGTCCTAAGCAATTATGCAAAAACAAACCAAAAACAACATGACACTCAAAACAAAATGTATATGGAAACAAAAAGGATGTGCCCATTGAAACAAAGCATCACTTTTGTTTGCTCTCTGATTCACTCAAAAACAAAGCTTTGATTTTTTTTTTTTTAGCTATTTAGTAGTTTTAAGGGTTAGGTTATACTGAATATTGTATTTATTGTAATTTTAGAACTTAGTTATATGGCATTATGGCTACCAAGAATTCAAAATAATTAAATAAACAAATGTGTAGTAGAACCCAAGAACATAAATGACTCAGCATGTATTCCAAAAATCTGCGCTTTACTTTAATCTGGCATGAACATGTACTTCGCATGTCACACCTACACTTCACGAACCAACAACAACACTATCCATATCAATGTTTAAATATAGGCCATCATGTCTCTTCTCAATCCCTAAAGCCACATTCTTCTAGGCCTTTCTCTTTGTGCATGCCTTCAACTTAAAACAAATCACTCCTACTTACACAAAGGTATCTCCAACAAAAACCCTAGGATTGTTCAGTTACAAAGTTCAGAATTTACTTTATTATTTGTGCAGCTGTGGGGAATTTATTAATTACTCCAAGTCAGATGGAAGAAAAGAAGATGTTTGAAAATGCCAAAAATAGCCACAAGATATAATCTAATAATACCTCTGCTTTATGCTATGAGATTCAATCAGACGAGACAATTAAGTACAAGTACACATTCAATAAATTGTTTAACATTTTTATCAGTGTCAGAAAACTCAAGTTAACTATTCCAGTTCAGATACGTGCATCTGTACATTCAGATACGTGCTTTTGATGTTCACTATTCCAGTTCAGATATGTGCATTTGTACATTCAATCCATGCACTTAAGTGTAAATCACACACACATACTCATATGATATACAAGCGATTATGTACATACCTCTCTGCCAGTTGTTCCAAACTATTGACTGTTCAGGTACAATTAAACATCAAAAACACCATATAAAAAGGGGACAAAATACAAGTGACAACCCAACTGATAGCATCACCCAATGCTTAAAAAAATTAATTAATTAATTAATTTTTTTTTTTTTTAAAGCCTAATAGCAAAAACTCAATAAAATAATTTATGCAGCCATTATCAGATGATAACCATGCATTACCATTCCTCTCTCAATTCCAAGAGGAAGAAAAAATCTTACCTTAAAAGTTAAATCCTTATGTGCAAATCCATGTAGAACATGCTGATGGAGCCGGCAACATTTGGTATTGTACATAGCAGCTGAAGGAATCACTACAGCCGGGCAGCCTTTGATGTGCTCTTTCGCCTCTTGATCAGCCCATTCATCAAATTAAATACGGTGAATTTATTTACAGTGACACCTTTCTGAGTGAGTCCTTCATAAATGCACATTGCGTCCTTGTATTTCCCTTGAGTACACAGCTCATTGATTTGTTCTGAATATGCAAAAGAACTCAAATCAGATTCTTCAGGAGTTTCATGGGTTACAACATCTTGCCCCTTGCCCAATTGTGAGGGCTGATCAGGAAGTTTTCCCATTTCACCTATTTTTGACATAAACTCCTCTGCTTCCTTAATCCTACCTGCATCTGTAAGCGCACTAAGAATGGCATTATATGTATACTGGTCGGGACCTAATTTCTTCTCTTCCATTTCTGCGAGAAGATCAAATACATCCTCAAATCTCCCTTCTTTGCAAAGGCTTGAAATCAATGTGTTGTAAGTGACTACATTAATTGCTTTCCCTTTTGAAATCCATGTGTTGAAAAGCTTAAGAGCCTTTTCTAGCATACCCTCTCTACAAAGCCCACTGAGAAGAATATTACAAGTAAACACATCCGGCTTAAATGAATTCTCAACCATTTTGTTGTGGAACTGAAATGCTTTCTCAACGTCCCCCTCCCGGCAGTAACCATGTATAATTGTGTTGTATGTAGTTTCATCTGGAACAAAACCACTCTCTAAAAGCTCATTCAATTTTTGTATTGCTTGATCAGTTTTTCCAGACTGGCATAGTCCTCCAATTATAGAGTTATAGGTGACAATACTGGGAAGAACCCCTTTCTCCTTCATCATATCCCAAACCTCCAAGGCTTTGTCCAGCTTTTCATCCTTAAAGTATCCCATCATTAAAGTTCCATAGCTTACCTCATCAATAATATAACCACGCTTAGTGGCACTATTAAGCAAATTATAAGCTTCATTAAGCTGCTTCTCCCCACAAAGCGTGTGTAGAATGGTATTAAGGGTCACAGTATCCATCTTCAAGCCTTTCCTACCTATCTCACCCATCATTCTAAGCGCTTCCGCCATATTCCCTGCTTTACAATACCCATTTATCAAAGTATTGTAAGTAACACAATCCGGAGAAAACCCATTTTCTTCCATCTTCCGAACAGTATCACTCGCTTCATCCACCTTCCCTTCCTTACAAAACCACTTAACCATTATATTCTGAGTAACCGCATTCATCTTCACTCCGTTCTCACCCATTTCCTCGATCAACTTAAAGGCATCCGAACTTCCCTGCCACTCAAAACACCCGTCAATCAATGTGTTATATGTAACCACATCCGGCAACAATTTCAAATTCTCCATCTCATCTCTCAGCCTAAAAGCTTCTTCCATCCTCCCCTCATTACACAACCCCCAAATCAACATATTATACGTCCAAATATCCGGCAACATATCATCCCTTGTCATCAACTCCATCACATTTGCCGCCTCCTTCAACCACCCCATCTTACAATACCCACGAACCAATATATTATATGTGTTCCGATTCGGAAACAACCCTCTATTCTTCATATCCAATAACAAATCCCTCGCCTCATTCAACCTCCCTTTCTTACAAAACACATCCAATATCGTATTATAACTTACATTATCAGGCAAACAATCAAACTCATCCATCTTATTCAACAACTCCAAAGCTTCCCTAAACTTATTCTCTAAACAATACCCATATATCATAATGTTTAAACTATTAGTATTCAAATTCACTCCTAACTTAACCGAATCCTTAAATATTTTCCTACACAACGAAATCGAATAAGAAGAAGGGTGTCTTACCAGGGCATTGAGGAGTGTATTGCAAGTAAGCAAATTAGGAGCGAGGCGAAGGCGCTTCATCTTGGTGAAAATCTGCGCGGCGAGGTGAGGTTTGTTTGATTGGACATATGCACCAATTGAAGTGTCTAGAAGGGTTTTGGAGGGTTTGGGGATATTGCGAATTGGGTGGAGAATGAGGCGGTGGAGTTGGTGTTGGCGATCGGAGGCGATGAAGGAGACGAGGAGGGATTTGGCGTCGGAGAATTTGCAGTGGGCGAAGAGGGGAGGGAGGAGGGAGAGGAGGGAATGAGGAGAGGAAGTGAGGGAAGGGGAATGGGATTGGAGGAATTTGAAGAAGGAGATGAGGGTGTAAGGGCGTGAAGCTAGGGTTTCGGAGGAGAGGAGGGAGAGGAGGATGGGTTGGGTCAGGTGTGGAAGGTAAGGGATGAGTGATTCGAGCTGGGTGTTTGAGGTGGTGAGGATTTTGGTTATGGTTTCGAGGAGTTGAGGTTTGGTTTGTGGTGAGAATGGAGGTTTGGTGGTGCTCATCTTCATGGTGGTCTCAATGTCTCTGTGTGTGTTAGGGTTTATGCATTTGGGATTTTGTGAGAGAGGTTTTGGGTTTTTTCACAGGAGGAGGAGAAGAAGAAGAAAATGGAGCCGTTGAGGTAAACGATACGTCGTACTTGGAAGTTGAAGCTGGGTGAATTTTGTAAGTTAAATTTATTTTTATTTTTTTCTAAATTCTTTTTTTAGAAACATGATTTTGGGCGCTTGGAATTGTGTGGTCTAAAACATGATTTTCACTAATTTTCGTGCCGATTTGACAAGTTTGAGGGGGCACATTAAAATTGTATTTTTGAAACATAATTTTAAGTCAAATGTTGAAATTATGTTTTGGAAACACAATTTTAGTCAAATGGATGGCTTATTATTGTCGAGAAAGCGGTGGAGCAAATGGAGGCAATGAACAATCTACAATGGGGGTTGGATTTGATAAAGGCATTCTTGATGTATTGGAGTTATAACATTTGAATTTCTCTTACTTTCTACAAACCTAAAGTGGATTCTATCAAATATTTCACATTTTTCATGATCATCTCTATTTTAGTTATTTGGCGCTAGTTTCTTTGATCCCACTCAGTGTTCCTTTTCCATTTGCTTCCAATAGTTTGATCTATCCAAAAAAATTGTTGGCCTACATTATGAAAAGCGGTACAATATGACCTCCCTTACTTGCGAGTTAGGAAAAGATTCTCACCTCACCATCTCACTATGAATCCGAAGAAAAGTACACCACAACAAATGGGTGTGAGCTAGGCAACGAACATGTTGAGTTGTTGCCATCAATTTTGTATTATGTTTTGGTTAAGGAATGTGAAATGGTTGTTTGAAACTAGATATGGATAGATCCAATAAAATTTCATTCTTGAACAAAAATCTGTTGTTTTTTTTTTTTCGTGATCGGAGAAGCGAATAATGGAGTTAAATTTGTTCAAATGTTTATCTAAAAATCATATCCCAAGCACATCATTTAAATGTGGATACTAAAACCAAAAAAAAACCCTTCCTATTCATCCGCCACGTTGATTTTTCCTTCTTTTATGAAATCGATCATTGCAATGCCAAGAACGAGACTTTTGGCTATAGAAAGATGGCCAATTCTCAAAACACAGGAATTTTAATTAAAAGAGAGATTCTCTTCGATGGAGTTCAATCAAAGGAATTATAAGAAAGCTTTCCTTATCTATATGGATAACTAATTCATTTTTCAAATATATTTGGGAATGGGTAAAACAAATGGAAAGATCGGACCATGGGAATAGATCTGATACTAATACAGACTACTCATTTTAATTGTTGTACTTTCTTAAATTACATACCTATTCAAGGGTTTTCATTACAAATAAATCAATAATTTATGAAAAACCGTAATTTCAAAACACAATTTTATTTACAAAATTGTATTGATTAAATAAATAAATAAATAAGTACAGTCCAAATACTTTGAAAAATATGTTATTTTAATTAATCAGACAATATACTGTTTTGCAAAATTCCCATTGGATGTTGATTCCTATGAAAACTGTTGGTCGTTTAGTGGATAGGGTCCTTATCCTGAATTCCTGATGATGGAATGGGATAATCAGGTGGTTGGCTGGTTGCGTTGTTATTACTTATTACTGTTACATGAATTATGTATGGTACATAAATATTAGGGGTGGTAAAAAAAACCCAAACCTATCCACTAATTACTTATTTAAACCCACTTATTTAATAAATGGGTAAATGGGTGCTAGCCCAATTAAGTTGAGTTTAATTGGGCTTTAATTGGGTTGCTTATTGGGCATCAACAAAAAGCCCAAACCCAAAAAAAAATAATAATAATAATAAAAAAAAAAAAAAAAAAAAAAAAAAAAGATTCTAAGAGGTTTTGGTCATTTTGGAGGTTCCAAGGGTATTTCAGTAATTTTCCTAAGTTTTAATTGTTTTTTATCATTTTATAGGTTTTAAGAGTATTTTGGTAAATATCTATTTTATTAAATGGGTTTAAATGGGTGGGTTGGGTTTTAGTTTAGATAATTGGATTGGGTTGGGTTTGGGTAATATCTACTTTATTAAATGGGTTTAAATGGGCTATTGAGTTTTAAAGGCCCAACCCATTTAATGCCCACTCATTTGACACCCCTAATAAATATTATGCTCCATTCCTTGGACGCTGCTCTTTCGGTATCTGAGAGAGGTGGGAGAGAAATATGGGTGAGTCAAAGATTGTAGAGCTGAAGCCCATCGAAGCGACACCGGCGAGCTTCCAAGAGTACGGTCAAGTCATCGAGGCCTCCCCAGATGGAGCCGAGTTTGGACCTCAAGATGCTCAACTAGACCTCACCCGTGGCATTCCCAGGTACACATATTGCCCACTTTTCTCTCTCTCTATCTCTTTATCCATAACACTGGCTCTGGGTTATGTTCAAGATGAATGAGAATAGTTTTTTCCAGTTAACGTGTTACATAGTATGTTAATTTTGTTGGTTTCAAACATAAACAACAAATATTACAGTTGATTAGGTTAGGTACATTAGGTTCCCCAAATGGTTGCATTAACTAATGAATAACAAACAATGTGAAACCTAAAGGTAAAATTTGGATTATGTTTTTTTAAACATAAATAAATAAAAAATTTTACAATTCAGTGTTCATGTAGAACTCTAAAAACATAATTTGTCAAACCTTAAAAGCTCTCACAAAAACTCTACTATTAAAGTTCTATAGTTAAAAACTCTACTTTTTCGAACAAATGTTAAGGATCTCTAAGGATTCAAAAGTTTAAGTTTATGAGATTAGATCCATTTATGTTATATTAATTTCTCGACTTCTTCACTTTTGCTTCATATGGGACTTCCACTTACACGTGAGCATATTAACACTGAGAAAGAAAATATTTATGAAACAATGTTGGGAATAGATATGTGAAATGGAAGTCTTATACAAAGGAAAAATAAAGAATTTGAAAAACGAAAATAATATAATGTGTTGCTACATGTTATATTAAGAGTTTAATTCCATTTAGCAAAAAAGAAAAAGAAAAAAAGAGTTCAATTCCCAGAATACAATACGAACAAACTACCTAATACAAAAATATGATATAACCTCAAGAAGTCATATGAAAAGTGTAATTTTTGTGTTAAATGATTTGCTTTTATTGGCGTGAAGTATCATGTCAATCATAGTCCGGTGTGCTTAATAATTCCTCCCTCACCCAACAAACAACATTAAGTCTTGCAGCACAACTTTTTTCGCAACCAATAAGTTGTGACTAACAATTCACAAACTTTTCTAAGAATGCTAAAGTTAAGTTAATCTCCATTAGTAAAAGCTTTTTACAGAGGAGTTTGTGATGGTATGTTTACATTAACAGGTTCTACATTATGCACATTGAAGACCAACCACTTAAGTTCTCTTCAATCACACATCATGCTAGTGTGACCCAATGCCTTGGTTCAGTTGGTGGTCATGTTTGGTATCTTGGGGTTGCTAAACCCTCCATTGTGGACAATACTGAAGTTAAGGATGACACGGGCGGGAACAATAATATTGTACAGTCTCGTTGTGGTCATTTCTATGTGCCTCCGGCTGTTGAGAGTGTTCGTGTTTTCAGGGTTGAGGGTTCCAAGTTCCTGAAAATAAATCAAGGGACATGGCATGCAGGACCTCTGTTTAAGGGTGATACAATGGACTTCTACAATTTAGAATTGAGCAACACCAATGTGAGCTTTCTCTCTAAACTAGTTCTTAAGTTTATATGCCTTTTGGTGCATTTGCAAAGCTACATTGGAGTTTCTTTCTTTCTTTTTTTGGCTTTGGATGAAGTTATTTAAATGCATATCAAAATTAGCAAGCTACTAAGTACTCAAACCACAATTGTTATGCTAAATGAAGTAGTTTTGTTCAAGGTAGATATTCATTTCCATTGAAGAAAAGTGGAATGTTTGGACTTGCTAATCTATCTCAGGAAAACTTTAAATTCTACTTCTTGTGGCTTGTGCTATTGCTACCTTGTAAGCTGATTGAACAGAAGATGCTGGCTGGTTGAACCCCTTTTGTGTAGATCTCAATTTAGAAACCTTCTGATGAGTTTGTATTCCCCTATGTGTTGCAATTGTTTTGTTCCATTTTTCTCCTTTCATATCCCTATGATCATGCAATTGAAAGTATATTTTCTTTTTGAGTTGAGTATCAGATGATACCTTCTTAGCGAAGATCATTTGCAATTGCTTTGTACAAGGTTTCCTAACTAGGAAAATTGGCCAAACATGTTGGAAATCAAATGGTTTAAGAAGAGACACATTTTCTTTCCTTGAATTCAGCCAGCAACCTTTTTTTGAATCAAACACTACTAGGAAGAGGGTATTCATTATCCCTACGGCCTTCATATGTAACCTATTTCAAGGAGTGCCATCTGAAACCACCTTGGGAAGGCCTTGTGTCCATGTAGACATGACAAATATGTATGTGTGTTGTTCTATGTAAATTATCTTTAACTTGGAAATATATTGTAATATGTCTCTCTCTTTGTAGGTGGTTGATCACACGTCACACAACTTCAAACGGGAAAATGGAGTGGTCTTCTTGATTAATGACTAGTTTGTTTTCAGCATCAGCAGCTAGTCCAGATTCTCAATTATATCAGTATAATATAAATGCTCATAGAGCTAAACGCTTGGGCATACTTTCTGGATATCAAAAAAATACAACAAAATGCTCATCTTGCATTGACTTAAGAGTGTATTTTGCAATTTTATGTTCTACTTGTGTTGCACAACTTCTAAATTCCCATATATCATCTTTAATGAACTTTAATACAAAAGTGCTAATAGTAAGCATCCCATCACTGATCAAACCTAAAGTGGATTCTATCAAATATTTCACATTTTTCATGATCATCTCTATTTTAGTTATTTGGCGCTAGTTTCTTTGATCCCACTCAGTGTTCCTTTTCCATTTGCTTCCAATAGTTTGATCTATCCAAAAAAATTGTTGGCCTACATTATGAAAAGCGGTACAATATGACCTCCCTTACTTGCGAGTTAGGAAAAGATTCTCACCTCACCATCTCACTATGAATCCGAAGAAAAGTACACCACAACAAATGGGTGTGAGCTAGGCAACAAACATGTTGAGTTATTGCCATCAATTTTGTATTATGTTTTGGTTAAGGAATGTGAAATGGTTGTTTGAAACTAGATATGGATAGCTCCAATAAAATTTCATTCTTGAACAAAAATCTGTTGTTTTTTTTTTTTTTTTCGTGATCGGAGAAGCGAATAATGGAGTTAAATTTGTTTAAATGTTTATCTAAAAATCATATCCCAAGCACATCATTTAAATGTGGATACTAAAACCAAAAAAAAACCCTTCCTATTCATCCGCCACGTTGATTTTTCCTTCTTTTATGAAATCGATCATTGAAATGCCAAGAAAGAGACTTTTGGCGATAGAAAGATGGCCAATTCTCAAAACACAGGAATTTTAATTAAAAGAGAGATTCCCTTCGATGGAGTTCAATCAAAGGAATTACAAGAAAGCTTTCTTTATCTGTATGGATAACCAATTCATTTTTCAAATATATTTGGGAGACTCTCCCCAAGAAATGGGTAAAACAAATGGAAAGATCGGAACATGGGAATAGATCTGATACTAATACAGACTACTCATTTTAATTGTTGTGCTTTCTTAAATTACATACCTATTCAAGGGTTCTCATTACAAATAAATCAATAATTTATGAAAAACCGTATTTTCAAAACACAATTTTATTTACAAAATCGTATTGATTAAATAAATAAATAAATAAGTACAGTCCCAAATACTTTGAAAAATATGTTATTTTAATTAATCAGACAATATACTGTTTTGCAAAATTCCCATTGGATGTTGATTCCTATGAAAACTGTTGGTCGTTTAGTGGATAGGGTCCTTATCCTGATGATGGAATGGGATAATGAGGTGGTTGGCTGGTTGCGTTGTTATTACTGTTACATGAATTATGTATGGTACATAAATATTATGCTCCATTCCTTTGACGCTGCTCTTTCGGTATCTGAGAGAGGTGGGAGAGAAATATGGGTGAGTCAAAGATTGTAGAGCTGAAGCCCATCGAAGCGACACCGGCGAGCTTCCAAGAGTACGGCCAAGTCATCGAGGCCTCCCCAGATGGTGCCGAGTTTGGACCTCAAGATGCTCAACTAGACCTCACCCGTGGCATTCCCAGGTACACATATTGCCCACTTTTCTCTCTCTATCTCTTTATCCTTAACTCTGGCTCTGGGTTATGTTCAAGATGAATGAGAATAGTTTTTTCAGTTAACGTTACATATTATGTTAATTTTTTGGTTTGAAACATAAACAACAAATACTACAGTTACTTAGGTTAGGTTAGGTACATTAGATTCCAATTAAATTCAAACACATGGTTGCATTAACCAATGAAACACAAATAATGTGAAACCTAAAGGTAAAATTTGGATTATGTTTTTTTAAACATAAATAAATTAATAAATTTACAATTCAGTTTTCATATAGAACTCTAAAAACATAATTTGTCAAACCTCACAAAAACTCTACTATTAAAGTTTTATAGTTAAAAACTCTATTTTTTTAGAACAAATGTTAAGAATCTCTAAGGACACCACTTAATTCAAAAGTTTAACTTTATGAGATTAGACCCATTTATGTTATATTAATTTATCGATTTCTTCATTTTTGCTTCACGTGGGACTTCCAGTCACACGTGAGCTTATTAAAAGGTGAGAAAAAAAAAATTGTGAAACAATGTTGGGAATAGATATGTGAAATGGAAGTCTTATACAAAGAAAAAAATAAAGAATTTGAAAAACTAAAATAATATAATGTGTTCCGACATGTTATATTAAGAGTTCAATTCCTGGAATACGATACAAACAAACCACCTAATACAAAAATATGATATAACCTCAAAAAGTCATCTGAAAAGTTTTTGTATTAAATGATTTGCTTTTATTGGTGTGAAGTATCATGTCAATTGTAGTTCAGTGTGCCTAATAATTCCTCCCTCACACAACAAACAACAATAAGTCTTACAACTTTTTTGGCAACTAATAAGTTGTGACTAACAATTCACAAGCTTTTCTAAGAATGCTAAAGTTAAGTTAATCTCCATTATAAAAGCTTTTTACAGAGGAGTTTGTGATGGTATGTTTACATTAACAGGTTCTACATTATGCACATTGAAGACCGACCACTTAAGTTCTCTTCAATCACACATCACGCTAGTGTGACCCAATGCCTTGGTTCAATTGGTGGTCATGTTTGGTATCTTGGGGTTGCTAAACCCTCCATTGTGGACAATACTGAAGTTAAGGATGACACGGGCGGGTACAATAATATTGTACAGTCTCGTTGTGGTCATTTCTATGTGCCTCCGGCTGTTGAGAATGTTCGTGTTTTCAGGGTTGAGGGTTCCAAGTTCCTGAAAATAAATCAAGGGACATGGCATGCAGGACCTCTGTTTAAGGGTGATACAATGGACTTCTACAATTTAGAATTGAGCAACACCAATGTGAGCTTTCTCTCTAAACTAGTTCTTAAGTTTATATGCCTTTTGGTGCATTTGCAAAGCTACATTGGAGTTTCTTTCTTTGGATGAAGTTATTTAAATGCATATCAAAATTAGCATAATGCTTCAAGTTACTGTCAAGTTACTAAGTACTCAAACCAAAATTGTTATGCTAAATGAAGTAGTTTTGTTTAAGGTAGATATTCATTTCCATTGCAGAGAATAAGAATGTTTGGACTTGCTAATCTATCTCAGGAAACTTTAAATTCTACTTCTTGTGGCTTGTGCTATTGCTACCTTGTAAGCTGATTGAACAGAAGATGCTGGCTGGTTGAACCCCTTTTGTGTAGATCTCAATTTAGAAACCTTCTGATGAGTTTGTATTCCCCTATGTGTTGCAATTGTTTTGTTCCATTTTTCTCCTTTCATATCCCTATGATCATGCAATTGAAAGTATATTTTCTTTTTGAGTTGAGTATCAGATGATACCTTCTTAGCGAAGATCATTTGCAATTGCTTTGTACAAGGTTTCCTAACTAGGAAAATTGGCCAAACATGTTGGAAATCAAATGGTTTAAGAAGAGACACATTTTCTTTCCTTGAATTCAGCCAGCAACCTTTTTTTGAATCAAACACTACTAGGAAGAGGGTATTCATTATCCCTACGGCCTTCATATGTAACCTATTTCAAGGAGTGCCATCTGAAACCACCTTGGGAAGGCCTTGTGTCCATGTAGACATGACAAATATGTATGTGTGTTGTTCTATGTAAATTATCTTTAACTTGGAAATATATTGTAATATGTCTCTCTTTGTAGGTGGTTGATCACACGTCACACAACTTCAAACGGGAAAATGGAGTGGTCTTCTTGATTAATGACTAGTTTGTTTTCAGCATCAGCAGCTAGTCCAGATTCTCAATTATATCAGTATAATATAGATGCTCATAGAGCTAAACGCTTGGGCATACTTTCTGGATATCAAAACAATACAACAAAATGCTCATCTTGCATTGACTTTAGAGTGTACTTTGCAATTTTATGTTCTACTTGTGTTGCACAACTTCTAAAGTCCCATATATCATCTTTAATGAACTTTAATACAAAAGTGCTATTAGTAAGCATCACATCACTGATCACTCTCTTAAGCTCATGACAAACGTGGTTTGGTAGCTTCGTCATAGATTTTGGCATTTGCATGTGTTACTCTTATCTGAGAAGTTGATTATGTTTTTCCTGTTCTTGCGAAGTATTAGAAAAATGAATGACAAATAATAAGCATGAGCAATGATTTGTGCTTGACCATCTCAATTTTCTGCTTGTCTTAGTCAACAAGTTGAAGCAGCCTAGTCTTCTTCTTCTGTTTTTTTTAAACCATTGTGATAGGGCATTCTCATCCGTTAAATTGCCAAAATATTCTTAATTCTTAACGTATGGAATTCCAAATGATTTGATAGATTCATGTTTGGTTTGGGAAGAGATCAAGTTTTGAAATAAATGGAAAGATAATCTACTTTTATCAAGTGATTTATTAGATAATTGAAAACAGAGGACCTTAAAGACTATTCGAAATTTGGAAAAACTATCTTTCAAGATCCGCCCTAGTCCCTACAATATTGGGTAATGCAGATTAAATGAAACCTGAATAAGCCACAGACATGGTGAAGGTGATCTGGTATTCAAGCTATCAGAAAATAACAAGCACCAAAGCAGTTGAAAAGCATGAAGACAAACTCAAATATTGTGGGGATATAAATTAGAGAACGTGATAGATTTTGTGGAAATGAAGGATTCTTACAAGTAACATGAACAAGAAAAATATTTGTTAGAATACCAAGCTAATGTAGCAGCACATATCAGATCTCGTGGGGCTATTTAATGAAAAATGGAGAAGGAATATAATTTAGATAATTTGATAATAACAAAAGCCCAATTTAAGTATTTTGTACAGTGAGGAAGGAAATAGTTTAGTTCAAAAGTAGGGGAGGTCTTCACGGTCACTGACTATAATGAAATTACAATTATCAGAAACATTATATATGAGAATGTGTAATAAGCACTAAACAGATCAATTACTACTTTTGAAGGCACAACAAATGTAGCATTGGCGGATCCAAAACAGTGGAGATTGAACTTGTGTCATGTTGCTATTCACCTCCCATCATCTGCACAATAAATCTCAACATTTTAAGAAAGAATTCTGCTAATACTAAATATCCAATTTTTCATTATTCAAAAGAAAAACGTTTTTAATTTTTTAACATCTTAAAACACAAAGAATGAAAAAAAGAAAGAAAGGATTGAGACAAGGACATCATTAACACATATCCAACCCCACTCTACAGATCCAACCCCGGGGCACAAAAAAAAAAAAAAAAAAAACCAATCACCGTAAGGCAATGAATAATACCTTGAAGATATCCCCAAACACCCCTTGCATAGGATTTTTACGCCGCACTTGATAGAATTTCCATGCTATTTCATCTAGCAACTAAACCATAATATTCATGTTAGACTTAACACAAAGTTAGGCCCAAAAGATATTAACAGATGGCAGACTGGAGCAGAACTTTGTTATATGTAGTAGGAGATGCATTCTTAAACGATCAAGATAGTGTTATCAATAGCAAAAATTGCACACCTCATTAAACACAGGTTCTCTTTCTATACTAGTCTTGTAACTCGCTCGCAACATATTAAAAAGAGGCACAGCATCTCTCTGCAATCTGCATTGAATGAAAATTTGGATTAATCAATGATCCTTGTACTGAACACTTCCAACAATAACGCAACCTATCATCACAAAGGATAATGTCTAAACAGAAAGTAATGGTTAATGCAGAGCAACAAATGTTACACTTAAAGCACCGCATGGCAACAATTTCTAAAGTTCGAAGTAAATATGAAAGGAATAATATTTAATAAAAAAAAAGGGACTGTAGCTATATAGATAAATTCGAAAGATATTTGAGATCATTTTATTTGATTTCAGGTTCTAAAAAGGAAAAATAGTTGGAGCAGAAGCAAGACAAGGACTTGAAGCTTCAAATGTAATGTCTCACCACTCATCAGTATCCGAAATACCGAGGCACTAGAAATTATGAATCAAAGCTTCACATTCTGTTATCAATTTTGGGCCCATGACAACCTAGAAAATATATTAACTTTATTTTTGCTTTACTTATTTCTTTTGTTATTCCACAATTTAGTAGGTCCCACTTGAACACAAGAAAAGAAGAAAAGTTCCTGAATTTCTCCCACTATTATATTCATATCTCAATTTTTATTTATTTACTTATTTATATTTATTTGTATATCTATTTATCTTGGTTTTTATTTATTGACTTTCTATTTTTTAAGGAACGGAGGAGGTTAATAAAATAATTACACACTCAGCACAATTGAGCAAAATGCCAGCCTTCGAATAACAGAGCAGCTTATCAACATACTCCAAACTGTATTAAGACCCTTGCATTGCATGCGAACTTCATCCAGTTGGCACAAAAGGAGCATCCATCCTATACAGCTGGTACCAATACTAAATGAATATAAAATAAAAGCTTAAACTTACGTTTGCAAAAGATATATGATGAACTGGATTAAGTCTGATTGGGGAAAGTCAAGCTGCTTCGATTCCACTTGTTTCTTTATCTCATCCATGAGATAGTTAGCATCTCTCAGATTACCCAAAGATAAATACCTATCATGGAAAAGACAAAAAAATTTAATAATTTCAGAACCTCATGGCCGAATTTAGAAAAAAAAAATATAATTATAAATAAATAATAAACAGGGAATGGGACTAGCCCAGGGAACAAATCAATATCATACAATTGTAAAGTAAGTATATGAATCTTGCTTTTCTTAAAGAAGTATTTCTCAATTTTGAGCATCCATTTCCTTTTTCCCTGACCAATTTGGGAAGTGGGTATTGCCAACTAATGTGTCAGCTTAATTAAAACCATAGAATTGGCTAACGTGTCCTAAAATTCTACAAAATCCATACTGGAGATAAAGAATTGCAAAAACCAGGGGTACAATATTGGAGCTAGAATGAAGGATCAAGAATGGAGAGTTCTATGATCCAGATTGGGAGCTCAAAAAGGATACTGATGATACTAGTTAATCACTATGCAAGTATCTACTTCTTAAGTGTTCTTACATTAAAATTGCCCGTGCAATGGCCAAATCATCTTCACCTGGATAACACTGCAAAGTTGAGAAGTAAATTAATTGAATAAAAGACTGTCTGGAAAAAACAAAGAAAGGGAGTTACTCTGGCAAAGCGGATACAAATGGTAACTTGGTCGAGAAATCCAAATATTTCAGAATTATGAGTTGTACCATTTTATGGGTAGATTTCAAATTTTGCATATTGGTTGCAGCAAGCATCACTTTTTTTGTGAATAACTCATAAAATTTAGTTAAGAATAACAAGGCAACCCTGAAATTATAAGTAATTTCAACAGAAAAACATAATAGCTTTAGACATAAGAATTTTTTTTGGACCAGAAATAGCAGCAAAAATACTACATTAATTGTACAATCATTGAAACTTGCATAAGGTTATCCTTAATGTTGTACAGAAACTTTAAGAAGTCAACACGAAAGGTATGGAAGATGTAATCTTTTGTACCTCTGCATCTTGATAATCATATTGATAAACATGACAAAACATAGAGTAAAGAGGCTAACCTTCTCCATAAAATTCACTAGAACAGAAGCAAACTTCTTTGGGCTATTTCCTCTAACAAAATGATATGATACTCTAGCCATGTCCTGCAAGGAAGCAGTTTATTGATATATATTGAGAAATGAAATGAGGGCCAAGTGTATTCACAGGCTAAAATGGATGTTCAGATTTCATGTTACTATTTCAAGTACATTTCAATGACATGGATATTATAATAGTTGGAAACCCAAAGGATTTAAAGCACAAAAAGATTCCAATTATGAGAGGCTTAAGAAACAATGATGCCATCACCAAAATAACAGTAAGAAATCAGCAAAATGAAATTATGTTCCAAATGGGCAAAGCACATTGGTCCAAGACACCATTTCAAATGTGCAAACTATTGTGTCCAGTATTAACACAGCAACTCCCTGAAATCCAGAAAAATGCTACAATGTAGAATTTATGATTTTGTTTTGCATCTTCCCCTTATATGCTCTTTTTATTTTTTTCAATTCTTCTCAATAAGATTGTTTGCATCTACAAACTGGAATAAATAATAATACTTGGGTTTTCTTATATTGGTACATGCACAGTTTTTCATTTCCCTTCACCTAATAATAGAGAATTAAGGAAATCGTAATGAAGCTTAATCAAGAAAAAGCTAGTAATAAACAGTAGGCTCATAGTTAGATTCACAAAAAGGAAAGAAAAAAGATAAAGCTCATAAATTAGAGAGAAACAGCAACCACCAAATACTTCTTGAAGCCTACATTTTTGCTGTAAAACCTACCACTTCAGGAGATTCAGAATATATATATTCAGCTAGCATAACATGTAGTTCAGGAGATCCACTCCTATGTGCTCCAAACTCCACAGACCACCTGAAAAACAGAAGATCTTAAATTTCCAGAGAGACACACCAACAAGAAGTACAATTTTGGCAGCTTAAAACAAGAATTTAGAATTGCATAAACTGTTGCACCATCAAAGAGAGTTGGAGAAAAAATGGAAATCTTAAAGTACACCAAAAGCACAGGAATATTGGTTGAGTAAATATAACCATGAAAATCTTTTTCAAACAATAAAACAAGTCTATAATGCCTCACTTCATAGCAGCTTTTAAGAATGATGAGCAGCCCTCTACACGTATTTTTGCTGCCCCAAGGGCTTCAGAAATCTGTTGCATTTCATCATCATCTGGTAAGTGTTGCGGCAGAGGAATCTGAGGAAACATCTTGTAAATTTTCCTGACACGGTCTAACATAGAAATTTTGTCATAATCACGAAGAAACACATGTATCAAAATAATGACCAGAAAACTATAGAGCCATTTAAACCACATAACTACCCAAGTTATTGCACTTGTAGAAAACAACCCAAACTAAGTTAGTTGAGGTGGCCCAAGAAGAGTCAATAAAAGCAAAAAAGATTACACTATAAGTAAGAACTGACCAAGAGAGTATTACAGAGCATCAAAAATTACATGACAAGTAAGAATAAGTCAACTGACCAAGGGTTTCACTGTCATAGGGAATTTTCCCTTTAACAAGAGTCTCTACAAACAACACAGCAAGCTCCGCCCCACAAGTAATCTGAAATGTATTTCCAAGTGTATCAATGGAATATATTTAAAAAGATATGGAAAGCAACTAAGACTTTATGACAAATCAAGCATATCAATCTTTAAAACATAGTTAGAATAAACCACATTAGTAAGGATTTTGACAAATCCATAAACATGTGCCTGATGGGCCATTTATGGGCATACCTTTCTATTGGATAAGAATGCGCTTCAGTCTTGGCAAATTCAGAATTAATATATCCCAATGTTAGGCCTGGTCATTTGCAATCCCCATATCTAAATTATCTAAAATTGTGTGTCAACTAAGAGGAATATATATATATATCGGAACAAACAAGATTTCATACATTTATTTTTCAAATCCAATGATAGCATAGGCAATAGGAAAAATGTGAGATCTTTATCATAAGCAATCTTGCCACTAGACATAAATATAACCAAATGTCATTTTAGGGATGGAAAATCAGTACATAAGTAGCCAGCCCTCATCCAATTCATTCATACGCTAATTATCAAATCCCATATCTAAAGTGATTATATCTAACACATAAGAATATTGGACTTCGAAGAGAACAACCTGCCCATGTTTCAATTGAATGCATGCACCAGATTGAAGGATGTCCAAGGATTCAGAATACCGCTGAGCAGATACATATCTGCGACAAAGCTCACATATTTCATCAACATGCATACCTTTTTTTTTAATCTTAAAGGCTTAAATTGACAACTAGAGTAGTTCACTTATATGCTACCTCAACAAAAGGAATAAAGTGTATACCTTGCACTGATTGATTTGTACATTTGTTGGGCACCATAATAATTACCCTCCTCTACAACTTTCTGCAATTTCTCAATATTCTGCATTCAACAACAAAAAAGGAGGTAGCAGAATTAGAAATCATTATCTCTAATCCATCGAAACCGAGTTTGACCAACAAAATGAAACCCACAAAATATACATTAGATTACATTGTGGAACTGGATTAACGGTCTCAGAATTTACAAATAACTCTTTTATGTGGTCCAAACCATTCAAACTAGACAAGAAAATCTAATCATAAATCCACATATATAATTGAGACTTTGTAATCCTGCTTTCAATCTCATTAATTAAACTCAGGCTCCACTTTATAAAATTTCCCAGCTATACAAACCCACAAACACAATGATCATAAGCTCAAAATGTCAAAGTAAGGTACTTCCTATCACTCCATTTTCTCATAGACCAAGCTCAAACAACACCTCCTATCCTTGTAAGAGCAAGGTGGAGGATGAGATCGCGGGTTCAATTCATTCACAAAATAGGAATTATGAATCAAAGGCCACAAAATCAACCAAATTGAATATATAACATATGTAGCTTATTTGATGGAAGAAACAATAGCAAACGTAAAAAATAAAAAATAAAAAAATCACTATCTTTGGCGTTCGGTTCTATTGTTCTTTGTAGATAAAACAGAGATTTGAGTGATACCTCTTGAGCCGGAGGTAGTGTACCTCTCTTGGGTCTCTCTCGCGACATGACGTTACTCTTTCTTTCTTCTTCGGTGGCAGAGATCTCTGATTCGGTGTCGATGAAGGTTTTGGCTTTTGAGTTTGGGTTTCAATCTAGCATCAGCATGGCTTTTGGTACAATCATACAATACAAGTACAAGGTTTCCGTTTCCTAACCCGTAAGGCCGTAACGAAGCTAAACGACAACAAATGAACTGCGTATGGAAGTTACACAAAAGGACCCCAAAATTTATACCATATTTCAATTATGTCTCAAGTTTATAATTTTGTAGATTAAAGTCACAAATTTATGGAATTGTTTCAATTCCCTCTAAGCCACATTTGTTATTCATTTTTCGTAATTATAGAGAATAACACAAAAATGTGAATGAGCAATAAGTAAAACACAAAGTTTTATTAATAAGTTTCTCTTTTATTTTTGTTCCATTATTTTCTAGATAATAGAAATGGATAACAGAGTTAAACACATACTTCAAATTGAATTGATTTAATAAGTTTTAGACTTAATTGACAACATTATAAATATAAATATGTGATCTCATTTGAAACATGTATAAACCCTAAGCTTTTCCTTGTAATTTCCAGACCATATGTTTTTTTTATACATTTTTTTTTTTATGTGTATTATAATTATGTATGATGCACACATGGGCGGATCCAATGTATGACCTTGGGTGGATACGTGCCCAACCTCAAATTTTTTCTTAAAAAAAAAAAAAAAAAAAAAAAAAAAAAAAAAAAAATAAAAAAATAAAAAAAAATCAAGACACAAAAAGAAGAAGGCCAAATAACATAAAAAAAAAAAAAAAAAAAAACCAAATAATATCAACAAAAATTTAGCCCAAAAATAAAATCACAACAACAACACAACATCAATGTATTTGTGTTACTGTGACTGATTTTTTTTTTTTTGTTATAATATGATTGATTGTTTTTTATATTTAATAAATCAATAGGTTTTTGTTTTATTTTTTTGCTAAGTTTTTGTTGTTTTACTATTTGAGTGTTTGTTAGTTTTATTAGTGTAGAAAAAACTTAAAAAAATAAAATTTTATATTTTATGATGTGTTATTTTTATTTTGTGAACATTGTTTTTCTTTTAATATTTTTTAAACAGTAATGGAAAAATATTTCAAAAGAAAGTTGGATAAATGACAATTTGATCATATATATAGAGAAATACATTTTTTGTAGTATTAATAATGAAGTAATCATGCAACGGTTTCAAAATATGAAAACACGTCGAAATCATCTGTAAAAGGCTATAATGAGCTTATTGTTTGTTATTTTTTGTTTATATAAACAAGGTATATCGGCTTCCAACATTCTTTTTTCTTTTGGTATTATGGTTATTAAAGTTTGTAAATCAAAAGCATAGTTGGTGATACCGTTCTGTTCCGTTACGACTGGAATGGGCGGAATACTTTTTACCGGTATGCAAACCGGTATGAGGTACCCCTCTATTCCACCTCAGATTAAATATCGGGCCATTTCGGGCGAAATATCAATTCCGGCCATACACTTTTAAGTTTTTTTTTTTTTTAAATTTTTGAGTTGTTATGTGATATTAAGACTTAAGAATTTGTATTATTTGATTTTACTTGTTTAGAGTTGATAATTTTATATGGTATTAAAAATGTGTTATATATATATATATTTTGTCTAACCTAAATCAAAAACCTTTTTTTTTTTTTTGAGTTGTTATGTGATATTAAGACTTAAGAATTTGTATTATTTGATTTTACTTGTTTAGAGTTGATAATTTTATATGGTATTAAAAATGTGTTATATATATATATATTTTTTGTCTAACCTAAATCAAAAACCTTTTTTTTTTTTTTTGAGTTGTTATGTGATATTAAGACTTAAGAATTTGTATTATTTGATTTTACTTGTTTAGAGTTGATAATTTTATATGGTATTAAAAATGTGTTATATATATATATATGCAGTAAACTCGAAATGGAACACCGGTATTGACTAGTACCGAAATATTCCATTCCAATGGCCAAACCGAAACGGGTGCCGAAACGGTATTCACAACTTTGATCAAAAGATACCCACTAGATTGAATTCTTGATTATGCCCTTGGATGCAGCTTGACAAAAAATTATATTATATGTAAATTAAGGAAAATATTTCAATAATATAATTAAATTGAATAATAAAATAAAAAGAATAAAAATTATTTTAAGCAATACGAGGAATATTTGAAATTTTTTTATATTTTTTATATCATCAATTAATCAATAAATATATATATTTATTTTAAATATTTAGGGGGAAGGGAAGCCCCATGCCTACACAATCTGCCATAAGCCTTAGAAACCCGAAACCGAACCCGAACATTTTTTTAGAAATGGTTGATTACTGATTTCGCACCTCATAACACTCAAAACTACACCGTTCTCAAGCAAGAACGACGTCGTTTTTCTACGAACACTCACACTCTCCTCGTAGTAGTTCGCGATTCCAACCGTTATTCACTTCGCCATTACTATCGAGGTGATTCAATTTTATTTTATTTTCCTCTTGATTATTTGTTTTGCAATTATAGGGTTTCTTTGCCGCCATTTCATTTCCCCTTTTGTTTATATACTTCATTGCAATCAATCCCTTTTGTTTATTCATTTAGTCCCAGATATGTTACATTTTGTTTAATAATAGTTTGGATTTTTATGATTGATTAAGTGATTTTCATATTGTTTCAATAATATGTGTACTGGAATGTTATTGTAAAATTGAACTATATAGTCCGCCACCCATTTGATAAAATGTCACTGTGAAGAAATTATTGTAATGCATTTGTTTTTGTTTCCGGTCTTGGGCTATGTTTCTGTGATTGATGAGCTTATATGATAATAAGCATAAAACTGATATGGAATCTTAATTAGAATTGTTGTTTCTAAGTGACTGGATTACTATTATAACCTTGCACCTTATATGTTATAGTGTATTCATCTTCATTTCCTCAATTATTTTTCTTAATTTTGGTTTTCTGTCTCCCACTCTATCTCTTTATTAGTTATTGGGCATGTCATGCTGTGTTTTAAATCTTTTGAAAATGGTTGTTACACTGTATTCTTTAAAGCTTAGTTATTGAGTTTTGGCTTTCTTAAGCCGGGTTTATATGCAATCCACTTTTTGTTAGTTTTGGGGGAATGGGAGACCCGGGCCTTTGATTGGTGGATTTGGTAAAATGGACTCAAGGTGATGGAGGGTTCAGATGCTCTAGTAGATTTATTATGTTAAATTGACAGAATGGAACTAAATTTTGGTCTTTATCTATGACTGAAAAAGAAATTCGAAAGATCTGTTATTCTTTGAGTTGTTAATTGTTAATGGGTGGGGGTTAAAAGTCTAATACAAGGGTGTTTTTGTTTTTGCTATATTACAATTTTTTTGGAGTTTTTTCCTTTTCTTTTTGTTAGTATGATGAAAATGCAATTGTATTGTGATGCAGGAAGAAGGAGAGAAGTAAGGATTGGATTGGAGAATGAGCTGCTCTGAAGCATTGCAAGCTGCCAAGGTGTATAGGCAGCTTCTCAAATCTGTCAAGAAGCACATTCCCAAGGAAGATAGTAAGAAGCGTTTCAAAGAATATGTTACTGACGAGTTTCGAAATAACTCCACGCTATCAGACCCCTCATCTGTCCACCACAAAATCAAGCTTGCCCGGGACTACACCATTTTACTTAATAGCGTCCACCATCACAAGGCATGCACTTTCTCCATTTCATTGCTCTTTATTTAAAGAAAAAAAAAAAAATTACTCTTCACTCTTTAGGGGTGCTGTGCTTGTAACAATAGAAGTATGTGATATGGTTTTGTGCCACTAGTGATTAGAAATAAGATTTTTTTTTTTTCTTTTTCTTTTTCTTTTTTTAAGTTGACCTGTTGATTGACTTTTTTTGTTGGGTAAGTTACACTCGTGCTTATTAGCATTTGAAACTATGACCTTACCCTGTGTCCATTCTTATGGGAGGAGAAAGTGTCATTTGAACCATAGCTTATTGGGTGAAGGGCTACTTTTGGTAATGGTGTGAATATGATGTAGTACTTTTCTTGGTTTTCTTCTTTTTGATATGGGGCTATGGATTCAGTTTTGTCTGAACAGTGGTTTCTTTTTGTTCATTTAATATTTCAACTTTTATTATTGAAGAAAATTATAACATAATATTTCCATTTTAACTTGTATATTGATTGTGGCAGGACCTACTGTTCTCTTACAACATTGCTGTGGATAGAACAGATGAAATGAAAAGAATATTGGGAAAATCTGCAGCAAGCGTGGGTCTTCAGCTTCCTGACGTCTATCAGCCTTGATGCGGGGTTTTTTTTTTTTTTTTTTTTTCATGTCTTTCATCTTTACTATTTTATGGAGAATAGTTGCTTTTGTTGTAGTATGATTACTTGGTTGTTGCATATTTCCATTTGCGTTTAACTCATTTGCTGGCGACCAAGTCGAACCTAGGTTTTATACATTGGTTTCTCAGCTTGATACAAAGAAGCTCAGTTGTGTTGTTTGAGCTGGATGCTGGAATAATGAACCAATTTATAAACTTTGATATTGGAAAATAAGGAGAGAGAAAGATTTTTGGAAACTTACTTATCTTAATATAATCATTAGTTGGTGGTCCTTGAATGGCATTTTGGAAGAAACCATCCACATTATGATGTTTAATTTTATGCTTGCAGTTATGAATGGGTTCTTAATAACCCATTAATAAGGTTCACTTTCAAGTGAGGGGGCCATCTCAAAGTTCTAGAAAGTGTAATTTTCCAAGCTAAAGTTTGCTTGGAGCCTGCAATTTGTTTCTGTTTTATCAAGAGGCTATCTATCATGTAACCCTCCTCCTCAGAACACAATGTCTTTAGGATTCAGATATCTGTTTGAATTGCAACTGTCTCTTTTTGTCATTTCAATCTGCTTGTTTTTCATTTCTCTTTCTTTTGTGAATAGGTGAAAATTTGAGAAAAAAATTTGTCAAGTTTGTTATGCTTAGCTACAGTAAGCAAAATGAAAGAACTTGTCTTTTTTAAAAACGATACTATATGGTGGAAACAAATCAGCAGGCTAAGTTTATTCATTATCTTAATTATTGTAATACACTAATAATAAGGGTTCTTGGAATTGCCTTGGCTAAAATACTACCTCATCATGAATGTCAGGTGCCTCATAGGCACAGATGCATCACAATCTTCTTTGAGGTCTCAATGGTATAATTTCAATGTGTATAGGTTCATTTTTAAATTCTTGGCCTGATCTGTGTACAATTGCTAGGTAGAACATTTTAATTATTTGTAATGTAAGCTCCTTTTGTCTCATTTTTGTTTAAAATGGTTAATTTTCATAAGTTTATTTCGTTAATAGTGCAAAAGTACATTCATATCTTGAAAAATGTGATACTTTATGAAATTGTTTTAAAAATGAAAATAATCTCCTCCAAGTAAATTAAGCCAAATCACTATTTTGCTTAAAATTTTAGCCAAATTTAAGCCAAGTCATTAAAATTTAATCTACTTTTTCTATTTTGTCAATCACTTTTCAAAACACCTTTCATCCTATTCTCTATTTCATTTAAATATTATTTCTTCATAAATTTTTTATTATTATTTTCTACTCAACTGAAACCAAACAAGCACCCAAAAAAAACCCACAGCAACTTCATCAACAGAGCCCAGCAACTTCGGCAAAAAAAAACCTAGCAAATTTACAAACTTTCACAGCAATATTACAGAAAATCATCAAAACCAGAATAACATCAGTACATCAAAGCAAAATCACACACAGCACCATCACCATCACCGATTTGAAGAAGAAGAAGAAGAAGCAGCAAAAGAAGCCAAAGAAGAAGAAGAAGAAAGAGAAGAGAGAGAGACGGCAGCCATCACCATCACCATCACCGATCTGAAGAAGAAGAAGAAGCAGCAAAAGAAGCAGAAGAAGAAGAAAGAGAAGAGAGAGATGGCAGCCAGTGAAAGAGAAGAGAGAAAGAGAGAGGGCTGGTGAGAGAGAGAAGAGAATAAACAAATGACTTAAAACAAAAGAAATAATAAAATATTCATTTGCCCAATGAACAGTGTAAGACATAAATGCCTTGACACTGTAGCATTTTTCTATTTTACCTAATGTGTAGCTCATCCATTGGGAGCCATTTTTTAGGTTTATTAGCCATATTTTAATAGATTTAACTTTTCAATGTCAACTTGAATTTACAAATAAGTGCATTTGGCCAACTTATTTGCTTAGAGGTGAGACAAAAAAGTGACTTTAATGTATAAGCAAATAAGTTTGATGTTTACTAGTTGGGCAAAGGCTAAACTTCTATCTTTTGTTTTCTCTAGGGGAGATGTAAACTAAACTAAACAAAAAAAATGCCCACTCAATTCCCCTAAATAATATATGTACAACCCTATTAAATTTTTGGAAATCCATTCCAAATCTATCTCCTTATATTTGGGAAAACCTAAAAACATTCGTGAGTTAAGTCGAATAGGTTGGATCATGTCGTAAAACCATTTTAAACCCATTCGTTTGTCCAACCATGAGTCAGGCGAACAAATTGGATCAGGTTGGATTAATCTAAAATTACACATCTAAAATGTTACTTATATGTAAAGAGTTATATATAAAGAGTAGTAAGCATTTTTACACTAAATTAAACAATATTTAAGAGAAAAAAAAAATATTAAATTAGATATTTTAGTAATTTACATGCATAATTAGGTTGGGTTTAGATACCTAAAGAGTATAAAGTCCATACCATTTCTAAATTTCTAAAAACAACATTGGTCAAATTTATATCCCAACCCAGCATCAGATTTCTTCGTTTGAGGGAACCCATATTGAAGTGACGGCCATGATCAATTAGTGATGTGGTGCAGCACATGGTTTGTCTTTGTGGATTAGTTGGATCAGATTCAACAGTTTTTAATACGAGTCAAAAGGAAAACACGACCGTAGAAAAGTTACACGTCGCAAAGTATTCTCACTAACGTGTCAATCTCGAGCCCTTAACTGTGACACCTATCCTTAACTGAATTTAGTGTGGTTTTAACACCTATCCTAACTGTGACATCCTATATCCCATTGCTTCAGCATTATAACTGTTAAATTCATCATAGCCTCCATCAAATATTAACAGGAATTCATTCATGGGTTCAGAAACTTTCGTAGAAGTGATACTAGCAATATTCCTACCACCTGTTGGGGTCTTCCTTCGTTATGGCTGTGGGGTAATTACTCTTCTAATTAAAAACACCAAAGTTTTCTTAACATTTATGTTATGTGTCATATATGCCTTCTCTTTGATTTCATTAACTTTGGTTTTGAATTGCTGAAAATGCAGGTGGAGTTTTGGATAGACTTGGTGCTGACATTATTGGGATACATACCAGGAATCATATATGCTCTCTATGTGTTAGTAGCATAATGTTAATGTAACTAGGTTGATGTACCGGGAATCGTGTGTGACATCTATGTATATGGTATGTCGATCGAGGTTGATGTTTTAAAAAGAGTTAGCAACATATCGTTTGTTTAGTTTAATTTGGGATCAGAGTACTTGTTTGTTTATAGTTTACTGTAATTTGACCGATTGTGTAATGTCATCTGCCAGTTTGCTAAGCATGATTTCTATATATGTTTTAATGAATTGCAAACGATAACTAAAGTATCTAGGCAAGTACAACATAGATTTATTTTAATCTGAACAATTTATTTTAAAATAGATAGTTAAGATTATGCTATCTCAGAATTCTACTAATAAAATATCTTAAAATAATGGTTTTTTAGAAAAACTCAAAAACTAACACCTAACGTCGTTAAAGTTAACAACGTTTACAAATAAATAAATAAAAAAACATCTCCTAGCAACGGTGGCTACGGCCTGTTCAGGATGCCGCCTAACCAGTGAAACCTTCTCACCAAATTAACAACTAAGTAGTTCAATTTAAGTTAGAAAGTTCCAAGATAGAGTTTGTTATCTTTGAATCTGGAGGAGGAAGAAAATGAAATTTGAGTAGTTTGTGATGATGAAAGAGAGAAATGGGGCTTTAATGGTGAAGGTAGGGGTTCTTATTAGGAAATATCAAGAGGCTTGGTGTTGGACTTGGAGAGTCGCAGAAGAGAATTCCATAGACTTTGAAAGAAATTATTGTTTACTGTTAGAATAGAAGGTTTTTTTCTTTTTTTTTTTTGGATGAGGGGAGGAAGGTTTAGGCATTTAGACCTAGGCTTCAAATATAAATTTTCTTGCTGTAGGTGAATGAATGTGCAGCTTTTAACCAAGAGCCACTGACTTATGCGAATTAATTACCTTGAATTCCTTTACCATCATGAACCCATCCTCCTTGGACAAACCATGAACCAGTGATTAAGCAAGAAAAAATGATCAATTTGACGCAATTGTAGAGGAGGGTTTTAGTTTGGACAACAGGGAGAAGACAGATGATATTTCTTATTTGCAAACATTGTTGACTTTAACAGTTTAACGACGTTATAGGGTTAGTTTTTAAGTTTTTCTAAAAATCCATTATTTTAGGAGATTTTGAGATCAAGATCCTCTAGAGTTCCTAGGGTACTCTACCACATAAAGTTCTTTAAATCCTTAAAATATTGATGTTAATGGATAAGTATTAACACGTTAAGCCATCAAAAGTAAAAACCAATATTTTAGGGATTTTGTTAGTGGAATGATGACGTAGCATAATCTGAACCATTTATTATAAAAAGAAAGGTTATGATTTAAAGAACTTTATGTGGTAGAGTACCCTAGAAACTCTAGAGGATCCTGATCCGAGATTTTGTTAGTGGGATTCTGACATGCATAATCTTAACCATTTATTTTAAAATAAATTGTTCAAATTAAAGGAAATCTATATAATAGAGTTCCCTAAGAACTCTAGAAGATCTTGATCCAGACAAGTATGCAGTCCACGAACTGTAATATTGCATGAAAAGTAAATCTGAAAGCACTATTAATGCGTTTAAGTGGTACGAGGCAGCGCAAGGGGTTGATTTGGAGGCACTTTTCTTCATCTGTGAGCTGAAATGATACAATTTTTGGTGTAAAACGAGAGCTAAAATGTTACAATTAATCTTGATCTTTAGCAATGCAAGATCTAAACGCGTGGTATTTTTTTGGGGAAAAAACCGAATCAAACAAGGTTAGGGGGAAAATTAGAGTCAACATCCTCGTGAAACCGACAAAAATCGGAAATAGGGGTTTCCCACCTTATTACAGGCAAAAACTTGTTTCTTGGATAATTAAAAGCTTTAGTTTTATTAGTTAGATTGACCATTGATTGAACATATCTCATGCATTCGGGTGTATGCTACAGGTATCTCATAATTAATGGGGTTTACATACTTGTAAGGCACATATATTGTCAAACATCTGATGCATGATACATGAAATAACTATTAATTGAGAGAGAGACACTAACTAGAGAGTAACTAGCATGGAATCCAACTTGGAGTATGTCTAAATCCCAAAGGAATTTAGAAATTTCCTATCCAAGTATCCAACCCAATTAATGATAGCTCTAAAACCCAATCCAACTCGGTCGTAGGGTTAGGACTATTTTGTTAAGGTCAATAAAAAAGATGGTTTCTATTTAAGTTGTTATTTGGAATATTATTTAAGTTTGTTGTTCAATAAACCCTTACAATTTACACGATGAGCTTAATATCCAATTTAAACTAATAACTAATAAGTCTCAAAATATCAAACCAAATCATACTAATAAATTTAAACTAAATCTCAAAATTCTAGTATATTTTTTAAACTATTAATACGTTGTGTCAGCCTCTCTCTTGATCCCCAACCCCTAAAGGGTGTAGACTCGATCCTCCACTTATACAACAAATAGTATAGTGTATGCGTATTTCTATTATCAATTTAAAAAAAAAAAAAAAAATAAAATTCCTCCTATATCTAGTTGTAACATCGCGATTTGCAAGGTTGGCATATAATTGAAATGTACGGAAGCCCAAATTTTTAAAAGAAAAGAAAAAAATGGAATATTAGCCAACAAAAAAGGTTAAATTAATTTAACATCACGTAATTCTTGAACATACAAGTTAAAAACCAATTAAAAGTCGAGTTGAAAACCAACTCAAAAATGAAATACTTTTTTTTAAATAAATATGATAATGATATGATTTAAATCTATTGTTCACCAATTAGGTATAGTTAATGTCAATTTCAACTATTCAGTCCCTACTTATTTTTATCCTATATGGCTAAAAGAAAACAAATGCGAACCAACAAAATCAATGAAATGCATATTTGAAAATGTCGTTTCCATCTTAAAATTTTCAACATCACTGTGAAGAACCAATATTCGATCTTAAAATTTTCAACATCACTGACGCACCATGAAGAACCAATATTCGATTGAGGGTGGTTTTCTTGATAGATTGGTGACAAGCTTAAGCAATGATTTTTTTTTGTAACTGATATGAATAGGCATAAGGGTTAAATGGCAAAAAGATTATGGAACAGACCGGTTTAAGAAAATGATAAGAAGGGAGTAAAAGGATTGGGGAGAGAAGTCGGTAAGTGTGTTATTTGTTAGTTTTCAAAATCTCTAGCCAATTATGAGCTTGTTTGGTATACACTTTTATAAAACTATTTTCATGTTTGTAAAACAGAATTCGTGACCTCCACCAAAAAAAATTTTGTTTGGTACATTGGTTTCAATTTTATTCTTGAAAATTTTTTTTCTGCCCTTTTTCAAAAAAATAAAATTTTTTAACCATAAAATAAATATAATAATATTTTTTTAATATAATAATAATAGGATAATAATAAAAGGATAATACATAACATTGAATTTAAATATTCCATTGTTTGTGTTTCACAACCATGTTTTGAATTCAATTATTGAACCTAATTACCTAACCTAAGGAACTTACCTAAGTTTTACCCAATCATAACTGTTTGAATAAATATTCTTGGAAAATATAACATTGTTTGTGTTTCATTGGTTAAAACCATGTCTTAAAATATAAAAAGACTGTACCTAAGTTTTATACATAAAATAATAAAATAAAAACAAGACTGAAAATATGTGAGAAAATAGGGTGTCAAACAAAATTATAAAAAAAAAAAAACCAACAAACAAGTTCTAATTTGAAAAGTATATTGAAAACGAAAACATAAAACAAAATTTAGACATCTTGTCATCTAATAATCAAATTATTATTGTTGGGTGTGAAGATTCGTATCTATTTGCAAAATTCGAAATTAATTACACATTTCTCTCGTTTTTCTTATCAATAATTATTCATACATATTGTAACAATAATAATAATAAAAATTAATGTTAAAAAAGTAAAAGACACAAATTATTTGCTGAGCAGAATTTTCAATAAACTCAACAATGTGTGAAACAATTGGTTATTGGAACCTCCACCTTCTTCTTGATTTTTTTTTGGGTTTGGGTTTAAAAAATAATTTTTTATTGCTTTTTAAATCAAGTTATTTATTTTTCAACGTAAATCATCTTATGAAAAAGGAATCATCCAAAGGCAGTAATTTTCCCAAAAGTTAAAAACTCCAAAAATTCCCAACCGTCAGATACACCAAAACAGAGTAATCCCCCTCGGGGACAAATCCGTAATATTCCACAAAGCCAACACTATTTCCGTCAGCTTAAAAAAATAACCTAAGCATTAGAACAGAACTATATAAACAAACACACATATATCCCGCACCACGATTTCTAGGGTTAGGGTTTCACCAGGCGGCACTTCCTCTCTACTCAAAACTCTAAATCCCTTCGCTACAGTCACCGTACCTCTCACTCAGCAATCATGGGGTAAGATTTTCTTTTTCAGACTCTCACAATTTTTTTTTTGAATAATTTGTTACAGTGTTAATTTTAGGTGTTATTGATTCGTTTAATCGTTTGTATGAGATCTAGTATTTTGTGCTCATTCATAGCTTTCTAAGCCACCAAGCATTGCTTTGAAGTATTCAATTTGTTTTTTCCTGATTTATTTTATATTCATAGCTTTGGAAATATGCTTGTTAATACGGTGCGTTTAGCTGGATTTGTAGTATCCATGTTTTATAACACTGATTTTGTGACTTTTTTTGTTCATGAGGGATTTTAAGTTTTAATGGATTTTAGTAATTTGAAGTCTCTGTTTTTAAATATTGAATATAAAGCATTAAGCTGAAGAAATGGAGGGATTTAAAATTGTAGTCACTCTTATGAGTGTAGCGTGCCGTTTAATGTGGTTGATGTGTTTTTAATGAGAGGATGTGAAAAGCCAATGTGGGTATTTGTTACTTGTGTTTTTTATTATGAATGAGGTTTTTTTGAAGTCTCTGTTTTTAAATATTGAATGTAAAGCATTAAGCTGAAGAAATGGAGGGATTTAAAATTATAGTCACTCTTATTAGTGTAGCGTGCCGTTTAATGTGGTTGATGTGTTTTTAATGAGAGGATGTGAAAATCCAATGTGGGTATTTTGTTAATTGTGTTTTTGATTATGAATGAGTTTTTTTTTATTTAAAGAACATGTGAGTGCTATGCAGGAAGACTCGTGGAATGGGAGCTGGTCGTAAGCTCAAGTCTCACCGTAGAAGGCAGAGGTGGGCTGACAAGTCATATAAGAAGTCCAATTTGGGAAATGAGTGGAAAAAACCATTTGCTGGATCATCCCATGCAAAGGGTATTGTTCTAGAAAAGATGTAAGATTAAATTATTTGTCTTTGTCTTGTTCAGTGAAATGTTTTCATGGATGACACAAACTCACAATTGGGACTAACAATTTGATGATATGATGCAGTGGCATTGAGGCTAAGCAGCCCAACTCTGCTATCAGGAAATGTGCTCGTGTTCAACTGATCAAAAATGGGAAGAAGATAGCTGCTTTTGTGCCTAATGATGGTTGCTTGAATTACATTGAAGAGAATGTAAGTTTGAATATTTGTAGAAGTGGAAAAGTTAATCATAAGCTAAATTATTGAAAGTCCTAGTCCCCCTACATTATTGAAAGTTAATCATATGCTAAATTTATTTCTTCATATTTGTTGTGAACATATTTTGACAATTTAATCTTAAATTTCATTTTAAACTTTGACACAGTAAGCACTTACCTCAGCAATAATCAAATCTGTTCAATTTGAACTTGTGCGTACTTAGGGCATTTGGTTAGGTTAATGTTAAATACATGTTCCAGGGTGGAAACTACTTATGACCTAATTTTATGTAAAATGACAAGATCTCCCACTTCTGTGCTCAATAAGTTTGTGAGGCCATTTTTCTTTTTGATACTTTGGATCTTGTAGAACATATGGGACAAGAGTATCAGAAAGTGTAGTTTGTGCAAAATTAATAATTGGAAGTGACTATCTATTCTCTGTATGCTCGGCTTAATAAATGACCATTTTGTTTTGTGCAGGACGAGGTGTTGATTGCAGGATTTGGACGGAAGGGGCATGCTGTGGGAGATATCCCTGGAGTCAGGTTTAAGGTTGTGAAGGTATCTGGTGTGTCTCTGCTTGCTCTCTTTAAGGAGAAAAAGGAAAAGCCAAGGTCTTAGGCTTATTGGGGGAGGCCCATCTTTGCCTGCTCTCTGCTCACCCCAGTGTGTTCTTTATTTAAATGATTCTTGTAGCTACTATTCAGTAAGATTGAATTTTGTGAGCAAGTCTTTATTAGCTACTTTAGAACCAGGATCTTTTTGTCCTAAAGAAACGAAATTTTGGAAATTTTTAACAAGGCATATTCTCTACCCCCTATGGTTCTGATGTTTTTAAGCTTGGAATATCTTGTGATCTAATGTTTTCTTAATATGGCATGATGATGATATGTTGTGATTTCGAATGGGTTGCCAGCCTATTGTTCTTAGGGCTCCTACAATTTAAAATGGAACTAGATTTTTGTCTTTTACAAAGCTTTCAATTTGGATCAACAAAATTGGGTAGTATGATGCCGCCCAAAGCAGACCACATTGTTTCAAGGCAGTAGATGTGTACATTAGTGTGGGCTTACTTGGGTCAACTATGTTAGGGATTTGCAATATATTAACAAAGTAACATAGCAATCTGTTTTGCATCTTAAAAAAGAAAAGAGAAAAAGGTAGGCAAATTGCCCTTTTCTGTTTTTAATTATTGAGTCCCCTTCAATTCCCTTTGTAACTATGAAACCTATCAATGTCTTGATGTATTAGAAATATGCAAGTAACCCCTTAACGTTTAATTTTCTCTTAAATCCATGAAATCTTTTTATGCCTACAAGAATGAGAATTGAATTTTTATAACCTATCTGAGTTCCTTTTTCACTGTTTTGATTCAAGACAGTGGGGTATCTTCAAGTTAAAGAATCCAATTACCATATGAAACCCAGCAAATACCCACCTACAAACTCAAAACAACAAACCCAAACACTTACCTGCACAATCCCCACCTATCTTCACCCCCCAGATCCATCTCTTCCAAAGAAACAAAGATTTCAATCCAAACACCTTTTAAATTTGGATTAGGCAAACATTTCCAGATAAGAGGAGAGAGAGACACCAGAGAGTGAAAAAGGTGTGGCTTGTGGCTGTAAATTTTTTATTTTTTGGTCCTCAAGGACAAAATGGACATTCCAATTAAAAGAGTTAAATCTAACGGAATTTATTAACGGCCTGGGCTATTTGCATATTTTCTATACATCCAGTGAAGGATATTACTTGATTTTATAAATTATGAGAGAAATTGAAATGGACCCAATACACCAACTTTCACTGAGATGAAAAGAAATTACAATCATCCCAAACTATAATGAAATAATATTTCTCCTAAGTAGTTCTATAAATAATACATATTTTGGGGATGTTTCAATTTTTGGTTCATATTTTTAATATCATCCTTCTACTTATTCACATTAATGATAATTTTTAAATGCCACATAATATTAAAATTAGGTTAAATTTTACACTCTAAGTTTGATCAAATTTCAATTTAGTGCTTTAATTTTTTACCGTCTCAGTTTAGTCTTCTAAGTTTGATTTTGTTTCAATTCATTTTGTCTATCAAGTTTTGTTAGTTGGTTCCATTAAATTTATTTTTTTATATGAAAAATTTCATAAAAGTATTTTAAAAAATAAAAAGTAAAAATTGAATTTTTTTTTTTTAAGAAATTGTTGGAAAACACGGAATTCAGTTACTCATCTGGATTTGGCCAAAAACTTGCTCTCCAAATTATTTATTTATTTTTTTAAATAAACATGTACAATCACGTCTTAATACTGTATGACTATTCAAATCACAATGCCAATCAAGATGAACGTTCCACTTGTTCCATATACTTCTTATTATTCTCATCAGTTTTCTTCAAGAACTTTCCAAATTCTTTCACCAAAATGAAATAGTTAAACATGTGGTTGAGAAATCTTAGGTTGTGCAAGATTTGAACGGCAAGAGTTTTTGCCAAATCCAGGTGAGTAGATGAATTATGTGTTCTTTCAACAATTTCAAAAAAAGAAAAAAAATCAATTTTTGCTTTTTTTTTTTTTTCAGAAAAATTATTTTCCTGAATTTTTTGATATAATATATATTTTTTTTGGAACAAGTGAATTGAAATTTGATGGTCTGCCTACACCAACACAGTCATGACAGTCATTCTCTCCTCTAGTTACACGAGAAATCCAAACAACATCACAAGATTCACAACACAGTAATTCCATTACATGCCGACAAGGCGACAATCATCACCATAAAAATTCAACTCCAAACTCTAAATCTGAAGGAAAATAATATTAAATTAAAAGAAAAACATCTCATTAAAATTAAAACACATCATAAGATTCACAAACACAGTAAATCCATTGCACGTCGACAATCATCACCCTAACAATTCAACTCCAAACTCTGAATCTAAAAGAACAAAAAACAAAAACCAACACAACACGTTGCAATCCTTCCTCAGCAATTTCCCACTGATTCAACAACCTAAACAACATCTTAGCAAAAAAAAAAAAAAAAACCTAAACAACAACAATATCGATACCTCAGTGACTCGACCCCAATCTTTACCCTAACCATAGACTCTAAAACTTGTTTTCGATGCTGCCAGATTTATCGTCTCCTCCAGCTGATGTTGAGCAGTTCTTCTTCTGATCATGTTCCGTGATCGCTCTTAGTTCTTTCAACAACGCTTTATGTCGAGCAATAGCCGTGTTTGGAGTACCGCGAGGATACCCAAGAAGCCTGGCAGTGTCTATTCTAGCTCCGAAGTGCGCCTTGATTTCAGAGAGAGTTTTTGTTGGCAGCTTAGCTGCAATTCGTTCAAAAACCTCCAGAAAATTTCCACAGTGTTCTTTGAGCGTGTCCTGAAAGATGGCCTCCTCTTCAGGGCTCCACCGATAATTATCGCCGAAAAAATAATCCATCGACAAATAATGAATGAACAGGAGGACCTGGGGTTGAGGCTGCAGGGTAGAGACTTATGAACAAACCAGTTTAAACGGGTTCGTAGTTCTACCAATAAAGAACACTGCGAAAATTATAAAACCTTCTTTCTCTGCCTGCCCTAACTTCTCTTAGCTACGTCCTTATATAAGAAAACTAACCGACTAGGTCTCAGTAATGTTGTTCTATTTCTAATAGAAATCCTTGTGAAGGAAGGAGCGGTTTATTCTTAACTAGACAACTCCCGTGTTTAAAATTTCCAAAGCTGGCCTATGGTAAGCCCAACAAGACTTTGGGCCTAGACAACCCTTCATAGGACAACCACCAAAAAATAATAATAATAAGGAAAAAATACAATTTATCCACTTGTGATTTGATCAATTAAACTGACATTTTATCCATATATGATTTTTTCCATTTACTTCCCTTAAATAGACGTTAACAAAAATAAAAAATCGTAACAAAAAAAAGAGGTTAATACACTGTTGGTTCTTGACGTTTATCTAAGTTGCACGTTTGGTCCCTAACGTTTGAAATGTGCAGAAATGATTTCTAACGTTTCAAAATGAAGCACCATTGGTCCTTCCGTTAGTCATTGTTAACTTGGTGTATATGTGGCTAACGAATTATGACGTGTTTTTTTTTTTTTAATGACAACTAGGATATGACATGACATACCCATTTAAAAACAACCCAACCCAAAAAAAATTAACCCAATCCAAATAAAAAAAACCCACCCAAATTAAAATTGACCCCACTATGAGAACCTTGCCCCTTTTCTCAAAGTCCAAAACAAAAACCACTCGAATCAAAGAGTTGTTTCAAGAGATTTTGGTTTCGGTTTGGAAATAGATAGGTAGCGTGTCTCAAATGTTGGGATAAAAACGTTAATATTTTAATTGGCCCTAAAGGTTGAAGGTCAATGTGATATGTTATTTGTGACATGGAGTCGCCACTTAATTTAATTATTTTAGAGAACAAATTAAGAAATTCCAAAGACAAGAGTAATGTAATCTCCTTTTATTCCATTTTAGAATTTGTACAATTGCTAAATGAAATAGTGAGTGTAAATGTTACAAATAAAATTCCCCTAGAATACAATCTAAGAAAATAATATTGTATGAATTTCCTAGTTACAATCTATGTAAAAAGAAAATCAAATATGTTATACAGCACTATGTATGCAAACTAAAGTTTTGGTTCCAAGGCTTGGTTACAAAATGGGAAGGGATTAGGCACCCCATTTTGCTCGATTTACATCAGTCCTCTTATATTGAAAATGGCCAAGCATATTGTAATGTCAATGCATGTATGTGTATGTTGTGCAAACAAATTAATTTTAATTGTCCGTGTTGTTATTATGTTGGTTGCAATATATATGATGTTCATGTTATAGTTGTAAGCTTAAACACATAATCATAATGAACTTGTAAATATAAACACAAGAAATTAAAATATAATGGAAGCACAATAAATCAAAGCATAATGTAAGCACATAAAAATTAAAGTATAAGGGTTGGAGAACTAACCTGCATGCAAAACAAAATTAAAAGTCAATATTTGCTTCTCAACTTGTTTGGTTGTAAGCTTTGTAATTTAAGACTCTAAAAAATGTGTTTGTGTATGAATCGGTTGGTGGCAAAATAATTCAAAACCTAAGTTGTAAAGATGATGAAGGGCGAACAAAATCAAAATGATTTTTTCAACCTTAAAAACCTTTAAGACTTGTGGAGTGGAATTTCGGTTTAAGAAAAGCTTAAGTGCAAAGGCTTTCCAAGTCTTAGTTCCAAAGATAATGAAGGGTGAGTTAAATCTAAAAGATTTCTCAACCTTTAAGAGCTTTAGAACTTTGAAGAAGAGAGTTTGTTTCAAAGAAATTTTATGCTCAAAACACTTTTGAAAACTCTCCTTATTTCTCTCTAATTTTTTTCTACACTTTCCAATCCCCTTGCCTTGAAGACTATGGTTGTATTTATAGAAGAAGGAGGTGTCAATGGGTCAATGGGGAGTGGAAGGAGTTGATTTCTTGCCCCCCATAAGCTGTTTCACGTGCATGCCATCCTATGCTTTGTCCCCATTTGCTGAAAAAAAAGACAAAAAAAGTGCAGAAAGTGGTCCAGAAGAACAGTGCCGACCAAGTCCCATCCTAGTGCCGGCTTAAAAATCACAGTGTCATTTGGCATAACTCAATGCCGTTCGGCACTAACACAATGCCGTTTGGCACTACAAGCCCAGAATTTGTTTTTTCCTTTTTTGAGCATGCAATTTTGAACGTGAATAGGCAGAAATTCTGCCATTCCAAATGTGTATTTGGCATATATGTCTGAGATATAATTGTATGTATGCATGTACATTTAAGTTAATGAGGACCCGAAGTGTTAAAACTTCGATTGGCGATAACTTTCTCGTTTGTGGTCCGATTTAAGTGCATAACGCGTCGTTTTGATCATGCTGACCTAATGACTCATTTAAAATTATTTTGGTATCAAATCAGACGTCCCGATAAAAATAGGACCGAAACCCTAGGAATATAAGAATTTCCGTGCCGAAATGCCTGGAGTCCGAAGAAGGTGTGGCTTGTGGCTGTAAATTTTTTATTTTTTGGTCCTCAAGGACAAAATGGACATTAAAAAAGTTAAGTCTAAAGGAATTTATTAACGGCCTAGGCTATTTGCATATTTCCTATACATCAGTGAGGATATTACTTGATTTTATAAATTATGAGAGAAATTGAAATGGACCCAATACACCAACTTTCACTAAGATGAAAAGAAATTACAATCATCCCAAACTATAATGAAATAATATTCTCCTAAGTAGTTCTATAAATAATACATATTTTGGGGATGTTTCAATTTTTGGTTCATATTTTTAATATCATCATTCTACTTATTCACATTAATGATAATTTTTAAATGCCACATAATATTAAAATTAGGTTAAATTTTACACTCTAAGTTTGATCAAATTTCAATTTAGTGCTTTAATTTTTTACCGTCTCAATTTAGTCTTCTAAGTTTGATTTTGTTTCAATTCATTTTGTCTATCAAGTTTTGTTAATTGGTTCCATTAAATTTATTTTTTTTATATTAAAAATTTCCATAAAAATATTTTAAAAAAATAAAAAGCAAAAATTGAATATATATATATATATATATATATTTTTAGAAATTGTTGGAAAACACGGAATTCAGTTACTCATCTGGATTTGGCCAAAAACTTGCTCTCCAAATTATTTATTTATTTTTTTAAATAAACATGTACATGCACGTCTTCATACTATATGACTGTTCAAATCACGATGCCAATCAAGATGGACGTTCCACTTGTTCCATATACTTGTTATCATTCTCATCAGTTTTCTTTAAGAACTTTCCAAATTCTTTTACCAAAATGAAATAGTTAAGCATGTGGTTGAGAAATCTTAGGTTGTGCAAGATTTGAATGGCAAGAGTTTTTGCCAAATCCAGGTGAGTAGATAAATTATGTGTTCTTTCAACAATTTCAAAAAAAGAAAAAAAATCAATTTTTGCTTTTTTTTGAAAAAAATATTTTTAATTATTTTCCTCGACTTTTTAATATATATATATATATATATATATATTTTAATTTTATTTTTAGAAAAAATGAATTGAAACAAAATAAAATTTAAAAGACTAAATTAAAAAGGACAAAACTTAAAGAATTGAACTGAATTTTGATAAAATTTAGAGAATGTATACTAGAAATCCACGCAAAAACAAAATCACAAGATTCACAAGACAGTAATTCCATTACATGCCGACAATCACCACCTTAACAATTCAACTCCAATCTCTAAATCTGAAGGAAAATAAAATAAAATTAAAAGAAAAACATCTCATTAAAATTACCATTATAGGATTCACAAACACAGTAAATCCATTGCACGTCGACAATCATCACCCTAAAAATTCAACTCCAAATAAAATAAAATTAAAAGAAAAACATCTCATTAAAATTACCATCATAGGATTCACAAACACAGTAAATCCATTGCACGTCGACAATCATCACCCTAACAATTCAACTCCAAACCCTGAATCTAAAAAAACAAAAAACAAAAACTAACACAACACGTTGCAATCCTTCCTAGCAATTTCCCACTGATTCAACAACCTAAACAACAAGCCAAAAAAAAAAAAAAAACCTAAACAACAATATCGATACCTCAGTGACTCGACCCCAATCTTAACCCTAACCATAGACTCTAAAACTTGTTTTCGATGCTGCCAGATTTATCGTCTCCTCCAGCTGATGTTGAGCAGTTCTTCTGATCATGTTCCGTGTTCGGTCTTAGTTTTTTCAACAACGCTTTATGTCGAGCAATAGCCGTGATTGGAGTACCGCGAGGATACCCAAGAAGCGTGGCAGTGTCTATTCCAGCTCCGAAGTGCACCTTGATTTCATAGAGAGTTTTTGTTGGCAGCTTAGCTGCAATTCGTTCAAAAACCTCCACAAAATTTCCACAGTGTTCTTTAAGCGTGTCCTCAAAGATGGCCTCCTCTTCAGGGCTCCACTGAGGATCATAATTATTGCCGAAAAAATAATCCATCGACAAATAATGAATGAATAGGAGGACCTGGGGTTGATGCGGCAGAGTAGAGACTTATGAACAAACCAGTTTAAACGGGTTCCTAGTTCTACCAATAAAGAACACTGCGAAAATTATAAAACCTTCTTTCTCTGCCTGCCCTAGCTACTCTTAGCTACAATTCCTTATATAAGAAAACTAACCGACTCGGAAGAAAAGGGCGGCTTATTCTTAACTAAACAAGTAAAACTTCCAAAGCTGGCCTAGGGTAAGCCCAACAAGACTTTGGACTTAAGCAACCCTTTACAAAAAAACCATATAAAAAAAAAAAAAAAAAAAAAAAAAAAAAAAAAAAAAAAAAAAACAAAAAAAAAAAAAAAAAAAAATATGGGAAAATTAAGAGAAGTTAGAAAAGAAGATGAATACGTGAAGAGAGATTAGAGAGGCACAATGATAATGAAAAAATAAAAAAATAAATAAAAGAGGATGAAGAAGAAGGGGTGCACCAACTTGCTCCAACTCGATCCAGTTTGTATCTACATAGTCCAAATTAACATTTAAGAGATTAAATTAATACATATAAATGCATAAGTCATGTAATTCAATGAATTGAACAACAAACATCCATTTAAGTATAATTAGACATGTAATGCAACACAATCCCAATAGAATCTCTCTAAAATGTATATAAATAAGTCATATTTCATAATTTATTAAGCAGTATCAGACTGAAAGAGAGAATCAGATATACAAAAAGATAAAATGCAGCCACATCCGCATATCCTTCTCTTCGTGTAAGAGTGAGAGAGATAGTCAAATATAGGAAATTACCCGATCTATTCATAGGCGCCCTTTAAGAAGAATGAGAAAAGTTGCAGGTAGGATCTACATGTTGTTGTACATTTGTTACATATATAGTGATATAGAAGTGGGGTTTGTATTTAGAGGCTTTAGTGGCGCACTTGACACTTAGACACGTGCCACGTACATGTGTGATATAGATCGGATAGTGTTATTAAATTTATTAAATTTAGATGAGATACACTGGATCATAGAAGTTAGTTTTAGAATGAAAATTATTCAATAGTCCCGAACTACAAATAAATGCGTAGTCTCCATCTGACAGAATGGTGAGTCCTATTATATTAGTGGAATCCACCATTCATGTGAGAGGGGGTCTACCCATTTATTTGTAGTCCTGAACTACTGAATAATCACTCAGTTTTGGAATTGTGCTAATTAAATTAAAGAGTCTGATTCATTGTCAAATACACAATTTTGTAAGAAACTCATTAAGAAAATTAGAGATATTGTTGTCTGTAATTTGGTAACTTTGATATATCTTGGATGTGAATTGTTTTTAACCCTGTAGCAAACTCTTTCAAGTAGAAGCAATTATCACCTTAAAGAAAGTATTTTTCATGCCTCAAAGTTGCATTTATTTTCTGATCTCAACAATTTCCCCAACACATATACCCCTACATAGTTGCATATTTTCCAAATTACCAAATTTGAATATATATTCTTTTAATAAACCCACCTGATCAGTGATCACTTTATTAGTAAGTTTCTATTTTTTATTTTTTTTTTTTTTTCTAATGAAACACACTAGATTCATTAATGTTTTAGCATAACTTAAAAAAAAAGCATATAACTTAATTATAATAATAAGTAATAACCATTTTTATTAGTTTATTAGTGCAGAAAAACAAAAGGAAAAGCCTAAAAAATATTGAATTTTATATTTTATGATGTGTTGGTTTGTGAAATTTGTTCTTAGATTTGGTTTATAAGTTCTAGGTACCCACCCTATATTAAATTTCTGGCTCTATCAACCCTACATACATTTGATTTTTTTTTTTTTTTTCTCCAACTCCTGAAATGCAGTCCGTTTATCTTCTTTTGACTTTTCCTTTTTCTTTTGCTTTTTGAAAAAACCTCAGTTGCTCAACTCATTCCTTCTCAAGTACACCCCCCCCCCCCCCCCCCCCCCTCTTTTCCTTAGTTTTCCTTAGTTTCATACTTCTATCCAATTTTCTATCCACGGGACCACAATCCATAAGTGACTATTGACCAATACACATGACAACACTATAATCAAGGTTACACTTTTTTGTTTTATGTACTTCAAGCTAAAACACAATGTAACCTTGCTTTTGCATTTTTATTTATTTGCATTTATGTCTTTTTTTTAATATATAGTAATAAGTGGGCAACCAAAATCGGGACAGGCTTATGCAACCCAAACCTTGGGGCCAACCATATAAAGGAACTGCATAGTCTCCCTAAAATCGAAAACCTTAACCCCATTTTCACCCAATTTTCTTCCCCAAAATCAAGACTCTATAAGAGATGTTGACCAACCAAACTATCTTTGAATGCTCAATTACAACACACCTTGTCAATTTCATGAAGACCTTATTGTCATCAGCAACACCCACAATTTTGGTAAGGAATAACGTAACAACACAAGAAAAACATTAGCCACATCTGCGCTTACACCCCAAAAGAACTAGACAAGTAGCAAATTTGGGCTCTTTGCAATTGTTTATAAAGCCCATTTCCACCTAGTATATGTCGATGTAGGACTCGGCACACACGGACACAACACACACTCATCTAAATTTGGGACATCATAATAATGGAATGCTTGTATTATATAGCTTAAGAAGTTCACCTAATTTATAGTAAATTGGATCATTTTGAATTGACTATATTTCGGGACGCCATATGTAGGTGCCTAATTATTTTGGTTATTGAAATAAATAAAAACATATGGTGAGATTTTTAAAACAAGAAAATAAGTTAAAAATGAAAGTAATAATAATAATTGGGTAAAGTGCTTATTAGTAGAAATTTTGAGTTTTCTAAAGTCACTTTGAGTAAAGGATACAAATAATTTTATATCCACCATTTAAGATTTTCAAAATGTCTCCACTCATTGTGTGGTTAATAGGAAATACAAGAAAATCACCAATTTATCCAAGCTCTAGAAATTATTTCGTTTATGTAAAACCATGTTTTTGTTTCTATTAATTACCAATTGTTGAAGTCAGTGCATTATTTTGTATGTGTATTTTTATGTTTATATTTATGCTTATGTGTGTTTGTGTATGTGTAACAAACATATAGTTTGAAGTTTCATTTCCCCATGAAATAAAAAGAAACAAATCACATTCACTTGCTTCATATTATGCAACATCTCATTCCATCTCTCAGTGTCACCTCGATGCTCTGGTCCTAGACTTGCATAAATAATAAACTCAAATTGCTACAGTAGTTAGGTTGAAATAGAAAGAAAATAATGGCATTTACTTGCTTTCATAACATGCAATACCATAGCTTTCATTGTATCTGTTAGTGTCATTTACACAAGTTAAAAACTGCATTTCGATCGGCGCTCTAATCTTAGTTTTGCATTAATGGTTTACGAAACATGATTATCTTAGTGTAATAGCTTTCATTGCATCCCTTGACGATGTTTACTTATTGAATAAGGTTACATTTTTGTTGGTATCCTAATCCTAGACTTGGATTAACAGTTTACAAAACATGATTATCTTAGTTTCTTTTGTACAAGTTAGAGACTACAATTGTTATCATTAAATCGTTGAAACTTTAATTTTCTTATTATCAAAAAACAAAAATTATTTAAAAAAAAATTGTGACATTTTAACTTGTCTTAATTAGCAATCATACATTATCAAAAAAATAATAAAAAAATTAGCAATCATACCAAATTATTACATAGTTTCTAGAAAATTGGATCATTTTGGATGAACTATCTTTCAGGATTCCTTCGGTAGGTGCCTAATTATTTTGCTATTTATTATTTATTTATTTTTTTTAAGTGCATATAACTAATATATGTAGAAAATTTGGGGTGCCTACATTATTTTTAGGTGTTGTGTTTTCTTGTGTCACTTTAAGTGGAAGATACATAGGGTTTTATATCTCCCAATTAAGATTTTCAAGATTTTTATCTACATTATCATACAGTGCGCATTGTGCAATGAAATAATAGGAGAATAATCAACAGAAAATATACACAAGCTATCTACAAGCTCTATTCTCAAATCATCTCTCAATTTCAATAAAACCATGTTTTTTTTACACATTGTTGAATAGGTGTTTTATTCAGTATATATTTATATCTATATTGTTAGTTTTATGTTTATGTATACATGTGTTTATGTATTTGTATGAATACACACAAAGGTATATGTATGCCTTCGTATTATAAAGTTGACCCTTCTAGAGTCAAATCCAGTTTTCATCACTAATTGAATGTTATATATTACCACGGTCTACCAAAAATACCACTAAACAAGCCTCATCATTTAAATATTGCAAAGCATGGACTGCCGTGTTGTATTCTCTTTAAGTGATGTAAGACTTGTCATGGTGGTGGCAACTGGCATCCAAAATGTGTCTACTAGAGAGAAATTAAGACTAACAAAGGCAATGAGTATGAATGTGAGAAGAAAGAATTTGTGAGTGATGAAGGGAAGTTGAAGATGTCTACTAAGGGAAAGTGCATCCATTTTGGGAAGAAAATTAATGTTATATGAAGATTTTTAAAGATTTTATTTTGGAGAAAGGAGAAGATCTCAGCATGTTATTTGACTTTTTGCTGATTATTTTTTACTAAAAATTGGTTAACGTATACTCGTACTTTGAAAAAGTGAGGTTTTAAGAAACCGTACATAAGTTGACTAAATTATATTATCATCCCCAAGTCAAATTACATGGCAAAGATCTGGAGACTCAAACCTAAACCCCATGATTCACATCCACTAAAACACCAAAATTTTCCTCATCAAATCGAAGAACTCCCTAATTGCTAACGACTTCAACTCTCACAAATGAATTGCTCTTCTAATGCAGAAAATGGTGGATGGGTAGCCTTTTTAACTTACTATCTTTTAGTAGTGTTAATTTTGTCCTTTTTATAATTCAATTGTTAGAAGAAGTAGAGATACGAGATTTGAATAGTAGAATTCTCCTTATAAAAGAGACCAAACAAGCCACTAAACTACAGAATTCTTAGCTTATCTTATAAAAGTCAGACCAAACATAATTCAGACTAAACTACAGAATTCTTAGTAATTTAGCAGTAGTAATTCAGATTTGATATTTAGTATTTGAGAAGGATATGTATTTTGAAGCAAAGAAACGCATTGACACCAGCTTCATATTATAACAGAGCAATTGCCTTTGCAGTGTTTGTGTTTTCTCCAAAAACTATCCGAACAAATTGCAACAGACTCCTTGACACCTAGGCAAACTATACATGTGTAGCCTTTAATTGGTAGAGGAGTTTTAGCCAACAACTCATTTCCAAATTCCATATAAGCAAGGCATAGAGTTCGTAGAGCTTCACTAGCAAATCATTCATATTGGATTGATTGGATAAAATGTGCAATAATGCATTACAAGTATATATAGATTCATCCATGCATGGCATTTGTGCATGCTAGCACCCCATTGGCCAATCTAAATCAATCACCCTATTGGCTATTCTAGATCAAGCACCCTATTGGTGGATCTAGATCACAACCACCTAGGTACAACCCTCAGTCCTCACTAACCACCAACAACCTAGGTACAACTAGGGGTAGCATATCTTGTAACCAACTATGTACAATCCCCTAATGCATAATCTAATAGGCTAGGTATAAGTCTTTAATAGTTTGTAAATTCAAACGCAACTAAATGAGTACAATGCATGAAGTGAAGGAATACAGAAATAGATAGACCCGAGGCCACTAATTTGAGGATCTTATCACAATATCACTCACGTTTGTGCTCAATAAGTTTGTGAGGCTATTTTTCTTTTTAATACCTTGGATCTTGTAGAACATATGGGACGACAAGGGTATCAGAAAGTGTATTTTGTGCAAAATTAATAATCGGAAGTGACTATCTATTGGGGAGGCTCATCTTTTCTCATCCCAGTGTGTTCTTTATCATTAAAAGATTCTTTTTTTCTTTTGTGTTTTTTTTAATTTATTTTATTAGATTTAAATGATTCTTGTTCTTTTCTACTTTTCAATTAATAAGATTTATTATTTTGTGAGCAAGTCTTCTTGTTAGCTACATTAGAACAGTAAGATTGAATTTTGTGATTGTCAAGTCTTTAAGAAAGCTACAATTAGAACCTGGATCTGCCAAATAATGGTGATGGTATTTTAAAGAGGACGGCATCTTTTCGAGCCCAAATAATGTTAAATTACTATCGTCATCAACAACACTATTTTTAACAATTTTGCATTAGAACTTTTCGAGAATAATGTAACAACTATCGTCATCAACAACACCCACAATTTTGGAAAGGATAATGTAACAACACAAGGAAAGCGCTTGTCACATTTGCTCTTACACCCCAAAAGGATTAATCAAGTTGCAAATTTGAGCTCCTTGCAATTGTTTATAAAACTCATTTTCACCCGGTATATGCACAATGTGAAACCCAACTCACACCAACGCAACACACACTCATCTAAATTTGGAACATTACAATAATGGAATGCTTGTATTGCATAGCTTAAGAAGTAGGTTCACCTAATTTATAGCAAATTGGATCATTTTGACTGTATTTTGGGACGCCATATGTTTGTGATTGACTGTATTTTGGGACGCCATATGTTTGTGCCTAATTATTTTGGTATTGAAAAGAAAAAATATATATATATATATATATGTGTGTGTGTGTGTGTGTGTGTGTGTGTGTGTGTGTGTGTGTGTGTGTGTGAGAGAGAGAGAGAGAGAGAGAGAGAGAGACTTTTAAAAACAAGAAAATAGGTTAAAAACAAGAAAATGGTTAAAAATGAAAGTAATAATAATAATTGGGTAAGGTACATATAAATAGAAATTTTGGGTGCCTAAATGATCTTTAGGTGTTGTGTTTTCTAATGTCACTTTGAGTAAAGGATACATATAATTTTATATCAACCATTGATTTTCAAATATCTACACTCATTGTGTAGTTAATGGGAAATACAATAAAATCACCAATTTACCTAAGCTCTGGAAATTCTTTCGTTTCTATAAAACCATGTTTTTGTTTCTATTGATTACTAATTGTTAAAATTAGTGCATTATTTTGTATGTATATTTTTATTTTTATGTTTATGTTTATGTGTGTTTGTGCGTGTAACAAAACATATGATCATAGTTGGAATCTTCATTCCCAACAGAAAACACAGCTTTCATAATATGCAACACCTCATTGCATCTCTTAGCATCACCTCGATGCTCTGCACCAGACTTGCATAAACAATAAACTCAATATAGAAAGAAAAAAAATTGACATCATTGTATCTCATAGTGTCATTTGCACATGTTAGAAATTGCATTCCGATTGACGCTTTAATCCCAGATTTGCATTAATAGTTTTAGATTCATGATTATCTTAGTGTTATAGCTTTCATTACATCTTTCACCTACTTGCTAAGATTTCACTTTAATCAACTCTCTAATTGCAGACTTGCTTTAACAGTTCACGAAACATGATTTGACTACATTTTTTCGGCGCTCTAAAAAATAGTCTTGCATTAATAGTTAACGTGAGATGTTAGGAAGTGCAATTGTTATTTGTAAATATTGAAATTTAAATTTTCTTGATAATAATAATAAAAAAAATTAATTTAAAGAATTGTGACATTTTAAGTTGTCTTAATTAGCAATCATATCATATTATTACATAGTTTCTAGGAAATTGAATCATTTTGGATCGACTGTCTTTCGGGATTCCATCAGTAGGTGCCTAATTATTTTGCTATTGATTTTTTTTTTTTTTTTCATAGTACATATAAGTAGAAATTTTCAGGTGCCAACATGATTTTTAGGTGTTGTGTTTTCTTGTGTCGCTTTGAGTGGAGGATAGATAGAGATTTATATCTCTCATTTAAGATTTTCAAATTATCTACACCGATTGTAGAATTAATAGGAAATACAAGAAAATCGGTGTGTTATTTAGTATATATGTATATGTATATTGGTATTTGTATGTTTATGTATATGTATGGATACACACAAACGTATATATACGCGTTCGTATTATAAAGTTGACCCTTCTAGAGTCAAATCCCGTTTTCATCACTAATTTGATGTTATATATTACCACGGTCTACCAACAATACCACTTAACAAGCCGCATCATTTAAATATTGCAATTCATGGACTACCTTGTTTCATCATTTATTGTAAGACTTGTCATGGTGGTGGCATCCAAATTATGTCTACTGAGGGAAAGTGCATCAATTTTGGGAAGAAAATTAATGTTATATGAAGATTTTTGAAGATTTCATTTTGGAGAAAGGAGAAGATCTCAACAAGTTATTTGACTTTTTGCTGAAAATTTGGTTAATGTATACTTATACATAGAAAAGTGAGGTTTTAAAAAACTATACATAAACAAACTAAACTAAAAGCTATACGAAATGGCATGTGACAAACAGACTCTTAGCCTGTGTTTAGAAGAGTTTATTTTTATTGATTTATTGGTTATTTTAATGAAAAATTTGTCATGGTGGTGACATCCAATTTTTTTCCGCTAGAGAGTATTTAAGATTACCAAAGGCGATGAATATGACCGTGAGGAGAAAGCATATGTGAGGGATGAAGGGAAGTTGAGGATGTCCATCAAGGGAAAGCGCATCCGTTTTGGGAAGAAAACTAATGTTACGAAGATTCTATTTTGGAGAAAAGGATGATATGAGCAGTTTATTTGACTTTTTCCTGAAAATTTGTTTAAGTACTTGTCATGGCGATGACATCCCAAAATGTGTTTGCTAGTGAGAAATTTAAGACTAATATATGCAGTGAATATGACTGTGAGAAGAAAGCATGTGAGGGATGAAGGAAAGTTGAGGATGTCCACCAAGGAAAGCACATCCGTTTCGGGTTGAAAAATATTGTCAGGAAGATTCTTCAAGATTCCATTTTGGAGAAGGGAGAAGATCTAGCAGTTTATTTGACTTTTCGCTGAAAATTGGTTAAAGTATACTCATACTTGAAAAAAATGAGGTTTTAAGAAACTGTACATAAGCAAACTAATTTCTATTATCATCCCCTAGTCAAATTACATGGTAAAGATCTGGAGACTCAAACCTAAACCCCATGATTCACATCCACCAAAACACCAAAATTGTCCTCATCAAATCGAAGAACCCCCTAATTGCTAACGACTTCAACTCTGACAAATGACTTGCCCTTCTGATGCATAACATGGCGGATGGATAGCCTTTTTAACTTGACTATCTTTTAGCAGTGTTATTTATTTATTTATTTTGTAATTCAATTTTTACAAGAAGTAGCCTTTAATTGGTAGAGGACTTTCAGCGGAAAACTATTTTCCAATTTCCATATAAGCAAGGCATAGAGTTCGTAGAGCTTCACTAGCAAATTGTTCAATTGTATCTTTCAAATGATTAGAGGATGCCTCATTAAGGGCTACAACTTCGCCATTCGAGTCCATGACTTTGTCACAAGTAGCTAAAATTATTTTAGAAGCGCCTTTACAATGTGCCTGGAGACCAATGCTGGGAAGCTCCAAAACTAGTGCCATTTGCTTCTTAATAGAATTGAATGGCTCAACTTTCACAATGTTCAATGCTTGTCGTTCTGACTGAAAATACCCACCAAGCAATAGCCTGAATTCCAAAATAGCAGTCTCAGTTGGTGTTCATAGAATCTCAAATTTTTCATCTTTGTTTTTAACAATTTCTCCTCCAGTGTTGTTTAATATTGATTGAAGTAGGATACCCAAGGCAATACCAGCAAGTATCATTAGGGTCATATCTTGAAGGCTTCCCACACAAAGACCCAAAAACCTTGCATTGGGCTTTCAGCAAATTTATTAATTACATAAATCTCTTTTCTTTGATCCAACAATTCATTAGAAGTTGGAATGCCATTGTGGATTGATGTTGCAAGCTTGTCTGCAATACCCTCAACCTCACCATGTATTTTTAGTTTCTTCACTTCAATAATGGATGCTAACTCATCAGCATCAATTTCTCCTATATAAGCTTCGGTCTTGTAGCATATATAACTACGTATTCTACATGATTCTATACAAACATGATCGTTGTAAATAGGTGACTCCTTAGTGATAATAATAAAACCACAACGGCAAGAAAGCTAAGATGTCAAATTATACATGAAGAACTAAGACGTATTTGTGAGATTTAGAATGGAATTATCCAATATAACCATTTCCAAATTCACACGGACTGCAAATATTACAACAGCAAACATCTCTCTAGTTACAGCTTTTGAAAGAACACTCAAAATATCTATAAAAAAATGTCATACTCAATGCACCCAACTCTTACTTCTGCAGGGTCTAGAAGAAGTGATTGGTAGGCAGTCTTATCCAAAAAAACTCAAAATATCTATACTTTTGAGTAATTATTGTGGTAAAAAATATGAGCTGCAAAGGCTTAGCCATTTCTTTCTAGTCCTGCAAAACGAAAATTGTTGCCTTCTCTGCCACCTTTGGAATTGTTGATTTTGTTGGCCACTCAAATCTACTTCTATTGCAAATGAAATCTATGACAGCCAAGGAGAGCTTGTGCTGTGCACAATCTCAGCAAAGTGAGAATGAATTCAGAAAATCCTTATACTGTTGTCATAAAAAATAAAGATACTGATGCATAGCTTTCAGAATTATTGATGCTGAACAAGGAATGAGGGGTACCTTTTCTTCGTAAGGTCTATCACCACGTCACGGCTGAGATCAATGGCTCCAATATGTCTACTAAAAGTATCAACTTGATTCTTGACAACATATAAATTTTCCTTTTCGTCTTCATGTAGTATATGCATATTTGTTTCAGCAGATTGTATGCTGACATCTCCATGCTTTCTTGAAGATTGCTTGTTGGCCTTTAGGCAGTTTTCATCACCACAATTTCTGCCCTTTTTTCTCATAAATCCTTGGGTTCCTTTGTCTTCTACCTTTGAAGTAGATAGGAGACCAAGTTCTCCTGCTTGATACCTCTCATTACCCACTTTCTTAGGCTTCAAGCAATCTTTGCTCCTCATTCTGTAGGGTGAATTATTCTGAGCTCTGGAAGTTGTAGCAAAAGAATCTTTCATGGGACCTGGAAAGGGAGATACTGCAAGGAAATCATCTCCTGCTTCCCCAAACTGGACAGGATTTGAAGGCCTGATGAGTAAAGCAGGACTCGATACTCTTATTTGCTGAGAACCAATCTTCATGTTCTTGTTAGACCCCTTTAATGTTCTTGGAGATTGAAGCTTGCCATATCTTGTTCTCTTTGAAGCTCCATCAGGGTTATTAGTATTATCAGTTCCACTTTTAGACAGATTACTTTGTAAACCTGAATGAAACTGCGGACCTTGATTTATCATTGGCATCATTCGATTTTCCTGTCAATTAAAATCAAAAGGAATCTTGAAAACACAGCATATCTTAAATATGGAAAGTTGAAAGGGAAACTCAAAATGATATCCACTGTAACTATAGCAAAAACAAGTAAAAACTAACCGCATCAAAGAATCCAATCTTTGGCGATGGCCTTCTAAGACCAGAAGGTCTAGTAATCTTTGAGGGACTTTTTACCTGACTCTTATATCCAACATGGGGTTCATCAGGTTGATGGGTCTCCATGCCTGATGCTTGAAAAATGTCACTGTCATATAATACCTCTCTGAAAGTAGTATCAAAACTTGCAATAGAGTTACTCGGTTCTTGATTCACAGAACTTGACAATGATTCCAAGGGGCATCCATCAATGGAGCTAGAAGGTGATGTACAAGAGGAAGAATTTGACATGGATAACAAACAAGTAGGGTAATTAGAATATTCCAGCTCAATCTTGTTTGTTGTGGTAAATTTTGGAGGAGTTTTAAAGGTAGAGCCAGTGGCAACCAAATTGACATGATTGGTACTAGTTGTGCTCACAGAGCTCAAAGGAATTGTAGATTTATCTGTGGCAGCGGATAAACTCAACAAAGATGATTGAGGAGATTGAATAGATCCACATATACTACTTGATGAGTTACCCAAAGGAGGCTTTTTTGAATGAGTCAAACAGTGCCCTGTAGCAAATACATGAACTTTTAATTCCAATGAAAAAGTAAATTCAGTTTTGAGAAATAAATGTGATATTGTGGTAATCCTCACCAGATGTGGCTCCAACAGTTTGAGTTTGAGTTTTGACATGGTTTGCACCCAAAGAAGCCCTTGAAATTCGGCTAGCCCGCTCTGATATCTTCGGGGGCTTAAGCGATGTAAGTGATGATGATAGATGCAATTCTTTACTTCTAGCAGCATTCTTTGGATTGAATTCTCCAGTTCCAGCACCATGCTTTAATAGATTAATTAAAGTTAGTTCTATCATTTTCAAAAGATTTGACCTTGGTTAATAATAGCACATGTTCACCTATGCATCATCCAAGGTCAGGGGTCATTACCTGCAGAACCCCCTTCTTCCGTGACTGCAAAACTTACCATTGACATCAGCTATTGCCTATTTTGATCTAAGCATCTCAGATAATGCATAGGTGAGTAGTGTATGTAACAGTATGAAAAAAGCAACTGATTCAATCTATACAACTAATACATGCCTGAGCTTGTAGGGGAACAGAAGCCTCACTTGTGACCCTCTCTAATCCATGCCTAGTGATACTTTTCCCTCTGGAAGTCAGAATGGGTTTCATCTGAAATATCAAATACAATAAGTCCTTCTCAAAGATAATGTTTACCATCATCAATTAAATAATGATACAACATGACTATCATGACAAGAACTTACCCGAACTTGAGAGGAAGCATCCACTTTTGTTGATGCTGAAAAGAATTAGTAGAATCATATGTTTAATATTATCAAATGGATAAATTAAGAAGGCAAGATATATTCTAAATAAAACACTAGTGACAACCAACCGCGATCTTATGGTGTACATATACAGAGAATGACTGACTAACCATGTAATGCACACATGTTCTAGTTCAAGTACAAGTGGCAGGAACAAATACTTCTATCAAATCTCTCAATAAACATGTACAAAAACTGCAGCTTACTTACAGTGGACATTTTTCACGCGTCTTCCTCTTTGTAAATTGGTACTATAAGTTGCTAAATTGGATACATGAGTTGATTTTTGTGCAGATGCTCTTATATCTTCAAACAGATCAAACTCAAGGCTTGTTAGAGGGGAACTGTCACTTTCTATTGTAGAGTTTGATTCAACAGACCTCCACATTTCTTCAATCCTAGGAAGTGGGCGTGACTTAGGCTTCTCAAGTCCCTTATTTATCATAGACAACTCCTCAGGCTCCAGAACTCCTAAGCATCCAAAAAATAATATTCTTGAGCAAAGAAACACAATAAACCAGAAATATATGCAGCAAGGCAATATTGATAGAAGGCTTATCTAATCATTTCTCATCCAGAAAGTCTACCTGCACTAGTAAAAAAGGCACTATCCCAAGCCAAACTTTTGCGCAGATTACATTCGCCATTTCTACTTGTCTTTTCCACTTTCAAGGACTCAGAAGGCACAACCTTTTGTTCCCCATTCCCAATTGTGTCAAGTGAATTTCCCATATCTCTTAAGTTAAGAGTCTGAAACAACTCTTCCGGATCCAGAACTCCTGAGCATTTGGAGAAAATGTCAAAATATAATTTTTTGCAGAATGCATCGGGTAATCTTCACTAATATTACTCAAAAACCAGTTTTTTCATCACAGTAAGCATACCTGGACTAGTGAAAAAGGCACTATCCCAAGCCAAACTCTTGCGTAAATTATACTTGGACTTCGTTTGTAAAGATTCCTGGTCCTCAGGACTCCCGGTATCAAACACCATAAAGCCATCAACCTTCTGTCTAGTATCTGGAACTGGTTTCAATTTTTTGAGTTCAAGCAAAAATTGGTTTCAGCAGAAAGAGAAATATGGAAGGCAGGATTAAACAATACATAGTACAAGCAATAATGAATTAATGACTATCAAACTCATTTACACTTCCTTTCAAGTTTCAAGCTTGAAAGCCCTTAAATTAAGCCATGTTGGCAACTATTTTTCCATTCAGCAAACAGACCCTCATGCAATAATAGAATAATCAGCCACACCAAACAAGAGCAAGACAAATAAAAAAGAAAGAAAGAAACATAAATCCAACTCATCAATATAAAAATCCACTTTTTCACACATAGTAAAATAAATGAGCTATAAGATCAAAATAATCAATTGGCAGTGAAGGAAAAAGACACTGGGAATGCAAAATCTGTTCCAACATATATTACTAATCAACCGTAGTTTTACCCTGGTTTTCTTTAGTAGTAATTCTTGGTGCTCTTTGTCAAAGCTAATCAACTAAATGCTAAACTCACATAATTAGCCAAAAATATTGATAACCCAAGTTTTTCCACATTTGATAGCATCAATATATAACCCAAACTATTATAAAAGTACAGAATTTTCATTGTTTTGACGTGATATATGACTGACACACACACACACACAAAAAAAAAAAAAACAGATTAAAAAAGAAGGGGGCAATAATATTATTCGATTTTAGTTTATATAGCAGAAAGTAGAAACCATAAAGAACCACATATCCTTCAAAAGAAAAGAAAAAATATGCTTCTTTTCCTCTAAGAATTATGATTGTGTGTGTGTGTGTGACTGAGTGAGAGAGGGAGAGAAAGAGACCTGAGAATTGAAGTTCTTGAAAACTGTTTTCTGATGCCATAGCAAATGATTGGAGCTCTTCTTCTTCTACTACTACTTCAAGATTCTTCTATTCTTGAAAACTCTCCATTGAGAATGAGAGAAAGAGAAACAAAACAAAACAAAAAAATGTATTGGTGGAGAGGGAAATTTTAAATTTTTAGTTAAAGCAAAGATGTTAATTTTGGTAATATAATTGAATTATTTGAGTGATTAGTGGAGAGATATGAAACGGCTTTGATATATACAACATATTTGTCGTTTCGACTAAACTAACGCATGGCGCGGGAGATTACTTATTTGGAGTATGAATTGAATTGTGGAAAACGTTTTTGCATGACAAAGTGACACATAGTCAAGACATAAATAATGACTATGGTCTATGGACCATGGGTTTCATTTTTCAAATCTTATTGTTTAATATATTTTAAAAAGAAGTCATCTTATTGTTGACTATTATGAAAGAGAAAGAACTTGCTATTTATAACATTTTTTTTTTTTTTTTTTGAGTTTGCTCTAGTACAAAAATAGTGTTCAAATCTTCAATGTCAAGGAGCTTCTAAAGGCACCAATTCCTTAGTAATGTGAAGTTATTTATTTGGACTTATCCTTAGTTTGTTTCAACTTAAAAAAGGTTTTCCATATTTTTGGTAGTTTGTTTTGTCTTAAAAAAGTTTTCCATATTTTTGGTATTTGGTACGACAAGAAGTCCAATAGGATTCAAATCAACGAAAAGCTTACCTTTAATAACAAGTCCAATAGAGTCTAGTGAAAAACATATTCTAAACTGTTACATACTTAATAAACCATTACAAATAAATTACATAGCAAAAAAACTCTCCTAATGATAATCTTTCTCTTTGTCCAATCTACTGACCATTGACTTTTTTTACTCAAAACCAAATGTTTTCTCACTTAATTTTTCGCGTAATTCTGAATTTGGGATATGTTTTCCAATTTGAGGCTCCCAAATTGTCCCCAAAAAATAAAAATGTTCTTCTATTTGAGGCGTTTTTTGATAATGAAATTTTTTGTCAAATAGTTATTTGAAATTATAAAAAATATTAATGATTCCCATGTGAGCTAAACAACATTTTTCTGACTCATTTTCAAGATTGCAATCAAATAAGAAATACGAGTCAATTTTTTGAAGAAGAAAAAAAGTCAGAAATCCAATTCAAGTTCCTAACCATTTCTTAAAAAAACTATAAAAGTGATCAAAAAGTTTTATGCACCGATGGTGGGGCCCTTATATCGGGATGCAATCTATGAAAATGCAATTTAGAAATTTTCTCCAATTATGAAGGACTGCAACACTTGAGAAAATGGAAGATGTTTCTGCTCGATTCAGTAAAAGCCAATCACAAAATGGCTTTTACAAAGATGACCATGAATAGCTGCCATTTTGTGATGAAGTCGAATACAATCAAGATCACTTTGCAGGATGGTAAGCCTTATTTCTCGTGGCAGGCAGGGTAGTAATTCTAAGAAATGGGCTGCAACAAGTTTCATTTGCAAAAATCGACAGGGGCAAACAGTTAAGCTGGGGAAAGCCAGAATAAATTGATTGTGACCTGTCTTGTAGTGAGAGAGCTTCTGATAATTGCAAAAGAGAAGAATCTGAACAAGGTGGTTATCCTCCACTAGAATGAGGAAGGAGCCAATACGTGTAGAGGAATTGGCCAGGCTGATTGGAGAGCTAAAGCTGTAATGCAGGATGTCAGAGCTCTTATGATCTTATCAACTAATGCACATGGTTTGATTTATTATAAAAGTGCATCCTAAGATTTTGAGTGTTGCAGAACAGTTAGCAGATGTGATGTTGCTCAGGAGCAATATATTTTTATGTCTGTATTTATTTTTGGTTTGGGCTTTTAGGAAGAAAAAAACTCGTATAGTTTAAAACAATTAGGATGATCAAAGTATGAAAATATTCATATGTAATTCACATTTAGGTAACCCTTTACAAAAAAAATGTGGCCTCCCTCGATTCAACTTCATCGATTGAGCCAGTCTCGTATTTGTTAGACAACGATGCAGCATAAGAGACAAGTAAAATGCTGAAGCTACAAACAAATTTTACTCCGAAAACAACTTCTAAATTAGGCGTAATAACGAATGTAATTGATGTCATTTCAACAACATAAAAAATAAATGTCTAAATTCCTATTTTATGCGTGGTGACCTGATATTTGTAATATCCGTGGCAGTACTCAATGGACAAATTAACCCTCAACCAAAAGAGAGAAGAAAAGAGCATTTAGCTCACCAAGCTGTCATCATGAAAATGCCATCCGACCATATAAAGCATCTTGAATAATTTACAGACTTCTCTAATCCCTTTTTGCAGTAACTAAAGACATTGAAACACTTTCATGATAACATAAAATCTCATGAAGCATCAACTTCAGTGTGACTGCCATCCATCAAATATCACAAAGCAATGCTGCTGCCTGAAAAGCTCAGCTCAACAACACAACCGTGTTCTCTTCACCGTGGTTTCAACAGTGATTATTGTTATATATAGAATGAAATGATACCTATGTGATAATAAAACAACATGACCCATACCCAGATGATATAGCCGCCAAGGATAACAATCCTTTGGAAAGGTCAGTTAACATTTCTGTACATCGATTACACGAATCATGCTTGATTACAGAGCAAAGCAAAATTACTCATCTTGGCTAAAAATAAAACAAGAAGAAACCTGAGCAGAATGATTAACAGATAACCAGATGAATTAACAGTCTGGTTACCTTCTTCAGCAGCCCATTCAGATAATTATGTGCTACAGCATTTTCATCGTCATCCTCACCATCATCATTATCATTACATCCGCATTTTCTTTTTGTGGCATCTTCTCTCCCCCTATAATAAAACTTATTTAAACATGTATGCATGCATATAGAAAACCACATATAAAACATGTAGAAGATAAGAAATTAGATGTGGAGTGCACCACGGAAATGCCTTCAATCAACATTGCAGAATTCAGTTAAAAAAGAGGCAGGTTGCAGTAGTTCATTTGCCCATCATTCTCTACATCATTATTAATAAAGTGGAAAGTGGCTTAATTTTAAGCTTGTTTTCAAATTACTGCAACCCTCCTCATTTCTCTAGACTTTGGGATCGACTGAATAAAATATGACACCAAACACAAACACAAACACAGTTTTTTTTTTTTTTTGGCAAACATCAATCAATTAGGTGTCTACGCTCATAAGTTGGTGGCATCAAATTTACTTGGCATGCCCCAAACTACCGCCATCCCCCCACCACCACCCCAAAAAAAAAAAAAAAAACTTAAGTGTAACAGCCACCTAAAAGACCCCCTAATTAGATTTTTAACAAAAAAAATCCATCACATAAAAAACAACCTACCCAAATTGTCCAGAGATCCTCTTTAGTTTCACTTTTGTTCCAACTGTGAAAAGGTATAAAATGATCTCTTTCCTCTCTCCCAATGTAACACCTTCAACTAATACCCCCTCAAGTCAAGTCTATCTAACAGCTATATAGAGTTATTATTAGCTTTCACCTTTTCAGTACTGAAAATGCTAACCAGCAGTACTTAAGCAAACATGAGAGAAATTCTAAAACATCATTGATATTGAAATTTGATCCAGGTGTAGATATATACCTGAAACTTTCAAACTAGATTAACTTCAAGAGCGGCAAGATCAAATTGCATCTCATGGTCCTGTGCTCTGTCCATTGGAGAAGCTTTGAACAGAGCAGATGGAGTATAATTAAGCTGGTAATTTACCAGTATTGGTCCAAATATGTTGAACCTTCCAGCACTACTATACGCAGCTTCTGCATCGGAAGACTTCTTAAAAACCACTCTAGCACGGCTTGTATCACGATCAACTTCTGTTTCAGATTCCTTCAAAGGTCCAAAGCGCCTAAACATTTTATTCAGGTTTGTTTCTAAAGGAACAGAGTTCACCTCGGAGAAGTTCATTATAATTTCTGCCGGCGAGTTCTCATCCAAATAGCCATCAGGTTTCTCAGCTGCCACAGCATTATTGCCATCCGAATATCGCTTCCTGGAATATGGCCTGCGGCTCACTTGAGAGGGTTTAAGTTCAACAGGGACAATTTGATACTCTTTTTTTCTGTTTTTACGTGAAGGCTGCTCTTCAGAACCATTTTGGATGACCCTGTCTGTCCAGTAAGTGTCACTCATATCCTCAAACTCAAATGTTTCAGGTGAGCCAGCAACAGCATGGGATGCTTTTTTTCTTTTACCACCGACTTTGTCCATAGCCAACATCTCCCTCTCAGCATATTGGCCTGAGACTACTGAATTCCTAAAATCAGAGAAGAAACTAACAATAATATTCAAGAAACCGTATCCTTTCTGGGGATCTTGTGCTGCTATCTGAAGTTGTGATAACAAATCATCTAGTGATGAGTACTCTGTTGAACCAATCGTCCTTCCTCTTTGAGCATCCTCAGAATCTTCGAAGGAAAAATCAACTTCATCCCCAGCAGTTATATCATTGTTTCCATCTACCTTCTGCAACCTCTCACTGTTACACTTCAGGATAGAAGGAGACCCAGTCAGTTGGCTTGCAACTCTCCGGATACAGTCACCAATTTTAAAGGATGGCTTGGGGAATGGAGGTGGTGTCGTGTTAGAAACTTTTGCAAAGGAAATAGTTTTCCTCCCCTCTTGTGGCCCATGGTCATCATTGTAATCTACAACCTTCCGTTTCCTGCCAGAGGATGATGAAACCAAATTACCAGTGGTATTCTCATCCAACAAATTATCACCATCTGGAGAATCTAGCACCCCACTCATTAACTCTGACAAGCTTCTCTCTTTCTTTTTGTAAAATACAACATCCTTCAAATTATGTTTACGTTTATGAGAAGAGCTGTTATGGCTTTTCAAAATCTCCTGTCCAGAGGAAGTCAGCTCATCATCCTTATAAAGAGCAGTGGCATGCTCAATCACTTCCTCAGAAACTGAAGTATCTGTATCATTCTCCAACAACTGTCCACAAAATTGGAATTCAGGCAAACTACAATAACCCTTTAAACGATAGAAGGCCAGCAACTGAGCCTTGGCTATCACAAGCTCCAACCGATCACTGCCTCCAGATGGGAAATGTGCCAAGTCTTTCATGTATTCAATTAATTTATCAGGTTCAAAGAAATCAGCACTTGCAGATCTGTCCACTCCATCTCTTGTACTTGATTCTTGCCGGATCCCAGTGTTCTCAATAATCTGGAATTTAATATTATCATAGGCATCTTTTGGTATGCAAGAGCATGCTAGCCCAAGCTCTACTCGTCTTGAGAGTTCTTCCAAAGCACAATCAACAGCATTCTGAAATGTTTCTGAATTGCTCTGCTTCTCTATGTGGGAGAAATGCATTCGAAATGGCTTTAACTGATGTGCTTCATTCCAAGCAAATGTTCGGTCCCCAAAATATGCTACCAAAAAACAGTCCTTTTTATGATGTTTCAATGCCTTCTCAGATGAATCCGATGGATCAAATATCTGCCCAGGCCACCATGGATGACTCCTCACTTTACCCCAGACTAAATCTGATACAAAGAACTCACCTTCATTTTCTGGTGGCAGCTGATAACTAGCTTGATGAACCATACTTCCTGGATTCAGAGTTGCACGTTTAACCGATTTCTCTTCATCATCTTTTGACTGTTCAGTATCAGTATTGTCTTCCTCAACTTCCATTTCCTGCTCTCCATCCAAACCAACATGTTCAGCTTTCATCACTTGACCTTCAACTCCAACCTGCGGCCCAAGTTTTGAATCAAGATCATCATCCACGCTCCTGTCTGAGCAGTCTTCAAACTCCACAAATCCTGGAAATTCAATGTTGGAATTTAAAACCTCCTCAGTGTCCATCGGAGTAATCCCCCCTCCATCAATGACTTGGGTATCTGTATCAACATTTGGATTTAAAAGAACATTTGCATCCACTGCTGCCACTTCAGCTTCAGCAACTACTTGAGTTGGTTGATCTGAGGATGTCGCATCTGCACATTCAGAATTGACAACCTGATTTTTGACTTCAATCTCTTGCCCTACATCAGAATCAATCTGAGAAAGATCATCAGCCACACCCTTTTCTAAGCACTCTCCAGACTTCAACGGTTTATCATTTTCAGCAGGCCTTGGAACTTCAATATTGGAATCTAGGACTGCTTCACAGTCCATCAGAGCAGTTTCTCTTCTGTCAATGACTTGAGTATCTCTTTCTGTACTCCCACACGTCATCTCAGCCTTTAAGTTCTGACAATTATCTGAGCAAGACGATATCTCATCCCTATCAACAGTGTTTGTAACTTCAGCATTTGGAACTGAAATAATCGTGTCATCCTTAGCTGCAGCTTCCACAACAACTACTTGAGTTGATGTGGAATCTGCAGATACATTCTCAGTACTTGCAGTGCTCACACAAACTGTCTCAACCTTTACTGACTTTACTTCAACTTTTTCTAGTCCTGCATGTAAACAAACTGGCTCAGCATCAATACCTTGTTTGTCAACTTCCATCTCTTGCCCTATATTTGAATTAACCTGAGCGGTATCATGAGCAGAGCTTTTGTCCACGCACTCTTCAAGCTTAAAGTTCTGGTCTGCAGATACATTCCCATGACTTGCAGTGCTCACACAAACTGTCTCAACCATTACTGCCTGTTCTTCAACTTTTTCTAGTCCTGCATGTAAACAAACCGGCTCAACATCAATACCTTGTTTGTCAACTTCCATCTCTTGTCCTAAATTTGAATTAACCTGAGCAGTGCTTTTGTCTACGCACTCTTCAAGCTTAAAGTGCTGGTCTGCAGATACATTCCCAGGACTTGCAGTGCTCACACAAACTGTCTCAACCATTACTGCCTGTTCTTCAATTTTTTCTAGTCCTGCATGCAAACAAACCGCCTCAGCGTCAATACCTTGTTTGTCAACTTCCATCTCTTGCCCAATATTTGAATTAACCTGAGCAGTGCTTTTTTCTACACACTCTTCAGGCTTAAAGTGCTGGTCTGATTCAGAATTCAAAGGACCCTTATCATCCATTACTATATTATCACCTGCAACAATTACTTGATTTGACAAATGCGAAGATACTGGATCAGAAGATACATCACTGTGATTTTCAAAGCTCCCACCCACTTTCTCAACCTTTTTCTGCTGCTCTTCTATTGAACAAGTAGAGTTTTCATCAAAAGCATCAGTTTCCATTCCTTCCACTTTGGAATGCAAAATATCTTCTTTATCCATTCCTGCAACTTTTCCTGTTGCAGAAACTTTATTTTCTTCATCCAATGATTTGGGATTTGCAACAGCATCTTTTTCTGTTCCTCCACAGATTGTCTCTACCATTGAACTTTGATCTCTTCCAGAACTAGAAACAACTCCTTCCGAAGCACTAGTACCAGAAGCAACAACTTTGGGATTCAACCCCTCCACGCTGACTGTCACTGAGGCTTTTTCCTCAACAACTTGGGTTTGCAAACTTGAATTTTCGACAATTGTTGTAGTACATATAACAGTAGCATTAATTCCAGGATTCCAAACTTCGTCACCCAAAACTCCAACTTTTTGTTTCTTCAAAGAATTGGCTGCATCAACCCCATCATCAGTCAACTCCCTACCTTGCTCAGCACCATCCACAACCAAACCCATCTCTGTATCTTCCACAAAATCCACCATGGCATCTTCTTTAACGACTTGGGTTTCTACAACTAAGGAACCCACAACAACAGAAGAATCCCCTGCCCCATTTTCAATTATAATAGCATTCCTTGTTTTATCATCCATAGCCCCAACTTCCTGTGAATTCCTATCCTCAATAGGATCACCCCCACCAGCAACCTCTTCCCCACCTGTATCTGCACCCACATCAGCCATTTCTCGCTCTAAACCCTCCTCCATAGCAACCACGACAACTTCCTCTACACGAACAACTTGGGTTTCTTCACACGTGGAACCCACAACCGGTAAAGAACCACCAACCCCAGTTCCAATTCCTGCATTCTGAGCTTCCTCATCCAAAACCCCGACTTCCCGTGGTTTCACATCATCAATTCCACTATCACTACTACTTATTTCTCTCCCTCTCCCCACAGCCCCCTCGACTGCTGCTCCCTCTATGCTCCCCCCCTCCCTCACCACAACTCCAACCTCCTCCACTGTCTCAACTCGGGTTTTTTCCTCTCGGGACTCCACTACCCCCGAAGACCTTTCAACCCCAATCTTGCTTCCAAGATTTGATCCTTCCCCACCCTTTAAACCCAATTCACTACCTACACCATCTCCCTTTAAACCCGTCTCGCCCCCAACCGGCCCAGCACGCCCCGCCTCCCCACCACAAACACCATCAACATACACATCAGAACCCAAAACCTCCACCATAATATCATCCCCATTACAACCCCCACCATCCTCTACTCCCTCAACCCCCTCAGAAAAAGACCCCTCAACTTGACCTTCACTAGCTACATGCTCACTAACTTTCACAGTAGTAGACTCAGAAACACTACTACTCACACAAACATCCTTGCCCTTCTTCTCATCCATAATTTCAGTATCTGGGTAAATTTCAAAACCATCAAAAGCAGCTATTTTTACAAAATAACAAAACTTTCACAAACTGATAAACCCTAATGACATAACCGATCAAATCTAATCATACAATCAAAAACAATGATAAACCATGTAAAGCATAGCATAAAGATTTAAACTTTATCATAAAAAGTAAAATAATGAAGCGTTTAAGATTGTTTGAGTACCTTGCTAGATCATCTGGGAGTGAAAGCTGTGAGAGTTTCAGGGTTTAGAGAGAAAAAAATAAAAGTTTTTGGAGAAAGAGGGAGTGAGCAAAGTGGGTGTCCTTTCTTCTCTCGCAGAGAGAGATCTAAAAAAATAAATTAATTAAAAATTAAAAAAAGAGGCCGAATATAATGCGTTCTTGTCCTTTTCACTTTCCAGTGATTGGTCAGCATATACAGCTTTGTTTAATTTTCTTGGGAAGTGAAGAAGGGGGGACGTTGTTGTTTCACAAATGAAAGGTGACAGTCAAATAGCGAGAGACCACGTTTCGACCACTAAACTTTTGCAAGTGAAAATTGCTGTCTCGTTTTGCTTTCGTGGCGCGAAATTAATGGGTTTCAATCAGACTTAGCTACGTGTCCTATTAGAAATCCTTTCTCTTTTTTCTTTTTGTTTGAGAAGATCCTATTAGGAATCCTAAGTCTTTAATTGGGGTAATTTCATTGCAGTTTTGCTACTTTATTATCACGTCAAAATTCACAACCCTTTTCACACACTCAACACAATTAGATCCACCACAAACCTAAAAAGAAAGAGTCCTAGAGACATTATGTGGTGCACAAGGTTTAAACCTAATTAATGTATGCAATGTACTTATATGTAAGTCTAGTTTAGATTTCTTTAGTATTTAAATTGTATATTGTGGATATTGCAATACATCAAAAAAAAAAAAAAAAACTAGTAGGTAATCCGTGTAATATATGATAAAGTTTAACATAATATGTAGGCTATGTACTTGTATGTAAACCTAATCTATATATTTTTAGTATTTTTAAACTCTACATTGTGAATATTGTAATACATTAAAAAAAAATAGTCGGTAACTCATGCAAAACATGAAAAATTTTAATAAATATGATTTTTTTTGTCTAAATTTAAAATTTACATTATTATTATTGTATTTATATATAAAATATATTATAATATTAGATATTTATTATGATTGTGTTTATATATGGAATAATATATTTTTTTTTATTAAAGAAAATATGATGTGTAAAGATTTTAAAAAATAAATAAATGAAGATGTATGAAATTGTTTGATAGAAAATAAATTATAATTGTGTAAAATTGTGATTTGGGGATGAGTCAAAAGTCTTTGGTTTTATATATATATATAAAGTAAAGATGTAGTTGTTAAGAGCTTTCCCCTGTGAATGTAGGTCTTCGTGACTGAATCACATCAAACTCTTTGCTCCTGATTTATTCTCTCTCTACTCTTTACACTATTATCGTTTTCTACTTTACAGCAATTTAGTGAAATGGAGTATCTCATGAAGCACCTACAATGTTAAATGTGGTCGTTCTCTCACAACATTTCGGATTACTCCATGAGACATAGGATGCATAAGACAATTTTTGCTAATTGAGAATGTGGTATATTGTGGAATGGTTGCAATACCACAAGATTATTATAGTTAGCGGAGACATTTAGTTGAATAATGACAACGCAAACAAGTTTGCAAACTATTTAATTATAGTTGAAATCGTGATTGGAATCGACTATCTCCTTAGTTGAAATCATGTTATAATAGGATTTTGGATTAAATCGTACTTAGTAAACAAACCATGACAATGTAAAAAAGGTAAAATACATAAATTACTCTTGAGATTTGAGCTAATGGCAAGAACTACCAAACTTTTTCTAAAATATATAGTTTGCTTCATAAGTGCAAACCGCACTTAACACTATTGGTGTTCTTTTCCAAAAAAAAACTATTTGCACTTATGGGCAAACTGGATATTTTTGAAAAGTCTTGGTAGTTTTTGTCATTAGCTCAAATCTCAATGGGTGGTTTCTGTATTTTACACATCCACCATGTAAAAAAGTTCACAAATCATTGAACATGACAAGCTAGGGTTGAAACTGTGATTTAAATTTTGGTGCAACTACTTCATTAGCTGAAAATCATGACTTTAAGTCACACTTTCGAAATTGGCTTGAGCTCTTAGGTGTATTAAAGCTCCACTTTTTATGAGTTGAACACTTGAACTTGTGATTTCTTAGTAAAATTTAAACAAACCCCGTTTCATTATATCTTTATCTTCGCATTATAATAGTTTCCTGTTTCTACATTGCCTATTAAGGCTCTTCACCCACCTCCCTCTCAAACCCTACTCAATATTCTTCACTGACAATGATATTTCCTCACATTGTCTGATGATTAATAGTTAACACCTAGTTTACTCATTGACTACCCCTTTGACCAAAACTCCATACTCTCTCTCTCTGGATGCCACCCTTTGATGGCGGCAATTTAGAATCGATGAGGAGCTAATGGAGGTAGCAATGTGGATGTTTGGTCGGCATTCTTTAGTTTTATTAATCAATTTTTCACTTTTTATTTAATCCATGAAATTTAATTTTAATTAGTTATGACATCATCACAAATTGATTTTCAATTGAACTCAAGTCTAATCGCAAAACCTTGAATATCCACTCCCTTTTTCTTTTTTTTTTCCCTTTCTTAAAATGTATCAATTTTAAGACATTGGTCCAACTATGAGAAGATTAGATTGAGATGTTTGATTATGCTTCAAGGATCAGGGTAATGCTATACGATGTTGTTGTTTGTATGGTTTAATTTTTAATTTTTTTGTTTTTACTCTAAAAGAGAATGTACAAATTTTTAAAGTATCATATTTTCTTAAGTATATTTATTTTTAAATAAAATAAATAAACCGAAAACAATAATTCATATCAAACAAACACTAATAGTTTAAGCCTGCATTTGGATCCTCTATTTTGGAAATGCATTCTAGAGAATGCATTTATGCTATAATGCATTTTGTTGAAAATAGTGTGTTTGGTAAAATATTGAAATTATTTATAAAAAGTGATTATGCGGAAAATAATTATGTTTGATTGGTATTTTAAAGAATGCATTTTTCTTATTAAATAATATATTATTAGTATACATTATGTAATTAATATATTTTTTTAAATATCTCAATACAAGGCTAAAAATACATTTACTACCAATACAAAATTAACAATATAATAAAGAAATAAAGTATTACGTTGTGATTTAAATTAATGTCTACTAATAAAAAAAAAATAGGTCATGATTTGTGCACATCTCCTTGCACACATTTTTATAAAATTTGAACAATGTAATAAAAAAATATAGAGAAATGTGTATTGTATGTGCAATAAGATATACACAAACCATTTATGATAAAAAAATAAAAAATCATAGACATCCTCTAAATAAATTTTCACAATTCTACACTTTGCACCAAACAAAGTGAACATACAAATAAAACCAATTTAGTTTTTTCCTTTTCAATTTTTTTTTTTTTTTTTCCACTCCCCCTTTTTTCCCACCATACACGTAAACCCCACTCCCCATTTCTTTTTTTTTTTCCCACCACCCATGTACCCCTTGCCTTTCTTTTTTCTTCTCCCCCACCACACACATACATCCCCCCTCACCCATCTCATTTTTTTCTCTCATTTCCTCCTCACAGTTCACACCCCTCCCCCATTTCTCAGTTTTTTTTTTTTTTTTTATATTTATATAACATCCAAACATTACAAATAAAAGTAAACACATAATATGACATAAAATCCAAACATTACAAATAAAGTGTTGGAAAAAGTACATCATAACAAGTTTACATTAAACAAAGAAAAAAACATTACAAACGATCATTCCAAATCATCCTTGGTTCTTTGATACAAATGAGAAAATGAGAATATTTTTTCAAAGATAAAAGAAAAAAAGAGAAAAAGTAGGAAACAAAAAAGAGTGAAGGAAAATAAAAGAAAGAAAGAGAAAAATTAAGTAGGAAAAAAAGAGTTGTTCAAGTGATAAATTATTGTAAGTGGGTCCCATTTACTTTAGCAAAAATTAAAAGTAGAAGCTAGAATCAGAATCCAAAATATTTTGGATTCTGACTTCTACTCTAGAAATGAGAATTTGCAAAATGCATTCTGCCTAGAATGTATTTTGCATTTTCCAAAATCCCAACCAAACATCTCAGATTTTTTGTAGAATGCATTCTATACATAAAAATTCGTGAAATCACTTTTAAGTAGAAGATCCAAACACAGATAATGAATGAAAATCTGCTAATATTGAGCAAAGGAAAGGAAACTTGGCCGATAACTATAGAAATTTAAAATTGAACAGGTGGACTCTCCCCCCTCTAAACCCACCCTTTTTTTGGGGTTGCCACCCAACCTAATTGAGTATATTTAATATCAAGATATTGAAAACGAGGTTGGGCCTAAAATCAAACCCATTTGTGAAGCCTAGTCTCACCAATGGACAATTGTGGCATTGAGGCTGAGCCCTGGGATGACTTTTCGGGGCCTTGAACTTGCTTCAGAGAGAGGGTTATTCAAGCAATTGGACTCACATCAACTGGTGGGCCTAATTGCAGTCTTAGTTTGCATTTTATACTAGTTGCATGCACTGACAGCCAGGAAATCAGTTTGTGATGATGTCAATGACAGTTTGTAAAACTCTTCATATGTTACACTCGGGTCAAGACTGAAGAGTATACTCATCCATGTCTACAAAATGGCAATCCTTTGACAAAAGTCCATCCAAATCCTGCTCATTTTGGGAGCCAATCCTAGGTTAGATATATATTACTTAATCATAGTGGTGTTTCCTACTTTTCTGTATAGTTTCAAGTAATATATAGGTGCCAAGGCAAGAGGCAGCTAGGATGCAAAGAAGACAGTTTACTTTCATATCATCCTTTTTGTCCTCTCCTAAATCATTGCCATGTTTATCGGCTAAACAACAGTAGGTCAACCCTTAAATCAGAGCATTGGAGAGAACAAGCTTGTGACGTGCAGGGTGCAGCATCACAATGAAATAAATTGGAAGAGCTTGTTGAAGGCTTAAGTAAAGATTGTGTTTATTTATACTCACTAGAGTAATTATTATTTTGTTAAGGGTATTCAACTACCTAAAAACGGTTGATAAGTCATTTCAAAGCATTTCTTCTCTTTCTTATCATTGTAATTATCAGAATTCACATGGTTGTTGAGGCAAGGTCATGACTAATTGTCTAATTTATTTGATTATGGTCAAAATAATTAATTTGTTCTTTGATATTATAATTAAGGAGAGATGATTGCACTAGCACATTGATTAAACCTTGATTCACGGAGTTGCACTATTCCAAAGAAAATATGATACCTCCTTTTGTTTGTAATAGCCTCATAGGAAGAGCTCGAATATTATTATAACCATCCAAGTGTCCCAAAGCAATTCTATATTTCCTCTACCAACCATTGAGTCTAAATAAAGGAAAACTATAGAATAATTTCGAAGTATATATATATATATATATATATATATATATATTATTTCTGAATATATACTGAATGCCCAAGATATATTATGATTCTTTATCAACTAAAGGAGAATTGCAATTGTGCTAGCGCATGCTTGTGTTTGTGAGAAAGAGAGAGAAAGAGTAATAATTTGAAGATGCAGGCTTTATGTAGCAAAGTTCACCGAATCCATCAAAAGCAACCCACAAGATATGGGTAATTACAGGTACACATGGACTTCAGTTACATTTTTCTTAATGGTTCACAGCTCAAGCTTAGATGTTAGAGATAGAATGAGAATGAAAGAATCTTATGAAGCACCTAATAATAAGAATAAAAAATAAAATTTAAAAAAAAATTGGAAAGAAGAGCCACAACAGATCAGATAATAATGTTGCTCTGAGCAGCCACCACCTTCACTTTGTTATTGCCAATTAAGTGCCTCTTAGCCAACTTTTTTGAAGTTCTGATCACCTGCGCCAACTGCACCTATTCCACAGCCAAGCAAACTGTCCTTGTAATATCAGTTTACATTTATTAAATTAATGCCTGAAATGTGCTGCTAATCTAACATAATAAATTAACCCAAAAATAGAAGAAAAGAAAGCCAAACAGGTACAATGCTTTTCTAAGCCACTAGTATTTATATAAAGCATATGTATAAAACTCCGCTATTATACATGTGAATAATATGTGACGGGTTGTAATTGATAAAATATAAAATAAAACATAAAAAATGAAATAAATGAGTGGTATTAATCAGTGAAAAAATTAACAAAAATGAAAGAAAGCTGAAAAGGTTAAAAATTATCATCAAGCATTTAAATAGATTTTATTTTATTACTCATTCTATAAATGGTCTAAAAGAATTTTTATACGAATAAAAATATGTAAGAGACAAAATCCTTTTGTTGGCATTGATTTTGGCAGCATGCAAAAGTGGCTAACTCCTATTGGTTAAATTACTATCCAATAAAAACCAATGAATGAAAGGGCATTTTAGTCCTCTAAGCCACGTGGGTTCGTGAAGGACCAGTTGGCAGTCGCCAAACCCAATCACAGACAGACAAACTCACGTGACACAACAAATTTTTCATTGTTTTTTAAGACATTGACTACTAGTGTTATATTATGGTGTGATGCAGATACAACGTAAATCAATGTGTCTACCTGAGTTAGGAGCAATTGATGCTGGTTTTGACATGATGGCAGGGACAGTGGCAATGGGGCCCGTTGTGGTTGGCGAGAAGATGTGGCCAGGTAGGCCCATTGTCTGTGATTGATGGTAATGGTAAAAAGGGTACATGGGCATCAATGTGTTGGCACCCACAATAGGTTGGCCTGGATACACTTGAGAGAAATGCCCATTCATATAGGTCCCACCGTTGTAGCTTAGCTTCTGTGTTACCATCAGAGACAAGTTAAGTTAATTAAGAAACAAAATCCCAAATATCTTCAAGCCTTAACTGAAAATTGTGGTATATTAATTAGTTCTAAAAACAATAACAAGGAAAATGTAGGACATTGGTTTACGTTTCCTTCATTGATTAACTCCAAACCCAAACATTAGATCTTAGATGGTCCAAAAACAGTCGTATGAGATCCACTTACATGATTGTAACTGATATCAGTAGCAAGGTATGTGGGGGAGTACCTGAAAGGGAAATCATAGAATATGAGAATTGTTCATTCTTACAAATGTACATATAAATTATTTCACACACAATCATGTATTTAGTAATTCCAATGTACTTAGATACGACATGACATATGTCCAAAAATGAAATAATTACATATTGGTCTTATATTCCAGTACATTAGAGCATGGGACATACCCATAGAAAGGAACGGGTTGATGATGTTGTTGATGATGGTAGGGCGAAGGCGGTGTCCCCGCTGGGTAGTACCACTGCACGTGATTTGCCGGTGGTGGTGCAGCTGACGTGGACCTTGGTCCAGGCGTTAGATCCTTCATGATGTGCATAACACAACTTTAGACCTCCATGATAGTCAAATTTACCAAAAGTGCCAATATTATTATTATTTTATTCTTCAAAGTTTAAACCCCACAATTGAAAAGAAAAATAGAAAAGAACTAGTGTTTGGAATAATCAAAAGTTTCCCATTTGGATTAAGCATATCATCTTATTAATTACTCTTTCCATTTCACACTAACTAGATAAAAATTTGTAACATGACATATTTTAATAAAACAAAATAAATATAACAATTTTCAAAAATGTTCTTAAGTGGGCTATGTGTTTTTGTTAAATAAGACAACACTTACATATGTCAATTTATATTGATATTTTATGAAGATTATTGTATTTATATCGTTTTATTAAAAAAACATATCATTTACAAAACTTTCTCGACTTTGTGAATAACTAATGGGTACCTTGTTGAGGTGGTTGAAGAGGAGTGGTGGAAGAAGACCTTGGGCGCCGGGCTCCAAGGGAAGCCAAGTTGCAGTTGGCTCTGCGTCCATTGATGATAGGCGTTGCATCCTCACAAGCTTTCTTAGCTGCTTCAGCCTCCTTGAACGTCACCTACAAACAACACAATATACCAAAACTCACACATTAATTAACCATGACACACCAACATATATATATGCACAAAACTTATTAACAATATGGTTTTCAATACTTACAAATCCATAGCCCTTGGATCTGCCAGTGATCTTTTCAGTGATAATCACGGCCTCCAAGATCTCACCGTACTTCTCAAAGTGCTCTCTCATGGCCTCCTTCGGAGTTTCCCATGCTAGACCTCCAACAAACACTTTGGTTAGTGTCGTGTCCCCAAACTGCCCCATAATATTGTTGCTCATCGTCATTACAACCCAACAAGTGAAAAACTTGTTACAGACTATATATATATATATATATATATATACAACTCAAGTACTCAACTAATATCCTTAATCTCAATTATCTAGATGTCTTTGAGACTGTAAAGTCTAAAATCTTTGTGTGTGTTTTTTAGAGAGGGAGAGAGTGGCAAGGGGTTCTGTGGGGAGAGAAGATGGAGGGTTTATAAGGGGAAGGGTAGAAAAGAAAGTACAGGGTGTGGTTGTAATAAAATATTGAGAGAAAAACATAGCGACAGAGAGGCAGACAGATAGACTTGGCATAAGGCTATGAGTATGACCAACGTGATCACACACACACTCAAACACAAAAACACACCTCCTCATCTTCTCTGTTTGGGCATTTGTTTTTGGATTCTAGCTTTTAGTATGTTATGTTTTATTGGTAATTATAAAGACAGCTCACTCTCCTCTTCCACGCGCCGCCATTATAACACGGCTTCCTTCGGCAGTTCTTAATTTTATGCCATATATATGTGCCTTTGGTTAATTTGGACATGTACATTGTATGCCGTGGGGATTAATTGTTTGTCGAAGATTTAATATTTTGTGTAACACGCAATATCTTAGACCCTATTAGTGTGAGAGAGATTGCAAGTAATACAATTCTTATTTGAGATAAGTACACAGAAAAATAGTCACCTTCATTTAAAATGGATCTATTTCGTGATTTAAATTATATATTACAAAACTAAATGTGTAAATAGTATTGCATTATTTTAAATTTTGAATAATATACCGGTTTGTATATTGTTAATTAGATCCTTAAAATAAAATTTTATCCGTAAAATAGACCCTCTCAATTTTAAGTAAAATGAAGAGTGTCGTGTTTAGTAGTAGTAAACACACTCTTTGAACATGTAAGAGAGTTTGTCTAGGAAAAATAGAGGGAGAAAAAAGAAAAGAGAAAAGGAATATTGGTCATCAAAGTTTCTGTTTAGTTTATGAAAATGATTTTATCTTCGTTGTATTTATTTAGTCATGTTCTTTGGATTAAGTAGTATGTTTTTGTTCCTATATAAATAACATAGTAAGTGGAAGATGCGCATATAAAAAGTGATTATGTTGAATTATCTTTGTGAAGTGTTAAAGGTAGATGAGTAAATGTTAAGTCGGGGTGTCCTTAAGCATGGCGAGGTAGAAAAAAACTTAATTAAATTGCCCATTCCTTTTTTCCTTTGTGTTATGTGAGATTCAAACCTAAGACTTGCATAGTTCTGTCCTGCCCCACCCTTTGACCATTGATGAATTCAAAACGTAACAATAATCCATATATATATATATATATAATGTTTAAAATATTGGTATCAAGGAATGATTATTTTAACAAGAACCCTTTTTCTCTTTGATGATTTTTCATTTTCTAATGCAAGTATGCAACCTTTTAGTATGGAGGGGGAAAATAGAACATAAGAGCACCTTGTTCCTTTTACTGGTTCAATCTTGAATCTTTTCTGCTGATATTCACTGAAACTATTCCTTTTTGACAAATTACACGTCAATTTTTTCCTCTCTCTCATTCAAATTCCTTTACTGTTACATTTCCCAAATAAATCGTCACTTTTTCTGATTGTTTTACTCTTAAATGCTGACCTAGATATTGCATCTTTTAAATTTTAGGACTCATTTGCTTGCTGGTACTCCTGCATGTGCTTTGATTTTTCTTATCGACCATTGCCATAATCCTACAAAGAATGTCGTTTTCTTATAAAGACAATAATTAATTAATGGAAATTGACTGTGGTGGCACTATGTGCCATAGTACCTTAATCACCAAACACAACCAAAAATATTAAAATGAATTAAAACAGAAAGAGTTGTAGCTAGCTGTGACTTGGCTGGAAATTTTTGTATCCATAGAAGAAAAATTGAAGTGTAAAAAATAAAAAAGGAAAAATGAATAGCAGATATTAAAGTAAAAATAAACCCTCCCACATTTCCTAATTATTCTTCAATCCTTCCTTCTCAATTGCAACAGAAATTATAAAGGAATGCATTAGACCCTAATTTTGCGAATACGAAACTAGGATAAAAACTATTAAGCTATACATTGCTTAAAGAATTCAAGCTAAGAATCAAAGAATGTATTCACTTTATACCAAATTGTTTGATTACTTTAAAAAATATATATATATTTTTTGTTTTTATTAAAAAGTTATTAATTTTCAAAATTATTCTCATGAATTTGAACTTGATTAAAGAACTAGAAAAGGAGTTTTAACTTTTTAAATAAAAAATTAAGCTAACAACTTTTTAAAATAAATAATAATTCATTAAAGTGTGTTAGGCAGACGCGTGGAGAGTAAAACTAGTAAGGAAAGCCAACACCATTGGTTCAGGGTTACAGCTAAACCCGTACGTTAAAATTGTGGGGTCCTAAAATATTAACGAATTTAACGTACGCATCGTGCAGTCTTAGAATAATAGTCGGTGAATACGTTAAGGCTGGTCGTTTCAGAAATGGCCACGCGTGTAGAAGATGCATGGATGTTATGATCTCAACCACATGATCCCACTTTGATCACCATATATAGCCAATTATGCTATGCCACTTCATCTGTGTTCTGATGAGTATTTAATATAAAATTTTAAACAATAAATTCTTAACATGATTTTACCATTTTATGTAAGCATATAGTGAGATCTGTCTTTGACCTTTAGCATAAGATTTGTTTCGGAAATTTGAGATTTTGTGATGTAATGTTTCGATGATTTGCAAATCAAGCAAATATTATTATGTTTGTATGGTTAGTGTGGACCACGAAAACCTACAAAAAGGAAAATACAAAAGACATTGATGTGGTATATCAGTCATAGTGTCTACCAAGCTTAAGGCAAAGTATATTATCTTCTTGGAAAGAAAATATAGGGAGTTTTCGGTATTTAGTGTGTTGCCTTTTGTTGTGGCATGCAATTTGGTTTATAGTAAATTTTGGTTGTACATTATTAAGGACAATTATCTGAATTTTAACTATCATGATAATTGTGAAGTAATTATTTGTAATGTAGAGGGTCTGACAATGGTAACAAGGATGCAACATGATGCTCACATTGTCGACAAGGGGGTGGAATTAGGATTTTATCTATGTGGGGACAATTAAGAACTTATTACTATTCGGCCAATTCCAACTACTCTTGTGAGCTCTCATTTTTCTTATTTGTTCAAAGTGACCCATAATTTTTTAAACACACAACTCAGTGGGAGAGAAAAAGCAAAAATATATATATATTTTAGTGAGGGCAAGTTTATAATACTTTAAAATTTTGAATTAATCTATAGCTTTTCTAAATTTTAAATGGGGGCAGGTGTCCCCAATGCCCCTACATTAAATCTGTCTATGTTGTCAAACCATTGGCAACGGAACTTAATGCAATGAAGCATGGGTTACAACTCACAATTCATTGATTACGCCTAATAGAGTTGATTGTTGAAGAAGACTCTTGTGCAACTATAAAAGAACTCCAGAAAAGTAGGTGTCAAAAGCAAGAACTCTCATTCAAGAGTTAGACAAGTGAGAGTTATCAATCGTGATGCCTGCACTGGCTCGAGAAACATATGCTATGAAACCTCTTGTATACCTAGAGGATACACCCTCCTTCATTTATGAAAAACTTCGTTTAGATGTACAAGTTTAAGCTTTTGTCAACATAAATAAATATTTGATTTAACAAAAATAATTACAGAGGTAATAGTCATCAATATTGTAATATCAAAGACACAATTGTTTTTTTTTTTATATATATATAATTATTAATATGATTGGTTGTGATTTGAACATTTTCAACTAAATTTACGTTTACAATAAATTATATCAACAATTATAAAAAAAAAATATTATATCTCCTTAACAATGTTTTGTTTAGTGAAATTTCATTTGGGTTCATTGTTTAAGATAAAAGCCGATAAGGCGTGGCAAAAAATGATTGGCAAAGACGGAGTTCAGTTGAGATGTAAAAAGTGTTGGCAGTTTGTTTCCACGATCTGCAAATCGTTGTAGGCAGCGAAACAGTCAAAGTCAGATACGTCTTAGGTGGAATGCATCAACCTCAAGTCCTCAACATTACCTTACCTACCTCTATCTCTTACTCGATCACGTGGACCCACTTTGAATGAATGTGATTCAGGGAATCAGAACTGATATACTGTACGAAAAAGAGTCAATTCCACTCGCGGCAAAACGAAGTGTGTGAAAGACACGTTCCAATTGCTTTTCTTCTTGGCGCTGTGTACTTTTCTAATACGGCCAGGGCCCAAGCAGTATGAATCGTCCTCAAAGTTGAGTACCGAGTCAATTCTATCTCGAATGAGTAGAAGTTTACCATTTTTAATGAAACTTTTTTTTATTCATAAGAAAAAAATATATATTTTAAGGTGTATATACTATAAACTATAAAGAGAGGAAAATAGAGATGGGACTGTACACATTTTGTGACTATAATGATTATGGCCAACGAGCACAACCTAATCATTAAAATTTGTGAGTTTATGTTTTAATTAGTTTAATTTGTAATTTTTTTTATCATCTAATAAAGAATTTGAGGTTAAATATTATATTTACGAAAAAGAAACTAATTGATATATACATTGGACTCATAGTAAAAGAACAGATTTGAAATAGATTCAAATGGACAAGGATCCTCTCCATTTGGAAATCTCACCATTTGTCCATTTCATGGTTAAGATTTTATTTCACAAATCTAACGATATATAGACTGCCTTATCATTTAAAATTTTAAATGACGTGACAGTCTGAACACTATTAGATCTGTGATATTTAATCTGGACCATGAAATGAAGACTCTCCATTTTATTTCAAATGGAGAGGATCCTTATCATTCAAATCCTATTGTGTATATTTAATATATATATATATAAGTTAGTGAATTTGGTAAACAATTCCACAACATATGGTAAGAGTTGATTTTTCTTTCCTTTTTAGTTATAATAGTACTCCTATCTAACTTATCAAAAAAAAAGAAAAAAAGAAGAGTATCCGTATCTTTGATATTTATTTTCATGATGATTATTATTATCATTAGGCAAGACACTATTTAATTTTTTGTGTATGTGGAATTCGAATCCAGGTTGCTTACTCGATGATAAAAGATTTTACCAGGCAGTTAAGTTAACTGAAACCCACAATTATTTTCTTTTATGAGTCCGGCTAACGAGTATCTTAATAGCACAAGTTAACTTGTATTTAATATTCAATTATGAGTATGAATACATGTATAATAAATGGATAATTATAGAATATTCTGGGAGTACATTAAATGCGTACTCTCTCCTCTTACATAAGTGGTAGGTCTCGCTAATTAAATATATGGTGGGATCCACCACTTATGTGAGAGAAGGGAGTACGCATTTAATGTACTTCCGGAGTATTCTATAATTTTCCTTAATAAAAAACATACTACATTTTTCAATAATTCATTGGTTTGCACACATAAATTCATCATAGTTGTTGTATTTTTCTTGATATGCACACAGTTTGACTTTACTTTTTTGAAAAATATATAAAAACATTATTTAATAGAGTATTAAATACATTTTAACCTATACCATTTGGGTATTCGTTAACAAAACCCTTCTTTTATTCGTAAAAAGTGATGACCTTTGACTATCGAACAGTTGTGACCCTATTTATTATTTTAAAAATATATAAGATTGTTTGATCAACACGACAAAATATTGTTTATAGTCATCTCTACTTTTAAGATACGTGCTCACTGCATTACATATGACTTGAATTAACGTCTTGTGGTACTCTTTTTTTCTTTTTGCTAATTGTCTTGTGCTACTCATGGAATCATGTTAGGGATGATAATAGAGACTTGACCTTTTGTGACTAGGACTCTAGGAGGGTTGAGTCAAGACGATTATGGAACTATATTGCATTATATCTGATTTAGTTGGAGAATCAATAGCCTGATTGGATGCACGTTATTTGTTCACTAGTTTTTTCTTCGACCGCGTACGTGATTATTGGGTGTTTTCAATGAAAACTGTCGGCGTTAATTAAGGAAATCAGATTACTTGTACTTATTTTTTTAACGCTTGCACATTTCGTCCGGCGAGAAGATAGACAACATTTTCTCGACCAGCTGACCAAATAAGGAAAGTTTCCCCATTCTCTGTACGTATCAATGTACAAACAAGAAATAAGACAAGATGAGAGAAGAGGACTTTACAAGCCAAAAGTGAGAAATTATGAGCCTTTATTTTGACATTTTAGGATCATGGTCAAGCTTAAACCAGTGTGCCAAGAGTATTGTAGCTTAATCAATTGATACCCTTTGTGTTTTCAATGACGATATCCATAGTTCAAATCACAATTCCCAACTATTGAATTATCAAAAACATATATAGTTTTAAGTTAGTGTAATTTGACTAATTTCTATTCAAAAAAAAAAAAGTTAGTGTAATTTTTTGTTGATATTAATATATTATGAAAATTCATCCTTGAATTATTTGTTTTTAGAGCATTCCCAACCGGTTAGGCAAAATACAATTAAGCCAAAATATGGCTTATGATCCCCAAAACTACTCCCGTTGGACTAGTAACATGTAAACTTTAAGCTATAGTGCTTGGGCATTATGGTTTAGGCAAAACAATATTTTATTATATATTTATATTTTTAATTAGTTCTCTCTTTTTCTCTCTCTCCTTTTTATTGGGTTGTGTGTTTGAAAGTTTTGAATGATATAATAAAAAATAAGTAAAGAAATAATATTATAATAAAATCGAGTTGAAAATAAAGAATCGGTTGGGGGTGTTTTAAAAAGTGATTAGGCAAAATGGAAAAAGTAGTTTCTAAAGCTAAAATTTGGCTTAAATTTTAGACAATCCATTGAGAATGCTCTTATAAAAAGTTATTATCATCGAATTAATCTTCAAAATTTCAAGTAAAAGTTAAAAGGACTCCATTCTCTAATATAACCCCACAAATTGGAGTGAAACGTAATCTCATACATGTCCATTGACAACTAATTATCAGCATAAATATAAGTATACTAAGTTACTAATTGCCCATTACTTGGCAGATTCTTCAATCAAAGCTAATTGCATAGTTTAATAATTCTTCAAATGAGACATCTAGGATTCAAATTACCTCTTTCAACTAACTTATTATCAAAAAGAAAGAAAAAAAAAAAAAAAATTTTTTAGATCCCAAAGCATTTATAGACATTGCTCATAACCGTTATTTTAAAATTTGACTTTGTGACTAAAATACATATATGGACGCATAGATAACACGTCCACTGCTCTTATCCTTTTAGATGCATAAAGGATTTCATATATCCACGTCGATCTCATGCGGAATTCACATGTACGAGAATAATTTGTCCAAATAATGCAGTCACGCTAATTATTTGCAGAAAATGTGGTCTTCCCTAACAAATCTAATTGGTTCTTATTTGACATAACTGAGGAACTTATACCATTAATTTGGGCATATATACAATAAAAAGTTCATTTTTTATAGGCTGTTTGTTGCGACATTTGGATTCTTGTGATTCTTTTTTGGGCAAAATTAAGCCAAGGAATGGAGAACAGTGTTAATATTGTTCTTTTTATATAGTCTTTTAATACTATTATATATTATAGTTTATCTGGAAAAGAACATCTAATCTGGTAATACTAATACATAATTACGTATATGAGGTTTGTTGGAAAGAAATTTGTAGTAAGCGCGTGTTACCGCAGTAATATGGGACAGCGTGAATGCGTTGATGCAAAGAACTAAGAAGAATAAAAGAGCATGGCGCTGATACCTTTGTCTCTCATTGCATTGCACTTTGGGTTCAACGTTCAACGAACATAAGATAGGCCACGTGAGGAGTGCCAGATCAGATGTACTGAATGAATTTCCCTGAACACACTCTCTCTTTCTATGGATTATAACGTGGCCAGCTGTATACCAACAGGGGTACTTTGGTGAATACCGGAGAAATCAAAGTATGTGTTTTTGACCAAGAAAGTTGTGTGTCAATATTTTGGCGTATTCAAGGCGTGGGAGGTCTGTCCAAATAAAGAATTTATTAGTGTAAGATGAGGCATCAGAAGGGGGTGCTAAGTGGTGTGAGCTGGACCCTCTAAGGGTATGAGCTGGCCAAAGTAACACATTTTGCCCTTGTTTACAAGTGTGCATATGGCAGAATAAAATCATATTCTCCACTGCTTTCTGTACTGGATACGCTGTAATATGTTTATATACACTTACCATGCAATTAATATATATATATATATATATATATATATATATATATATATGTATATATTTTTCCTTCCTATTCTAAGTTCAAAATAGGGTTGTATGTTCAAGATTTATCACGACCTTCCTTGAATGTCACATTATAATTGTAGCCTTGTAGGGTTTGCACACAATGATTATTGTCAACTCAAGTTAAATCTAATATAAAATGACCTTTCTTTGCTTAATAGAAGAATCTTAATTATAATCATTGAACCCTATTGACCAAAACTCATGTCCGAAAGATTTATATTACAACCACTGAATATCAATAAATTTTTACATTTTCCCGAATTCTGGCCAGATTAAATTTACTCACGGTTAATAATATGATAGATTAAACATGAGACTTCTATGTTTACATCACATTTCTACACCAATTAACCCACCGACATGAGGGTGGGGGAGAGCTTTTAATATGTCCCATTTAAGTGTTGTTTGCCATGGTGTTTTAGGGTGCCAATAAAGGAGAAATTCTTTCTCAACGTAGAGGGAAGGTGGTTGGTGTTGGGGTTTGAGCCGGTCAGCTCGTGCAGGCAAGAAATGATGGTCACGTCGTGGGGGTGTGAGGGAGGGAGACATTAGATAACCACACAACATTTTCAAAGGCGAATTCCTGAGCTTCTTCTAATTGGGTTCTTCATATTTGAGAGAACACAAAAGATACCAAAATATGATGTGACCACGTCCTCTCTTCGTACTATCACAGGACGAAACGTGCGTGTAACGTGATGGCTTCCTCACTGGCAGCCAATGAGTTTCACGTGCTACTGCGTGTGCCTGTGAATAATATGAGTCATCTCGATCGACCTGAATGCGATGCTTCATGGTTAGCTGATACCCAAATCATCTATATCGCTTCAGAGTGGTTACAAAAACTTGCACACAAGGGGATGAACGATTACCAGTACAGTTGTAAAACTGTAGAGACTTTGAGATATTTCAAAATTATATTGTCATTTTTTCTTTCCTTCTAATGAAAAAACAAACCCCAAAGATGCTTGTGTTGTTGTGTTGGTCGACAGCCACTAAGATGTACGTTAGAACATTAAAGAGAAACTTCCAAACTTTTTACGATATTCGCGCTCTTCCTCGAGTGAAGTCACTTTTGAATCCAAGTCCTGTTTTCCTTGAAAGAGACCTGGGTACATTTTGAACTTCAGCTGATTTTTTTAGCCGGATGGCCCAAATCCGATATTCCGAAATAACAAAAAACATATTTTTCCATTGTTTCTGCTGCTGCAGCTTTTATTTTATCATCTTTCCCTGTATTCCCTATCATTGCTCACACCGATATATAAATCACAGACTTAAGGCTAACCGATCATTGATTTAAATCAAAGCTAAGACTCAACGATTAAAGCTCCCATATAATCATAAAGTCCTACAAACCTTTTATTCTCTCCCTTCTCCCCAAAGGAAAAAATTGAAATCAGTCTCACTCATAAACTAATCTAGTCCAACATTCAATCTTAAATTGGATAAATAAAAATCTTGACTCCCACAAACCTTTTTCTCTCCCTTCTACCCCAAAAAAGAACCAGTCTCAATCATAAATAAGCATCACCTAATCTCCAATCTCACTAGTTATTCCAGGCTTTCAACCTCGAGTACTTATTAGGTACTCTTTCTGAATACAAGCCATGTGATACTCCATACCAATAAAAGCAAACAATCTAATACAAAACTTAAATTTTTCAAATGAAGCTTAAGCTTATGTCATATTTTGTATTAAATGGTTTATTTCTATTGGTGTGGAGTATAGGGTCAACATTACTCCAAGAATATCTAATAATTTTCCTTCAACCTTAAGGATGTCATACTCAAACCACAATACGATACACTTTTTAGTTTTTACACCAAAACTGCCTAGTGCCTGCTCGGCAAGTCTCAACTTCACTGTTCTCCGTTATTTTGTATATGAACTAGAAAGTACATAAAAAAGATCAATAATCAAATGGATTAGATGGTATTGTCATCCCTTATCATCCGAATTTACCTTTAAGATGATTATGAAATATTTGTCCTGTAAATACAATTACACAAGGCAGTTTCTTCTCCTGCTTCTGAACCCCTAGCTTGTACTTATCATACCCTTGTGATGATGCTCTTGCAATGAACCGTAATTAGTGTGAAAGGTTGAGACTGAAAATGCATTGATTATACTAAAATCCATATTATCAAGAACAGTAATCTGATAAGCATTCATATAAGGTCGCAAAGGCTATCCTACATTGCCAGAGAAATTTACTTGCCACGCACTAATTGTGTGTCCAACTGCGCACGCGCATGCGCACATGTGTGTGTGTGTGTGTGAGAGAGAGAGAGAGAGAGCAACATTTTATTTTTTGGGGGGTCAAGGTATGATAGGCAAATAGAAAACTTCATCAATAATACGAACAGAACATAAGGTAGGTCCTCTCATCAAACCTCCACATAATCCAGCATTTAACATTGTCAGGCAACTCAATTAGATAGAGCCAAATTTACAGAGCTGATCAAACTAATAAATCTGTTCTGGTGATGAGACCAATCCTAAACACACACTGCCCTCCCATCTGCCCCATCGACCAAAACAAAAGGCCCAGAAATATATAGTATTTCGGATGAAAAAGATAAATCCACTTAAAAAAAATGCTAGTGGTGATGAAACTAAACAATTTTACCCGCATTAGAATCTGAAATATGGTTAAGGAAAAGCTAGAACTCACTACTCAATTCCTTGCATAGAATGAACAACCACATGTTGTCCCTGCACCTGCAAGATCCCAGAAAACTGATACTATTAGAATCCAACTAGACACTACACCCCAAACAAAATGCATCATTGTCAGTTTACACATATGGAGTCATTACAGAAATTTACAATACGAAAAATAAAATCACACTGTTTCTAAGAGAACCTATGTAAAAATGAAATAATTTCATTGCTATAGGATAAACTCTGATAAAATAAAACGGAAATGAAGAAATCTCATTTCTAGAAAACAAGTACAATAGAAGCAGTCAATAAATATAAGTTTACTCTCCTACAGTCATACTAACAAGCATATCAACCATTCTGTAAGTAGCTTTTGCTATCATACTACTATCAAAACTTTTAAAATAGCCATATGATTGGCCAAGAGTTCAGTGGCATTGCCCAGTTCTACCGTGAAGGAGAACTGGGTTTCGAATCCCCCTCCCCCCACTTGTTGTAAGCAAAAAAAGAAAAGAAAAAAAAAGCCATACTACGAGCTACTCCAGCAGCATGTCAAATGTTCTAATTTTAGAACAATAGCAATAATAAGCAATTAACCCTTTGAACAAAAAAATTGGAGAAAAGGCCTTCTTCTATAAAACATAGTTCAGTCTGCCTTCGGATTTACAGCAACAAATTAATCTGCCAGATGATCTTCCTATCTTCTCCAAGCCACTACAACCTCACCGGGGAATCTCAATCATTATATTGATAAGTCAAACAGAAAGGGAAATAAAATGGGATAATTAAGGTACAGCAAGAGGATGATATTTCCATCACCAAAGAATCACAGACAGGCTTGAATTCAGCCAGCCATACCCCCAAAAATATATTATGTAAAGAGCATAATCGAACTATGTTATGTGTGTCAAAATATTACATGAAGAGAGAAATTGTACTATGTTATGTACATATGTATGAAGAGAGTAATTGTACTATGTTATGTATGTGTCAAAATATGCTTTTTGTAATCTGAATAAATTTATAAATATAGCTTATTTGTCAGCGATGCTTTCTTCCATTCATCTTAAAGCCAGAAGATGTCTGAAATATTAAATGCAATGTGGATAAAGCTCAGAAACAAAGAACCCAAGAAAAATAAATAATATTTCCCAATTCACAATCAAAGGGTCCATTACCCAATATTGGTCCTGCCAAAACTGGATGCTCGGGGGAAGATCTGGATATGGTCCTAACCTTCAGGATCAGCAAACTGAATACAAGGGAAACATTCAAGCTATCAATTACCAATAATGATAACTTCACCACAAGTACAAAGATCAGAGGAACTAAGAAATCTATTTATGTATATAACTAGAGGCCCATAGCAATGTAGTGGGCTTTTATGAAGAAGAACAAATAAATGGATGAGACACAAGTCCCTCTACATACAACATTCATTTAGAAATCCTTTCAGCTACAATGTCTGGACAAAACCCAATGATAAGCCTTACGAGTCTTCTCAAAATCACATCCAACAACAATACCAAAATTAAGAAGATCTACAAATTCAGAAACATTCATTTGACACCAAGATAAACATAAAATCCTTGAACTGAGACCGCAATATATACCACATTAAAATTGAATCATAAAGGACCTATCTAAAATTGCAGGACATAATTGTGTATGGATTCCCAACAAGGCTAATCATGTAACATAAATGCTATTGATTTAACTTTGACCTTGAAGATTGAAGCAAAAAAGGTTAATATGGGGAACTAATGAATTATTACTAACGCATGACAGTCCTTGAAGAGCATCACAGAAAAAATGTTTGCAACCTACTTATAGCATGGAAACTATAAAAATAAAACCAAAGGAAACAAGCCTTTATCCAGCATATTTGTCCTCAGCGACAAGGATCTCGTTCATCAGCCTAAGCATAACAGCATTGATGCATACAGTTTTGCACAAAATTATTAAGGATAGTTAATTCTGTTCACATCTACTACAATTTTTCCAATTGTGAAGCTACTCTTAATTTTCCTTTTAAAAGCAATCTGCTGAGAAAAAAATTTGTGCCTTGTACAGTTACATCCTTACATTTCATTTACTTCTCTTGAAATCAAAAGAATGGAACAATTGCAAAATTTTGGAAGCTTGTCACTGGACACCTATTCAAAATATTATCAAAAGATACAACCGTAAACAGAAAGTTATGATCAACTCCTTTCCAGAGTTCACGGTACCACTGAAAAGACGACAATCTCTTCGCGGGAAAAAAGAGAGCTTGTTCTAAAAGCATCTTGGGGCCACCCTCAAGGGATTCCTCCTTGTAATTACCTGGTGTGTGTGGGATGGAAGTACTATACACACCCGAGGGAAGAGTCAGGTACTTCAAGTGCTAAAAAAGAAAAGAGCTTGTTTTAAAAGCATTCAACTGCATACCCCACAAGAACCTTGAAGCGCATCTTTGGAAATATGACTGCACAAGCTTTTTGGTGTTTCAAACACCATTTTCTTATTCAAAGAGACACTCCAGTCTCCACTCTATTTTCTTTACCCTTAAAAAACAACCACTTGAGGTGCCAATGAGTTATAACTCAACTGGTACTTCCTCCTACCATAATAATGTGTGGGGTGCGCCTTAAAAAATTTTCTCCACCAAAAACCTCATAAACTTTATCCAGTACAACAGACCATACCTCTCTTATCTTAAATCCTTGTTAACCATAACATCTTGGCCCAGACATGAAATAATCTTCCCTGCTACTAACATAATTAACCACCATCAATTGAAAAGAATATGAAGCGAGGACAAGACAACCACACATTTGCGAGAATAGAAGAAATCCTCAAAATCTCATTGATACAAACATCCTCTAGTACAAGAGAGGAAAGATTTCTTATTTAGACCTTCATAACTTAGGGCCTCTCCTCTTTCTAATAAAATTTTAGTATTAGTGAGGACAATAAAACCACATGTTTGCAAGAATAGATGAAACCCTCGAGATCTCACTGATACAAACTTCTTCTAGTACAAGAGATGAAAGCTCTCTTATTTCAGACCTTAATATACTTGGGGTCTCTCCTCTTTTTCTAATAAAATTTAGTATTATTTATCAGAAAAAATCTAAATCTGAGTTTCAGATGACATTCTAGGACCAAGAAGGTAATTCTCATCCCATAGGGGAGGAAAGAATCCTATTACATCTTATGGCATTAGGGGAGTTCTTCACTTCAGACCAAATGAAACTAAAGCACTTCACTAAGATTAAAATGTTTATCAACTCAGGCCAATGGTCTATAGCCTATATGGCATTCCATCTGATCGTGGGTTACACAGAGAGTGTGAGTCACTTTACCAATAAAAAGAAAAAATGTTTGATCTACTCAGGAAAACCCTCTAATGAATCTATGCTCCCCATGCACCAGATTGTAATGCTACATTCCCATTGCTGAAACAAAAGTCCAGCATTTGTCAGCAACTGACAGAAGTCACAACACTTGACCAAAGTTTAGCTTGGTTCCCAGAAGCATCAAAATATATCTATCTATATTAGTGATAGAAAGCAAATTCATCAAATATTTCACCCTAAAATACTCATCATCTAAAACCCTTGAAACTCCCACAATATTCCAAGAACAGTAGGAAATAATGTCTATTAAAAAGCATGTAATCACAACACAAGAAGTCTGGTACTCAGCACAAACAAAATAGAAGGCATGTAACCCATCAAGCAAGATGGGCAGGTAAAATACAGTATGTGCACTTTTTTTTTTCCTAATAGATAATTATACAGCTCACGCACACATGGGATTGAACCCATGACCTCACTCTCCACACCTCACTTACTAAAAGATGAGATACCAATTGGTCCAAGGATCGTTGACAAGGTTTTACACTTCAGTTTTGATAGTGGCAGAACAAAATTAATTATTCAGCAGAATTTATATGATGCCTCCAGTCAGAATGGACAACAAGTGAAACTTCTTCAGAGGAGAAGATGAAAGCAAACAAATATTATGGTCAATCAAATCGCTAAAATGCACCGGTCCTCTTTGTAGCCTAGTGGTTTGATTACATATACTGGGTATCAAGTCATGGGTTTGAGAGCTGGTGAAAGAGAGCAATGAGAGAATTTCTAAAATGCAAATAAAATGATTATAGTACTAAGATGTCCTCAAAATTTTCAGTGACTCAACAACAAAGGTCTAGAATAATGCAAGAAAGTGACCAAATGCTATATCTAATTCAACCCCTTATTTACCACGAAATATGTAAACTCATATTCTGTATTTCTGTTTTGGACTTGTTTATATACATTAAGGATTTCTTGCATAACTGAATCTTCATGAGCAAAATATTCTGATATGCAAATGAACAAAAATGAAAATTCAAGTTTTAGGCAAAGAGAGTCCTAAAAACATTGTAGAACTACTGCATCTTCTCTGGCCATGTTTAGCTATTTCTCAAGCATGAATTTGGAAATGACAAAATAAGATCAATTTGAATTTCAGCCAAAGTTGTTCCTCTTTAAAAGAAAGAAACAGAAGATAAGCAGGTAACATCTAATCTTATATGCCAAGAAACAAACTATATATCTTAATTCCAATGATAATTTAGTAATTCTATTCTCACTTTTTAAAGAATAATAAAAAATGTGGGTTTTTTTTTTTTTGGGAGTCATGGATGCATAGAGAGAGAGAGAGAGAGAGAGAGAGAGAGAGTACCTGGGAGTTAATGTAGTTCAATGAAGCCTGATGAGCAAACTGCCATATGGGTTTGCCAGCAATGCAAAAAGAAGACAATACAGTAAGCTAATAATTGAGAACTTAATTTACAAGAACACACACACACACATATATATATACACTCTTAGACTACAAGATTGTACCTGTGGATTTTGACCAACCAGACCTCCAACTGTATCCCTTTTTGCAGAAGAATCTCCACCCCTAGCAGATCCTTTGGAATCACCCTAATGGAATTCATAGTTCACCAATAATATTATTCCTAATCTCACATGAAAAAACTTTACAACTCAAACTTAACTAAACCAAATGAATTAATATTACAATAGAAAGGTGGGTTTACTTACTTCTAACTGCGATGGCGTAATCATCCCAATGAAATCAATCAAACAAAGAAAGAAAGAAAAAAAAAAGTCGTTAGAGTAAACGGACAGGGAATAGCAATATACCAATAGGTAACATGAAACAAAAAAATATATTCTAATGCTCTAATTGGCCAATACGAAAAAAGCATGCAAAGAATAAAGAACAAAATCTTAGGGTTCAGATTCTTAACCCTAATTCAAATGCCTGATTGTTTATAAATGAAATGAACATTAACCCTATAATTAAAAGTTTTATTCTATAAACTGTTTCTTGCCAACAGTTCAAATCAAATCCATCAAATAAAAGCAATAGGCTAAAAGAAAAATTCACCAAGAAAACAAAGAAGAGGAAAGTTTTCGTAATTACCTCTCTATACCTAGCTAGGTACACCTTAAGCGGTTCAATGTAGTCCTCAAACCCTAACGTCGCCATCGCCCACAACAAATCATCGCCATTAATGGTCTTCCTCTTCTCCTTCTGGCACTTATCGCTTGCCCTGCACACAAATCACAAATTCAAAACTCTATTCCCCCAATCACGTTTCACAAAACACAATTCAAACCTAACTTCTCAAAATAATCAACAATCACATCTCAAATTAGGATTAAAGAAAATGGTTACGGACTCGCTGGTGATGAAGCTGATGAATTCGGAGACGCATTCCTGCATGGTGTCCTTGGCGTCCTTGGCGATCTTGCCGTTAGCCGGCAACGCCTTCTTCATGATCCTGCTGATATTGGCGATCGGCAAATACCGGTCCTGCTCTCTCACCCCCGCCGATTGCGGGCTCTGCTCACCACCGCTCTCGTGGCTCCCACCCGCCGGACTAGTCGGAGCCTCCGCCATTTCGCTCGCCCTCCCAAAATTCAAAACCCTAGATCACTGCATTCACACAATCACACACAAAATACAAATACACTCAACAATCTATATATATACATATCCATAAACAAACACAAACAAAAATGTATGAATATGTGAAAATAAAACCCTAGGTCCGCCATGGAAGATAATTTAGAGAGAGAGAAATGGAGGTTTCATCGCGCGCGCGAGAAAGAAAGAGATATACCTGAGAGAGAAAGTATGGTTTTGTTAGTTTTGTATTTGGCGCGCGTTGAAGAGAGAGGGAGAGGAGGGTTGGATTGGGGTAAGGGCAATTGTATTTTTTTTTTTTTTTTTTTTTTTAGAGAGAGATCGGACGCTGGAGAAGATAGAGAGAGAAATGGAAAGAGAAAAGAGAAGAGTTTAATCAGAGAGGGTGAGCTTTTTGGCTTTACGCTTATCACCACCGTTGGTTTCAGTTTTGCAATTTTGCTCTTTTATTTATATATAGATGGTGCTTGCTATTATTCACACGGTCACGCTCCTTTGCTGAGCTTTTTCGTCCTCTTTGGGCTTGGAAGTTAGGAGCATATCAACATATGCATTACAATTCACACAATTTTCCCATTGCACTTTCTACTTGTATTTCTAGAAGCTTTCCATTTTATGAGATATATATATAAACTTAATTAAATTTTTTATTGTTCATATGCATGTAACTAAATCAGATAATGATTATCGTAAATCCTAATTAGGTAAATCTAACTGATAATTAGCTAATATAGGTAGGTTGAGATAGTGTAGCTATCTATTCAATTAGATTTATCTCTCACTTCATATTTCTTTTTCTTTTTTTTCTAATGACTTTGGATGTCCGGGCTATTGTTCCATAGATACGCGCACCTCGACTAATTTTAGGGGATACGCAATATCCTACTAGCACGAGTACCACGATAAGCACAAGGGTTTGCCTTGAGTAGATGGCCCGGAGGAAACTTGAACTAGTGACCATTGGGGTGCACATCCAAAACTGGACCAGTTAAGTTACCCCTTAAGATTCCATCACTTCATATTAATGGAGAATAAAATTAAGATTGGATCAAAAATTTATTTGTAGTTGCATGATATATTATCGCGTATTGATTAATAAATATATCACAATGTTGAGGGGTATAAAGTATAAACTATAAAGTTAGAAGTGCAAGGATATCCTCAGTTTAATTGCTTTTTTGAATCGTGTTAACCAATATAGGCACCTAAGGTTGGGGCTAAAATTAAAAAAAATTGCAATCAACACTCTAATTAAGTTCAATGTAACAACTCATCCTTTCATCATTGAATGAAAGATCAAAATGACGTCACGCCTTTGCCATTCCAGTGGTTGTCGAGGCCTTCTACGGCGGTGGCTGTTTGGGGGGCATTCGGTTTGGGGATCTCTCCCAGTGTGAGTTTATCTCGCTTACTCTACCTTTAAGGTAGATTCTTCCAAACCCTTGCTTGAAGGGCCCCTACCACACTCGAATTGGATGGCCTCTTGCCAAGGCAACTTCGATTCAACTTCTCTGTGGTATGTTGACTGGGATCAAGTTTCCAAACTTGCTGCTGTTCCGGACAACAATTGCTGTGGTTGCTCTTATAATCTTCTGGATTGGAGGCAAATTTTGTGTCGAATGGTCTTGTGGTTGTTGTTGGTTGTTTTGTTGTTGTTGTTTGTTGTTGTCTTTGTTTTCTTGTTGTTGTTGATATGGTACTATACTGCTGCCCTCTCTGTAGGGTTTTTAGCTGTAACGTATGTCACTTTTGCTGTCCTCTCTGTAGGGCTTTGTTTCCCTCATAGTAGGGTTGTATAATGGTTGTTTGGTTTCAATAAAGCTTTAGTTTTCATCAAAAAAAAGAATGAAAGATCAAAATGATGATCAAGATTGGCTCTGAGTAAGACCATGGATATAATTGAGACATTTTTTTTAATATTTAAATATTAATTAAATAAATATTTATTTGGAATCTTGCATATTATAGTTTTTTAAGGGGAAACTACACAAAACCTCCCTAAAATTTAGACAGTATTAGGATTTTTAAAAGTTAATTATCTGTTAAAATAAACGGTTTTGTATTAAATTACTATCTAATTCACCATTACTTTTGTTTCTCAGCCACATTGCTATGCTCGCATATTTGGCCATGTTTTCTAAATGTATACAAAAATGGCTTTTTTATTTTTGTTTGTGATATTTATACCAACTAATATGTGCTACAACTACAAAAAAATTATTTTTAGGCAGATATCTTAGGCGGTTAGGCATTTGGGGTATCAAGTCTGTTATGTACGGAATTTCACCCATGTGGATGACAAGGTCGGTTAGCTATCTCTAAAGAATTCACAAATTTATCAATTTTTCTTGCTCAATAAAGTAGAGGTAGCTGTGAGGCCATGCACTCTATTGGGTTTCAATCTCTACATCAAAGCTTCCATTTGCTTAAGCAGTTGAGAATCTTAGAAAGTGTGTTCCCATATACTAGCTATTATACGAAAAGACTTCGGTTCAGTGTTGTAGTACACTGAACCAGATATGATTGCGATATGTGATTAAAAGTGAACACGTGTCTATATCGTGTTCAATCCATTGCACTGAAGCATTGAACCTAATTCATACCCCTGGAATAGTGGTATGCTACAAATCAATTTATAGTTGATGTGATATTTAGTTGGATGTTTAATGTAGCCTTTTGTCGTATTGGTCTCATCGATTGGTTTAAGCACGAGATTGAGAGTGAGTTTGCCATGGAGAGGGAACAACATGAGCTTGAGATAATTTGAGATGGAATGCAAATTTGGTGTAATATCAAGTCAGCCTTTTTTGTTTGGGGAAGAGAAAAACATGTGGGCTATTTTGATCAAAATGTTAAGGACTCGTTTGGTACGCTGTAATAGATCCTCTAATGTAATAGCTGAAGGGAAAAAAATTGTAATTAAGACAAGTATAGGGCTAGAAATAAAATAGGAAGTAAAGTTGGATTTGATCTGTACTTTATAGCTCACACTACATGCATTTTACAACTTGGTAAATATGATTGGTCCACAAAATATCACAAAATATCTTGAAATATCTCATAAATATCTTATAAATATCTTGAATATGTTCTACTAGGTTCTAAGATATTCTAGGCATAAAAACTCTATAAAGGGGAAAGGAAAAGCAACGTGAAAGGAGGCTGAAAAAGGGCTGCAAGGCTGAAAAATACAAAAGAGACTTGAGAGAGGGGGTTTCTCATGTGCTTGGACAAAGAATTTTACTGTATTTGTAGCTATACCTGATATATTACAAATCTCTATGTGGACGTAGGCAAGTTATCGAACCACCTAAAATTATGTGGGTTGTATCTTTTGGCTTTGGATCAATTCTTGCTCTATTTTATCATCCAAACAATCTCTAATGGACTGAGATTCATGATGTTACAAAGCTTTTTTACGGTTCTATTATTATTACAAAAATTGCTCTTCCAATAGCTATTACGTAAGAATAGCTATTCAGTTATTTGGTTATGTTTTTATTACAATAAATAGTCATTTATTAGTAATAGTTATTCCTTAAAATGAAGGATAGTTATTCTTTCAAAAAATAAGTGTAATAGCTATTCCTTTATCTTACGTAATAACTATAAAATATTATTTTAGGTAGGTACATTTTTCATTTTCTAGGGTCACGTGACTTTAACCTCCGTTTGCATGGGAGAGTGTTATTCATAAATTTAGTTTAATTAGGGCGCTGATTGCAAGTATTCAAAGTTTAAACTGCAAAGTGGCGATGATTCCATAGTTTAGTTGGTTTTTAGTTTTTACAATTAACCTTTTTTATTTTTTCAGTGAAACTAAACAATTAACCTTTTTTTTATAAGAAAATAGTTCACCTTCCAACCCACTACGTGTCATTACGTGGTAAGTAAATAGACAATTTATATATACTTTTAGTCATATGATGATATTTTTAATGAAATTATGTGAACTTTTTAAAATACACTTGTAAATAATTTATTTACTTGTCACATAATGGGTTGAACAAATATTCCCTTAACTTCTAACCTAGTTGGAGGAAATGTATTTCGTTTTTATAATACCAACGAAGTAACGAGAAATAGTAAAGTTTTAAGTTTTAACACAAAGTATTGTCTGGTTCAAGCTGTCGACTCTTCAGAATTTAACGCTTTCAATTTTCACGACCGCAGAGTAGATGACGAGTTCAAGGTTTCTCTTCAGCAACGGCGTCGTACTGAACTCCCACGACACTCCTCCCATAACAACCTTCCTCGAATCACATCCAGGTACTCCCAACTGTTTTTCAAAAATCTTTTTCACTTTATCAACAAATCAAAATCAAAAACCAAAATTAATATTAGTAGCTATTGCTTACAACAAAGCAAGAAAATTAATAAAATTAGTGTCACTAGCTATTGATTAAAACAAATCAAGAAAAAATTAATAGATAAAAATTTCAGGCGCTTACACGACTACACGAACTCACAACAATGCTTCGTGCCTCTTGTTCTGGGAAAGACACATGAAAAGACTCGCCGAGTCGATACGAATTCTATCGAATTCGACTCGAGGACTTTTGTTCAAACCAAACAATGTTATTCTTTCATTGCCACAGTTGCCGGTGACATCGCCGATGTGGGAACCGGCGGTCCGGGCACTTGTTAACGATTCGATGAATAAAGTGTTGCCAATTGTAATGAAGGAGAGGAGTGACAGGGGAGGAATTGTCGGTCACGACGCTTGTTAGCGGGAATTCGGAGAGATTGAGTGGAATTGGGAATGTGGATGTAGAAAGAGTGTGTGAAGCTCTTGATGTGTATGTTTATGTTGGGAGTTATGTGCCTCTTGCATTCGGTGATCGAGAAAATAGTGCACGATTGGCCGTGGTGGGTCATGGGAGGGATGTCGCGAATGCTAAGTATTCGGATTGGGTGAGGTCAGTGTGTGTGTTTTCGACTGGTTTTTGGATGTATTTGTTTTGTTTGGTTGTTGAGAAAATTGAGGGAAAAAAAGGGTATTGATGTTGTGGATTTATGCAGGTAGTTTACATTGATGCTTTTTGTTTTCTCGGCAGGCTTAGGAAGCCTCTGGAAAAGTGGAGTCCTTCTTCAGTGACTGAGCTGTTGTTGTCAAATGATGGTGATCAGATACTTGAAGGATGCCGAACAAACTTTTTCGTTGTTTGTCGAAAGGTAAGTGGCTAAGAATTTAAGAATGTTCAACCATTGCCCGCTTTTGGTTGAAATGGTTAAGTTTTAGTAGGAGATTGCTCATCAAGTAGCATTTGTTTGTAATTGTATTGTTTGAAAAATCCTACTGTCTCACCACCTGTGGTCCACATGTGATGATTTAATTATCCCTGGACTTAACCTTATGTGAGTCATATTATGAGATTGTTCTCTGGTATTTGTTACTATATTGACAGGTCATGGTTTATAGAGTAAAATTATCATGCAATGAAGAACTGAAAAAAGAAAAGAAAGGATCCTAATCTGATGGGTTTTTCAAGGGTTTGTGTAGCATAGTGACTATAGAACTACAATAAAAGCACTTAGTTTACACAGAAGTATGAATTGCCTACTATGTCTATTATATGATAGAAATTTTTGCATTTTTAAAAAAAATAATTGTAGATAGTCCAAGTTATGTGCTTGGCATCCAAAATACCCATCAAAGCCAGTTTTAATTGACAAGGTAGCTTGGCAATTTAAGCTGAGATGTTTGCTTTCTCTACATATTATTACAATGACTCATGACTTATGAGTACCTTAGAGAGATCAGGATTGCATATATGGGTGTATGTTCCCCATCTATTTGGTATTAGTTTTATAATTATAATTTTTTTATGGAAGGTGCTTTCAGGATAGTGATGAAGCTAAGGGGAACTATTTACATGATCACAATAGTACATGTTGTTTTGAATTACAAACAGCTCCTATTAGTGACGGTGTCCTTCCAGGAATTATTCGCCAAATAGTTATTGAGTAAGTCTTTTCCTATTGCAAACTGGACATTTTTTGTTGTTGTAATTTTCTGTCTACATATGGATGTTTTAATTAGTGCTATTGCCATAGAGTGTATTCAATTCTCAACCAGAGTTACGTTAACAAAATTTGCTCACTGTCAATGTTTCCATCTCCTTTTACAAGGGAAGTCTTTGAATCTTTCTCTAATCTCCATAGATCATGTTGAGGACTGAAAATTGTCTTTCAGGAGTGAAATGGAATATCAGATGGTCTCTCCTGTAGGGTGTTCTATCACATTCAGTTTGATAGAAATATGACTATGAAGCATCCAAAAATAATATTCCTACTAGTGTTGTTAAATTTTTGTTGAATGAGCATTTGTGCTACTATTTAGGGATGATGATTGGGCACTTGGGCAATACTAGTCTAGGCAATATCTTGTGCATTCAACTTGTCTAAGTTCAGTTTCCATTCTGCATCACCCAATGTTAATAGGTAACTAAATCAATAAGAAAAGGCGCATAAGATGCTTATTTAAAGTATTTATTATGTTTGATTTTGCTATTTTACAATTTCGGCAGTGTATGCTTGAGCAAGGGAATCTCATTTCGGGAAGTTGCACCTTCTTGGTCAGAGCATGAAACTTGGGAAGAAGCATTCATCACAAGTAAATATTTTAGCTCTTTCTATAATTTTTCTGGGGATGGCAATTGCCTGAGTAAGCACAGAAAATAGTTTCCGTGATTCTAGTATCTGTAAATTTCAGGCCTTGGGTACTCTTCTTGATGCTAGGACTAGTTTCAATTTCATAGGAATTCCAAATGCTTGAGGATTTGGACATTTGTTTCATAATGAATTTTATGTATAGCTTTGACCAGAAGATTTATTTTGGTTGAAGGCTTCAATGCATTCATACTTATTTTCCTATGCAATTTTTAAAAATATCATTCAGTTTCAGTCTATGTGTTGATATTTTTCATTATTCACACAGTTTCAACAACTTAGCTGCTAAATTTTTGTTTTCAAGATAAGAGTCTTATTTATCATTTTTCTTTTCCTTTTTAATGTTGTTTCAAATCCCCCCTCCCCTCTATGCATATATCTTCTTTACTTAGAAAACCCACTCTCTTGTACTATAGGCTGTGTCTAACTTGTGGAGGATCAGGATTGTCAACAATTTAGCTGTTTAATTTGTGCAATACTGTTGAAATGGAGGGTCAGGATTGTCATATGAACCACACTATTTTTTATGTTATGGTTTCAAGATAAGAGTCTTATTTATTTATTTATTTTTTCTTTTGTTTCATGTCCCTCTACGTATATATCTTCTTTCTTAGAAAACCCACTCTCTTGTACTCTAGCTTGTGTCTAAGTTGCAGATCACCATTTAATGCTATCAGCATGGAAAAAGTTATTAATTTGGATCATAATATTGGAAAACTTGTAATATGCAAATTACATTTTTCACTAGTTTGACACCGTAAGGTTTCCTGTTGCAATTACATTTGTGATGAAGGTTGTTATTTTCTTCTCGAACTGTACCCAAAAGTAATAGTAGATTGCAAGAAAGTTCTCGGTAATATTGCTGAAATCATATTATTAACGTACAATTGTATTACAGATAGCTTGAGACTTTTGCAACATGTGGAGACAATTCAAGTTCCAAGTTCTTGGGAATCACTTCATTCAACAACTTGGGAGGAGATATCATGGGAAGAGAAGCAATTCAAGGTGCGTGAATTTCTAAGAGTTTAAATAGATTTAGAGCTTTGAGCTGCTGCGAGTTCCTTCTTTTTCATGATTGTTTTATTTTGAATTGAAAGCAGGATGGTCCTGGGATGATCACTGCAATAATCCAGGTGAGCATGCATATTCTTCTCTACTTGCACTGTCCTTGAAAATGTTTTCGTGACTGCCACTGTAATATACAAGGATAGATAAGTCAGAAACCCCTTTTGCTAAGTGAACTCTGGAGCTTCATTAAGCCCTATGTACCTATGTCTCCTGATTCTTATATTTTTCAGAAAACATGGAGAGACAATGAAAATGATCATTCTTCTTGTTCTTCTGGTACAGAAAGAGATCATGGAGAGAGCAATTCTAGAAGGTTTTCCGTTATGTGATGCTATATGAAAGGTGGAGCCCTTTTGTTTACCTTTTGATTTTCTCAAGCACACATTGGGCCACCTTGCCAGGAAAGGAAGGACCTGTTATGAGTGGTATTTACATGTTAAAGGTAGATTTGTAATAATGTACTCAAGTCTTTAGTATAAATACTAATAATGTATGTTGGGGTAATTAATTAACCCTATGTACACTTAATAATGTATGTTGGGGTAATTAATTAACCCTATGTACACTTCCTGAGAATTACATGGTATCAAAGCAAGTGGTCCTAAGTTCAAAAATCTCACATGTTGGGCTTCACTTAGTAAGGGAGAGTATGAGCCTACACATGCGGGGGAGTGTTAAAATAATGGGTAAATGATTAAATTAACCATTTCCTATCAGCTTCAGCTTTTCGGATCAGGTGGTAATTTATCAAGACCAAATGATTTGACTGTCACTGTCAACGTGATTTAGTAAATTTCAAGTATGAAGGGTCTAGTACTCTTTCAACTCCAGAAGATGTCTCGTGCCTCTTTGTCTGTGTTGGGACTGGTTGTGATGGACTAGGGATTTTTACATCTGAAATTAGTATTCCTTGGTCAATATGGCTTACTATAATTTGTGAATGGTGTACTTTGATGTATGTTGTGAATTTTCTCTGTATACATGATAATGAAATGGGTCTTTTTAGCCAGATGCACGTTTTATTTATTACTGTGATTAGCATGTTAGCGTGGTTGCTTTTAAAAACTTATATATTTATGACAGTACACACACGTTGAAGTAGTTGGTGATGACAACCTAGAACCATGTACAGTAGTTGTTGACACAAAGCATGTTCATATTGAAATGGATGAGGTACATATTGAATTTGGTGATTCAGGAGCATGATTCAATTTTATAAATTTTCCATATTTGATTTTCCTTCATTATAATATTTGCAGATGAGAAGTTTTATCCATATTCTAAAATGTATAGGTTCATCTGTTGCATTTGTGGGGGGCAATATGCAATTACTTAGCACCTTATGCAGAATATATTCATAGCTTGTACATCAATTCAGAATGCACAATTTGTTCCTTAGGTGAAAATAAAACGTTATACTCTAATGTGAGGAATTTCTATTTTGGTATAGATTAAAGAGAAGTAGTCAAATTATTTCTGGTTTTGCTGGCTTAGTTAGTTGGAAGTGGTTTTTTCATTTGCAAGTGCCCATGTGTGCAGGGGTCCCCTCAGTTGCATTACTGCATCCTAATGCTTCAATGCAGTTCTTGTACTTGCCTCTGTGAGGGGGGAGATCAGGGATGAGATACCTGCCTCGTACCCTGTGGCCATCCCTACATGTATGTGTGCAGAAAGGGGCTCCAGCCTCCATTTCCTGTTTCCAATCTTAAAAGAATGAATGTTTAATCTGTTACATAAGCTTAGAAATGCTTCTTTGAAAAACCAGTAAGGTCTTTCTGATGCTTTAGTACTACCTTCCTAAATATACCTAATAGAGGCTAAGTATACACCTCTGTTAGTTCTGTCTGAAGGTCCGTGTAATTATGTCATTGAAACTAATAAAACCTTCATATTAGCTTGTCTCCTCAATTGATTCTTTTTTTTTTTAGAAATTTAAACTTGTTTTTTGAATATGAAAGCGTATACTAGCAAAAGCGGTTTTATATGTTGAACTGGAAACTTTTTAGTTTTTACTAGCTCAAGATCTATATGACACATTAAGTGGAAGGAGCTGAGGATTTGGTCTGCAACCATGTCAATGGTTGAGGAAACGAAAGCATTAATGGGAAAAATATTGAATGCCTTTGTAAGCCTCCTTGAATATTGTACATTATTTCTTCAAAAAAATTTGTACATTATTTGTCTAGCATTATTCATTTTAGGTTGTCTTGGACGGTTTCAGCTCCTTGGGTTTTCATATTTTATGATGTACAATAATTATTTAAACAAAACACACTTCCCCATTCTTGTGTGTCGCATATTTTTTATTTTTTAGGGGGGGAAAAAAAAAGCCCTTTTATTTAATCAATTCCATCAAATAAGAAAATTAGTATGCATTCTACTAAAGATGAGTTTAGGGATCATGTTATGTCGTGGGAAGGTATGAGACATCCATACATGTTCGGCATATTTACTCGTCCCTACTAAGTAAAAGGACAGCTCATTGTTTAATTGATTATTTAATGGACATATTATCATTACTCAAAATTATTACAATGAATTAAACAAGTAGTGGATTTTATTTTAGTGGCATGGTGGCCTAAAACTAAATCATGTGACAAAACAAACAAGGATAGAAATTACATGAAGACAATAATGAAATTAACAATTGCAAGTAATAATTTTATCGTGTAAAGAGGCTAAAATCAAATATTCTAATATGTTATTTGGACAATGAAATTTGGGTATTATTTTTAAAAGAAGCAATTGAATTATGTTTAAAATAAACTCGGCCTCTCTTATAAGAAATTTACTAGTCGCAAACCCGTGCGATGCATAGGAAAATTATTGAAAATAAAATCTAAATTAATTTTGATTCATTTTACTTCTTATGTTGAATATGTATTTTTTTTTCTTTTTTCTTTTTTGTAGTTCAAAATGTTGTAGGCAAGATTGATAAAGAGACTTTACGGATCGGATTTAGGATAGATCCTACTTTTTAGTTAAAAAAATAACTAAGAAAGTATATTTACCATAGGATAATTAAAATTTAATATAATGTAATTTTTTTTTTTGGCATAAGTTGAATATAGTCCAATTTTTATAAAACACGATTCATGTTTATATTTACCATATGGATCATGTTTTCATCCAAAAATAAAATAAAGGATACTTAAAATAAGAAGAATGACAAATAAATACATAGGCACATGATATTTAAACCTATTTTTCATAACTCATTTCAAGCTCACATGGTTTCATTATAACAAATCCATCCATCTTTCTCCATTGCCAGTAACAAAATTAAATGAAATACATAAGAAAAAAAAAAAACTCTAAAAATCTTGATGAAAATTGATAATTATGATTATTATTAAAAGATATTTATATTGTGTTTATATATGGAATATATTTTAGTATTAGACATTAATTATGATTGTGTTTTATATATGGAATAATATATTCTTATATTAAAGAAAATATGATGTGTCAAGAATTCTAATGGAAAGTTTAATAATAGAATAAAATTTAAATTCAATTAGAAAATATATATTAAAATAAATAATGGTGTAAAATTGTGAGATTTCAAAAACTTATGTGGCGCAACATGATAAGGTCAATTAAAAGTAAAAAAATTTTGATTTTATATTATAGTATAGATTGGATGTGGTCTAGGTGAGAAAAGGGAAATATTTTCTTTGTAAAAACACCGGCTTTAGTTTTTAAAAATAATGATTTTATAAAGAAATGTTTCAAAATTCAATGGAGAGCTATTAGGGCGAAGTGCAGCGACTTAGTAACGATTTATGGTTCATTCGTTACTAATAGAACCTTTTTACAGCGATATTATCGTCTTAAGAAGATCTCCTCCACAATTACTTTTTGGAAAGGCAAAGAGATAAAGCCAGATTGTCAAAGAATCCAATCTGTTTATACTGACGTGTCATTTGTCCGTAAATGCAACCGAACTGCACCCAGACTCTCCCACCAAAAACACATTTTTTGACCGTTGCTTTTGAAAGTCGAAACCGCCACACACACAAACTCCAACGAAGCTTCCATAACTGAAACAATGGCACCCTTTCAAACATGCCGCTTCGTTCACAACAGTCACTTCCCAAAACGTCACCAATGCTACCTATTCATCTCTATAAAAAACCCAACCCCACAAACACCATGTTCACACCAATACCAACTTTCAATTTCCAAATTAACCACACACAAAAATGGCTGCTTCTTCTACTCCCATCGATTCAATCTCACAAGAGGAATTCAACATGTTCCACAAAATAGACAGAACCCTCTTCACTCGCTTGGTTTTCAACCTTGGCCGTGATCCTGCAGAGGCCACACAAGTCATGGCGCTCTGGCTTTGGCTCGAGAAAATTGGTGAAGAAATCGACATGGTGTACTCCAAAATACTGTCTTTGCCGGACACTTTACTCAATGCGCTAGTCGACGAGTCTGTCATGGCCTTGGCTTGTATAGAGAGTGACAAATTCTGCTTCGCTTCTGATACTACATCTGATATGATCCCTTTGATTCAGAACCTAACGAAAACCGGTGTCTCACTCCGTTTCTTCCATGACAATCGCATTGGCATTATTCGTGGTGTCACTCAGATTATCAATGAAGTCTGTGTTAGAGCTTTTGAGGACATAGTGAAACTTGCACAAGGAAATACGAGTACTAGTATTGCACCCCAAGAAATTAACTTTCGTGGTGCAATTATGAACCCCCTTGGGGTTCATTCTAGTATCGTGGGGGCTCCACAATTTTTGGCTCCTAGTGGAGGAGGATCTTCGGAGATTTCTCGAGGCTTTGACCCTTATGATCTTTCGGTTCAAAGACAGATTTTGAATAATGAAATTGGTGAAGTTTTGAGCCGCTTAAAGTTGAGTAGTGAGGATGAGAAAGAAGTGCCACCAGATGATAGGACCATTTTCTTGACATTTTCTAAAGGGTACCCCATTACAGAAACTGAAATTAGAGAGTTTTTCACTAGGTAAGAGTGTGTTATTTCTCTTTTAACTTTCTTTTTCCTTTAAAATTTATTAAAATGTTTGTAAATTAATTTTTGTTTTGTTTTTGTTTTGAGAAGGAAATTTGGAGATTTTATTGAAGCAATTCATATGCAAGAGGTTCTACCAGAGGAGCAACCACTTTTTGCGCGCCTTGTTGTTCGTGTAGGTTCCTACATTAAAGTGGTCCTTGACAACAAGAGCAAAGCAAAGTTCAACATCAATGGGAAGCATGTTTGGGCACGTAAATATGTGCGTAAGAACCCCAGGTCGCCACTGAAATTATCTCCACCAGTGTCCCAACCTACTTCACCAGCCGCAGGAAATCAATCTTAACCGTTTGTTTTAAGATTTTGTCATATGTATTGAGTGGATATATATTATAGGTGTGTATTTTTTTTGTTTTTAAATTTGGATTGGTTTGTTTGAGTATATAGTCTTGTACCAGGATATAATTATATGAAAGCTATTTTATAATATTATGTAATGATATAATATAAAAATATTGGCTTTTATATTTTTTGTTGCACCTTTCCGTGTGTGTGTCTGGATTTTGCTTCATTGATAGAATGGCTGCTTATAAAAAGGTGTTACTGAAATTCTTTATGATGTCACTTTAAAGTTGAAAACATAAAATAACATGCAAAGGAAGTTGTGAAATATCACAATTTAATATAGAGTGAATTTGACAGTATATAATGCCTGCTTTTAAAAAAAAAACGTTTGAAGTTAATTAGGAACTTGACGAATATTCACTTTCCAAGTGACGAAACCCAATTAACCCCAAATTCCCATAGCAAGTTAGCAACATCAATTTAAATGGCAACATACATGGAAAATTCGGAATGAAAGTGCAAAAGTCACATTTGAAACATGCCGAAATTCGACAATGTAATTGCCAAATGACATGTTGGTTTATAGCCCCTAGATTAGCCATATTCTTATAGACATAATCAATTTATATAATAGTGAAATATTCACGACAATATGTTCTTTAATTACGGTCACTTATAGTACCCGGATTAGTCGTACGAGGATTTTTGTGTGGGAGAAATTGATAAAAAATGAGATTGAGTGGTGCCCTTTACAAAGCTTTTTCAGGAGGTTACTTGAGAACTCCAAATTTCAGGTAGGTCACTTAGGAAAACCCTTCAATTTGTGGAATAGGATCCTCTCCATTTGAAATAAAATGGAGAGTCTCCATTTTATGGTCCAGATTAAATATCACAAATCTAACAGTGTACAGACTACCACGTCATTTAAAATTTTAAATGACAAGGCAATCTGTATATCGTTAGATTTGTGAAATAAAATCTGGACCATGAAATGGACAAATAGAGAGATTTCCAAATGGAGAGGATCCTTATCCTCAATTTGTAACACGCCCACATCATCAAAATTCATAAAGACAAACTGCTTATTAAACTCCAACCTGTTTATAAACGAAGTCGTAATCGTCTTGGTTTTAGGGAGCTAGGTCCGAAGGCCCATTATGGTCCTCAACATTTCAGTACTTAAACAACTCGGCACAAATTAGATAGTAGCCAAAATTCACCACTTCAATCATTGCCAAAATCCAATACACATTATCAAGTCTTCCATCATTAATATTATTTGGTAACCATCCCGTGATTCGATCAACCAAATCTGTAATTGCTGGACTTAGATATAACCTAATTGCTAATAATAACGAGACCATAGCAGTGGATAAGGGTGGCGATATTTGACACGACCCGCGAACTCGACACGAACTCGACATGAAGTTCACGGGTTTGGGTTGGGGCTTAATGGGTTCGGGTCATATTCGGGTCGAACCCGCATAGGCCCATTTAATAAACGAGTTATTTGGGTCAACCTGTATAAACCCGTATAATTAATTTAAATTTACTAAAATGCCCTTACAAACCTTAGATATAAATACTAAATTTCACACAATCACACCTAACTCAACATTTTTCCCTTTGGCCATTTTCGTTCCGCCTCCTTTCTCTCTCGGTCTCTCCGTGACAGCCACCAGCTCCAAGCCTCCAAGCCTCCACTCCCGCCTCCTCGCTCTCTCTCTCTCTCTGTGAGACCGTGACAGCCTCTAACTCCATTTCCACCTCCTCTCTCTCTCTCTCTCTCTCTCAGTGACAGAAGCGGACCAAGCCTCAAGGCCCTCAACAGTCAACCCTCTTCGGTCCGGCCTCTCAACCTCTCTCACTCCCTCGCTGGGTCGCCGTGCTCTTAGCCTCCCTCACTCTCTTGCCGGCCTCGACTTTCTCAGCTTCTCTCACTCCTTCGCCGGCATCCCTTTCAGCGTGCCAGCGGCGCCACCCAAAGTACAAATCTCATGAATCTTTGCTCAAATCGTCTTCGATTCAAGGTATTTGTTCTCATCTACCAATAGATCTATTATATTGTTATATATTTTCAAATCTAGTTTTATAAATCATTAAATCTAGTTTTATAATTGCTATTCTGTCAATAGATCTGTTAGTTTTTTTTTGGGCTAATTTAGGTGCTTTATGGTTTTTGCATTGTCTTTTTTAATTTCTTTGTTGGAGTGGTTTTTGGTTGTAGTTTGAATATGAGACTAAACTTGTTCTTCTTGAAGTAATGTTTTTTTTTTTTTGTTGGGATTATGAGGAAATCAAGCCGATCTTGAAATTTTTTTATACTAAACCTTAGTTGTTGTGAATTGTGATTACAAGGAAATCAGATGTTAGTATTTTCTGGGACTAAAGCATACTTGTTCTTTTGAGTCTTGATGACAATAGAAATTTTAATTGTTACAATGCAAAAAAAGGTATTGAGTCTATTGTCAACAGAAAATCAGGTGCGTTGAGCTGGTTTTGAAAGTGCTTTCAATAACCTTGTTAAGATCTCAATTTCAAAGAATGCCAACTTAGCTGCATCTCTTCAATCTTCATTGTTAAAATTTGATTGTGCTATTAATGCAGAAGTAGGCATTTGATATAGGAATAACACAAAAAAAAAATTTGGACCTATACACACGTACATTGAAAATACTTATAGAGTTCTTTGCATAAAAATTTCCTTACATTTTTATGTTGTTGTAAATCCTAATACAAATGCTGCTACTATTTCTGTTCCATGCCATGGTCCACTCCTCTACAGAAATGGTTTTAGCAAATTCATTTTAGTTTCAAAATTAGGTTATGAGAAATAGAAATAACTTTGTTACTGGTAGGCTTCCCAGTATAAAATAGCTCACACACAGAGTGTAGTTTGTGCATTTGTATAGTAATAGAGAGAGAACTTTCAACATATCTCCAAAGATCTAACTAAAGAGGAGTGGAAGACAGTATAATTTTGAAATCATCTCTCTGTCTATTCATACCAATTAAAGACTCAGAATTGTTGAATGACATGCATTGTGACAACTGTGAATCAGTTGCAAACTAAAAGGAAAAATAAATATAATAATATATTCTCTCTAGGAATCAACACTTAACAAACTATCCTAAAGAAAACCTCAAATATTCTTCCCATGTGCATGTTTGGTTGTTGGGCAAGTATTACATTATAATCAATGTTTTCATTTTTGTATTTTAGATTCAATGATCTTTTTTTTGTTCCTTTCTTCGTCACCTGAATTTTAGTGATTGATTTTATATGTTTCTAGATGGAAAATCGTAGGAATACTTCAGCCGTTTGGGCTTTCTTTGAGATGCTTCTAGCTAAGGGTGATGATGATAGGCCCTATTGTAAATGCAAGAAGTGCGGAGTTGAATATTTGAGTTCAAGTTCCTATGGTATTGGAAATCTAAAGCGGCATATTAAAAGTTGTTATAAATTATTTGGGGAATATGAGTATTTGAAGGTTCGTGACAAATTATTTGCTCTCTTTGGGGAATATGCGATTAATATTTAGCTTAATATTTTGGTTCCCCCTATGTAATTTTTCCTTTATACCAAGACTTTATGGGTGTATTTTTAGCTTAATATTTTGATTCTCCTATGTTATTTTGCCTTTACACCAAGACTTTATAGGTGTATATTTACATATTTTGCTTAATATTTGGACTTGTAATATTTTTATTATTGTTCTAATTTGGAACTTGGCTTGTTATTTTATTTTTTGAAAGTAATTTTAGTCTTTATCATTATTTCTAAATGTATAATTATAATTATTATATTTAAATAGTTGTGCATGATTTATTAAACAAGTCAATTTGTGTAATTCAGGTCAAATGGGTTGTATAGGTCAATTTGTGTAATTCGGGTCAAATGGGTTGTATAAGTCAATTTGTGTAATTTGAGTCAAATGGGTCGTGTCGGGTCGTGTCAACCCAACCCGACTCGTTTATTAAATGGGTTATGTGAGTCGTGTCGTGTCAACCCGTTTAATAAACGAGTCGTGTTAGGGTTGACATATTATGACACGATTAATAAACGAGTCGTGTTTGGGTTGACCCATATAGTCGAATTATATCAGCCAACTGTAAGAACCTCGCCCCTTTTCTCAAACCCGAAGTGAAAACCCCAAAATTGGTTTAATGTGATTTTGGTTTCGGTTTGGAAATTAAATTGGTAGCGTGTTTCAAATGATGGGATGAAAACTTTAATGTTTTAATCGACCCTCGAGGTTGAAAGTCGATGTGACATGTTGTTTGTGGAGTCGCCATTTAATTTATTTTAAAGGACAAATTAAGAAATTCCAAAGACAAGAGTAATGTAATCCCCTTTTATTCCATTTTAGAATTTGTACAATTGCTAAATGAAATAGTGTGTGTAAATGTTACAAATAAAATTCCCCTAGAATACAATCTAAGAAAATAATATTGTATGAATTTCCTAGTTACAATTTATGTAAAAAGAAAATAAAATGTTGTTGTAAGGCACTATGTATGCAAACCAAGGTTTTGGTTCGGAGGCTTGGTTACAAAATGGGAAGGTGTTAGGCACCCCATTTTGCCCGATTTACATCGGTCCTCTTATATTAAAAATGGCCAAGCATGTTGTAATGTCAATGCATGTATGTGTATGTTGTGCAAACAAATTAATTTTAATTGTCCGTGTTGTTATTATGTTGGTTGCAATATGATGTTCATGTTATAGTTGTAAGCTTAAACACATAATCATAATGAACTTGTAAATATAAACACAAGAAATTAAAACATAATGTAAGAACAATAAATTAAAGCATAATGTAAGCACACAAAAATTAAATCATAAGGGTTAGAGAACTAACCCGCATGCAAAACTAAATTAAAATCAAGTATGTGCTTCACAACTTGTGTGGTTGTGAGCTTTGTGACTCAATGACTTTAAGGATGTGTATACAATTTGTGGGTTGTATGGGTAATCCTAAGAAGTGTTTGAGTATGTGGGTTGGTGGAAAAATAATTCCAAACCTAAGTTGTAAAGATGATGAAGGGTGAACCAAATCAAAATGATTTTTTCAACCTTCAAAACCTTTAAGACTTTTGGAGAGGAATTTTGGTTTAAGAAAGCTTAAGTGCAAATATTTTCCAAGTCTTGGTTCCAAAGATAATGAAGGGTGAGTTAAATCTAAAAGATTTCTCAACCTTCAAGAGCTTTAGAACCTTGAAGAGGAGGGTTTGCTTCAAAGAATTTTTCTGCTCAAAACACTCTTGAAAACTCTCCCTATTTCTCTCTAATTTTTCTCTACACTTTCCAACCCCCTTGCCATGAAGACCATGGTTGTATTTATAGAGAAATGGGGGTGTGAAAGGGTCAAAGAGGGGTGGAAGGGGCTGCTTTTTTGCCCCCCACCAGCTGCCTCACGTGCATGCCAATCATGCTTTGTCCCCCTTTATTGAAAAAAAGACAAAAAAGTGCAGAAATGGGTCTAGGGACACAGTGCTGGCCGGCACTGTGTTTTAAAATCCAAGTGCCGGTCGGCACTTGAATTAAATTTTTGAGTGCCGGCCTAAAAATTTGAGTGCCGGCCGGCACTGTTTTGAAAAATTAGAGTGCCGTCCGGCACTCCATTTTGGGTTATTTAAAACATATCTTTTTTTTACTTTTTTCAACTTACCTCTTTTGGCCATACATTGTGGAACGTGCATGGGCATAAAAACTGATTTTTCTGCCCTTCCAAAAGCATTTTTGGCATGCATGAGTGAGATATAATCCTATGTATGCATGCACATTTAAGCTAACGCGGACCCGAAACGTTAAAATTTCGATTAGCGATAACTTTCTCTTTTGTGGTCCGATTTGAGTGTATGACGCGTCGTTTTGATCGTGCTGACCTAAGGACTCATTTAAAATTATTTTGGGGTCGATCAGATGTCCCGATAAAAATTGGGCCGAAACCCTAGAAATGCACGGATTTCCGTGCCGAAATGCCCGGAGTCCAAATCGAGTGTAAGTCGTGTTGTTGTGATCGTGTTGACCTAACGACTTGTGTGAATGTATTTTTATATCAATCGGATGCTCAGAACAAACTGGGACCAAAAACCCTAAATGTGCACAGATTTCCGTGTCAGGGTTTGTTTTTTGGATTTTTAGTCCATAAAGCCCCATGCATGTTATAATTGAAATGTAGGTGGCAAAATAAGGTGTCTACACCAACCCGACACGAACCTGCCCCGTGAACACGAATTGCCACCCCTAGCAGTGGACGTACTTTTTAGTGATTTTGGAAATTCTTGAAGTAACCCCACCAGTAACATCATTTTATTGTAAATTCACAATCTACCATCTCACACATAAGAGTTTAGTCAAGAAAAACCAATTTCAGGGTGGTTGCTAGTAAGAAAACCCTTCAATTTGTAAACACCTACATTACCAAATGCATAAATACAAATGTTTATTAAACTCCAAAGTGATGAAATTTTCCTAACTTCACATGTAGATTAAACCAATTTCTAAAAATAGTCTCAATCTTCCCGATTTTAGGGTGCTAGCTCTGAATGCCTATCATTTTCCTCAACATTTTGTTGGTACTTAAAGTACTTGGCACAAATTAGATAGTAGCCAAAATTCACCACTCCAGTCACTACCAAAACCCAATACACATTATCTAATCTTCCATCGTTAATATCATCCGGCAACCAACCTGTGATTTGGTCTACCAAATCCATAATTGCCGGGCTTAGATATAACCCAATTGCGAGTAATAACGAGACCATAGTAGTGGATGTACTTTTTAGTGACATTGGAAATTCTTGATAATACAATGCAATTGATCCTGGGAAATGGAATCCCTCACCAATGCCCATGATGGATAGTGGTACCACAAGCCACATGGCTGACATGGGCACAACCAGGCCGGGTTGGTCAATACGACTATGTGTTTGGACCACGTGGAGCCGTCGAATTTCAATTAAGGCAGAACTCACCAAACCAAGGATATTAATTATATGGCCAATTCCAATACGTTGGAGGGGTGTCAATGTTCGACGGGTTAGATTCTTCCACATGGGAATGAAGAAACGATCAATGATGAAGATTGAGACAGCTGTAGCTAATAAGTTGAAGAGTAAGAATGAGCCAGCTGGGATTTTGAAATGGGGCCCAAGGTGTCGATTCATGGTTAAGGCTTGAAGGGTTGTGAGGCTACTAAAAATACCTATTGTGACACTTAGAAAAATGCCAGTAGACCATACTGGGATAATTCTGATTATTGTTTTGAGGTCTTCTACTTCTTCAATGGTACATAGCGTCCATGATCTTGTGTAAGAGCCGTCTAATTGTTTGTCACCTTCAGTGATAAGTGCTGCACGATTCAAGAATCTGCATAAAATTGGTGTCACTTTAGTTTCACAAACCAAAGAAATCAATGATTGAAAATTTGAAGTAGGGACGATCTTGGATTATAATAATTATAAACAAATAAATTCTACACAAAATTTATTTTATAATAACATCATTCAAAGAATTAATAGCATACAATCTAAAAGATTTTATTTTAACTTAATCAAGTTTCACCACAAATTTAGAAATACACAATCTAAGAAAAACTATAAATAAATGAGAGTTTTTTCATTGTTTTGGCTAAAAAAATTACGGACTTTAGAGTTTCAATTAAGAATTTACTAATAACAATTTTTTGTTTATTTAATGTAAATTTATGTTAGATAAAAATGACATTTATTCATACAAGTTAAATGGATATAATGTTGATCCTTAATCTAAAACATACAGTTCCATATAATAATTCTCATGGTAGATATCAACAAATTAAACTATGAAAATTAAGGGAATTCTATTGTTCATATTTAAACTTGAAGGGTTTTTTTTTTTTTTAAATCTAAGATAGAAATTTTTAATCTAATTTATATAAGAAAGTCAAACTCATACCCTATCAAAAGGAGAAGTCAATTAGGAGAGTGGGATACAACTGGTCAAATGCCTAATGAATACTTGAAGTGTTAGCACTACGTGTACGTCCATTAATCTTGTAAAACGTAACCTGAGTTACATTCAACTCTATATAGCCTCAACTAATTTATCTAAGGGAAACTAGAACTAAAGCCCTCTTTTATTTTAATTCAAACCAAAACTAATTTTTTTAAAAGAAAACTTTCAATTGCCTACTCTCATGATTATATTTTATTCCAATCCATCGTTTTGCTAAATTACACAATCATAAATATATATCAATGCAAAATCATATGAAAATTGTCATTAGTTTTTTTTTTTTTTTTTGATATATATGAAAAAGTAAAAATCTAAAACAGTTATATATAGTTAAAATAATTACCGAAAAAAATATATGATTAAAGTAACTCATACCTGAGGCTTTTAGTTGATGCACCGGCTTCCATTTTTAACACCCCGGTGGTTCCAAAATAATAATCTGGGCTTCCAAAAGTTCCCAATATTTTCCTTTTTCGAATTGCTGCAACCATGACACGAGCTAAGCTTGTGAAAGGGCTTCCTTTTGGCTTAACTTGGCGATAGAATGGCTTTCCCAGGAGAAATAAGGCTAAGCCAATGACATTGGCAATGGCACATATTCCAAATCCTAATCCCCAACCCACATTGTCCTCGATATAGACAATGACACTGAAGCTGATTAAATTAGCAATGTACAAGGTGAAAAAATACCAGTTGAAGAAAATTCCTTGATCTTTGGTCTTGTCAAATTGTTCGGCTCCCAAAGATGCAATTGTGAAGCGTGTGCCTCCAAGTCCTAGTGAAGCCAGCCCTAAGGTCATATAGAGTACTGCATATTGAACATTTGATGGGGCTTCACACATACTTGACCCAATTACACATCGTGCTGGCCTCAAGGAATGTATTGTAGTCGATAGGGTGAACATGATCATACCCTGAATTCTCAAGAATGGAAATTGAAAGGAACAAATTGAGTTTTAATTTCATCTATGAAAAGCTAGGGCAATTATTGAGGATAAAACTATTTGTGTAAGAATATGTTCTAAATTATTGTTTACATTACACGGAATTGAATTTTTCTCACCCAATATTAATTGGGTATGATATTATTCATAAATTAGTCAAATTATCAATAAAGCTACCGTCTGCTTACTCAAACAAGGCCTCTACCAATCCATAAATATGTACATATTAGTAGTATGTCCACTTGTCCAGGCTATGCACATATTAATTAAAAATTAAATTTTATGTAAATTAAAGAAAGTATTTTAATAATTTTATCGAAATTATATATCTTAATAATTGGTAAATCAATTTGAAACTTAAATAGAATTTCACCTAGAATAATTTTTAATAATTAATCAAGCACATAACTAAAACATTTTATGACACATAATACATATGTTGAGTCACTTGACCCAAACACGATATGTAGAATGAAAGTTTTACTAGATTAATTAATACCCAAATCAATGATAAATGATTTGGAGAGACTCCATCAAATCTGGTGAGATCTCGTCGAATCTAGTGAGATTTTGTCTAGATCTCCATCGTCTCCTCCACAGTGCCACCATCGACGTCCAATTCTGTCCAACCAACCGCAACCAACATTGGCTTGACCCGCCGATCCGACCACATGGTTATTGGATTGCATATCTTCAACCCCGACTCAGTCGGGTTGGATAATGGATTACCCAAACCGACCCGTCCGACCCGTGGATACCCCTAATAACATATCACTAGCCACCACCATATTGGGTTTTCTTTCATTAATTCCAAAAATACAGAGCATTAATAAAAACTTTTTACTGATTATTAGCTTAAGTGTCCGTTTGCTACACTTTATTGGCTTAGCTTATTTCTATGGGTACAGCCTTTTATACCTGATTTTTATTTTACATACAGTTTATTAAAACTTTACTCTAAAAATTAGCAAAAAACTTTTAATTAGCCGTATGAATGCTCATGAAGTTGAAATTGAAAATTCAGTAATTGATCAATAGACAAAAATTACCAGTAAGGAAACAAAGGAGAAGATGGCAACGACAGGGAAGGAGCCTAAGAAAGAGTCGGCAATGATAGCACCAACAACAGGAAAGAGACTGTAGCAACCCAGGACAATGTTGGATATTTTTGTAGCGGTTATGCTTTCACATTATACTTTGTTATTAGATACACTATCAAATTCGATGCCCACCCACCAGCCACTAGGGAAAGACCCATCATAGTTCCTGCTTAAAACATTGCATATATATAGTGGCATTTAGAATAGGCTCTCAAAAGGAGTGAATATAAATTACAACACGTACAAAGAGAGAAAAAGACCTGTAATGAAAGGGAAGGTAATCCACCCTCCTTGTTTGGACTTCTTAGGTGCTTCTCCATTGTCGACATCGGCGGAAAGATTTACTTTCTTTTCCTAGATCCCAACCCCCATTTGGCGAGTGTTGTGTGTGATCTCTATCTCTTTTCCGTTTCGAGATATGAGTTGTGTGTGTGTGGGAACATGTGTACGTGTGTGCGTGTGAGCACAAATTTGGAGTCGCCACCAACCATGGGAAATTTTAAGGTGTGATTGGGCACCTATGTCTAATAGATTTTATCTTATTTAGACATCTAAAACTAAATGGTCTTGAACCAGAGATGGGTTCGGGGGTTTGCTTATGCATGGGGAAGGTGTTAGGCACCCCACGACATCCGTTTAAGAAAACGGTTACCTCCCTTCTAGTGTTCCCTTTATTTGCTAAGCCTAGGTTTGTTGGTTTTTATTATGAACAAATGTTCCAAATTCGGTTGAGCAACATACCAAGGATGGCAAGTGCTATTTGACCTCATTTGGTTTTGATTAGACTCTTTATTTCACCGTCCCTTATCTTTGTATCTTTTAAATTTCCGGGCATTTCGGTGGTAGGATATACTTGAAATCCTAACACCTAGTGCCGGGACAAACAATTAATGTTTTTGGTGCCATATTCGGGATCTCTTTACCCTTGATTTCCAAGAGTAAAGCGGTCCGTCAAATGGCGGGGTTTTGGATGATTAATTCACACTTTGGGGAATTTTAGACCATGATCCTATGGGAGTTAGAACGTGTAGAATCCCTTACACGAAAGCACGTACCAGCCACGCCCCCGTGTAAAGGACTCATACCATGGTGTCCCAAAAGCCAGGGCGAGCCGTAGCCCTTGGGTTGCACCAACTTCGTTTCTAACGCCCACATTACCATGTTTACTCTTTTTAAAGTTTTCATGGCAAAGTGTATTTTAATCACATTTTATATCAAAGCGAGTAAACAAGCAAGCAAGTAATCATGGCATGTTCGCAACACATAAATTACTAAAAATAATTCTAACAAGTATGGAATGATCATGGCATGTTCGCAGCGCATTAATCATGAGTATAAAATGAATGCATCATGGGAATGACGAATATGGGATGACATAAATGTAACACTTAATCGCGGTGAGAAAATGTAATTTATGACAAATGTTGATGAATTTAAGGAAAGGGTCAAGACCTCGTGGGGTCGGGATTCGATGCTATTGAAAGACTTACTCGAATCTCGACACCACCATAGGATTTACATGAATAAAACAAAGCAATCTAAAGAGAATTCAAGGCCTCTCGGTCTTACACGAAGGATTAGTGCTATTGAAAGACTTACCTAAACCTTCGAGGCCGAATAGGACTTACATGATGAAAATCATTTTTAAAAAGGGTTTCAATGCCTTTTCGGGCTTACACAAAGGGTTAGTGCTATTGAAAGACTTACCTAAACCTTTGATGCCAAATAGGACTTATATGAGTGAAAATCATTTTAAAAATACGTCGGTAATCTCGCGGGTCCAACGCCTTATGGATTTACATGGGGTTTATTGCTATTGAAAGACTTGCCTAAACCACCGAAACCGCTCGGTGTTTTCATACCCAAATCAAAATGGAAAATCGGACAATAATCACAACAACATTGTAAATGATGAAAATGACGGGGTTTAAAATAAAAGGATTTTCGTGGGTCCAATGCCTCATGGATTTACGTGGTTGTTAATGCCTCTTTGAGGTCTTACATGATCCACCACGACCAATCGGGATTATCACGCCCGAATCACAAAAGGGAGAAATATTCACAATATAATATTTACAACGTAGTAAACATAAATAAAGCAATATTTAAACATGGGGGTATGCTTTTCGGGTCAAATCCCTCGTGGGCTAACATGGTTGTTACGGCCTCATGGAGGACTTATGTAATCCGCCAAAGCCACTCGGGATTGCCGTACTAAAACACACGGGAAGGGGATAATCACAATATAATATCCACAAGTACGTAGTAAATGCAAATAAAGCGATAAATGAACTTAAAACCAAGATTTTTCAATGGGTCCAATGCCTATGGGATTACATGGTGGTTAAAGCCTCATTGAGGTCTCACATAATCCACCACGACCAATCGGGATTATCACACCCAAATCACATATTTATAACATAGTAAAGCGATAAATGACATTATTTAGACATGGGGGGTGTGTTTTTCGGGTCAAGTACCTCGTGGGCTAACATGGTTGTTAAGGCCTCAAAGAGGACTTACATAATCCACCAAAGCCACTCGGGATTGCCGTACTAAAACACACGGGAAAAGGATAATCACAACACCATATATATTCACAAGTACGTAGTAAATGTAAATAAAGCGATAAATGAACTTAAAACAAGGATTTTTGAATGGGTCCAATGCCTATGGGATTACATGGTGGTTAAAGCCTCATTGAGGTCTCACATAATCCACCAAGACCAATCAGGATTATCACGCCCAAATCACATATTTATAACATAATAAAGTGATAAATGACGTTATTTAGGCATGGGGGGTGTGTTTTTTGGGTCAAGTATCTCATGGGCTAACATGGTTATTAAGGCCTCATAGAGGGCTTACATAATCCACCAAAGCCACTCGGGATTGCCGTATTAAAACACACGGGGAAGGGATAATCACAACACAATATATATTCACAAGTACGTAGTAAATGTAAACAAGGCAATAAATATACTCAGATCTACAAATAGAAACAATAAATAACTCAAGGCATATAAGCAAAGCAATAAATTAAGCAATAGATGGACTAAGAGAACATAAATGAACTAAAATGAACTAAAAGCATAAATAGAACATGAATAAATTAATAAACATAAACTAAAGTGGATCCTTGTGAATCCCTTCCCATTTTAGGGATCATCACTAGTCACCTCCACTAAGAAAAGAAGAAAAAGAGAGAAAAGAGGAGAGAGAAAGAGCTTAGAGAGAGAGAGAGAGAGTACCTAGAGAGGAGTCTCTCACTCTAAAACTACCCAAAAACCCCTCCTAAAGACCCCTAAAACCCCTATTTCTACCTATTCTACGCTCAAGAAGGCCTAGAGCCCGAGCAAAATCGTGTACAAATGAGGGAGGGAGGCTTTATTTATAGAACGGCGTGCACGCCTCGCACGGCATCATGCTACGCAGCGCGTGATGATGCCGCGCGAGCCGTGCATCTGCCACGTGGCGGTCTTATCCTCCACGCCAGCCCCCTACTGAATCCTCCTTGGTTTTCGCGCGGGTATCCTTTTTTGACCTAATTTTCGAGGGCAATTTTGGAGGCCTTCTGGTGCTCAAAATGGGTCATGCAGCATATCTTCGGAAAGCTCTCGACGTCTACTTTCCAACGGTATAAAGTTTACGCGAATCAGAGTTCGGAAGAGAGAGTTATGGCTCCCGGAAGTCGGGGTGCCGGGGCTTTTTTGTGTGTTTTTCCGGCGAAGATTCCGGTCAAACGGGGGATGCCACCGGCGAACCGAGAGTTGCACGTCGTAGCCGGAGTCGTCATCTTTCCAACACACCCGAGCTTGCGGGTCAACTTGCAGCGAGTCGGAAAGACTCTGCGCGCGAAGGCGGCTGTCCGGAAGAAAAATGCATCGAATCTTCGGCCCATTTTTCCTTGCTTTTTGTCTGTGTTCGCGCGTGTATTTGACCTAGTTCCTGAAGTCGGTTTTAGGCGTTCTTGGTACCGTCGGAAAGCTTGTGCTACCCTCCCTTTCAAGGTTCTGGGCTCGCGGGGAACCGAGCTTGGGCTGGAGAAATATGGTCCCACGAGCGGGGGCTGCCGGAGTGTTTTCGGTCCATCGGAGGGCATTTTTCCGGTGAAAATTCCGACTAGACCGGGGAAAATCTTAACGATCCGAGAGTTCCACGTTGTGTATGAACGAGTCCTCTTTCGAACGTACCCGGGCTTGCGGATCAACTTGTTGTGAGTCAGGAAGACTCTGCGCGCAAGCGTCGCAACGTCGGTGGGGAAGTTCCGGAATTTTCAGCACAGCCTTATTCCGTCGACCTATTTTTGTGCGCATGGTAGACATAGCTCTCGACGTCGGATTTCGGCGATCTTGACGTCCCCGGAAAGCTTGTGCTACCTACTTCCTAAAGGTACAGGCCTTGCACAGAGGCGGAGTTGGGTTCGTAAGATACGATCTTGCGAATAGAGGCCATTGGAATGTTCCTTATGCCAAGGGGTCATTTTCTGATTGAGATTCCGGCTTGACCGGAGGAGCTCTCGACGATTCGGGAGTTGCGCGTTGTAGCTAAAGCAACCCTCTTGCTTAAGGGTCTCAGCTCGCAGACCAAGTTGTTGTGGATCGGAGAGAATCTATGTGCAAACGTTGCCTCCCAAATAGGTTGTTTTGTCAACAACACTTAAACAAAATTTAGCTAAGTGTTGGACCGTTTTTCACGGGTTTGCCTATAACTCTCTCGTTTCTCGTCTGTTTTTGACCCGTAAAGTATCGAATCGAAACTCTCATCATGCTCTACACAATGGTCAAGGAGCGGTCAGTCCGATTCAGCCTTTGGTTTGGTCAAACCTCGGTCAAACTTGGTCAACTCTAGTCAAAACTCTCTGAACTCCGAGAAATGTATCCCAAACCGCGTTTTGAGGGTTTTTGGGTATAGTGGACCCCAATCGGGTCAGAAATGGCTCCGGTCAAACCTCGGTCAAACTTGGTCAACCTTGGTCAAACTTGGTTAGATTTTGGGAAATGTGTCCCAGACCCCATTTTGAGGTGATTTGATGTGATGAACCCTTGTCGGATCAGGCCAACTTGATTCAGGTTGTCTCGTTTTGCGTGCCGACACCCGAGAAAATCCCGGGGGTAAAAATGGGGTTATGACATCCACCTTCTTCATTAGATGTAGTCAGGCCAGAAAGCCTCCCTTCAATTTTTTGTAATTCCATGCCTTCCATTCTTTCTTGATTTCTCTCTTAACTAGATTTGAGCAAAGATGCTATACCCCAATAGGCTTTTTTGCTGTCCCTATTATATAGGAGGGTGTCTCTCTCCTTTTCCTATATTTTACCGGTTAATGATTGTCTCATACCACCTTATTTTACACTACTTAAGAGTGAAAATATATCTTTCAAATGTAGAGATTTGTGAATATTGATGTCCATCTATATATATATTCACATCTAACTAATAAATGATGTTTAGTAGTGAAAAAGATTTGTCGGTTGGAAAGGCCCTACAAATTTAATCAAGTTGGACACGACAGAAACGTGCATAAATGAATGTGAAAGAGCTCTTAGAACTGCAGACAACCATGATTTGCCATTTTAACAAATTCATCATGCTACTCCTTGATTTTATTTATTTATTTTTTTTCTTTGGGAAAGTAAAAAACAATAAAAGGTGAACGGATTAGGTAAAGAAAAGAGTGTGGGTGTATATATATATGTTTCATCTTCACACATGGGATTATTTTATAAGTCATCAATGATGCGATCTTGTGATGGATCTGAAGGTTATATATAATACTGGCTAGCTATACTTAAAAAATTAAATGTGCGTTTTTTAGGAGCTAAAGTGGATGTTCCATTTTGAGTGTTTAATCATAGTGTTTAACAACTAAACATTGGTGTAGAATGTTGGCTGTGGAAGTTGGTGATCAGAGATTTATTGTTTTCGAGGATAAATTGATTAATTTGTGACTTTACAGTTTGACATTATCCTGTCAAAGATATCATTTGTTAAAAAAAAAAGTACTTAATTTTATTTCTTTCAAAGTTGATTTGTTTGGTTTTTTTAACCGAAAAGTACGTAATATTGTATTAAAATAATTTGTTTGGTTTTGTTGTAACAAAAAAGTACTCTCAGTGTGCTCCTCAAACGATTCCAGAGTTTGATTACATTAAAAATTTAGGAGATGTAGTGAAGCAAACTTTATTTTAAGAAAAATCATCAGTTTGATCATTATAATTCCAAGATTTATAGTGTAATCAAACGATATAAAACATGGTATCGTGCCAAAAATTGGTTCTTGTTAAGGCACCATTATAATGCCTTAGGTTCGTTTGAGAGAGGAGGAAGGAGCTAGGTGAGGGAATTAAGAAAGAAATAGAGGAGGAAAGAAAAAGTGATTGATCGATCAGTTGGTTAATTTTGTAACCCAATTGGGTGTACATAAGATTCGAGCAAACTTGCTCGAGCTCGAGCAAGATTCTGCAGATTGTTGTTCTAATTGTAGCTTCAGACATAATTTTTTGGACAAGAAATTAATTAAAAGCCTTAAACAAAATACATTGTCACAAAAAATTAACCAATTAAAATCTAACATACCAAAATTTATAATTTGGTTCAAAAGTATTTTAAGGATGGGGAAAAAATAAATTAGCATGATACTCTGCAATTGAAGAATCTTCAGGAAAGTCACATGCAAAGGAAGTTGAGAAAGTCATGTCATAATTTTCAAAATGAAAAGGCACGGTTCTTCATTGGTGTTTGTTTAAGTGTAAATCGATAATAAACATGAAGCATACCTTAGGGACGTGATTTATGATTTAAACTTTGATGAACCTTACTAGCTCATTGGATATTTGAACTTTTAGCTAAAGCTTAAAGGTTGACATTGAACTATCCTAAAGAAAACCTCAAATATTCTTCCCATGTGCATGTTTGGTTGTTGGGCAAGTGTTACATTATAATCAATGTTTTCATTTTTGTATTTTAGATTCAATGATCTTTTTTATGTTCCTTTCTTCGTCACTTGAATTTTAGTGATTGATTTTATATGTTTCTAGATGGAAAATCGTAGGAATACTTCAGCCGTTTGGGCTTTCTTTGAGATGCTTCTAGCTAAGGGTGATGATGATAGGCCCTATTGTAAATGCAAGAAGTGCGGAGCTTGAATATTTGCGTTGAAGTTCCTATGGTATTGGACATCTAAAGCGGCATATTAAAAGTTGTTATAAATTATTTGGGGAATATGAGTATATGAAGGTTCGTGACAAATTATTTGCTCTCTTTGGGGAATATGCGATTAATATTTAGCTTAATATTTTGGTTCCCCCTATGTAATTTTTCCTTTATACCAAGACTTTATGGGTGTATTTTTAGCTTAATATTTTGATTCTCCTATGTTATTTTGCCTTTACACCAAGACTTTATAGGTGTATATTTACATATTTTGCTTAATATTTGGACTTGTAATATTTTTATTATTGTTCTAATTTGGAACTTGGCTTGTTATTTTATTTTTTGAAAGTAATTTTAGTCTTTATCATTATTTCTAAATGTATAATTATAATTATTATATTTAAATAGTTGTGCATGATTTATTAAACAAGTCAATTTGTGTAATTCAGGTCAAATGGGTTGTATAGGTCAATTTGTGTAATTCGGGTCAAATGGGTTGTATAAGTCAATTTGTGTAATTCGAGTCAAATGGGTCGTGTCGGGTCGTGTCAACCCAACCCGACTTGTTTATTAAATGGGTTATGTGAGTCGTGTCGTGTCAACCTGTTTAATAAACGAGTCGTGTTAGAGTTGACATATTATGACACGATTATTAAACGAGTCGTGTTCGGGTTGACCCATATAGTCGAATTATATCAACCAACTGTGAGAACCTCGCCCCTTTTCTCAAACCCGAAGTGAAAAACCCCAAAATTGGTTTAATGTGATTTTGGTTTCGGTTTGGAAATTAAATTGGTAGCGTGTTCAAATGATGGGATGAAAACTTTAATGTTTTAATCGACCCTCGAGGTTGAAAGTCGATGTGACATGTTGTTTGTGGAGTCGCCACTTAATTTATTTTAAAGGACAAATTAAGAAATTCCAAAGACAAGAGTAATGTAATCCCCTTTTATTCCATTTTAGAATTTGTACAATTGCTAAATGAAATAGTGTGTGTAAATGTTACAAATAAAATTCCCCTAGAATACAATCTAAGAAAATAATATTGTATGAATTTCCTAAGTTACAATCTATGTAAAAAGAAAATAAATCATCCTGAAATTTGAATTAATGACAGAAACTACTAAATTTTTTGTGAAGTTGAAGATATATATATTTCAGCATTAAATACTGACTAACAACTAAGCTGGTGTTGAATGTGGCCACAAATTTGGTGATTGGACTCATAACGCTTCTAATTATTATTAGGGTAAAATTCAGAAATCAAGTCCTGAAATTTGAGTTAATGACAAAAACTATTAAATTTTTTAAAAAGTTTTCAATTTGTTTCATGAATATAAATAATTTTGGAGAAAAATACACAAACGGTATTAAGTGATTATTATAAGAGCAAACTGTATATTTCGAAATGTTTTGATAGTTTGTCACTAGCTCAAACTTCAGGGATAAACTACTAAATTTCTTATTATCATTATTATGTATGGCATTTGGATTTCAATCTCTCTCAATCTGAGGCTAGGCTTGGAGTTCAAGTCTGTATCACCATAAATGGTTATCGGAATCTGTCACCAGGTTTTGTTGAATGGTTGATAGGCAGTTAAAATAAAAAATAGGATACTCTCTATTTGAAAATCTCTCAATTTGTCCATTTCAAGGTTCAAATTTTATTTTCTGGATCTAACAGCGTATAAACTGCCACATCATTTAAAATTTTAAATGACATGTTAGACTGTATACTGTTAAATCTATAACATTTAATCTGGACCATTAAATAAACTCTTTCCATTTCATTTCAAATGGAGAGGATTCTTATCCCTGGTTATCAAGGAATTTGTACTATTTGGGTCAGGTTAATTGTAATTGGAGTTTAGTGTTAAGACATGATTTTAAAGTGTAAGGTCCTCTCCACATTTAAAAAAAATAAAAATAAAATAAAACATTTATTAAGAAGAAGAAAAAGGCCCAGGACCCAATCCATCTACCCTCTCAGACTCAGTAATAAGAGGAGGGAGACTGGAAATAGATAGGGCCCAAGACAATTACAAAAAGATCGAAGTCCATGCAGTGCAGCTAAAGCATGGACCAAGCGATTTGCAGACTTGATAAATTACAAGGCGGAAAGGAACAAAAAATTAATCTAGAAGGTTGTCTCACACAGACACATGTATGCATTATTATTGATCGAGTACATTTTTGGCTTTTGACGTCAAAGTCTCGTTAGACACGATAGAAACGATCATGAATCACAGTCGCAGACAGCCATTATTTGCCATAAGGAAAATTGCGTGAATAGTGCTTCATCTTCACACATGCGTCATTCTTAAGTCATCAATTGTGCAGTGTTGTGATAAATTTGAAGGTGACAATACTGGCGATATTCTTTTACTTTTTTTAGTAAATTGACGTTTACTTTAAGATAATTTTGTTTTTATTTGTTAAAGTTTTAGTAATGTTATGTTAGGTAAAGCTTGGATAAAAAAAAAAAAAAAAGTGATAAATTTGAAGGTGACAATATTGGCGATATTCTTTTACTTTTTTTTAGTAAAAATTGGGTCGAAACCCTAGAAATGCACGGAATTCCATACCAAAACGCCTAGAGTCCAAATCGAGTGCAAGTCGTGTCGTTGTGATCGTGTTGACCTAACGACTTGTGTGAATGTATTTTTATATCAATCGGATGCCCAGAACAAACTGGAACCAAAAACCCTAAATGTGCACAGATTTCCGTGTCAGGGTCTGTTTTTTGGATTTTTAGTCTGTAAAGCCCCATGCATGTTATAATTGAAATGTAGGTGGCAAAATGAGGTGTCTACACCAACCCGACACGAACCTGCCCCGTGAACACGAATTGCCACCCCTAGCAATGGACGTACTTTTTAGTGATTTTGGAAATTCTTGAAGTAACCCCACCAGTAACATCATTTTATTGTAAATTCACAATCTACCATCTCACACATAAGAGTTTAGTCAAGAAAAACCAATTTCAGGGTGGTTGCTAGTAAGAAAACCCTTCAATTTGTAAACACCTACATTACCAAATGCATAAATACAAATGTTTATTAAACTCCAAAGTGATGAAATTTTCCTAACTTCACACGTAGATTAAACCAATTTCTAAAAATAGTCTCAATCTTCCCGATTTTAGGGTGCTAGCTCTGAATGCCTATCATTTTCCTCAACATTTTGTTGGTACTTAAAGTACTTGGCACAAATTAGATAGTAGCCAAAATTCACCACTCCAGTCACTACCAAAACCCAATACACATTATCTAATCTTCCATCGTTAATATCATCCGGCAACCAACCTGTGATTTGGTCTATCAAATCCATAATTGCTGAGCTTAGATAGAACCCAATTGCGAGTAATAATGAGACCATAGTAGTGGATGTACTTTTTAGTGACATTGGAAATTCTTGATAATACAATGCAATTGATCCAGGGAAATGGAACCCCTCACCAATGCCCATGATGGATAGTGGTACCACAAGCCACATGGCTGACATGGGCACAACCAGGCCGGGTTGGTCAATACGACTATGTGTTTGGACCACGTGGAGCCGTCGAATTTCAATTAAGGCAGAACTCACCAAACCAAGGATATTAATTATATGGCCAATTCCAATACGTTGGAGGGGTGTCAATGTTCGATGGGTTAGATTCTTCCACGTGGGAATGAAGAAACGATCAATGATGAAGATTGAGACAGCTGTAGCTAATAAGTTGAAGAGTAAGAATGAGCCAGCTGGGATTTTGAAATGGGGCCCAAGGTGTCGATTCATGGTTAAGGCTTGAAGGGTTGTGAGGCTACTAAAAATACCTATTGTGACACTTAGAAAAATGCCAGTAGACCATACTGGGATAATTCTGATTATTGTTTTGAGGTCTTCTACTTCTTCAATGGTACATAGCGTCCATGATCTTGTGTAAGAGCCGTCTAATTGTTTGTCACCTTCAGTGATAAGTGCTGCACGATTCAAGAATCTGCATAAAATTGGTGTCACTTTAGTTTCACAAACCAAAGAAATCAATGATTGAAAATTTGAAGTAGGGACGATCTTGGATTATAATAATTATAAACAAATAAATTCTACACAAAATTTATTTTATAATAACATCATTCAAAGAATTAATAGCATACAATCTAAAAGATTTTATTTTAACTTAATCAAGTTTCACCACAAATTTAGAAATACACAATCTAAGAAAAACTATAAATAAATGAGAGTTTTTTCATTGTTTTGGCTAAAAAAATTACGGACTTTAGAGTTTCAATTAAGAATTTACTAATAACAATTTTTTGTTTATTTAATGTAAATTTATGTTAGATAAAAATGACATTTATTCATACAAGTTAAATGGATATAATGTTGATCCTTAATCTAAAACATACAGTTCCATATAATAATTCTCATGGTAGATATCAACAAATTAAACTATGAAAATTAAGGGAATTCTATTGTTCATATTTAAACTTGAAGGGTTTTTTTTTTAAATCTAAGATAGAAATTTTTAATCTAATTTATATAAGAAAGTCAAACTCATACCCTATCAAAAGGAGAAGTCAATTAGGAGAGTGGGATACAACTGGTCAAATGCCTAATGAATACTTGAAGTGTTAGCACTACGTGTACGTCCATTAATCTTGTAAAACGTAACCTGAGTTACATTCAACTCTATATAGCCTCAACTAATTTATCTAAGGGAAACTAGAACTAAAGCCCTCTTTTATTTTAATTCAAACCAAAACTAATTTTTTTAAAAGAAAACTTTCAATTGCCTACTCTCATGATTATATTTTATTCCAATCCATCGTTTTGCTAAATTACACAATCATAAATATATATCAATGCAAAATCATATGAAAATTGTCATTAGTTTTTTTTTTTTTTTTTGATATATATGAAAAAGTAAAAATCTAAAACAGTTATATATAGTTAAAATAATTACCGAAAAAAATATATGATTAAAGTAACTCATACCTGAGGCTTTTAGTTGATGCACCGGCTTCCATTTTTAACACCCCGGTGGTTCCAAAATAATAATCTTGGCTTCCAAAAGTTCCCAATATTTTCCTTTTTCGAATTGCTGCAACCATGACACGAGCTAAGCTTGTGAAAGGGCTTCCTTTTGGCTTAACTTGGCGATAGAATGGCTTTCCCAGGAGAAATAAGGCTAAGCCAATGACATTGGCAATGGCACATATTCCAAATCCTAATCCCCAACCCACATTGTCCTCGATATAGACAATGACACTGAAGCTGATTAAATTAGCAATGTACAAGGTGAAAAAATACCAGTTGAAGAAAATTCCTTGATCTTTGGTCTTGTCAAATTGTTCGGCTCCCAAAGATGCAATTGTGAAGCGTGTGCCTCCAAGTCCTAGTGAAGCCAGCCCTAAGGTCATATAGAGTACTGCATATTGAACATTTGATGGGGCTTCACACATACTTGACCCAATTACACATCGTGCTGGCCTCAAGGAATGTATTGTAGTCGATAGGGTGAACATGATCATACCCTGAATTCTCAAGAATGGAAATTGAAAGGAACAAATTGAGTTTAATTTCATCTATGAAAGCTAGGCAATTATTGAGGATAAAACTATTTGTGTAAGAATATGTTCTAAATTATTGTTTAAATTACACGGAATTGAATTTTTCTCACCCAATATTAATTGGGTATGATATTATTCATAAATTAGTCAAATTATCAATAAACTTTTTATACCCGATTTTTATTTTACATACAGTTTATTAAAAATTAAATTATATGTTTAAAGAAAGTTAAAACTTTACTTAATAATTGGTAAATCTAAAAAATAGAATTTCTAGCAAAAAACTTTTAATTAGCCGACCCAAACACGATATGAATGAAAGTTTTACTAGATTAATTAATACATGAAGTTGAAATTCATCAAATCTGAAAATTCTATCTTAGCGTCACGGCTCCTCAATGACTATCATAGAGTCACTGCCGTGCAAAGTATGGCCCCCCCTTGGTGCACCATAATTAGTCTTTGCTGGCTATGGATGGGGCCTCTTGTTTTTCTTTTCGTAATATGCAATCTCCCTGCTTTTCTTTTGGCAGTGTTTTGTCCCTTTCACAGCTACAAGTCCAATCTTGGCTGATGGATGTGTGGACCCTTTTTGTACTTTTGCCTTTCTCTTCTTTTTTTAATACAAGTCTTTCTATCGTTCTTATCAAAAATAAAAAATAAAAAAGAAATTGAAAATTCAGTAATTGATCAATAGACAAAAATTACCAGTAAGGAAACAAAGGAGAAGATGGCAACAACAGGGAAGGAGCCTAAGAAAGAGTCGGCAATGATAGCACCAACAACAGGAAAGAGACTGTAGCAACCCAGGACAATGTTGGATATTTTTGTAGCGGTTATGCTTTTCACATTATACTCTGTTATTAGATACACTATCAAATTTGATGCCCACCCACCAGCTACTAGGGAAAGACCCATCATAGTTCCTGCTTAAAACATTGCATATATATAGTGTCATTTAGAACAGGCTCTCAAAAGGAGTGAATATAAATTATAACACGTACAAAGAGAGAAAAAGACCTATAATGAAAGGGAAGGTAATCCACCCTCCTTGTTTGGACTTCTTAGGTGCTTCTCCACCTTCTTCATTGGATGTAGTCAGGCCAGAAAGCCTCCCTTCAATTTTTTGTAATTCCATGCCTTCCATTCTTTCTTGATTTCTCTCTTAACTAGATTTGAGCAAAGATGCTATACCCTAATAGGCTTTGTTGCTGTCCCTATTATATAGGAAGGTGTCTCTCTCCTTTTCCTATATTTTACCAGTCAATAATTGTTTGATACCACCTTATTTTATATTACTTAACTGTAAAAATATATTTTTAAAATATAGTGAATATTGATGTCCATCTATATATATATTCACATCTAACTAATAAATGGTGATTGGTAATGAAAAAGATTTGTCGCTTGTAAAGGCCCTACAAATTTAATAAAGTTGGACAAGACAGAAACGTGCATAAATGAATGTGAAAGAGCTCTTAGAACTGCATAAATGAATGTGAAAGAGCTCTTAGAACTGCAGACAACCATGATTTGCCATTTCAACAAATTCATCATGCTACTCCTTGATTTTTTTTTTTTTTCCTTCTTCTTTGGGAAAGTAAAAAACAATAAAAGGTGAACGGATTAGGTAAAGAAAAGAGTGTGGGTGTATATATATATGTTTCATCTTCACACATGGGATTATTTTATAAGTCATCAATGATGCGATCTTGTGATGGATCTGAAGGTTATATATAATACTGGCTAGCTATACTTAAAAAATTAAATGTACGTTTTTTAGGAGCTAAAGTGGATGTTCCATTTTGAGTGTTTAATCATAGTGTTTAACAACTAAACATTGGTGTAGAATGTTGGCTGTGGAAGTTGGTGATCAGAGATTTATTGTTTTCGAGGATAAATTGATTAATTTGTGACTTTACAGTTTGACATTATGCTGTCAAAGATATCATTTGTTAAAAAAAAAAAAGTACTTAATTTTATTTCTTTCAAAGTTGATTTGTTTGGTTTTTTTAACCGAAAAGTACGTAATATTGTATTAAAATAATTTGTTTGGTTTTGTTGTAACAAAAAAGTACTCTCAGTGTGCTCCTCAAACGATCCTAGAGTTTGATTACATTAAAAATTTAGGAGATGTAGTGAAGCAAAATTTATTTTAAGAAAAATCATCAGTTTGATCATTATAATTCCAAGATTTATAGTGTAATCAAACGATATAAAACATGGTATCGTGCCAAAAATTGGTTCTTGTTAAGGCACCATTATAATGCCTTAGGTTCGTTTGAGAGAGGAGGAAGGAGCTAGGTGAGGGAGTTAAGAAAGAAATAGAGGAGGAAAGAAAAAGTGATTGATCGATCAGTTGGTTAATTTTGTAACCCAATTGGGTGTACATAAGATTCGAGAAAACTTGCTCGACCTCGAGCAAGATTCTGCAGATTGTTGTTCTAATTGTAGCTTCAGACATAATTTTTTGGACAAGAAATTAATTAAAAGCCTTAAACAAAATTCATTGTCACAAAAAAATTAACCAATTAAAATCTAACATACCAAAATTTATAATTTGGTTCAAAAGTATTTTAAGGATGGGGAAAAAAGAAATTAGCATGATACTCTGCAATTGAAGAATCTTCAGGAAAGTCACATGCAAAGGAAGTTGAGAAAGTCATGTCATAATTTTCAAAATGAAAAGGCACGGTTCTTCATTGGTGTTTGTTTAAGTGTAAATCGATAATAAACATGAAGCATACCTTAGGGACGTGATTTATGATTTAAACTTTGATGAATCTTACTAGCTCATTGGATATTTGAACTTTTAGCTAAAGCTTAAAGGTTGACATCCAACAATAAAAGAAGAAGAAAAATAACAGAATTGAAAGGTGATGAAAAACAGAGCACAAAGCTCTGAGGATTTGTGTAAAAGAATGAGAGAATCACAAGAGCTTTTGTTGAGAATATTGATTGTATTTACTTACTTGATTACAATGTACAGCTCCTCCATTATATAGGCTAAGCCGTTTGGAGTTAACAAACAGAATAACAAACTAACTACATTTTGGAGGGAAAAGGAAAGCTTAACAAACTTTTAATAATCAGTTAAAACCAATTTTAGTGACAGCACATGATTATCACGTGGTTGTTAATTGAACCTATTATCACGTGGTTGTTAATTGAACCTATCTAATATGCAGAGTTCTCCCAAGCTGCTTGTCGTTTACTTTCCTTCAAAGACTGCAAACTTCAACAAAAAAAATAACGGTTAAAAGCAAAGTTGTAGATTCCATTCCATTCCGGCTGGAACGGATGGAAAATCTCGTACCAGTATGCAAACCGGTACGAGGTAACCCCCTATTCCACCTCAGATCAAATTTCGAGGTGTTTCAGGTCATTTTGGGTGTTTTGATGAGTTTCGGGTCATTTTGGTCGATATGGGCATTTTGGCCGATTTACTTTTTGGGGGATTTTTTTTTTTTTTTTTCTCTCTCCTCTCGACTTCTCTGATCTCTCCGCCTCCAGCATCCGCCAGCCAGCGGGGAGCCCGAGCCACCACGGCACCACCATCGGTCCACCAAGCACTAGCCATCAATCCTTGGGAGCACGGTGGCCGGAGCACGGTATTTTCGTTTCTCTCTCTCTCTCTCTCTCTCTCTCTCTCTCTCTCTCTCTCTCTCTCTCTCTCTCTCTCTCTCTCTCTCTCTCTCTCTCTCTTTGATTTTGTTTTGAATGAATGCTACTGCTCTCAGTGCTCTGCCTTGCCTTAATGCCTTGACCAAATATATTGAAAAATGAAAACTGTTTGTGACTTTTGTGTTGGCTTGCACTTTTATTTTATTTTTTTGATAATTGTGACTTTTCTTTGACTGAATATAATTGTGTGGCTTAGTGCTGGCTTAGTGCTTTTATTTGACTGAACATATTGAAAAATTGTGTGACTTTTGTGCTTTTATAAACCTTCTTGATAAGATATTAGTTAAGACTTTATATTATTTGATGTTTTTTGTTTATAGTTGCTAATTTTATATATATATATATATATATATATATATATATATATATATATATATATATTTGCGGTAAACCCGAAACGGAACGCCGGTATTGACCGGTACCGAAATATCCCATTCCAATGGCCAAACCAAAATGGGTGCCGAAACAGTATTTACAACTTTGGTTAAAAGAAGATAATTCAGAAAGTTTCAGGGTTTTTTTTATTTTTTATTTTTTACATTATCAAATTTATACAAAGCAACTGTTCATTAAACTCCAAAGTGTCCCAATTTTCGTAATCCCACACGTAGATTAAGCCTGCGTTTGGATCCTCTACTTAAAAGTGATTTCACGGATTTTTATGCATAGAATGCATTCTGCAAAAAATCTGAGATGTTTGGTTGGGATTTTGGATTCTGATTCTAGCTTCTACTTTTAATTTTTACTAAAGTAAATGGGACCCACTTACAACAGTTTATTACTCGAACAACTCTTTTTTCCCTGCTTAATTTTTCTCTTTCTTTCTTTTATTTTCCTTCCCTATCTTTTGTTCCCTACTTTTTCTCTTTTTTTGATGTGTTCCCTATTTTTTCTCTTTCTTTCTTTTATCTTTGAAAAAGTATTCTCATTTTCTCATTTTGTATCAAAGAATTAGGGATGATTTGGAATGATCGTTAATTAGTAATATTTTCTTTTTGGTTTAATGTAAACTTGTTATGATGTGCTTTTTCCAGCACTTTATTTGTAATGTTTGGATTTTATGTCACATTATGTTTTTTCTTTTATTTGTAATGTTTGGATGTTATATATATATATAAAAATAAAAAAAAAAAAAATAAAAAATAAAAATAAAAAAAAACTGAGAAATGGGGGAGGGGTGTGAACTGTGAGGAGGAAATGAGAGAAAAAAATGAGATGGGTGAGGGGGGATGTATGTGTGTGGTGGGGGAGAAGAAAAAAGAAAGGCAGGGGGTACATGGGTGGTGGGGAAAAAAAAAAGGAAATAAAAAAGAAAAAAGAAATGGGGAGTGGGGTTTACGTGTATGGTGGGAAAAAAAAAAGGGGTGGAAAAGAAAGAAGAAAAAAAAATTTGAAAGAGAAAAAACTAAATTGGTTTTATTTGTATGTTCACTTTGTTTGGTGCAAAGTATAGAATTGTGAAAATTTATTTAGAGGATGTCTATGATATTTTTTTTATCATAAATGGTTTATGTATATCTCTATTTCACACACAATACACATTTCTCTATATTTTTTTATTACATTATTCAAATTTTATAAAAATATGTGTAAGGAGATGTGCACAAATTATGACCTATTTTTTTTATTAGTAGACATTAATTTAAATCACAACGTAATACTTTATTTCTTTATTACATTGTTAATTTTGTATTGATAATAAATGTATTTTTAGTCTTGTATTGAGATATTTAAAAAAAAAAATGTTAATTACATAATGTATACTAATAGTATATTATTTAATAGGAAGAATGCATTCTTTAAAATACCAACCAAATACAATTTCTTTCAGTATAATCACTTCTTATAAATAATTTCAATATTTTACCAAACGCACTATTTTCAGCAAAATGCATTCTAGAGAATGCATTCTAGCAGGAATGCATTCTAATATAGGATTCAAACATAGGCTAAACCAACTTATAAAAAGATTCTTAATCTTCCCGATTTAAGGGAGCTAGCCCAGAAGGCCCATCATGTTCCTCAACATTTTGATACTTAAACAAGTTGGCACAAATTAGATAGTGTGGGTAGCTGAAAGAATTGTGTTTGGTTGGTATTTTAAATAATGCAAAATTCATCATTCCTATCACTGCATGTAATAAAGAAATAAAGTATTACGTTGTGAACACCATGATTTGTGCAACACACATTATCAAGTAATAAAAAAATATAGAGAAATGTGTATTGTGTGTGCTTCCATTTATGATAAAAGAAAGAAAGAGAAAAAGTAGGGAACCATCAAGTAGGGAACAAAAGAGGGGGAAGGAAAATAAAAGAAAGAAAGAGAAAAATATGAGGGAAAAAAGAGTCATTTGTCTGTTGAAGTATTACTTTAGCAAAAATTAAAAGTAGAAGCAACCATCCCGTGATTCGGTCTACCAAATCCATAATTGCTGGGCTAAGATATTAAACAAGTTGGCACAAATTAGATAGTAGCCAAAATTCATCATTCCTATCACTGCCAACACCCAACACACATTATCAAGTCTTCCATCGTTAATATTGTCCGGCAACCATCCCGTGATTCGGTCTACCAAATCCATAATTGCTGGGCTAAGATATAAGCCGATTGCGAGTATTAATGAGACCATAGCAGTGGATGTACTTTTTAGTGATATTGGAAATTCTTGATAATACAAATGCTTGATAATACTGATGCCTGATCCTGAAAATGGAATCCCTCACCAATGCCCACAATGGTTAGTGGTACCACAAGCCATAGGGCTGACATGGGCACAACCAAGTTAGGTTGGTCCTTGAGGTTGTGGGTTCGAACCACATGGAGTCGTCGAATTTCAATTAAGGCAGAACCCACCAAACCAAGGATATTAATTATATGACCAATTCCAATACGTTGTAGGGGTGTCAAAGTTCGACGGGTTAGATTCCGCCACATGGGAATGAAGAAACGATCAATGATGAATATTGAGATGGCTGTAGCTAATAAGTTGAAGAGTAGGAATGAACCGGCTGGAATTTTGAAATGGGAACCAAGGTGTCGATTCATGGTTAGGGCTTGGAGGGTTATGAGACTATTAAAAGTACCTATTGAAGCACTTAAAAAAATGCCAGTAGACCATAATGGGATGATTTTGATTAGAGTTTTGAGGGCTTCTACTTCTTCCATGGTACAAAGCCTCCATGATCTTCTATAAGAGTTGTCTAATTGTTTGTCACTTTCAGTTATTAGTGCTGCGCGATTCAAGAATCTGCAATGAAAATGATGACACCTTCACAAACATTAATAGACAAATAAGGAAAACTAAAAAAACTCCAAACCATTATAGACAATGATGAAAAACAAAAACAAAACTGTTGGGTAGACCCAACCCAACCAACCATAATAGTGATTGGAGAATAGAGAGTTTCCTTTATGGGCCACAGTTAATCTACTATCACAACTTTGTGGACGTAACATCCTATGTGTAATTATCATTTTTTTCACCTGAGTTCACTGTTGGACCCACCTGTATTTCGCACCAACCAGCACACAACCCTTCAGTAGCTTGTGACAAAAATTGTGGGAAATGTTGTGGTACTCTCAACTGACAAGTTTTGCTTATGGGCATTAAGATATATTATATTCATCTCATGTCCAAAACTCAAATATGATAATTTCATATGCAATCTTGTTGATTTTTTTTTTCAATAATTCAACATTTTTAATATAATCATTAATTTAAATCATAGAATGTCATGTCATAATTAATTCCCCCGTGACAGATATTTAAATCAAGAATGTCAAATTAACCCCCGTGACAGATATCAACAAATTAACAGTATAAAGAGTAGAAAATTTTGCATTGGATGAAGAGCAAAACGGACGTCCTATCTTGGAGAAAGTTTTTTAAGAACTAAGCTTTCTTTCTTTTTATCTTCTTTACGAATCCATACTCTTCTCACAGGGAAAGGACATATATGATATACCACTTGAAACATGTGCTCGGTTAAAGCCCTCTTCTATATAAAATTGAAACCAAAACTAAAAATTATAAACAAAACTTTGAGTGGTTGATGCACTATCCTCCATTTTTAACACCCCTACTATATATAATTATCAAAAACAGACATATAGTTAAAGTGACTCGTACCTGCAACTTTTGGTTGATGCACTATCTCTATCTTCCATTTTTAACACCCCAGTGGTTCCAAAATAATAATCCTGGCTTCCAAAAGTTCCTGATATTTTCCTTTTCCGAATTGCTGCAACCATGACACGAGCTAAGCTTGTGAAAGGGCTTCCTTTTGGCTTAACTTGGCGATAGAATCGCTTTCCCAATACAAATCCGGCTAAGCTAATGACATTTATAATGACACATATTCCAAACCCTAGTCCCCAACCCAGATTGTCCTGAATATAGACAATGACACTGAAGCTGATTGCATTAGCAATGTACAAGGTGAAAAAAAACCAGTTAAAGAAAATCGCTTGATCGTCTGCCTTGTCAAATTGTCCAGCTCCCATACTTGCAATTGTGAAGCGTGTTCCTCCAAGTCCTAGTGAAGCCAGCAGTAAGGACATGCAAAGGAATGCATATTGAAGATTTGATGGGGCTTCACACATATTTGAGCCAACTAAACATCGGGCTGGCCTCAAGGAATGAATTGTAGCCGTTAGGGTGAACATGATCATGCCCTGAATTCTCAAGAATGGAAATACAATGAAAAATGTAAAAATAAAATTGAGTTTAATTTCATCTATGATAGGCAGTTAGGTAATAAAGTTTTACCTAGTTAGAGTAAATTATCATATAAATTAATTAATATAAGCCATTTGATATTTTAGTAATAGAGTTTATATAAAGTAAACTATTTATTTATATGGCGCTTAACATATACATTGAGCCACTTGGCACAGTCACAACTTATAAGACTTAACTCTTTTTATGACACTCCTCTCTTAATGTTTGTATAAATGCAACAATTACTTTTTTACTAACGAAATATTCGAATTTTAAAAAGATCCATACTAATTTATACACACTTCAAGTGGGGAGTATCATTCATACATAAACTTCAAGAGAGGAGAGTGATATTTTGTCCATAGTTCATGTATAAATCTTATTTTAAAATGAAATATATTCTATTAGTGAAATCACAGTTTGAGAGGTCATGGACTGAATTGTTGCGTTTATAAAAATCTCAAGGGATGAGGTGTTATTTATACAAATGTTTGAGGCTTAGTATCATTTC
>OU015769.1:32618170-32642683 GCA_907173295.1 Fagus sylvatica
AAAACTCTATAAAGGGGAAAGGAAAAGCAACGTGAAAGGAGGCTGAAAAAGGGCTGCAAGGCTGAAAAATACAAAAGAGACTTGAGAGAGGGGGTCTCTCATGTGCTTGGACAAAGGATTTTACTGTATTTGTAGCTATACCTGATATATTACAAATCTCTATGTGGACGTAGGCAAGTTATCGAACCACCTAAAATTATGTGGGTTGTATCTTTTGGCTTTGGATCAATTCTTGCTCTATTTTATCATCCAAACAATCTCTAATGGACTGAGATTCATGATGTTACAAAGCTTTTTTACGGTTCTATTATTATTACAAAAATTGCTCTTCCAATAGCTATTACGTAAGAATAGCTATTCAGTTATTTGGTTATGTTTTTATTACAATAAATAGTCATTTATTAGTAATAGTTATTCCTTAAAATGAAGGATAGTTATTCTTTCAAAAAATAAGTGTAATAGCTATTCCTTTATCTTACGTAATAACTATAAAATATTATTTTAGGTAGGTACATTTTTCATTTTCTAGGGTCACGTGACTTTAACCTCCGTTTGCATGGGAGAGTGTTATTCATAAATTTAGTTTAATTAGGGCGCTGATTGCAAGTATTCAAAGTTTAAACTGCAAAGTGGCGATGATTCCATAGTTTAGTTGGTTTTTAGTTTTTACAATTAACCTTTTTTATTTTTTCAGTGAAACTAAACAATTAACCTTTTTTTTATAAGAAAATAGTTCACCTCCAACCCACTACGTGTCATTACGTGGTAAGTAAATAGACAATTTATATATACTTTTAGTCATATGATATTTTTAATGAATCATGTGACTTTTTAAAATACACTTGTGAATAATCTATTTGCTTGTCACATAATGGGTTGAAGGACTATTCCTCCTACCTTAGTTGGAGGAAATGTATTTCCTTTTTATAATACCAACGAAGTAACGAGAAATAGTTTATCAAAAAAAAAAAAAAAAAAAAGTAACGAGAAATAGTAAAGTTTTAAGTTTTAACACAAAGTATTGTCTGGTTCAAGCTGTCGACTCTTCAGAATTTAACGCTTTCAATTTTCACGACCGCAGAGTAGATGACGAGTTCAAGGTTTCTCTTCAGCAACGGCGTCGTACTGAACTCCCACGACACTCCTCCCATAACAACCTTCCTCGAATCACATCCAGGTACTCCCAACTGTTTTTCAAAAATCTTTTTCACTTTATCAACAAATCAAAATCAAAAACCAAAATTAATATTAGTAGCTATTGCTTACAACAAAGCAAGAAAATTAATAAAATTAGTGTCACTAGCTATTGATTAAAACAAATCAAGAAAAAATTAATAGATAAAAATTTCAGGCGCTTACACGACTACACGAACTCACAACAATGCTTCGTGCCTCTTGTTCTGGGAAAGACACATGAAAAGACTCGCCGAGTCGATACGAATTCTATCGAATTCGACTCGAGGACTTTTGTTCAAACCAAACAATGTTATTCTTTCATTGCCACAGTTGCCGGTGACATCGCCGATGTGGGAACCGGCGGTCCGGGCACTTGTTATCGATTCGATGAATAAAGTGTTGCCAATTGTAATGAAGGAGAGGAGTGACGGGGAGGAATTGTCGGTCACGACGCTTGTTAGCGGGAATTCGGAGAGATTGAGTGGAATTGGGAATGTGGATGTAGAAAGAGTGTGTGAAGCTCTTGATGTGTATGTTTATGTTGGGAGTTATGTGCCTCTTGCATTCGGTGATCGAGAAAATAGTGCACGATTGGCCGTGGTGGGTCATGGGAGGGATGTCGCGAATGCTAAGTATTCGGATTGGGTGAGGTCAGTGTGTGTGTTTTCGACTGGTTTTTGGATGTTTTGTTTTGTTTGGTTGTTGAGAAAATTGAGGGAAAAAAAGGGTATTGATGTTGTGGATTTATGCAGGTAGTTTACATTGATGCTTTTTGTTTTCTCGGCAGGCTTAGGAAGCCTCTGGAAAAGTGGAGTCCTTCTTCAGTGACTGAGCTGTTGTTGTCAAATGATGGTGATCAGATACTTGAAGGATGCCGAACAAACTTTTTCGTTGTTTGTCGAAAGGTAAGTGGCTAAGAATTTAAGAATGTTCAACTATTGCCCGCTTTTGGTTGAAATGGTTAAGTTTTAGTAGGAGATTGTTCATCAAGTAGCATTTGTTCGTAATTGTATTGTTTGAAAAATCCTATTGTCTCACCACCTGTGGTCCACATTTGACGATTTAATTATCCTTGGACTTAACCTTGTGTGAGTCATATTATGAGATTGTTCTCTGGTAATTGTTACTATATTGACAGGTCTTGGTTTATAGAGTAAAATTATCATGCAATGAAGAACTGAAAAAAGAAAAGAAAGGATCCTAATCTGATGGGCTTTTCAAGGGTTTGTGTAGCATAGTGACTATAGAACTACAATAAAAGAACTTAGTTTACACAGAAGTATGAATTGCCTACTATGTCTATTATAAGATCGAAAATTTTGAGTTTTTTTAAAAATAATTGTAGATAGTCCAAGTTATGTGCTTGGCATCCAAAATACCCATCAAAGCCAGTTTTAATTGGCAAGGTGGCTTGGCAATTTAAGCTGAGATGTTTGCTTTCTCTACATATTATTACAATGACTCATGACTTATGAGTACCTTAGAGAGATCAGGATTGCATATATGGGTGTATGTTCCCCATCTATTTGGTATTAGTTTTATAATTATAATTTTTTTATGGAAGGTGCTTTCAGGATAGTGATGAAGCTAAGGGGAACTATTTGCATGATCGCAATAGTACATGTGCTTTTGAATTACAAACAGCTCCTATTAGTGACGGTGTCCTTCCAGGAATTATTCGCCAAATAGTTATTGAGTAAGTCTTTTCCTATTGCAAACTGGACATTTTTTGTTTTTGTAATTTTCTGTCTACATATGGACGTTTTAATTAGCGCTATTGCCACAGAGTGTATTCAATTCTCAACCAGAGTTACGTTAACAAAATTTGCTCACTGTCAATGTTTCCATCTCCTTTCACAAGAAAAGTCTTTGAAGCTTTCTCTAAACTCCATAGATCATGTTGAGGACTGAAAATTGTCCTTTCAGGAGTGAAATGGAATATCAGATGGTCTCTCCTGTAGGGTGTTCTATCTCATTCATTTTGATAGAAATATGACTATGAAGCATCCAAAAATAATATTCCTACTAGTGTTGTTAAATTTTTGTTGAATGAGCATTTGTGCTACTATTTAGGGATGATGATTGGGCACTTGGGCAATACTAGTCTAGGCAATATCTTGTGCATTCAACTTGTTCAAGTTCAGTTTCCATTCTGCATCACCCAATCTTAATAGGTAACTAAATCAATAAGAAAAGGCGCATAAGATGCTTATTTATAGTATTTGTTATGTTTGATTTTGCTATTTTACAATTTTCGCAGAGTATGCTTGAGCAAGGGAATCTCATTTCGGGAAGTTGCACCTTCTTGGTCAGAGCATGAAACTTGGGAAGAAGCATTCATCACAAGTAAATATTTTAGCTCTTTCTATAATTTTTCTGGGGATGGCAATTGCCTGAGTAAGCACAGAACATATTTTCTGTGCTTCTAGTATCTGTAAATTTCAGGGCCTTGGGTACTCTTCTTGATGCTAGGACTAGTTTCAATCTCATAGGAATTCCAAATGCTTGAGGATTTGGACATTTGTTCCATAATGAATTTTATGTATAGCTTTGACCAGAAGATTTATTTTGGTTGAGGGCTTCAATGCATTCGTACTTATTTTCCTATGCAATTTTTAAAAATATCATTCAGTTTCAGTCTATGTGTTGATATTTTTCATTATTCACACAGTTTCAACAACTTAGCTGCTAAATTTTTGGTTTCAAGATAAGAGTCTTATATATCGTTTTTCTTTTCCTTTTTAATTTTGTTTCAAATCCCCCCTCCCCTCTATGCATATATCTTCTTTACTTAGAAAACCCACTCTCTTGTACTATAGGCTGTGTCTAACTTGTGGAGGATCAGGATTGTCAACAATTTAGCTGTTTAATTTGTGCAATACTATTGAAATGGAGGGTCAGGATTATCATATGAACCACACTATTGTTTATGTTATGGTTTCAAGATAAGAGTCTTATTTATTGTTTTTCTTTTGTTTCATGTCCTTCTACGCATATATCTTCTTCCTTAGAAAACCCACTCTCTTGTACTCTAGCTTGTGTCTAAGTTGTGGATCACCATTTAATGCTATCAGCATGGAAAAAGTTATTAATTTGGATCATAATATTGGAAAACTTGTAATATGCAAATTACATTTTTCACTAGTTTGATAACGGAAGGTTTCCTGTCGCAATTACGTTTGTGATGAAGGTTGTTCTTTTCTTCTCAAACTGTACCCAAAAGTAATAGTAGATTGCAAGAAAGTTCTTGGTACTATTGCTGAAATCATATTATTAACATACAATTGTATTACAGATAGCTTGAGACTTTTGCAACATGTGGAGACAATTCAAGTTCCAAGTTCTTGGGAATCACTTATTTCAACAACTTGGGAGGAGATATCATGGGAAGAGAAGCAATTCAAGGTGCGTGAATTTCTAAGAGTTTAAATAGATTTAGAGCTTTGAGCAGCTGCGAGTTCCTTCTTTTTCATGATTGTTTTATTTTAAATTGAAAGCAGGATGGTCCTGGGATGATCACTGCAATAATCCAGGTGAGCATGCATATTCTTCTCTACTTGCACTGTCCTTAAAAATGTATTCATGACTGCCACTGTAATATACAAGGATAGATAAGTTGGAAACCCCTTCTGCTAAGTGAACTCTGGAGCTTTATTAAGCCCTATGTACCTATGTCTCCTGATTCTTATATTTCAGAAAACATGGAGAGACAATGGAAATGATCATTCTTCTTGTTCTTCTGGTACAGAAAGAGATCATGGAGAGAGCAATTCTAGAAGGTTTTCCGTTATGTGATGCTATATGAAAGGTGGAGCCCTTTTGTTTACCTTTTGATTTTCTCAAGCACACATTGGGCCACCTTGCCAGGAAAGGAAGGACCTGTTATGAGTGGTATTTACATGTTAAAGGTAGATTTGTAATAATGTACTCAAGTCTTTAGTATAAATACTAATAATGTATGTTGGGGTAATTAATTAACCCTATGTACACTTAATAATGTATGTTGGGGTAATTAATTAACCCTATGTACACTTCCTGAGAATTACATGGTATCAAAGCAAGTGGTCCTAAGTTCAAAAATCTCACATGTTGGGCTTCACTTAGTAAGGGAGAGTATGAGCCTACACATGCGGGGGAGTGTTAAAATAATGGGTAAATGATTAAATTAACCATTTCCTATCAGCTTCAGCTTTTCGGATCAGGTGGTAATTTATCAAGACCAAATGATTTGACTGTCACTGTCAACGTGATTTAGTAAATTTCAAGTATGAAGGGTCTAGTACTCTTTCAACTCCAGAAGATGTCTCGTGCCTCTTTGTCTGTGTTGGGACTGGTTGTGATGGACTAGGGATTTTTACATCTGAAATTAGTATTCCTTGGTCAATATGGCTTACTATAATTTGTGAATGGTGTACTTTGATGTATGTTGTGAATTTTCTCTGTATACATGATAATGAAATGGGTCTTTTTAGCCAGATGCACGTTTTATTTATTACTGTGATTAGCATGTTAGCGTGGTTGCTTTTAAAAACTTATATATTTATGACAGTACACACACGTTGAAGTAGTTGGTGATGACAACCTAGAACCATGTACAGTAGTTGTTGACACAAAGCATGTTCATATTGAAATGGATGAGGTACATATTGAATTTGGTGATTCAGGAGCATGATTCAATTTTATAAATTTTCCATATTTGATTTTCCTTCATTATAATATTTGCAGATGAGAAGTTTTATCCATATTCTAAAATGTATAGGTTCATCTGTTGCATTTGTGGGGGGCAATATGCAATTACTTAGCACCTTATGCAGAATATATTCATAGCTTGTACATCAATTCAGAATGCACGATTTGTTCCATAGGTGAAAATCAAACGTTATACTCTAATGTGAGGAATTTCTATTTTAGTATAGATTAAAGAGAAGTAGTCAAATTATTGCTGGTTTTGCTGGCTTAGTTAGTTGGAAGTGGTTTTTTCATTTGCAAGTGCCCATGTGTGCAGGGGTCCCCTCAGTTGCATCACTGCATCCTAATGCTTCAATGCAGTTCTTGTACTTGCCTTTGTGAGGGGGGAGATCAGGGATGAGATACCTGCGTCGTACCCGTCCTGTGGCCATCCCTACATGTATGTGTACAGAAAGGGGCTCCAGCCTCCATTTCCTGTTTTCCAATCTTAAAAGAATGAATGTTTAATCTGTTACATAAACTTAGAAATGCTTCTTTGAAAAACCAGTAAGGTCTTTCTGATGCTTTAGTACTACCTCTGTTAGTTCTGTCTGAAGGTCCGTGTAATTATGTCATTGAAACTAATAAAACCTTCATATTAGCTTGTCTCCTCAATTGATTCTTTTTTTTTTTAGAAATTTAAACTTGTTTTTTGAATATGAAAGCGTATACTAGCAAAAGCGGTTTTATATGTTGAACTGGAAACTTTTTAGTTTTTACTAGCTCAAGATCTATATGACACATTAAGTGGAAGGAGCAGAGGATTTGGTCTGCAACCATGTCAATGGTTGAGGAAACGAAAGCATTAATGGGAAAAATATTGAATGCCTTTGTAAGCCTCCTTGAATATTGTACATTATTTCTTCAAAAAAATTTGTACATTATTTGTCTAGCATTATTCATTTTAGGTTGTCTTGGACGGTTTCAGCTCCTTGGGTTTTCATATTTTATGATGTACAATAATTATTTAAACAAAACACACTTCCCCATTCTTGTGTGTCACATATTTTTTATTTTTTAGGGGGAAAAAAAAAGCCCTTTTATTTAATCAATTCCATCAAATAAGAAAATTAGTATGCATCCTACTAAAGATGAGTTTAGGGATCATGTTATGTCGTGGGAAGGTATGAGACATCCATACATGTTCGGCATATTTACTTGTCTCTACTAAGTAAAAGGACAGCTCATTGTTTAATTGATTATTTAATGGACATATTATCATTACTCAAAATTATTACAATGAATTAAACAAGTAGTGGATTTTATTTTAGTGGCATGGTGGCCTAAAACTAAATCATGTGACAAAACAAACAAGGATAGAAATTACATGAAGACAATAATGAAATTAACAATTGCAAGTAATAATTTTATCGTGTAAAGAGGCTAAAATCAAATATTCTAATATGTTATTTGGACAATGAAATTTGGGTATTATTTTTAAAAGAAGCAATTGAATTATGTTTAAAATAAACTCGGCCTCTCTTATAAGAAATTTACTAGTCGCAAACCCGTGCGATGCATAGGAAAATTATTGAAAATAAAATCTAAATTAATTTTGATTCATTTTACTTCTTATGTTGAATATGTATTTTTTTTCTTTTTTCTTTTTTGTAGTTCAAAATGTTGTAGGCAAGATTGATAAAGAGACTTTACGGATTCGGATTTAGGATAGATCCTACTTTTTAGTTTAAAAAAATAACTAAGAAAGTATATTTACCATAGGATAATTAAAATTTAATATAATGTAATTTTTTTTTTTGGCATAAGTTGAATATAGTCCAATTTTTATAAAACACGATTCATGTTTATATTTACCATATGGATCATGTTTTCATCCAAAAATAAAATAAAGGATACTTAAAATAAGAAGAATGACAAATAAATACATAGGCACATGATTATATGATCAAACCTAAATAATTTTCATAACTCATTTCAAGCTCACATGGTTTCATTATAACAAATCCATCCATCTTTCTCCATTGCCAGTAACAAAATTAAATGAAATACATAAGAAAAAAAAAAAAAAACTCTAAAAATCTTGATGAAAATTGATAATTATGATTATTATTAAAAGATATTTATATTGTGTTTATATATGGAATATATTTTAGTATTAGACATTAATTATGATTGTGTTTTATATATGGAATAATATATTCTTATATTAAGGAAAATATGATGTGTCAAGATTCTAATGGAAAGTTTAATAATAGAATAAAATTTAAATTCAATTAGAAAATATATATTAAAATAATGAGGTGTAAAATTGTGAGATTTCAAAAATTTATGTGGCGCAACATGATAAGGTCAACCAAAAGTAAAAAAATTTCGATTTTATATTATAGTATAGATTGGATGTGGTCTAGGTGAGAAAAGGGAAATATTTTCTTTGTAAAAACACCGGCTTTAGTTTTTAAAAATAATGATTTTATAAAGAAATGTTTCAAAATTCAATGGAGAACTATTAGGGCGAAGTGCAGCGACTTAGTAACGATTTATTATTCATTCGTTACTAATAGAACCTTTTTACAGCGAAATTATCGTCTTAAGAAGATCTTCTCCACAATTACTTTTTGGAAAGGCAAAGAGATAAAGCCAGATTGTCAAAGAATCCAATCTGTTTATACTGACGTGTCATTTGTCCGTAAATGAAACCGAACTGCAACCAGACTCTCCCACCAAAAACACATTTTTTGACCGTTGCTTTTGAAAGTCGAAACCGCCACACACACAAACTCCAACGAAGCTTCCATAACTGAAACAATGGCACCCTTTCAAACATGCCGCTTCGTTCACAACAGTCACTTCCCAAAACGTCACCAATGCTACCTATTCATCTCTATAAAAAACCCAACCCCACAAACACCATGTTCACACCAATACCAACTTTCAATTTCCAAATTAACCACACACAAAAATGGCTGCTTCTTCTACTCCCATCGATTCAATCTCACAAGAGGAATTCAACATGTTCCACAAAATAGACAGAACCCTCTTCACTCGCTTGGTTTTCAACCTTGGCCGTGATCCTGCAGAGGCCACACAAGTCATGGCGCTCTGGCTTTGGCTCGAGAAAATTGGTGAAGAAATCGACATGGTGTACTCCAAAATACTGTCTTTGCCGGACACTTTACTCAATGCGCTAGTCGACGAGTCTGTCATGGCCTTGGCTTGTATAGAGAGTGACAAATTCTGCTTCGCTTCTGATACTACATCTGATATGATCCCTTTGATTCAGAACCTAACGAAAACCGGTGTCTCACTCCGTTTCTTCCATGACAATCGCATTGGCATTATTCGTGGTGTCACTCAGATTATCAATGAAGTCTGTGTTAGAGCTTTTGAGGACATAGTGAAACTTGCACAAGGAAATACGAGTACTAGTATTGCACCCCAAGAAATTAACTTTCGTGGTGCAATTATGAACCCCTTTGGGGTTCATTCTAGTATCGTGGGGGCTCCACAATTTTTGGCTCCTAGTGGAGGAGGGTCTTCGGAGATTTCTCGAGGATTTGACCCTTATGATCTTTCGGTTCAAAGACAGATTTTGAATAATGAAATTGGTGAAGTTTTGAGCCGCCTAAAGTTGAGTAGTGAGGATGAGAAAGAAGTGCCACCAGATGATAGGACCATTTTCTTGACATTTTCTAAAGGGTACCCCATTACAGAAACTGAAATTAGAGAGTTTTTCACTAGGTAAGAGTGTGTTATTTCTCTTTTAACTTTCTTTTTCCTTTAAAATTTATTAAAATGTTTGTAAATTAATTTTTGTTTTGTTTTTGTTTTGAGAAGGAAATTTGGAGATTTTATTGAAGCAATTCATATGCAAGAGGTTCTACCAGAGGAGCAACCACTTTTTGCGCGCCTTGTTGTTCGTGTAGGTTCCTACATTAAAGTGGTCCTTGACAACAAGAGCAAAGCAAAGTTCAACATCAATGGGAAGCATGTTTGGGCACGTAAATATGTGCGTAAGAACCCCAGGTCGCCACTGAAATTATCTCCACCAGTGTCCCAACCTACTTCACCAGCCGCAGGAAATCAATCTTAACCGTTTGTTTTAAGATTTTGTCATATGTATTGAGTGGATATATATTATAGGTGTGTATTTTTTTTGTTTTTAAATTTGGATTGGTTTGTTTGAGTATATAGTCTTGTACCAGGATATAATTATATGAAAGCTATTTTATAATATTATGTAATGATATAATATAAAAATATTGGCTTTTATATTTTTTGTTGCACCTTTCCGTGTGTGTGTCTGGATTTTGCTTCATTGATAGAATGGCTGCTTATAAAAAGGTGTTACTGAAATTCTTTATGATGTCACTTTAAAGTTGAAAACATAAAATAACATGCAAAGGAAGTTGTGAAATGTCACAATTTAATATAGAGTGAATTTGACAGTATATAATGCCTGCTTTTAAAAAAAAAACGTTTGAAGTTAATTAGGAACTTGACGAATATTCACTTTCCAAGTGACGAAACCCAATTAACCCCAAATTCCCATAGCAAGTTAGCAACATCAATTTAAATGGCAACATACATGGAAAATTCGGAATGAAAGTGCTAAATTCACATTTGAAACATGCCGAAATTCGACAATGTAATTGCCAAATGACATGTTGGTTTATAGCCGAAATTCTAGACAATGTATATTCTTATAGACAAATGACATGTTGAATTTATTTAATAGCCCCTAGATTAGCCATATTCTTATAGACATAATCAATTTATATAATAGTGAAATATTCACGACAATATATTCTTTAATTACAGTCACTTATAGTACCCGGATTAGTCGTACGAGGATTTTTGTGTGGGAGAAATTGATAAAAATGAGATTGAGTGGTGCCCTTTACAAAGCTTTTTCAGGAGGTTACTCGAGAACCCCAAATTTCAGGGAGGTCAACTAGGAAAACCTTTAATTTGTAACACGCCCACATCATCAAAATTCACAAAGACAAACTGCTTATTAAACTCCAACCTGTTTATAAAAGAAGTCTTAATCGTCTTGGTTTTAGGGAGCTAGGTCCGAAGGCCCATTATGGTCCTCAACATTTCTGTACTTGAACAACTTGGCACAAATTAGATAGTAGCCAAAATTCACCACTCCAATCACTGCCAAAATCCAATACACATTATCAAGTCTTCCATCATTAATATTATATGGTAATCATCCCGTGATTCGATCAACCAAATCTGTAATTGCTGGACTTAGATATAACCCAATTGCTAATAATAACGAGACCATAGCAGTGGACGTACTTTTTAGTGATTTTGGTAATTCTTGATAATACAATCCAACTGACCCTGGGAAATAGAATCCTTCTCCAATGCCTACAATGGCTAGTGGTACCACGAGCCATAAGGCTGACAAGGGCACAACCAAGCTAGGTTGGCCCGTGAGGTGATGGGTTCGAACTACTTGGAGTCGTCTAGATTCAATTAGGGTGGACCCCACTAAACTAATGATATTGATGATGTGGCCAATTCCAATACGTTGGAGAGGTGTCAGAGTTTGATGGGTCAGATTCCGCTACATGGGGAGGAGGAAACGATCAATAATAAAGATTGAGATGGCTGTAGCTAAGAAGTTGAAGAGTAGGAATGAACCAGCTGGGATTTTGAAATGGGGCCCAAGGTGTCGGTCCATGGTTAATGCTTGGAGGGTCATGAGACTAGTAAAAATACCTATTGAGGTACCTAAGAAAATGCCAGTAGACCATAGTGGGATAATTCTAATTAGGGTTTTGAGGTCTTCCACTTCTTCCACGGTACATAGCCTCCATGATCTTGCATACAAGCTGTTTAATTGTCTGTCACCTTCAGTTTTGAGTGCTGCACGATTCAAGAATCTGTATTGAAATGATGACACTTAAGTTCAACAATTGACCAGGAAAACTAAAAAGCTCCACTCTAGTGTGGGTGCGTACGTAAATACACGTATATTTACAGAAATATATAGACAATGGTAGGAAGCTGAAAGTGTTCGGTAGACCTAACCATGATGTGGGAGGCAATGCTTTAAAATTAGTGATTTATTTTTTGAAAAGTTTAAAATTAGTGATTGAAGTTGAGCAGTTTGTGTTGGCCTTGAGAATTTTTTTTGTAAATCTTTTAGGGGGCATAAAACCTATTTATAGGAGGTTTTGAAAAGCTAAAATTTTGAAACTTTACCATAAAGCTCTTTTAAATTTATTCAAATTTTTCATGACATATGCAATGCCAAAAATGTCGATGACTCTTTAAAAAAAAAAAATTAATAAAAAATAAAACAATAACAACGTTTGCCTTAATTTAAATATAAAAAGAATAAGTATTTATAAACTAAAATAACAATACCTAGTAACATTTTTATAACGTTCTCTTTTGTTATTTTTCACTTCTAAAACTTATCATTTTGATTATTAAACGAAACAAGTATAAGTTAAAATATTTTATAATTGTAGTTAAACAAACCTTAATAAATTTTTATTTTTATATAGATCCTCTTTTTTTTTTTTTTTTTCCATAAAAACTTTACAGTTAAAAATCTACCTTTAAGCACAAGTTATAAATTTTGGTGGGGCTCGTACAACTACAAATCTACCCTATTCAAAGATGATGAGAGCGTGAGAGTGAGATCAAAGAAAAGTGACAATTGATGTAAGCATAAGAAGGAATATATAGATAAATTATATTATTATTGGATATTAATTTTTAGAGTAATCTCACACGTTAAGTAAAGGCTATTTTGAGGAATTAACTTACTTATATATATCCTCATTTTTGTGGAAATGCATACATAATCAAACAATTAATTAATTATTCAACAAGAATTTTTATTGTATCTTGATTCCTAGGGTCTAATTTCGTGTATCAAACTTGTTAAAGTGACTTGTAATAATGTACAGAGTTTGACTACAAACCAGTTTGTAGTTAGGTTGTTACAATTCTACTACGTGGTAACTAATAAGATCAACCAAGTGCACATAGGTCATGTGACTTGATTAAATAATACATGTGGATGGTCTTATGAGTTGCTAGTTGCCACGTAGTAAATTGTAATAAGCTGGCTACAAACTCTATCCGTGAGTTATTATTTAACAAAAAAATGACATATAGTTCAAACAATTACCGAAAACACACACCTGAAGCTTTTAGTTGGTGCAACGTCTTCCATCTTTAACACCTCGGTGGATCCAAAATTATAATCCTGCATTCCAAAAGTTTCTAATATTTTCCTTTTTCGAATTGCTGCAACCATGACACGAGCTATGCTAGTGAAAGGGCTTCCCTTTGGCTTAATTTGACGATAAAATCGCTTTCCCAATACAAATACGATTAAGCTAATGGCATTTGCAATGGCACATATTCCAAACCCGAATTCCCAACTCACATTGTCTTGGATATAGACAATGGCAGTGAAGCTGATTGCATTAGCAAAGTACAAGGTGAAAAAATACCAGTTAAAGAAAGTTCCTTGATCGCTGGGCTTGTCAAATTGTCCGGCTCCCATAGTTGCAATTGTGAACCGTGTGCCTCCAAGTCCTAGTGAAGCCAACAATAGGGTTAGGTAGAGGACTCCATATTGAAGATTTGATGGGGCTTCACACGTATATGAGCCAACTGCACATACTGGTGGCCTCAAGGAATGTATTGTAGCCGTTAAGGTGAACATGATCATACCCTGAATTCTCAAAAAGACAAGAGCGGAAATAGATGAAAAAAAGAGAGTTTAAATTTAACCTATGATATATAGGCTCGAGTTTTAATGACAATAGTATGGCTTATTTACTTATAATAATATGTTGCCATGTTGGGTAAAAGTATAATTGTACTTAAAATAAAATAAAAAAATGTGATTTTAAAAAGCTGTACATACACAAATAAGAAAAAATAATAAGAAAAAAAAAAAAAAAAATCTATGTGATGGCTTCCAATTACGTAGATCTATATATATAATCGGGCCTGAAAATAATTGGGCCTGAAAGCCTACTAATAATTTGGTTGTTTAAGTTCTTTATTGCAAGAAAAAGCAAAGTTATTTCTATTCCTATTAAGACAATAATTTTGGAACTCTATTTAAGAAATCAGGGTATTTTGTAACAAATTTTGATTGATAATATATATATATATAAATATATTTTTTCGCATTTCTCCTAAAGGTCTGGTTTCAACTCCAGCCAACCATCGGTATTAATTCCTATCTTGAGGCTTTCTCTTGTTTGGTACTGACTCAAGCAAGCTTAGGTGCTAACTCCTAAGTCACATATCTCTTTTATTCTTCTTCTCTAATTTTACATGGATCAAGATAAATCACTGGTTTTTTACTTGGGGGTGTGGCCCCAAAGAATTATTTGCATTTAGGAAGTATTGAACCTAGGACCTTGAATAAAGTATATCTTAAAGACCAAAGTCTTCATCACTTGGAACCAACCCAAAGCCACTTAACAAAAAGTAATCTATCCCATCCCATAAGATATAGTTTAGACGCATTCATCCTTAAAATATATTTTTTTAGTTGCCTTTATTTGTATGACTTTTATCCATTTTCCTTAGTAAAAGAAAGTTTATGAATGAGATTTATGGGCGTTAATCCAAAACTTAGGATAGTTTATACACGTTAATTAATTACCAGCAAGGAAACAAAGGCGAAGATGGCAACGACAGGGAAGGAGCCTAAGAAAGAGTCGGCAATGATGGCACCGGCAATAGGAAAGAGACAGTTGCAACCGAGGACAACGTTGTAGATTTTTGTAGCGGTTATGCTTTTCACATTAAACACTGTTATTAGATATACTATCAAATTTGATGACCACCCTCCAGCTACTAGGGAAAGACCCATTAGAGTTCCTGCTTAAAACAGTGCATAATTTAGACCTAGCTAAAGGCAAGGAGTAGTAGTTTAAATTACAATACCAAAGAGAGAAAAAGAGAGACCTGTAATGAAGGGAAAGCTAATCCACCCCCCTTGTCCGGAAGTTTTAGGTGCTTGTGGACTTTCTTCATTGGGCACAGTATGGGCAGAAAGGTCCCCTTCAAAGTGTTGTGATTCCATGTCTTCCATTCTCTCGTGCTATATGAACTAGATTTGAGCTAAGATAATATATAAAGAAATCTTGGTGCATTATATAGGAAGGTCCTCTCTATCTCACATGCATTCATTACCCTCCCCACCCACCACCTCAAAAATGACAAATTTTACTTGGTTACCAAAAAAGAAAAAAAAGGAAAACAGGAAGAAAAATAAGAGTGTTGTCAAATGAGTGTATTAGGTGATGCATAACTATCAATGTCCTGAAATCATAATTATTGGTACAAATTATGGTGTGTACACACCACTAAATGTGGGCATATTAACATTTAAGTGGTGTGTAGTGTAGTAGGTGATATGCACCTGTTTAATGTCGAATGTCCTAAGTGAAATTAATGAAGAGAGCTCTTTCACATTCTCATGGTATCGTGATGACTTTTTGTTAATAATTTTTTGGCATCAGCTTATTTAGTTTTTTGTTGATTACTTTTTGTTCAAAATACTGTAGAAAAAAAAAAAAAAAAAAAAAAAAAAAAAAAAAAAAAAAAAAGCTCACTGTAAGCATAAAAATAAAAATGAGATAGGGCCGTAGGGAACAAGATTTAACTTTTTGTAAATTCCTCATGAAAACCACTAGATAAAACTTTAACAAAAAGTAATTTTATTTTGCCCCTCCCAAAACCACATGGGAAATAAAAAGAGTGTACATGTGTGAAGGTTCCTTCCAGTGCTCTAGTACATTTGGGGAACAATTGGGTTGACACGTGATTATTTTAGGACATGTGTCGTGTCCGTGTCAAATGCGCTGAAGGTAAGCTGAATCCGTGTGTGTATGTATGCTTCATCTTCACACATACATCCAATTTGTCTTCAATATTTTCCAGTGCTGTGATAGATTGGAAGTTGACAAACATAATATATATATATATTTTACGAGCTAAAGTGGAAGCTAGTTTCATAGAGTGTGTTCAACGACAAAAGGATTAGAATGCGGGCAGTGGAAGTTGGAGATAAGATTCGTAGCCCTTCGCTATTATATATCTTTTTCTGCAACAGTTGAACTTGATCTAAAAATCAATATTTCTCTCTCTGTGCGTTAGTCTTGGAGTTTAAGTCTGTGTCACCATTAATCCATAGTCCATAAATGAATACGTACAGTATCTGTCACCATTCTTTATTGCAACTAATGATTCATTGATTTCATTTTTATGATCCACCCGTCGGTTAGGAACGTGTGACTTTCAAGAGTTTGACATTATGTTGTCAAAGATATCATTCGGTAAAAAGAAGTACTTAATTTTATTGCTTTATAAGATTTGATTTGTTTGGTTTGGTTTTCTTTTGAACATGAAAGTACGTACTCCAACTGTGATAAATTGATTTGCTTGGTTTTGTTTAAGAAAAGAAAGAAGAAAAAAACTCTCAGCGTTGTTTTGTTTAAGAAAATAGATATTTGGCATGATGTGATATTTTCATATCGTTTGATTAAATTCAAAAGATGTAGAACTGAAGCAAATATTGGAATCTTAAGAAAGAAAGAAAAAAACAGAGTATTTAATAATATAGTTAGAAAGAGAAAATGAGAGAGAAGAAGATATTATTTGTAACAATGTAACAATATTACCGACATAATAAATTTTACAACTTGTTAAAGTGATATACATATTGTCATTACCGTAACATAACTTTCACTGTAACTACCACTAACATCATTTTTATTGTCACCAATCACAATTTGTTGATTATGATTTTTTTTTTTTTTGGTAAAATTTGTTATGTCATTAAACTTATTTGAACTCATTAGCAATATTATTAGTTCCTAAAATTTAAATTGATTTCTTTTAGTACTTAACAAACTTGAAGTGATCTTTTTTAGTTCATATGGAGTGATGATGTATTAGTTTTAGTTTGACCACATCATCTAAGGAACTAAAAACCATAACTTTAATCTTTTGGAATTAAAATCGTCTATTGATTAAACTTTTGGTTCTATGGAGTGATTGACGTATCAGTTTTAATTTGACCACGCCATCTAAGGAACTAAAAACCATAACTTTAATCTTTTGAAATTAAAATCGTTTATTGATTAAAATTTTGGAACCAAAAATGTATTTATGCCTAACAAAAGATGAAATAGACTTGCCAATTGTTACCAAAGCGTCCCATCAATTTTTGATATGTCAAATATATTCATTAAGAGAAATTGAATCAATGCTACTATTTGAAGTTTTTAGAAGCAATTAAAATTCACATTCAAAAGAACTTGTGCAAAAGGATTAGTTAATACAACAAATTAAGTTACAAACAAAAAATTTCATAATTGTTGAAGTAACCCCACCAGTAACATCATTTTATTGTAAATTCACAATCTACCATCTCACACATAAGAGTTTAGTCAAGAAAAACCAATTTCAGGGTGGTTGCTAGTAAGAAAACCCTTCAATTTGTAAACACCTACATTACCAAATGCATAAATACAAATGTTTATTAAACTCCAAAGTGATGAAATTTTCCTAACTTCACACGTAGATTAAACCAATTTCTAAAAATAGTCTCAATCTTCCCGATTTTAGGGTGCTAGCTCTGAATGCCTATCATTTTCCTCAACATTTTGTTGGTACTTAAAGTACTTGGCACAAATTAGATAGTAGCCAAAATTCACCACTCCAGTCACTACCAAAACCCAATACACATTATCTAATCTTCCATCGTTAATATCATCCGGCAACCAACCTGTGATTTGGTCTACCAAATCCATAATTGCCGGGCTTAGATATAACCCAATTGCGAGTAATAACGAGACCATAGTAGTGGATGTACTTAGTAGTGACATGTACTGGAATTTAGTGACATTGGAATGATTCTTGATAATACAATGCAATTGATCCTGGGAAATGGAATCCCTCACCAATGCCCATGATGGATGGATGGTGGTACCACAAGCCACATGGCTGACATATGGGCACAACCAGGGGCCGGGTTGGTCAATACGACTATGTGTTTGGACCACGTGGAGCCGTCGAATTTCAATTAAGGCAGAACTCGAACCAATTAAACCAGAAGGTCACCAAACCAAGGATATTAATTATATGGCCAATTCCAATACGTTGGTTGGAGGGGTGTCAATGTTCGACGGGTGGGTAGATTCTTCCACATGGGAATGAATGAAACGAAACGATCAATGAAGAAGATGAGTGACAGCTGTAGCTAATAAGTTGAAGATGAGTAAGAATGAGCCAGCTGGGATTTTGAAATGGGGCCCAAGGTGTCGATTCATGGTTTAAGGCTTGAAGGGTTTGTGAGGCTACTAAAAATACCTATTGTGACACTTAGAAAAATGCCAGTAGACCATACTGGGATAATTCTGATTATTGTTTTGAGGTCTTCTACTTCTTCAATGGTACATAGCGTCCATGATCTTGTGTAAGAGCCGTCTAATTGTTTGTCACCTTCAGTGATAAGTGCTGCACGATTCAAGAATCTGCATAAAATTGGTGTCACTTTAGTTTCACAAACCAAAGAAATCAATGATTGAAAATTTGAAGTAGGGACGATCTTGGATTATAATAATTATAAACAAATAAATTCTACACAAAATTTATTTTATAATAACATCATTCAAAGAATTAATAGCATACAATCTAAAAGATTTTATTTTAACTTAATCAAGTTTCACCACAAATTTAGAAATACACAATCTAAGAAAAACTATAAATAAATGAGAGTTTTTTCATTGTTTTGGCTAAAAAAATTACGGACTTTAGAGTTTCAATTAAGAATTTACTAATAACAATTTTTTGTTTATTTAATGTAAATTTATGTTAGATAAAAATGACATTTATTCATACAAGTTAAATGGATATAATGTTGATCCTTAATCTAAAACATACAGTTCCATATAATAATTCTCATGGTAGATATCAACAAATTAAACTATGAAAATTAAGGGAATTCTATTGTTCATATTTAAACTTGAAGGGTTTTTTTTTTTTTTAAATCTAAGATAGAAATTTTTAATCTAATTTATATAAGAAAGTCAAACTCATACCCTTCAAAAGGAGAATCAATTAGGAAGTGGGATACAACTGGTCAAATCAATACTTGAAGTGTTCATACCCTATCGAAAAAAAAAAAAGAAAAAGGAGAATTTGTGCGTCTTGGTTTATTATTCAATTAGGAGAGTGGGTTTAATGAAAAGAAAAAGAAAAGGACAAGGGTTAACTAGTGGTCAATTTCTCCACTTCAGCCGTGAGATTTTTATATCTTACCGTTGTCACAAGTTTACTTACATTTGATATATTATATTCATCTGATCATGTCCTAAATTCAAATATGATATTTCGTGCACATGCTACATGTTAAATTGTTAATCCTATTTTTATTTTTTTATCCTCAACATGTTAATCCTTAATCTAAAACTTACAATATCATGTCATGCTTACATTCAAATTTTGAAGTCTCACACTCTGGACGTACAATATTGAATTTTTGAGAGACATAACTGAAGTTACAAGTTTTTGGGGAATTGAGTTACAACTTACAAGTACATGTCAATTTCAATCTAGAACAAAAGCCCTTTGTGTTGTTTCCGCACCACATAGTCTTATTTCTGCATTATTGGTGTGGAAATAACACTATATGATGCAGAAATATCATTATCCATTATTATTATACAAAATGTTTAAGGATATTATAATCCCCATATACAAACTCGCATTCTCCAATGGGGGTATATTCGACTTAAGGGGCTAGAACTAAAGCCCTCTTTTATTTTAATTCAAACCAAAACTAAATTTTTTAAAAGAAAACTTTCATTTACCTACTTTATTTTTATGGTTATATTCGAAATATTAAATGCATAAAAAAATTGTTCTTTTTTCTAACTTTCATCCTTGTAAATATTTTATGCTAAAAAATATATAATATGAATGTATTAATTGCTCCAAATTTTGTTGGAGATCATGGTGGGATCCTACAAATCTACTCTACCCTCTCAAAGATTTTTTTTTTGTTTTTGGGTGCAGAGGTGGAGCTGTTGAGGAGTTAGAGGAAACAAGAAAAGTAAATATTGACGTACGATATGTTAGAGATAGAACTGTCGCTTCTAATATTTGAGCTATTCTGCATGTACAACAGTGGATTGAATTAATTTATTTTTTTTTGTGTGTGGATATTTAAAACTTTTCTACGTGAATGAGGAGGAATAATAAATCTTCCATTGATTTTGTGAAGATGTGTAATCAAGTAATTGAATAATTATTAGATATGTATATGCTATTGCAATCTTGGGCCCATTCTGCGTACCAAAAATGTCATTAGTTTTTTTTTTTTTTTTGATATATATGAAAAAGTAAAAATCTAAAACAGTTATATATAGTTAAAATAATTACCGAAAAAAATATATGATTAAAGTAACTCATACCTGAGGCTTTTAGTTGATGCACCGGCTTCCATTTTTAACACCCCGGTGGTTCCAAAATAATAATCTTGGCTTCCAAAAGTTCCCAATATTTTCCTTTTTCGAATTGCTGCAACCATGACACGAGCTAAGCTTGTGAAAGGGCTTCCTTTTGGCTTAACTTGGCGATAGAATGGCTTTCCCAGGAGAAATAAGGCTAAGCCAATGACATTGGCAATGGCACATATTCCAAATCCTAATCCCCAACCCACATTGTCCTCGATATAGACAATGACACTGAAGCTGATTAAATTAGCAATGTACAAGGTGAAAAAATACCAGTTGAAGAAAATTCCTTGATCTTTGGTCTTGTCAAATTGTTCGGCTCCCAAAGATGCAATTGTGAAGCGTGTGCCTCCAAGTCCTAGTGAAGCCAGCCCTAAGGTCATATAGAGTACTGCATATTGAACATTTGATGGGGCTTCACACATACTTGACCCAATTACACATCGTGCTGGCCTCAAGGAATGTATTGTAGTCGATAGGGTGAACATGATCATACCCTGAATTCTCAAGAATGGAAATTGAAAGGAACAAATTGATTTTAATTTCATCTATGAAAAGCTGGGCAATTATTGAGGATAAAACTATTTGTGTAAGAATATGTTCTAAATTAGTGTTTACATTACACGGAATTGAATTTTTCTCACCCAATATTAATTGGGTATGATATTATTCATAAATGAGTCAAATTATCAATAAAGCTACCGTCTGTTACTCAAACAAGGCCTCTACCAATCCATAAATATGTACATATTAGTAGTATGTCCACTTGTCCAGGCTATGCACATATTAATTAAAAATTAAATTATATGTAAATTAAAGAAAGTATTTTAATAATTTTATCGAAATTATATATCTTAATAATTGGTAAATCAATTTGAAACTTAAATAGAATTTCACCTAGAATAATTTTTAATAATTAATCAAGCACATAACTAAAACATTTTATGACACATAATACATATGTTGAGTCACTTGACCCAAACACGATATGTAGAATGAAAGTTTTACTAGATTAATTAGTACCCAAATCTATGATAAATGATTCAGAGAGACTCCATCAAATCTGGTGAGATCTCACCACCGGATTTTGGCTAGATCTCCATCGTCTCCTCCACAGCGCCACCATCAACGTCCAATTCTGTCCAACCAACCGCAACCAACATTGGCTTGACCCGCCGATCCGACCATATGGTTATTGGATTGCATATCTTCAACCCCGACTCAGTCGGGTTGGATAATGGATTACCCAAACCGACCCGTGGATACCCCTAATAACATATCACTAGCCACCACCATATTGGGTTTTCTTTCATTAATTCCAAAAATACAGAGCATTAATAAAAACTTTTTACTGATTATTAGCTTAAGTGTCCGTTTGCTACACTTTATTGGCTTAGCTTATTTCTATGGGTACAGCCTTTTATACCTGATTTTTATTTTACATACAGTTTATTAAAACTTTACTCTAAAAATTAGCAAAAAACTTTTTAATTAGCCGTATGAATGCTCATGAAGTTGAAATTGAAAATTCAGTAATTGATCAATAGACAAAAATTACCAGTAAGGAAACAAAGGAGAAGATGGCAACGACAGGGAAGGAGCCTAAGAAAGAGTCGGCAATGATAGCACCAACAACAGGAAAGAGACTGTAGCAACCCAGGACAATGTTGGATATTTTTGTAGCGGTTATGCTTTTCACATTATACTCTGTTATTAGATACACTATCAAATTCGATGCCCACCCACCAGCTACTAGGGAAAGACCCATCATAGTTCCTGCTTAAAACATTGCATATATATAGTGCCATTTAGAACAGGCTCTCAAAACGAGTGAATTTAAATTACAACACGTACAAAGAGAGAAAAAGACCTGTAATGAAAGGGAAGGTAATCCACCCTCCTTGTTTGGACTTCTTAGGTGCTTCTCCACCTTCTTCATTGGATGTAGTCAGGCCAGAAAGCCTCCCTTCAATTTTTTGTAATTCCATGCCTTCCATTCTTTCTTAATTTCTCTCTTAACTAGATTTGAGCACAGATGCTATACCAATAGGCTTTGTTACTGTCCCTATTATATAGGAAGGTCGTCTCTCTCCTTTTCCTATATTTTTATTGGTCAATACCACTTTATTTACACTACTTAAATGTGAAAATATATCTTTAAAATGTAGACATTTGTGAATATTGATGTCTATATGTATTTATATTCACATCTAGCTAATGAATGGTGTTTAAAAATGAAAAAGAATTGTCACTTGGAAAGGCCCTACAAATTTAATAAATACCTTAGAAAAAAAGAATTTTTTGGCATCAACTTATTTAGATTTTTGTTGATTACTTTTTGTTCAAAATACTGTAGAAAAAAGCTCACTTTAAGCATAAAAATAAAAATAAGATAGGGGCGTATATAGGGAATAAGATTTAACATTTTGTAGAGTCCGCATGAAACCCACTAGATAAAACTTTAACAAAAAGTTAGTTTATTTTGTTCCTCACAAAACCACATGGGAAATAAAATGAGTGTATATGTGTGAAGGTTCCTTCTACCACATGACAATTGGAAATTTTGTTCCTCCCAAAACCACAAAATGAGTGTATATGTGTGAAGGTTCCTTCTAGTGCTCTAGTACATTAGATAAGACAATTGGATTGACTTTATTTTGTTCCTCCCAAAACCACTTAGTACATGCTTAGATAAGACAATAATTGACCTTGATTATTTTAAAACAATGTCGTGTCTCGAATGCACTGAATTCATAGTATGTTCCTCCCAAAACCACATGAAAAAAAAGTGTATATGTGTGAAGGTTCCTTTCTAGTGCTCTAATACATTAGATAAGACAATTAGATTGACACTTGATTATTTTAAAACATATGTCGTGTCGGTGTCGAACTGTCGAATGCATTGAAGGTAATATGAATTCATGTGTGTGTATGTATGCTTCATCTTCACACACATACATGATAGATTGGAAGTTGACAAATATAAAAGTTGACAAATATATATATATATATACACACACACGAGCTAAAGTGGAAGCTAGTTTCATAGAGTGTGTTCAACGACAAAAGGATTAGAATGCGGGCAGTAGAAGTTGGAGATAAGATTCGTAGTGCAACTTGATCATTTTTTTTTTTTTGATAATTAAAAATAAGGCTTTATTGAATAACAAAATATTATACAATAAGGCCCACAACCCTACAAAGAGGGAGACAGAACCCTACATAGAGGGCAGTAAAAGTGACATTCGTCACGACCCAAGACCCTACAAAGAGGGCAGCAAAACATGACCCTACAAAGAGGGCACAAAATACAACAAAAATACAACAACAAACATAACTACATCACAACAACAACAACAACAAATATCACAACTCCAGAACACACACACAGATCTTGACCACAATAAAGATTATGGCAACCAAGCAACCGATGTCCAGAACAGCAGAAGTTTCTTGATCCCAGCCAAGCAAACCACTGAAAAAGTGTGTGGCAAGAGATCATGTGAAGGGGCTCTTTAATAAGAAGAGTTTTGAAGGAACTAACAAAGATAAGGTAAAAGAATCTCGAATGGAAGAAGTCCCCACACCCGAGCCCACCAAACATCCATGGCCGAAGAAGATCTCGAGCCCACTGGAAAGGGACAGACGTGCCGACAAAACCCGATCGGTGGAAAGGAGGTAAAGCAGAAAGAGGGAGGTAGAGGGGTGGTGGTGGCGGCTCGGAAACTTCCGATCCGGGTGCCAAAAGAAGACAAAAAAGAAAAAGCAAAAGAGAAGACGAAAGTAAACAGAAACGGGCCACGCTACCAAGATCTGACCATTTCCGGTCACGATCTCCCTCACCCGGAGGTGAGGGAAGGCCACGCGGCCCTGAGCAAGGAAGAAAAAGGGTCAGATCAGATGGGGTTGGGGTTTCGGAAGTCTTCTCTGGAAGGTTCTCTCGTAGGGTCCTACGAGTAGAGTAGAGGGCTGGCTGAAGTGGAAGTGGAAGTTATTTAGATACGTCTTACAGTTGAACTTGATCTAAAAATCATTATTTCTCTCTCTGTGCGCTAGTCTTGGAGTTTAAGTCTGTGTCACCATTAATCCATAGTCCATAAATGAATACGTACAGTATCTGTCACCA
>OU015769.1:32642783-32656293 GCA_907173295.1 Fagus sylvatica
AAAGCTTGGATTAAAAAAAAAAAAAAAAAAACCTCTACTGCTCATATACGTGAATAAGATGACACATATCTGTTAATAAGAGATGTTAAATATCACCTAATCTCAAAAACACATTAGAGGCCAAAGAAACATGAGAACCCTCTAGGCAGGAGTGTGTGGAATATGATTCCACAAACTCCACTAGTTTGGACGGTCTATTAAATATTAGACTCCATAAATACAGTTTCTTGAATAAGAACCCACAAACGCATTAATACACTCATTTTTTCAGATCGATATTCCACAAACGCCAATTGCTTTTCTCTCCTAGTTCTGTACCTTCTTTCTGTTTTTAAGTTTCTTGTTGATTTTTTGCTGCTTTGCAATTAAACCCCAACCAAATAAAAAGCACATGCGAGTTTAAAATGGAGACATTGTTTAGGAAGGATTGGAATTCGTGTCTAAAACTAGATTAAGAAGGCACAATTCTTCCAAATCACAAGTAAAAAGCACATGCAAGTTAAAAATAGAGACATTGTTTAGGAAAGATTAGAATTCGTGTATAAAACTAGATTAAGAAGGCAAGATTCTTCCAAATCACAATTAACACTATCTACATGTAATTCAGAAGAATAATATTATTATTATCAAAACGGTCCAAAAAATTTATTTACATAATACAAAATGGGCTAGTGTGATGCATTACAAAGTAACAATGAAACAAAAGAGTCCATATGCAACAACTCCAACATCCAGTCAGAATAATGCATTAGTTCTGGCATTGTGCATCGACAGAAATTAATGCTAAAGCTTATTTGCTGACCTGTGAACGATGTCATAAACAGATAAAAGTATTTCTGCACCTATCAGTGCAATGATGAGCCACTCCAGAAAATCTGATTTCCTATTTTGAAGAATTTCCTGAAGAAAGCGGATATTGTGCTGTATAGAGAAAACAAGACGTCACTAGTCACCACAACATGCACATCAATTGAAACATTAGATTCATTAACATGTTATGCTAACTAAGTGTGAATAAGAGAAAAAAAATGTACCTCCACAAACTTCAACTTAAAATCAAGACTTCCAAATCTCTGAGTCAATTCAAATTCATCTCTGAGATATTCCCATATTTGAGCATATTTTGCATCCTTCCAGGCAATGTCTGATCTGCAAAAATCAATAAAGTTCGCTTGAGTTAACCAAAAGCATACATATCACTGGAATTAATGCTTTCCTGCTACAAGCAAACAGATAATTTTGCTGGGCTTAGATATAACCCAATTGCGAGTAATAACGAGACCATAGTAGTGGATGTACTTTTTAGTGACATTGGAAATTCTTGATAATACAATGCAATTGATCCTGGGAAATGGAATCCCTCACCAATGCCCATGATGGATAGTGGTACCACAAGCCACATGGCTGACATGGGCACAACCAGGCCGGGTTGGTCAATACGACTATGTGTTTGGACCACGTGGAGCCGTCGAATTTCAATTAAGGCAGAACTCACCAAACCAAGGATATTAATTATATGGCCAATTCCAATACGTTGGAGGGGTGTCAATGTTCGACGGGTTAGATTCTTCCACATGGGAATGAAGAAACGATCAATGATGAAGATTGAGACAGCTGTAGCTAATAAGTTGAAGAGTAAGAATGAGCCAGCTGGGATTTTGAAATGGGGCCCAAGGTGTCGATTCATGGTTAAGGCTTGAAGGGTTGTGAGGCTACTAAAAATACCTATTGTGACACTTAGAAAAATGCCAGTAGACCATACTGGGATAATTCTGATTATTGTTTTGAGGTCTTCTACTTCTTCAATGGTACATAGCGTCCATGATCTTGTGTAAGAGCCGTCTAATTGTTTGTCACCTTCAGTGATAAGTGCTGCACGATTCAAGAATCTGCATAAAATTGGTGTCACTTTAGTTTCACAAACCAAAGAAATCAATGATTGAAAATTTGAAGTAGGGACGATCTTGGATTATAATAATTATAAACAAATAAATTCTACACAAAATTTATTTTATAATAACATCATTCAAAGAATTAATAGCATACAATCTAAAAGATTTTATTTTAACTTAATCAAGTTTCACCACAAATTTAGAAATACACAATCTAAGAAAAACTATAAATAAATGAGAGTTTTTTCATTGTTTTGGCTAAAAAAATTACGGACTTTAGAGTTTCAATTAAGAATTTACTAATAACAATTTTTTGTTTATTTAATGTAAATTTATGTTAGATAAAAATGACATTTATTCATACAAGTTAAATGGATATAATGTTGATCCTTAATCTAAAACATACAGTTCCATATAATAATTCTCATGGTAGATATCAACAAATTAAACTATGAAAATTAAGGGAATTCTATTGTTCATATTTAAACTTGAAGGGTCAAACTCATACCCTATTTTTTTTTTTTTTTTAAATCTAAGATAGAAATTTTTAATCTAATTTATATAAGAAAGTCAAACTCATACCCTATTAAAAGGAGAAGTCAATTAGAAGAGTGGGATACAACTGGTCAAATGCCTAATGAATACTTGAAGTGTTAGCACTATGTGTACGTCCATTAATCTTGTAAAACGAAAAAGAAAAGGAGCAAGGGTTAGTGACTAGTGTCGGATTTCTCCACTTCAGTCTTCGTGAGATTTTTATATCTTACCGTTGGGTCACAAGTTTACTTCATGGCATTATGATATATTATATTCATCTGATCATGTCCTAAATTCAAATATGATAATTTCGTGCACATGCTATCATGTTAAATTGTTAATCCTATTTTTATTTTTTTATCCTCAACATGTTAATCCTTAATCTAAAACTTACAATATCATGTCATGCTTACATTCAAATTTTGAAGTCTCACACTCTGGACGTACAATATTGAATTTTTGAGAGACATAACTGAAGTTACAAGTTTTGGGGAATTAGAGTTACAACTTACAAGTACTATGTTCATATTTCAATCTAGAACAAAAGCCCTTTGTGTTGTTTCCGCACCACATAGTCTTATTTCTGCATTATTGGTGCGGAAATAACACTATATGATGCAGAAATATCATTATCTATTATTATTATACAAAATGTTTAAGGATATTATAATCCCCATATACAAACTCGCATTCTCCATATGGGGGTATCATTCGACTTAAGGGGCTAGAACTAAAGCCCTCTTTTATTTTAATTCAAACCAAAACTAATTTTTTTAAAAGAAAACTTTCAATTGCCTACTCTATTTTCATGGTTATATCGAAATATAAATGCATAAAAAAATTATTCTTTTTTCTAACTTTCATCCTTGTAAATATTTTATGTAAAAAATATATAATATGAATGTATTAATTGCTCAAATTTTGGTGGAGATCATGGTGGGATCCTACAAATCTACTCTACCCTCTCAAAATTTTTTTTTTGTTTTTGGGTGCAGAGGGGGACTGTTGAGGAGTTAGAGGAAACAAGAAAAGAATGGTAAAAACGTCTATATGTTAAAGATAAACTGTACTTCTATATTTGAGCATTCTGCATGTACAACAGTGGATTGAATTAATTTTTTTTTTTTGTGTGTGGATATTTAAAATTTTTCTGCACGTGAATGAGGAGGAATAATAAATCTTATGATTTTGTGAAATTGTAATCAAGTAATTGAATAATTATTAGATATGTATATTGAGCTTTGCAATTTGGGCCCGATTTGCGTACCAAAAATTCATTGATATATATGAAAAAGTAAAAATCTAAAACAGTTATATATAGTTAAAATAATTACCGAAAAAAATATATGATTAAAGTAACTCATACCTGAGGCTTTTAGTTGATGCACCGGCTTCCATTTTTAACACCCCGGTGGTTCCAAAATAATAATCTTGGCTTCCAAAAGTTCCCAATATTTTCCTTTTTCGAATTGCTGCAACCATGACACGAGCTAAGCTTGTGAAAGGGCTTCCTTTTGGCTTAACTTGGCGATAGAATGGCTTTCCCAGGAGAAATAAGGCTAAGCCAATGACATTGGCAATGGCACATATTCCAAATCCTAATCCCCAACCCACATTGTCCTCGATATAGACAATGACACTGAAGCTGATTAAATTAGCAATGTACAAGGTGAAAAAATACCAGTTGAAGAAAATTCCTTGATCTTTGGTCTTGTCAAATTGTTCGGCTCCCAAAGATGCAATTGTGAAGCGTGTGCCTCCAAGTCCTAGTGAAGCCAGCCCTAAGGTCATATAGAGTACTGCATATTGAACATTTGATGGGGCTTCACACATACTTGACCCAATTACACATCGTGCTGGCCTCAAGGAATGTATTGTAGTCGATAGGGTGAACATGATCATACCCTGAATTCTCAAGAATGGAAATTGAAAGGAACAAATTGATTTTAATTTCATCTATGAAAAGCTGGGCAATTATTGAGGATAAAACTATTTGTGTAAGAATATGTTCTAAATTAGTGTTTACATTACACGGAATTGAATTTTTCTCACCCAATATTAATTGGGTATGATATTATTCATAAATGAGTCAAATTATCAATAAAGCTACCGTCTGTTACTCAAACAAGGCCTCTACCAATCCATAAATATGTACATATTAGTAGTATGTCCACTTGTCCAGGCTATGCACATATTAATTAAAAATTAAATTATATGTAAATTAAAGAAAGTATTTTAATAATTTTATCGAAATTATATATCTTAATAATTGGTAAATCAATTTGAAACTTAAATAGAATTTCACCTAGAATAATTTTTAATAATTAATCAAGCACATAACTAAAACATTTTATGACACATAATACATATGTTGAGTCACTTGACCCAAACACGATATGTAGAATGAAAGTTTTACTAGATTAATTAGTACCCAAATCTATGATAAATGATTCAGAGAGACTCCATCAAATCTGGTGAGATCTCATCGGATCTAGTGAGATCTCACCGGATTTTGGCTAGATCTCCATCGTCTCCTCCACAGCGCCACCATCAACGTCCAATTCTGTCCAACCAACCACAACCAACATTGGCTTGACCCGCCGATCCGACCATATGGTTATTGGATTGCATATCTTCAACCCCGACTCAGTCGGGTTGGATAATGGATTACCCAAACCGACCCGTGGATACCCCTAATAACATATCACTAGCCACCACCATATTGGGTTTTCTTTCATTAATTCCAAAAATACAGAGCATTAATAAAAACTTTTTACTGATTATTAGCTTAAGTGTCCGTTTGCTACACTTTATTGGCTTAGCTTATTTCTATGGGTACAGCCTTTTATACCTGATTTTTATTTTACATACAGTTTATTAAAACTTTACTCTAAAAATTAGCAAAAAACTTTTAATTAGCCGTATGAATGCTCATGAAGTTGAAATTGAAAATTCAGTAATTGATCAATAGACAAAAATTACCAGTAAGGAAACAAAGGAGAAGATGGCAACGACAGGGAAGGAGCCTAAGAAAGAGTCGGCAATGATAGCACCAACAACAGGAAAGAGACTGTAGCAACCCAGGACAATGTTGGATATTTTTGTAGCGGTTATGCTTTTCACATTATACTCTGTTATTAGATACACTATCAAATTCGATGCCCACCCACCAGCTACTAGGGAAAGACCCATCATAGTTCCTGCTTAAAACATTGCATATATATAGTGCCATTTAGAACAGGCTCTCAAAAGGAGTGAATTTAAATTACAACACGTACAAAGAGAGAAAAAGACCTGTAATGAAAGGGAAGGTAATCCACCCTCCTTGTTTGGACTTCTTAGGTGCTTCTCCACCTTCTTCATTGGATGTAGTCAGGCCAGAAAGCCTCCCTTCAATTTTTTGTAATTCCATGCCTTCCATTCTTTCTTAATTTCTCTCTTAACTAGATTTGAGCACAGATGCTATACCAATAGGCTTTGTTACTGTCCCTATTATATAGGAAGGTCGTCTCTCTCCTTTTCCTATATTTTTATTGGTCAATACCACTTTATTTACACTACTTAAATGTGAAAATATATCTTTAAAATGTAGACATTTGTGAATATTGATGTCTATATGTATTTATATTCACATCTAGCTAATGAATGGTGTTTAAAAATGAAAAAGAATTGTCACTTGGAAAGGCCCTACAAATTTAATAAATACCTTAGAAAAAAAGAATTTTTTGGCATCAACTTATTTAGATTTTTGTTGATTACTTTTTGTTCAAAATACTGTAGAAAAAAGCTCACTTTAAGCATAAAAATAAAAATAAGATAGGGGCGTATATAGGGAATAAGATTTAACATTTTGTAGAGTCCGCATGAAACCCACTAGATAAAACTTTAACAAAAAGTTAGTTTATTTTGTTCCTCACAAAACCACATGGGAAATAAAATGAGTGTATATGTGTGAAGGTTCCTTCTAGTGCTCTAGTACATTAGATAAGACAATTGGATTGACTTTATTTTGTTCCTCCCAAAACCACATGGGAAATAAAAAGAGTGTATATGTGTGAAGGTTCCTTTCTAGTGCTCTAATACATTAGATAAGACAATTAGATTGACACTTGATTATTTTAAAACATATGTCGTGTCGGTGTCGAATGCACTGAAGGTAATATGAATTCATGTGTGTATGTATGCTTCATCTTCACACATACATCCAATCTGTCGTCAATATTTTCCAGTGCTATGATAGATTGGAAGTTGACAAATATAAAAGTTGACAAATATATATATATATATACACACACACGAGCTAAAGTGGAAGCTAGTTTCATAGAGTGTGTTCAACGACAAAAGGATTAGAATGCGGGCAGTAGAAGTTGGAGATAAGATTCGTAGCCCTTTGCCAATATATATCTTTTTCTGCAACAGTTGTTGACAAAAAAAGGCTTTATGAATAACAAAATATATACAATAAGGCCCACAACCCTACAAAGAGGGAGACAGAACCCTACATAGAGGGCGTAAAAGTGACATTCTCACGACCCAAGACCCTACAAAGAGGGCAGCAAAACAGACCCTACAAAGAGGGCAGCAACACAGTACAACAAAAATACAACAACAAACATAACTACATCACAACAACAACAACAACAAATTCATACCAAAGACACAGATCTTGACCACAATCCAGAAGATTTAAGAGCAACCACAGCACCGATGTCCAGAACACAGAAGGTTTGGAGCCTTGATCCCAGCCAAGCAAACCATGAAAAATCGAATCGAATTAGCCATGGCGGGCGGGTGTGGTAGGGGCTCTTTAATAGAAGAGTTTTGAAGGAACTAACCCAAAGATAAGAGTAAGAATTCTGGAAGAAGTCCCCACACCCGAGCCCACCAAACATCCATGGCCGAAGAAGATTCGCCCACTGGAAAGGGACAGACGTGCCGACAAAACCCGATCGGATGGAAAGGAGGTAAAGCAGAAAGAGGGAGAGTAGAGGGGTGGTGGTGGCGGCTCGGAAACTTCCGATCCGGGTGCCAAAAGAAGACAAAAAAGAAAAAGCAAAAGAGAAGACGAAAGTAAACAGAAACGGGCCACGCTACCAAGATCTGACCATTTCCGGTCACGATCTCCCTCACCCGGAGGTGAGGGAAGGCCACGCGGCCCTGAGCAAGGAAGAAAAAGGGTCAGATCAGATGGGGTTGGGGTTTCGGAAGTCTTCTCTGGAAGGTTCTCTCGTAGGGTCCTACGAGTAGAGTAGAGGGCTGGCTGAAGTGGAAGTGGAAGTTATTTAGATACGTCTTACAGTTGAACTTGATCTAAAAATCATTATTTCTCTCTCTGTGCGCTAGTCTTGGAGTTTAAGTCTGTGTCACCATTAATCCATAGTCCATAAATGAATACGTACAGTATCTGTCACCATTCTTTATTGCAACTAATGATTCATTGATTTCATTTTTATGATCCCGTCGGTTAGGAATGTGTGACTTTCAAGAGTTTGACATTATGTTGTCAAAGATATCATTCGGTAAAAAGAAGTACTTAATTTTATTGCTTTATAAGATTTGATTTGTTTGGTTTGGTTTTCTTTTGAACATGAAAGTACGTACTACAACTGTGATAAATTGATTTGCTTGGTTTTGTTTAAGAAAAGAAAGAAGAAAAAAACTCTCAGCGTTGTTTTGTTTAAGAAAATAGATATTTGGCATGATGTGATATTTTCATATCGTTTGATTAAATTCAAAAGATGTAGAACTGAAGCAAATATTGGAATCTTAAGAAAGAAAGAAAAAAACAGAGTATTTAATATAGTTAGAAAGAGAAAATGAGAGACAAGAAGATATTATTTGTAACAATATTACCGACATAATAAATTTTACAACTTGTTAAAGTGATATACATATTGTCATTACCGTAACATAACTTTCACTGTAACTACCACTAACATCATTTTTATTGTCACCAATCACAATTTGTTGATTATGATTTTTTTTTTTTTTGGTAAAATTTGTTATGTCATTAAACTTATTTGAACTCATTAGCAATATTATTAGTTCCTAAAATTTAAATTGATTTCTTTTAGTACTTAACAAACTTGAAGTGATCTTTTTTAGTTCATATGGAGTGATGATGTATTAGTTTTAGTTTGACCACATCATCTAAGGAACTAAAAACCATAACTTTAATCTTTTGGAATTAAAATCGTCTATTGATTAAACTTTTGGTTCTATGGAGTGATTGACGTATCAGTTTTAATTTGACCACGCCATCTAAGGAACTAAAAACCATAACTTTAATCTTTTGAAATTAAAATCGTTTATTGATTAAAATTTTGGAACCAAAAATGTATTTATGCCTAACAAAAGATGAAATAGACTTGCCAATTGTTACCAAAGCGTCCCATCAATTTTTGATATGTCAAATATATTCATTAAGAGAAATTGAATCAATGCTACTATTTGAAGTTTTTAGAAGCAATTAAAATTCACATTCAAAAGAACTTGTGCAAAAGGATTAGTTAATACAACAAATTAAGTTACAAACAAAAAATTTCATAATTGTTGAAGTAACCCCACCAGTAACATCATTTTATTGTAAATTCACAATCTACCATCTCACACATAAGAGTTTAGTCAAGAAAAACCAATTTCAGGGTGGTTGCTAGTAAGAAAACCCTTCAATTTGTAAACACCTACATTACCAAATGTATAAATACAAATGTTTATTAAACTCCAAAGTGATGAAATTTTCCTAACTTCACACGTAGATTAAACCAATTTCTAAAAATAGTCTCAATCTTCCTGATTTTAGGGTGCTAGCTCTGAATGCCTATCATTTTCCTCAACATTTTGTTGGTACTTAAAGTACTTGGCACAAATTAGATAGTAGCCAAAATTCACCACTCCAGTCACTACCAAAACCCAATACACATTATCTAATCTTCCATCGTTAATATCATCTGGCAACCAACCTGTGATTTGGTCTACCAAATCCATAATTGCCGGGCTTAGATATAACCCAATTGCGAGTAATAACGAGACCATAGTAGTGGATGTACTTTTTAGTGACATTGGAAATTCTTGATAATACAATGCAATTGATCCTGGGAAATGGAATCCCTCACCAATGCCCATGATGGATAGTGGTACCACAAGCCACATGGCTGACATGGGCACAACCAGGCCGGGTTGGTCAATACGACTATGTGTTTGGACCACGTGGAGCCGTCGAATTTCAATTAAGGCAGAACTCACCAAACCAAGGATATTAATTATATGGCCAATTCCAATACGTTGGAGGGGTGTCAATGTTCGATGGGTTAGATTCTTCCACATGGGAATGAAGAAACGATCAATGATGAAGATTGAGACAGCTGTAGCTAATAAGTTGAAGAGTACGAATGAGCCAGCTGGGATTTTGAAATGGGGCCCAAGGTGTCGATTCATGGTTAAGGCTTGAAGGGTTGTGAGGCTACTAAAAATACCTATTGTGACACTTAGAAAAATGCCAGTAGACCATACTGGGATAATTCTGATTATTGTTTTGAGGTCTTCTACTTCTTCAATGGTACATAGCGTCCATGATCTTGTGTAAGAGCCGTCTAATTGTTTGTCACCTTCAGTGATAAGTGCTGCACGATTCAAGAATCTGCATAAAATTGGTGTCACTTTAGTTTCACAAACCAAAGAAATCAATGATTGAAAATTTGAAGTAGGGACGATCTTGGATTATAATAATTATAAACAAATAAATTCTACACAAAATTTATTTTATAATAACATCATTCAAAGAATTAATAGCATACAATCTAAAAGATTTTATTTTAACTTAATCAAGTTTCACCACAAATTTAGAAATACACAATCTAAGAAAAACTATAAATAAATGAGAGTTTTTTCATTGTTTTGGCTAAAAAAATTACGGACTTTAGAGTTTCAATTAAGAATTTACTAATAACAATTTTTTGTTTATTTAATGTAAATTTATGTTAGATAAAAATGACATTTATTCATACAAGTTAAATGGATATAATGTTGATCCTTAATCTAAAACATACAGTTCCATATAATAATTCTCATGGTAGATATCAACAAATTAAACTATGAAAATTAAGGGAATTCTATTGTTCATATTTAAACTTGAAGGGTTTTTTCTTTTTTTTAAATCTAAGATAGAAATTTTTAATCTAATTTATATAAGAAAGTCAAACTCATACCCTATCAAAAGGAGAAGTCAATTAGGAGAGTGGGATACAACTGGTCAAATGCCTAATGAATACTTGAAGTGTTAGCACTACGTGTACGTCCATTAATCTTGTAAAACGTAACCTGAGTTACATTCAACTCTATATAGCCTCAACTAATTTATCTAAGGGAAACTAGAACTAAAGCCCTCTTTTATTTTAATTCAAACCAAAACTAATTTTTTTAAAAGAAAACTTTCAATTGCCTACTCTCATGATTATATTTTATTCCAATCCATCGTTTTGCTAAATTACACAATCATAAATATATATCAATGCAAAATCATATGAAAATTGTCATTAGTTTTTTTTTTTTTGATATATATGAAAAAGTAAAAATCTAAAACAGTTATATATAGTTAAAATAATTACCGAAAAAAATATATGATTAAAGTAACTCATACCTGAGGCTTTTAGTTGATGCACCGGCTTCCATTTTTAACACCCCGGTGGTTCCAAAATAATAATCTTGGCTTCCAAAAGTTCCCAATATTTTCCTTTTTCGAATTGCTGCAACCATGACACGAGCTAAGCTTGTGAAAGGGCTTCCTTTTGGCTTAACTTGGCGATAGAATGGCTTTCCCAGGAGAAATAAGGCTAAGCCAATGACATTGGCAATGGCACATATTCCAAATCCTAATCCCCAACCCACATTGTCCTCGATATAGACAATGACACTGAAGCTGATTAAATTAGCAATGTACAAGGTGAAAAAATACCAGTTGAAGAAAATTCCTTGATCTTTGGTCTTGTCAAATTGTTCGGCTCCCAAAGATGCAATTGTGAAGCGTGTGCCTCCAAGTCCTAGTGAAGCCAGCCCTAAGGTCATATAGAGTACTGCATATTGAACATTTGATGGGGCTTCACACATACTTGACCCAATTACACATCGTGCTGGCCTCAAGGAATGTATTGTAGTCGATAGGGTGAACATGATCATACCCTGAATTCTCAAGAATGGAAATTGAAAGGAACAAATTGAGTTTAATTTCATCTATGAAAGCTAGGCAATTATTGAGGATAAAACTATTTGTGTAAGAATATGTTCTAAATTATTGTTTACATTACACGGAATTGAATTTTTCTCACCCAATATTAATTGGGTATGATATTATTCATAAATTAGTCAAATTATCAATAAAGCTACCATCTGCTACTCAAATAAGGCCTCTACCAATCCATAAATATGTACATATTAGCAGTGGCGGCTCCAGGAAATTTTTTTAGGGTGTTCAAAGTTTATTTGAGGTAGGGGCGGAGCCAAAGATTTAATCTAAGGTAGGCACCTTTTGATCTTAAACAAAACTAAAAATCAAATAATAAAATAAAACCAGCCACAAAGAATTAACTAATAAAAATAAAAATAGCCAAAATAAAATCAAAAGTGCCCAATCGGTTGCCCATAGAAATTAAAAAAAAAAAATTCGAGTAACTGAGTTTGACAATTTCAAACTTCATATCACAGAGAGAGAAGGGGGAATAAAAATTACCAATTAGATAGAGGAGTAAGAGGGCCAAGACTCAAGAGCCAGGATCAGGCGATGTGGGTTAATTGTTGACATTGTTGTGATTTTTGGCTAATTTTTTATAATATTATTTGGGTTATTTTTTAGTGTTACCTTTGAATTTTTTTTTTCCAATATATATATATATGATTTATTAGAAGGTTTTAAAACAAGTGATATTATTCAAGATGACATTCCAATGTAAGTTTCAGATTACAACTTTAAATCAATGCAGTACAGTTAAATATTTTGGACGGCTCATTATGGTACCAAGGCATAACACTAGTACTTATCAAAAAAATAAAGAAAAGGCCTAATACTAGTTGCTTATAAAAAAATAAAAAATAAGTTTGATATTAGTTATTCAATCAATTAAAGAACAGGTTTAAAAAAAATAAAAAATAAAAAATAAAAAAAGAAAAAAAATAAAAGACATTTAAAAAATAAAATGCAAAAAGCAAAAAGCAAAAAGTAAAAAGAATGGGGGAGGGAGATCCACGTGGTTGGAGAAGAATGAAAAAGGGGGGTTGTTGGCTGACAATTGATAAGCCTTGAAGATGTAAGATGTAAAGAAGAAGAAAAGAAAGCAGAAGAAGATGAAGAAAAGGAGCGACAGTGAAGTCTCAAACCAGAGAGGCTAAGACGGAGAGGCAACAGAGAGAGAATGGAGTGAGAGTTCTGCAAAATACTAAGTGTATGAGAGGATATAAACTTAGGTAATGTATTCTTCTTCTTTTTTAAGATTGAGGGTGAGTACTGGTCACAAGCTGGCTTTGCCAAGGCAATTTTGATTTGAGGGTGTTCATAATTTATTAAGGTGTTCAACACCTATATAAAATTTTTTTATCCTTTGATTTTAGGAAGTCAGGGTGTGCAGTTGCACACCCTCACTTGTATGTGGCACCGCCACTGTCATATTAGTAGTATGTCCACTTGTCCAGGCTATGCACATATTAATTAAAAATTAAATTATATGTAAATTAAAGAAAGTATTTTAATAATTTTATCGAAATTATATATCTTAATAATTGGTAAATCAATTTGAAACTTAAATAGAATTTCACCTAGATAATTTTTAATAATTAATCAAGCACATAACTAAAACATTTTATGACACATAATACATATGTTGAGTCACTTGACCCAAACACGATATGTAGAATGAAAGTTTTACTAGATTAATTAATACCCAAATCAATGATAAATGATTCGGAGAGACTCCATCAAATCTGGTGAGATCTCGTCGGATCTAGTGAGATCTTGCCGGATTTTGGCTAGATCTCCATCGTCTCCTCCACAGTGCCACCATCAACGTCCAATTCTGTCCAACCGACCGCAACTA
>OU015769.1:32656393-32675682 GCA_907173295.1 Fagus sylvatica
GTTTCCGCACCACATAGTCTTATTTCTGCATTATTGGTGCGGAAATAACACTATATGATGCAGAAATATCATTATCCTATTATTATTATACAAAATGTTTAAGGATATTATAATCCCCATATACAAACTCGCATTCTCCATATGGGGGTATCATTCGACTTAAGGGGCTCGGTTAAAGCCCTCTTTTATTTTTATTGAAACCAAAACTAAATTTTTTAAAGAAAACTTTCATTTACCTACTTTATTTTTATGGTTATATTCGAAATATTAAATGCATAAAAAAATTATTCTTTTTTCTAACTTTCATCCTTGTAAATATTTTATGTAAAAAATATATAATATGAATGTATTAATTGCTCCAAATTTTGGTGGAGATCATGGTGGGATCCTACAAATCTACTCTACCCTCTCAAAGATTTTTTTTTTGTTTTTGGGTGCAGAGGGGGAGCTGTTGAGGAGTTAGAGGAAACAAGAAAAGAATGGTAAAAGACGTACTATATGTTAAAGATAGAACTGTCACTTCTAATATTTGAGCTATTCTGCATGTACAACAGTGGATTGAATTAATTTATTTTTTTTTGTGTGTGGATATTTAAAGATTTTTCTGCACGTGAATGAGGAGGAATAATAAATCTTCCATTGATTTTGTGAAGATGTGTAATCAAGTAATTGAATAATTATTAGATATGTATATTGAGCTATTGCAATCTTGGGCCCGATTCTGCGTACCAAAAATGTCATTAGCTTTTTTTTTTTTTGATATATATGAAAAAGTAAAAATCTAAAACAGTTATATATAGTTAAAATAATTACCGAAAAAAATATATGATTAAAGTAACTCATACCTGAAGCTTTTAGTTGATGCACCGGCTTCCATTTTTAACACCCCGGTGGTTCCAAAATAATAATCTTGGCTTCCAAAAGTTCCCAATATTTTCCTTTTTCGAATTGCTGCAACCATGACACGAGCTAAGCTTGTGAAAGGGCTTCCTTTTGGCTTAACTTGGCGATAGAATGGCTTTCCCAAGACAAATAAGGCTAAGCCAATGACATTGGCAATGACACATATTCCAAATCCTTTCCCCAACCCACATTGTCCTGGATATAGACAATGACACTGAAGCTGATTACATTAGCAATAATGTACAAGGTGAAAAAATACCAGTTGAAGAAAATTCCTTGATCTTTGGTCTTGTCAAATTGTTCGGCTCCCAAAGATGCAATTGTGAAGCGTGTGCCTCCAAGTCCTAGTGAAGCCAGCCCTAAGGTCATATAGAGTACTGCATATCGAACATTTGATGGGGCTTCACACATACTTGACCCAATTACACATCGTGCTGGCCTCAAGGAATGTATTGTAGTCGATAGGGTGAACATGATCATACCCTGAATTCTCAAGAATGGAAATTGAAAGGAACAAATTGAGTTTAATTTCATCTATGAAAGCTAGGCAATTATTGAGGATAAAACTATTTGTGTAAGAATATGTTCTAAATTATTGTTTACATTACACGGAATTGAATTTTTCTCACCCAATATTAATTGGGTATGATATTATTCATAAATTAGTCAAATTATCACTAAAGCTACCGTCTGTTACTCAAATAAGGCCTCTACCAATCCATAAATATGTACATATTAGTAGTATGTCCAGGCTATGCACATATTAATTAAAAATTAAATTATATGTAAATTAAAGAAAGTATTTTAATAATTTTATCGAAATTATATATCTTAATAATTGGGGAGTCAATTGAAACTTAAATAGAGTTTCACCTAGAATAATTTTTTTAATTAATCAAGCACATAACAAAAACATTTTATGACACATAATACATATGTTGAGTCACTTGACCCAAACACGAAATGTAGAATGAAAGTTTTACTAGATTAATTAACACCCAAATCTATGATAAATGATTCGGAGAGACTCCATCAAATCTGGTGAGATCTCGTCAAATTTTGGCTAGATCTCCATCATCTCCTCCACAGCGCCATCATCGATGTCCAATTTTGTCCAACCGACTACAACCAACATTGGCCTAACCCACCGATCCCACCACATGGTTATTGGATTGCATATCTTCAACCCCGACTCAGTCGGGTTGGATAATGGATTACCCAAACCGACCCGTGGATACCCCTAATAACATATCACTAGCCACCACCATATTGGGTTTTCTTTCATTAATTCCAAAAATACAGAGCATTAATAAAAACTTTTTACTGATTATTAGCTTAAGTGTCCGTTTGCTACACTTTATTGGCTTAGCTTATTTCTATGGGTACAGCCTTTTATACCTGATTTTTATTTTACATACAGTTTATTAAAACTTTACTCTAAAAATTAGCAAAAAACTTTTAATTAGCCGTATGAATGCTCATGAAGTTGAAATTGAAAATTCAGTAATTGATCAATAGACAAAAATTACCAGTAAGGAAACAAAGGAGAAGATGGCAACGACAGGGAAGGAGCCTAAGAAAGAGTCGGCAATGATAGCACCAACAACAGGAAAGAGACTGTAGCAACCCAGGACAATGTTGGATATTTTTGTAGCGGTTATGCTTTTCACATTATACTCTGTTATTAGATACACTATCAAATTCGATGCCCACCCACCAGCTACTAGGGAAAGACCCATCATAGTTCCTGCTTAAAACATTGCATATATATAGTGCCATTTAGAACAGGCTCTCAAAAGGAGTGAATTTAAATTACAACACGTACAAAGAGAGAAAAAGACCTGTAATGAAAGGGAAGGTAATCCACCCTCCTTGTTTGGACTTCTTAGGTGCTTCTCCACCTTCTTCATTGGATGTAGTCAGGCCAGAAAGCCTCCCTTCAATTTTTTGTAATTCCATGCCTTCCATTCTTTCTTAATTTCTCTCTTAACTAGATTTGAGCACAGATGCTATACCAATAGGCTTTGTTACTGTCCCTATTATATAGGAAGGTCGTCTCTCTCCTTTTCCTATATTTTTATTGGTCAATACCACTTTATTTACACTACTTAAATGTGAAAATATATCTTTAAAATGTAGACATTTGTGAATATTGATGTCTATATGTATTTATATTCACATCTAGCAAATGAATGGTGTTTAAAAATGAAAAAGAATTGTCACTTGGAAAGGCCCTACAAATTTAATAAATACCTTAGAAAAAAAGAATTTTTTGGCATCAACTTATTTAGATTTTTGTTGATTACTTTTTGTTCAAAAAACTGTAGAAAAAAGCTCACTTTAAGCATAAAAATAAAAATGAGATAGGGGCGTATATAGGGAATAAGATTTAACATTTTGTAGAGTCCGCATGAAACCCACTAGATAAAACTTTAACAAAAAGTTAGTTTATTTTGTTCCTCACAAAACCACATGGGAAATAAAATGAGTGTATATGTGTGAAGGTTCCTTCTAGTGCTCTAGTAGTACATTAGATAAGACAATTGGATTAACTTTATTTTGTTCCTCCCAAAACCACATGTAAAAAGAGTGTATATGTGTGAAGGTTCCTTTCTAGTGCTCTAGTACATTAGATAAGACAATTAGATTGACACATGATTATTTTAAAACATATGTCGTGTCGGTGTCGAATGCACTGAAGGTAATATGAATTCATGTGTGTATGTATGCTTCATCTTCACACATACATCCAATCTGTCGTCAATATTTTCCAGTGCTGTGATAGATTGGAAGTTGACAAATATAAAAGTTGACAAATATATATATATATATACACACACACGAGCTAAAGTGGAAGCTAGTTTCATAGAGTGTGTTCAACGACAAAAGGATTAGAATGCGGGCAGTAGAAGTTGGAGATAAGATTCGTAGCCCTTCGCCATTATATATATATATATATATATATATATATATATATATATATATCTTTTTCTGCAACAGTTGAACTTGATCTAAAAATCATTATTTCTCTCTCTGTGCGCTAGTCTTGGAGTTTAAGTCTGTGTCACCATTAATCCATAGTCCATAAATGAATACGTACAGTATCTGTCACCATTCTTTATTGCAACTAATGATTCATTGATTTCATTTTTATGATCCCGTCGGTTAGGAACGTGTGACTTTCAAGAGTTTGACATTATGTTGTCAAAGATATCATTCGGTAAAAAGAAGTACTTAATTTTATTGCTTTATAAGATTTGATTTGTTTGGTTTGGTTTTCTTTTGAACATAAAAGTACGTACTCCAACTGTGATAAATTGATTTGCTTGGTTTTGTTTAAGAAAAGAAAGAAGAAAAAAACTCTCAGCGTTGTTTTGTTTAAGAAAATAGATATTTGGCATGATGTGATATTTTCATATCGTTTGATTAAATTCAAAAGATGTAGAACTGAAGCAAATATTGGAATCTTAAGAAAGAAAGAAAAAAACAGAGTATTTAATATAGTTAGAAAGAGAAAATGAGAGAGAAGAAGATATTATTTGTAACAATATTACCGACATAATAAATTTTACAACTTGTTAAAGTGATATACATATTGTCATTACCGTAACATAACTTTCACTGTAACTACCACTAACATCATTTTTATTGTCACCAATCACAATTTGTTGATTATGATTTTTTTTTTTTTTGGTAAAATTTGTTATGTCATTAAACTTATTTGAACTCATTAGCAATATTATTAGTTCCTAAAATTTAAATTGATTTCTTTTAGTACTTAACAAACTTGAAGTGATCATTTTTAGTTCATATGGAGTGATGATGTATTAGTTTTAGTTTGACCACATCATCTAAGGAACTAAAAACCATAACTTTAATCTTTTGGAATTAAAATCGTCTATTGATTAAACTTTTGGTTCTATGGAGTGATTGACGTATCAGTTTTAATTTGACCACGCCATCTAAGGAACTAAAAACCATAACTTTAATCTTTTGAAATTAAAATCGTTTATTGATTAAAATTTTGGAACCAAAAATGTATTTATGCCTAACAAAAGATGAAATAGACTTGCCAATTGTTACCAAAGCGTCCCATCAATTTTTGATATGTCAAATATATTCATTAAGAGAAATTGAATCAATGCTACTATTTGAAGTTTTTAGAAGCAATTAAAATTCACATTCAAAAGAACTTGTGCAAAAGGATTAGTTAATACAACAAATTAAGTTACAAACAAAAAATTTCATAATTGTTGAAGTAACCCCACCAGTAACATCATTTTATTGTAAATTCACAATCTACCATCTCACACATAAGAGTTTAGTCAAGAAAAACCAATTTCAGGGTGGTTGCTAGTAAGAAAACCCTTCAATTTGTAAACACCTACATTACCAAATGCATAAATACAAATGTTTATTAAACTCCAAAGTGATGAAATTTTCCTAACTTCACACGTAGATTAAACCAATTTCTAAAAATAGTCTCAATCTTCCCGATTTTAGGGTGCTAGCTCTGAATGCCTATCATTTTCCTCAACATTTTGTTGGTACTTAAAGTACTTGGCACAAATTAGATAGTAGCCAAAATTCACCACTCCAGTCACTACCAAAACCCAATACACATTATCTAATCTTCCATCGTTAATATCATCCGGCAACCAACCTGTGATTTGGTCTACCAAATCCATAATTGCCGGGCTTAGATATAACCCAATTGCGAGTAATAACGAGACCATAGTAGTGGATGTACTTTTTAGTGACATTGGAAATTCTTGATAATACAATGCAATTGATCCTGGGAAATGGAATCCCTCACCAATGCCCATGATGGATAGTGGTACCACAAGCCACATGGCTGACATGGGCACAACCAGGCCGGGTTGGTCAATACGACTATGTGTTTGGACCACGTGGAGCCGTCGAATTTCAATTAAGGCAGAACTCACCAAACCAAGGATATTAATTATATGGCCAATTCCAATACGTTGGAGGGGTGTCAATGTTCGACGGGTTAGATTCTTCCACATGGGAATGAAGAAACGATCAATGATGAAGATTGAGACAGCTGTAGCTAATAAGTTGAAGAGTAAGAATGAGCCAGCTGGGATTTTGAAATGGGGCCCAAGGTGTCGATTCATGGTTAAGGCTTGAAGGGTTGTGAGGCTACTAAAAATACCTATTGTGACACTTAGAAAAATGCCAGTAGACCATACTGGGATAATTCTGATTATTGTTTTGAGGGCTTCTACTTCTTCAATGGTACATAGCGTCCATGATCTTGTGTAAGAGCCGTCTAATTGTTTGTCACCTTCAGTGATAAGTGCTGCACGATTCAAGAATCTGCATAAAATTGGTGTCACTTTAGTTTCACAAACCAAAGAAATCAATGATTGAAAATTTGAAGTAGGGACGATCTTGGATTATAATAATTATAAACAAATAAATTCTACACAAAATTTATTTTATAATAACATCATTCAAAGAATTAATAGCATACAATCTAAAAGATTTTATTTTAACTTAATCAAGTTTCACCACAAATTTAGAAATACACAATCTAAGAAAAACTATAAATAAATGAGAGTTTTTTCATTGTTTTGGCTAAAAAAATTACGGACTTTAGAGTTTCAATTAAGAATTTACTAATAACAATTTTTTGTTTATTTAATGTAAATTTATGTTAGATAAAAATGACATTTATTCATACAAGTTAAATGGATATAATGTTGATCCTTAATCTAAAACATACAGTTCCATATAATAATTCTCATGGTAGATATCAACAAATTAAACTATGAAAATTAAGGGAATTCTATTGTTCATATTTAAACTTGAAGGGTTTTTTTTTTTTTTAAATCTAAGATAGAAATTTTTAATCTAATTTATATAAGAAAGTCAAACTCATACCCTATCAAAAGGAGAAGTCAATTAGGAGAGTGGGATACAACTGGTCAAATGCCTAATGAATACTTGAAGTGTTAGCACTACGTGTACGTCCATTAATCTTGTAAAACGTAACCTGAGTTACATTCAACTCTATATAGCCTCAACTAATTTATCTAAGGGAAACTAGAACTAAAGCCCTCTTTTATTTTAATTCAAACCAAAACTAATTTTTTTAAAAGAAAACTTTCAATTGCCTACTCTCATGATTATATTTTATTCCAATCCATCGTTTTGCTAAATTACACAATCATAAATATATATCAATGCAAAATCATATGAAAATTGTCATTAGTTTTTTTTTTTTTTTTTGATATATATGAAAAAGTAAAAATCTAAAACAGTTATATATAGTTAAAATAATTACCGAAAAAAATATATGATTAAAGTAACTCATACCTGAGGCTTTTAGTTGATGCACCGGCTTCCATTTTTAACACCCCGGTGGTTCCAAAATAATAATCTTGGCTTCCAAAAGTTCCCAATATTTTCCTTTTTCGAATTGCTGCAACCATGACACGAGCTAAGCTTGTGAAAGGGCTTCCTTTTGGCTTAACTTGGCGATAGAATGGCTTTCCCAGGAGAAATAAGGCTAAGCCAATGACATTGGCAATGGCACATATTCCAAATCCTAATCCCCAACCCACATTGTCCTCGATATAGACAATGACACTGAAGCTGATTAAATTAGCAATGTACAAGGTGAAAAAATACCAGTTGAAGAAAATTCCTTGATCTTTGGTCTTGTCAAATTGTTCGGCTCCCAAAGATGCAATTGTGAAGCGTGTGCCTCCAAGTCCTAGTGAAGCCAGCCCTAAGGTCATATAGAGTACTGCATATTGAACATTTGATGGGGCTTCACACATACTTGACCCAATTACACATCGTGCTGGCCTCAAGGAATGTATTGTAGTCGATAGGGTGAACATGATCATACCCTGAATTCTCAAGAATGGAAATTGAAAGGAACAAATTGAGTTTAATTTCATCTATGAAAGCTAGGCAATTATTGAGGATAAAACTATTTGTGTAAGAATATGTTCTAAATTATTGTTTACATTACACGGAATTGAATTTTTCTCACCCAATATTAATTGGGTATGATATTATTCATAAATTAGTCAAATTATCAATAAAGCTACCATCTGCTACTCAAATAAGGCCTCTACCAATCCATAAATATGTACATATTAGTGGCGGCTCCAGGAAATTTTTTTATGTCAATGTTTATTTGAGGTAGGGGCACCAAAGATTTAATCTAAGTAGGCCCTTTTGATCTTAAACAAAACTAAAAATTAAATAATAAAATAAAACCAGCCACAAAGAATTAACTATAAAAATTAGCACATATCGGTAAGAAATTAAAAATCGAGTAACTGAGTTTGACAATATTCATATCACAGAGAGAGAAGGGGGAATAAATTAAAGAAAGGAGCAAGAGGGCCAAGACTAAGAGCCAGGATCAGGCGATTGGGTAATTGTTGAATTTTATTTTTGGCTAATTTTTTATAATATTATTTGATTTTTTAATTATTTTTTTTTTCCATATATATATATATGATTTATTAGAAGGTTTTAAAACTGATAATAATTGGTTTCAAATTTAAATCAATTTGAAACTTAAATAAAAAAATAAAGAATAATTCAAATAAGTTTGATATTAGTTATTCCTAGATAATTTTTAATAAAAAGAAAAAGCAAAAATTAATCCACGTGGTTGGAGAAGAATGAAAAAGGGGGGTTGTTGGCACATAACTAAAAAGATGTAAAGAAGAAGAAAAGAAAGCATTTTATGACACATAAGAGTACATATGTTGAGTCAAGATTGAGGGTGAGCTTGAGTGATTTGAGGGTGTTCCCAAACACGATATGTAGAACCCTGAAAGTTTTACTAGATTAATTAATAAATTATATGTAAATTAAAGAAAGTATTTTAATAATTTTATCCCAAATCACCTATAATTTTTAATAATTAATCAAGATAAATGATTCATATGGAGAGACTATCATCAAATCTGATAAATGTGAGATCTCGGTGAGATCTCGGATCTAGTGAGATCTTGCCGGATTTTGGCTAGATCTCCATCGTCTCCTCCACAGTGCCACCATCGACGTCCAATTTTGTCCAACCGACCGCAACCAACATTGGCTTGACCCGCCGATCCGACCACATGGTTATTGGATTGCATATCTTCAACCCCGACTCAGTCGGGTTGGATAATGGATTACCCAAACCGACCCGTCCAACCCGTGGATACCCCTAATAACATATCACTAGCCACCACCATATTGGGTTTTCTTTCATTAATTCCAAAAATACAGAGCATTAATAAAAACTTTTTACTGATTATTAGCTTAAGTGTCCGTTTGCTACACTTTATTGGCTTAGCTTATTTCTATGGGTACAGCCTTTTATACCTGATTTTTATTTTACATACAGTTTATTAAAACTTTACTCTAAAAATTAGCAAAAAACTTTTAATTAGCCGTATGAATGCTCATGAAGTTGAAATTGAAAATTCAGTAATTGATCAATAGACAAAAATTACCAGTAAGGAAACAAAGGAGAAGATGGCAACGACAGGGAAGGAGCCTAAGAAAGAGTCGGCAATGATAGCACCAACAACAGGAAAGAGACTGTAGCAACCCAGGACAATGTTGGATATTTTTGTAGCGGTTATGCTTTTCACATTATACTCTGTTATTAGATACACTATCAAATTCGATGCCCACCCACCAGCTACTAGGGAAAGACCCATCATAGTTCCTGCTTAAAACATTGCATATATATAGTGCCATTTAGAACAGGCTCTCAAAAGGAGTGAATTTAAATTACAACACGTACAAAGAGAGAAAAAGACCTATAATGAAAGGGAAGGTAATCCACCCTCCTTGTTTGGACTTCTTAGGTGCTTCTCCACCTTCTTCATTGGATGTAGTCAGGCCAGAAAGCCTCCCTTCAATTTTTTGTAATTCCATGCCTTCCATTCTTTCTTGATTTCTCTCTTAACTAGATTTGAGCAAAGATGCTATACCCCAATAGGCTTTGTTGCTGTCCCTATTATATAGGAAGGTGTCTCTCTCCTTTTCCTATGTTTTACCGGTCAATGATTATTTTATACCACCTTATTTTACACTACTTAAGTGTGAAAATATATTTTTAAAATGTAGACATTTGTGAATATTGATGTCCATCTATATATATATATTCACATCTAACTAATAAATGGTGTTTGGTAATGAAAAAGATTTGTCGCTTGTAAAGGCCCTACAAATTTAATAAAGTTTAATAAAGTTGACACGACAGAAACGTGCATAAATGAATGTGAAAGAGCTCTTAGAACTGCAGACAACCATGATTTGCCATTTCAACAAATTCATCATGCTACTCCTTGATTTTTTTTTTTTTTTTCTTCTTTGGGAAAGTAAAAAACAATAAAAGGTGAACGGATTAGGTAAAGAAAAGAGTGTGGGTGTATATATATATGTTTCATCTTCACACATGGGATTATTTTATAAGTCATCAATGATGCGATCTTGTGATGGATCTGAAGGTTATATATAATACTGGCTAGCTATACTTAAAAAATTAAATGTACGTTTTTTAGGAGCTAAAGTGGATGTTCCATTTTGAGTGTTTAATCATAGTGTTTAACAACTAAACATTGGTGTAGAATGTTGGCTGTGGAAGTTGGTGATCAGAGATTTATTGTTTTCGAGGATAAATTGATTAATTTGTGACTTTACAGTTTGACATTATGCTGTCAAAGATATCATTTGTTAAAAAAAAAAAAGTACTTAATTTTATTTCTTTCAAAGTTGATTTGTTTGGTTTTTTTAACCGAAAAGTACGTAATATTGTATTAAAATAATTTGTTTGGTTTTGTTGTAACAAAAAAGTACTCTCAGTGTGCTCCTCAAACGATCCTAGAGTTTGATTACATTAAAAATTTAGGAGATGTAGTGAAGCAAACTTTATTTTAAGAAAAATCATCAGTTTGATCATTATAATTCCAAGATTTATAGTGTAATCAAACGATATAAAACATGGTATCGTGCCAAAAATTGGTTCTTGTTAAGGCACCATTATAATGCCTTAGGTTCGTTTGAGAGAGGAGGAAGGAGCTAGGTGAGGGAGTTAAGAAAGAAATAGAGGAGGAAAGAAAAAGTGATTGATCGATCAGTTGGTTAATTTTGTAACCCAATTGGGTGTACATAAGATTCGAGCAAACTTGCTCGAGCTCGAGCAAGATTCTGCAGATTGTTGTTCTAATTGTAGCTTCAGACATAATTTTTTGGACAAGAAATTAATTAAAAGCCTTAAACAAAATACATTGTCACAAAAAATTAACCAATTAAAATCTAACATACCAAAATTTATAATTTGGTTCAAAAGTATTTTAAGGATGGGGAAAAAAGAAATTAGCATGATACTCTGCAATTGAAGAATCTTCAGGAAAGTCACATGCAAAGGAAGTTGAGAAAGTCATGTCATAATTTTCAAAATGAAAAGGCACGGTTCTTCATTGGTGTTTGTTTAAGTGTAAATCGATAATAAACATGAAGCATACCTTAGGGACGTGATTTATGATTTAAACTTTGATGAATCTTACTAGCTCATTGGATATTTGAACTTTTAGCTAAAGCTTAAAGGTTGACATCCAAAAGAATACCAATAAAAGAAGAAGAAAAAATAACGGTTAAAAGAAGATAATTCAGAAAGTTTCAGGGTTTTTTTTATTTTTTAATTTTTTACATTATCAAATTTATACAAAACAACTGTACATTAAACTCCAAAGTGTCCCAATTTTTGTAATCCCACACGTAGATTAAACCAACTTATAAAAAGATTCTCAATCTTCCCGATTTAAGGGAGCTAGCCCAGAAGTCCCATCATGTTCCTCAACATTTTGGTACTTAAACAAGTTGGCACAAATTAGATAGTAGCCAAAATTCATCATTCCTATCACTGCCAACACCCAACACACATTATCAAGTCTTCCATCGTTAATATTATCTGGCAACCATCCCGTGATTCGGTCTACCAAATCCATAATTGCTGGGCTAAGATATAAGCCAATTGCGAGTATTAATGAGACCATAGCAGTGGATGTACTTTTTAATGACATTGGAAATTCTTGATAATACAATCCAACTGATCCTGGGAAATGGAATCCCTCACCAATGCCCACAATGTTTAGTGGTACCACAAGCCATAGGGCTGACATGGGCACAACCAAGTTAGGTTGGTCCTTGAGGTTGTGGGTTCGGACCACATGGAGTCGTCGAATTTCAATTAAGGCAGAACCCACCAAACCAAGGATATTAATTATATGACCAATTCCAATACATTGTAGGGGTGTCAAAGTTCGATGGGTTAGATTCCACCACATGGGAATGAAGAAACGGTCAATGATGAATATTGAGATGGCTGTAGCTAATAAGTTGAAGAGTAGGAATGAACTGACTGGAATTTTGAAATGGGGACCAAGGTGTTGATTCATGGTTAGGGCTTGGAGGGTTATAAGACTATTAAAAGTACCTATTGAAGCACTTAAAAAAATGTCAGTAGACCATAATGGGATGATTTTGATTAGAGTTTTGAGGGCTTCTACTTCTTCCATGGTACAAAGCCTCCATGATCTTACGTAAGAGTTGTCTAGTTGTTTGTCACTTTCAGTTATTAGTGCTGCGCGATTCAAGAATCTGAAATGAAAATGATGACACCTTAGTTTCACAAACATTAATAGTCGAATAAGGAAAACTAAAAAAACTCCAAACCAATATAAATAATAATGAAAAACAAAAACAAAATTGTTGGGTAGACCCAACCCAACCAACCATGATAGTGATTGGTGAATAGAGAGTTTCCTTTATGGGCCACAATTAGTTTACTACCATAACTTTGTGGACATAACATCCTATGTGTAATTATCATTCTTTTCACCTGAGTTCACTGTTGGATCCACCTATATTTCGTATCAACCAGCACACAACCCTTTCAGTAGCTTGTGACAAAAATTGTGGGAAATGTTGTGGTACTCTCAACTGACAAGTTTTGCTCATGGGCATTAAGATATATTATATTCGTCTCATGTCCAAAACTCAAATATGACAATTTCATATGCGATCTTGTTGATTTTTTTTTCAATAATTCAACATTTTTAATATAATCATTAATTTAAAACATAGAATGTCATGTCATAATTAATTCCCCCGTGACAGATATCAACAAATTAACAGTATAAAGAGTAGAAAATTTTGCATTGGAAGAGCAAAACGGACGTCCTATCTTGGAGAAAGTCTTTTAAGAACTAAGCTTTCTTTCTTTTTATCTTCTTTACGAATCCATACTCTTCTCATAGGGAAATGACATATATGATATACCACTTGAAACATGTGCTCGGTTAAAGTCCTCTTCTATATAAAATTGAAACCAAAACTAAAAATTATAAACAAAACTTTCAGTGGTTGATGCACTATCCTCCATTTTTAACACCCCTACTATATATAATTATCAAAAACAGACATATAGTTAAAGTGACTCGTACCTGCAACTTTTGGTTGATGCACTATCTCTATCTTCCATTTTTAACACCCCAGTGGTTCCAAAATAATAATCCTGGCTTCCAAAAGTTCCTGATATTTTCCTTTTCCGAATTGCTGCAACCATGACACGAGCTAAGCTTGTGAAAGGGCTTCCTTTTGGCTTAACTTGGCGATAGAATCGCTTTCCCAATACAAATCCAGCTAAGCTAATGACATTTATAATGACACATATTCCAAACCCTAGTCCCCAACCCAGATTGTCCTGAATATAGACAATGACACTGAAGCTGATTGCATTAGCAATGTGTATAATATTTGAAAGGGCTTCCTTTTGGCTAACTCACGAGAATAATTTTCCCAGGAGAGCACTAACTACATTTTATGCACACATTAAATCCTTCCCCAACCCAAACCTCGAGAATGATGACACTGATTATTAATTCAGTGTACAAGGAGAGACCCATTGGAATCTTCCTTGTGAGATTGCATTTTGGCTAATCTCCATCGTCTCCTCCACCTCCACCCTAGTGTCCAATTCTAAGGTCCGAGAGTACTGCATATTGACCCGCCGATCCACACATACTTGACCCAATGTGCTTCCCCCAATTGTAGTCGATAGGATAATGGATTACCCAAATTCCCGTCCGACCCGGAACCCCTAATAACATATCACTAGCCACCACCATATTGGGTTTTCTTTCATTAATTCCAAAAATACAGAGCATTAATAAAAACTTTTTACTGATTATTAGCTTAAGTGTCCGTTTGCTACACTTTATTGGCTTAGCTTATTTCTATGGGTACAGCCTTTTATACCTGATTTTTATTTTACAATCAATTAAAGAACAGGTTAAAAAAAATAAAAACATTTACTCCACGTGGTTGGAGAAGAATGAAAAAGGGGGGTACAATTGCCTTGAAGATGTAAGATGTACTGAAGAAAAGGAGCGACAGTGAAGTCTCAAACCAGAGAGGCTTAGCCATATGAATGCTCATGAAGTTGAAATTGAAAATTCAGTAATTGATCAATAGACAAAAATTACCAGTAAGGAAACAAAGGAGAAGATGGCAACGACAGGGAAGGAGCCTAAGAAAATGATTCGGAGAGACTCGGTGAGATCTCGTCGGATCTAGTGAGATATTTTGGCTAGATCTCCATCGTCTCCTCCACAGTGCCACCATCAACGTCCAATTCTGTCCAACCGACCGCAACTAACATTGGCTTGACTCCGACCACATGGTTATTGGATTGCATATCTTCAACAGTCGGGTTGGATAATGGATTACCCAAACCGACCCGTGTGGATGCCACCACCATATTGGGTTTTCTTTCATTAATTCCAAAAATACAGAGCATTAATAAAAACTTTTTACTGATTATTAGCTTAAGTGTCCGTTTGCTACACTTTATTGGCTTAGCTTATTTCTATGGGTACAGCCTTTTATACCTGATTTTTATTTTACATACAGTTTATTAAAACTTTACTCTAAAAATTAGCAAAAAACTTTTAATTAGCCGTATGAATGCTCATGAAGTTGAAATTGAAAATTCAGTAATTGATCAATAGACAAAAATTACCAGTAACGAAACAAAGGAGAAGATGGCAACGACAGGGAAGGAGCCTAAGAAAGAGTCGGCAATGATAGCACCAACAACAGGAAAGAGACTATAGCAACCCAGGACAATGTTGGATATTTTTGTAGCGGTTATGCTTTTCACATTATACTCTGTTATTAGATACACTATCAAATTCGATGCCCACCCACCAGCTACTAGGGAAAGACCCATCATAGTTCCTGCTTAAAACATTGCATATATATAGTGGCATTTAGAACAGGCTCTCAAAAGGAGTGAATATAAATTACAACACGTACAAAGAGAGAAAAAGACCTATAATGAAAGGGAAGGTAATCCACCCTCCTTGTTTGGACTTCTTAGGTGCTTCTCCACCTTCTTCATTGGATGTAGTCAGGCCAGAAAGCCTCCCTTCAATTTTTTGTAATTCCATGCCTTCCATTCTTTCTTGATTTCTCTCTTAACTAGATTTGAGCAAAGATGCTATACCCCAATAGGCTTTGTTGCTGTCCCTATTATATAGGAAGGTGTCTCTCTCCTTTTCCTATATTTTACCGGTCAATGATTGTCTGATACCACCTTATTTTACACTACTTAAGTATGAAAATATATTTTTAAAATGTAGACATTTGTGAATATTGATGTCCATCTATATATATATATTCACATCTAACTAATAAATGGTGTTTGGTAATGAAAAAGATTTGTCGCTTGTAAAGGCCCTACAAATTTAATAAAGTTGGACACGACAGAAACGTGCATAAATGAATGTGAAAGAGCTCTTAGAACTGCATAAATGAATGTGAAAGAGCAACCAGACAACCATGATTTGCCATTTCAACAAATTCATCATGCTACTCCTTGATTTTTTTTTTTTTTTTTCTTTGGGAAAGTAAAAAACAATAAAAGGTGAACGGATTAGGTAAAGAAAAGAGTGTGGGTGTATATATATATGTTTCATCTTCACACATGGGATTATTTTATAAGTCATCAATGATGCGATCTTGTGATGGATCTGAAGGTTATATATAATACTGGCTAGCTATACTTAAAAAATTAAATGTACGTTTTTTAGGAGCTAAAGTGGATGTTCCATTTTGAGTGTTTAATCATAGTGTTTAACAACTAAACATTGGTGTAGAATGTTGGCTGTGGAAGTTGGTGATCAGAGATTTATTGTTTTCGAGGATAAATTGATTAATTTGTGACTTTACAGTTTGACATTATGCTGTCAAAGATATCATTTGTTAAAAAAAAAAAAGTACTTAATTTTATTTCTTTCAAAGTTGATTTGTTTGGTTTTTTTAACCGAAAAGTACGTAATATTGTATTAAAATAATTTGTTTGGTTTTGTTGTAACAAAAAAGTACTCTCAGTGTGCTCCTCAAACGATCCTAGAGTTTGATTACATTAAAAATTTAGGAGATGTAGTGAAGCAAACTTTATTTTAAGAAAAATCATCAGTTTGATCATTATAATTCCAAGATTTATAGTGTAATCAAACGATATAAAACATGGTATCGTGCCAAAAATTGGTTCTTGTTAAGGCACCATTATAATGCCTTAGGTTCGTTTGAGAGAGGAGGAAGGAGCTAGGTGAGGGAGTTAAGAAAGAAATAGAGGAGGAAAGAAAAAGTGATTGATCGATCAGTTGGTTAATTTTGTAACCCAATTGGGTGTACATAAGATTCGAGAAAACTTGCTCGACCTCGAGCAAGATTCTGCAGATTGTTGTTCTAATTGTAGCTTCAGACATAATTTTTTGGACAAGAAATTAATTAAAAGCCTTAAACAAAATACATTGTCACAAAAAAATTAAGCAATTAAAATCTAACATACCAAAATTTATAATTTGGTTCAAAAGTATTTTAAGGATGGGGAAAAAAGAAATTAGCATGATACTCTGCAATTGAAGAATCTTCAGGAAAGTCACATGCAAAGGAAGTTGAGAAAGTCATGTCATAATTTTCAAAATGAAAAGGCACGGTTCTTCATTGGTGTTTGTTTAAGTGTAAATCGATAATAAACATGAAGCATACCTTAGGGACGTGATTTATGATTTAAACTTTGATGAATCTTACTAGCTCATTGGATATTTGAACTTTTAGCTAAAGCTTAAAGGTTGACATCCAAAAGAATACCAATAAAAGAAGAAGAAAAAATAACGGTTAAAAGAAGATAATTCAGAAAGTTTCAGGGTTTTTTTTATTTTTTATTTTTTACATTATCAAATTTATACAAAACAACTGTTCATTAAACTCCAAAGTGTCCCAATTTTCGTAATCCCACACGTAGATTAAACCAACTTATAAAAAGATTCTCAATCTTCCCTATTTAAGGTAGCTAGCCCAGAAGGCCCATCATGTTCCTCAACATTTTGGTACTTAAACAAGTTGGCACAAATTAGATAGTAGCCAAAATTCATCATTCCTATCACTGCCAACACCCAACACACATTATCAAGTCTTCCATCGTTAATATTATCTGGCAACCATCCCGTGATTCGGTCTACCAAATCCATAATTGCTGGGCTAAGATATAAGCCAATTGCGAGTATTAATGAGACCATAGCAGTGGATGTACTTTTTAGTGACATTGGAAATTCTTGATAATACAATGCAACTGATCCTGGGAAATGGAATCCCTCACCAATGCCCACAATGGTTAGTGGTACCACAAGCCATAGGGCTGACATGGGCACAACCAAGTTAGGTTGGTCCTTGAGGTTGTGGGTTCGAACCACATGGAGTCGTCGAATTTCAATTAAGGCAGAACCCACCAAACCAAGGATATTAATTATATGACCAATTCCAATACGTTGTAGGGGTGTCAAAGTTCGACGGGTTAGATTCCGCCACATGGGAATGAAGAAACGATCAATGATGAATATTGAGATGGCTGTAGCTAATAAGTTGAAGAGTAGGAATGAACCGGCTGGAATTTTGAAATGGGAACCAAGGTGTCGATTCATGGTTAGGGCTTGGAGGGTTATGAGACTATTAAAAGTACCTATTGAAGCACTTAAAAAAATGCCAGTAGACCATAATGGGATGATTTTGATTAGAGTTTTGAGGGCTTCTACTTCTTCCATGGTACAAAGCCTCCATGATCTTCTGTAAGAGTTGTCTAATTGTTTGTCACTTTCAATTATTAGTGCTGCGCGATTCAAGAATCTGCAATGAAAATGATGACACCTTCACAAACATTAATAGACAAATAAGGAAAACTAAAAAAACTCCAAACCATTATAGACAATGATGAAAAACAAAAACAAAACTGTTGGGTAGACCCAACCCAACCAACCATAATAGTGATTGGAGAATAGAGAGTTTCCTTTATGGGCCACAGTTAATCTACTATCACAACTTTGTGGACGTAACATCCTATGTGTAATTATCATTTTTTTCACCTGAGTTCACTGTTGGACCCACCTGTATTTCGCACCAACCAGCACACAACCCTTCAGTAGCTTGTGACAAAAATTGTGGGAAATGTTGTGGTACTCTCAACTGACAAGTTTTGCTTATGGGCATTAAGATATATTATATTCATCTCATGTCCAAAACTCAAATATGATAATTTCATATGCAATCTTGTTGATTTTTTTTTTCAATAATTCAACATTTTTAATATAATCATTAATTTAAAACATAGAATGTCATGTCATAATTAATTCCCCCGTGACAGATATCAACAAATTAACAGTATAAAGAGTAGAAAATTTTGCATTGGAAGAGCAAAACGGACGTCCTATCTTGGAGAAAGTTTTTTAAGAACTAAGCTTTCTTTCTTTTTATCTTCTTTACGAATCCATACTCTTCTCACAGGGAAAGGACATATATGATATACCACTTGAAACATGTGCTCGGTTAAAGCCCTCTTCTATATAAAATTGAAACCAAAACTAAAAATTATAAACAAAACTTTCAGTGGTTGATGCACTATCCTCCATTTTTTAACACCCCTACTATATATAATTATCAAAAACAGACATATAGTTAAAGTGACTCGTACCTGCAACTTTTGGTTGATGCACTATCTCTATCTTCCATTTTTAACACCCCAGTGGTTCCAAAATAATAATCCTGGCTTCCAAAAGTTCCTGATATTTTCCTTTTCCGAATTGCTGCAACCATGACACGAGCTAAGCTTGTGAAAGGGCTTCCTTTTGGCTTAACTTGGCGATAGAATCGCTTTCCCAATACAAATCCGGCTAAGCTAATGACATTTATAATGACACATATTCCAAACCCTAGTCCCCAACCCAGATTGTCCTGAATATAGACAATGACACTGAAGCTGATTGCATTAGCAATGT
>OU015769.1:32675782-32745214 GCA_907173295.1 Fagus sylvatica
ATACAAGCTCATTAGCGACAATGGCACTCCACTTATAAACAAGGATGTGCGGGAAGTGCTAGAACATTACCGAGTCAAGCATCGACGTTCCAATTACTACCCTCAAGGTAATGGGCAAGCTAAAGCCACAAACAGAATGTTGCTACGCATCTTGAGCAAAATGGTGTCTGATTATGGGAACGACTGGAGAGCCCACCTGGCAGATGTCTTATGGGCATACCGGAGTTCACCCAAAACAGCAACAGGCTTTACACCTTTCTCACTTGTTTATGGCACTGATACTATTTCTCCTACTGAATTGGTTGTGCCTAGCCCACGAGTAATGCAAGGGAGTGAGTTGGAGGTAGATGCTAATATGTGTGCTGAAGCACAGACAGCAGATCTGGAAGGATTGGACGAAGTAAGGGATTTAGCTAAAGTAAGAAGCCAAAGGAATTACCAAAAGATGACTAATGTTTACAGCAAAGCCCTTCGAGTCCGAATCTTTGTGGAGGGACAAATGGTTTTGAAAGTTGCAGAATTTGTAAGGAGAAACCTCTCATCTCCATCCAAGTTCTCCCCCAATTGGGATGGACCATACATTATCCGAAAGGCGCATGGAAGTGGTTACTACAGGCTGTCTAAATCTGATGGAACTACCTTGGCAGATCCTATCAATAGAAAGTGGCTGAAACACTATTACTCGTAAGATGCATTCCAGCAGATTTGCATTATGTATCTTTCTTCTTTTGAAATAGCTTGTGAGCATTTTGTGCTAAGCTAAGAGTAATAGGAGTTAAACATGCTATTCTTTTGTACTTCAAAAAAAAAAACATGTCAATCTTTTTGTATAATGTCATTCAAGCAAAAAAAGTTGACAAAAGTCAAGTCTCATTGTTCACAAGTTAATGTACTTAGCAAAATATGTACCAAAAAACAAAGTGAGACCGAGTTTCATATTAAAGCCTATACACGGCTAACACATTACAAAAAAGCAACAAAGAGGAATGCAGTAGATGATATGCTCAAGCCAGCAAGCCATAGAGAGCCAATTCAGCATGAGGATCTGCAAAAACTCCTCTGGCAGAAGCCAAGTCCCACGGGTTTGGTGCAACCATGTTTAGAGCTTCTCTCAACGCAGCAACACGAGCCACTATCGCCCTCAATTCAACCAATATTCTCCTACTGAACATATCATGGGCTAGTCTTCGCAAATAATCAAGAATGAAGCTGAACTTGAAGCCTCCTCCGATTACCTCTTGAAACCACGACCTTCCACTCAAGGATATGGACCTCCGTAACATCCTCAAGCCTAGTATGCTCCATGTGAGCAAGCACACAGCAGAGGAAAGTCAGCATAGAGCTTCCCACATGCACACCAAGCCTAAAGTATGATGAACAGCTGCCATACTTCTCCCATAAGGCCTTTAAGAACCAAACTCCTCCTTGTGGCACTCGGAAGTCTTCGAAGTCAGCTTTTGCATCATCAAAAATCCAAAAATGCTCAGCATGACGAGAACTGACTGACATTCGATCAAACTCTCGGAAGAAAGCATCCATATCAGCAAGAACAAAAGATCCCAATGTGGCAGACCTGGCAGCAGACAGTAACCCTAGCTGACCCCTGATGGCAGACTCCACTGCTGCAGTCTGGTGTCTTCTCTCTTCCTCTGCAATAGCCTCATTGCCGCTTCCAGCTGCAGAAAAATGAAAGAAAAGAGGAAAGAGTTAGCTAAACAAGCACAACAATACAAGTGAAGGCAAAGAAAGTAAACAAAGTGAGTAAAATGCTTATTGACACTCCTTTACTAAAAAGCCGCACTAGTTACAAATTATTCTTAGGTTGGTTTGGTTGGGCCATTTGGGGAACAACAAATGGGCATCAACCCATGTACACCAAGCTCACCTAACGGACCAAATGGGGAACAACAACTGGGCATTAACCTAGGTTCACCCAACGGGGGACGACAAATGGGCATTAACCCATGTCCACCGGTTTACCTAATGGACCTAATGGCGAACAACAACTGGACATTCACCTAGGTTCACCGGATGGAAGACGAAAAATGGGCATCAACCCATGTCCACCGAGCTCAGCCAATTAGGCCTGGATGGTGAACGACAACTGGGCATTAACCCAGGTTCATCGGAAGGGGGACAACAAATGGGCATCAACCCATGTCCATTGAGCTCACCTACTACACCAAACGGAGGACAACAACTGGACACTAACTCAGGTTCACCGGATGGAGGACAACAAATGGGAATCAACCCATGTCCATACACAATGGAGGACGACGAATGGGAATCAACCCATGTCCACCAAACTTACTTATCGGAAGTGTGCAGCCACAAAAATAGTGGGCAAAGGATGGGACAAAGCTTACAAAACCTATCAATGCTGGGCTCACATAATCACAACGGAGTGTGGTCACAACATGGTGGACAATAAGTGGAAATCAACCCACGTCTACTAGGCTCACTTGGTCAAAGAAGATGTGAAAACAGCAAACAACTGGTGAGAAGTCACCCTATCTCTACTAGGATTATACTTCCGCAACAACAAATTTAGTGCCAATAAACGGAAAACAACAAATGGGCATCTACCCATGTCTGCCAGGTCCACACAGCAAGCAATAACAACAACAGACAACAAATGGGCATCAACCCATGTCTAAGCAGTTCATGATCAAAAAACAAGAGATATACACACGAGTTCTATGCATGCCAAACAAGCAAATGATCAAGATTGGTCTATATATTTTAAGAAATCTCTGTCATCAAGCAAAAGGATAACAAAATATTGATAAAAAGGGCCAATTACCTGTCTTGGTTGGGCTTGTATGAGCTGTTACAGGAGCAGTGACCTCCATATCTATTGCCTGAGTACCAGCCACATGATCTTCTGTCCCGGCCAAGACTGCATCATAGCTATCATGGGTATCTGCCATGTCCTCCATGGATATGTCATCTGTAGAATCTTGGACAAATGCCTCTTCCATAACTAGAACATCACTTCCAGGAGTGACATCTGCCTGAATAGGATCTTCACTGGCAGCAACTTCTACACGTTCAACTTAAGTTACACCTGTACCAAAATCAGTACTAATCATAAGAATCTTATCAATTGATATGCTTTCAACGATATTACCTTCTTGGATATCAGGGATGTGTGCCGGAACCTTCTCACTACCAGGAACTTCTTCAGCAGCTGCTGGTACAGCTTCACTGTCTTGAGCAATTACTGCAGCAGGAACCACAGCAGCTACAACTACGAGTGTAGGAGCAGTACCACCAGACTCGTGAAGAGGACTTGAAGGTGTTGGTACCCTAACAGTGGCTGAAATAGTCCTCTCAGAATCAATAGACACTATACTTCCTCTCCGAGCCCTCCGAACATAATGGCGAGTCGAGGGGCTTGAATCAAGCAACGAAGGGTCCGCATGGCTGCCACTCTCAGAAGGGTGACCTTGTGCAGTCCCACCACTACTGGTTATAGTTATTGGTGTGGTCTCAACAGCCCTTGCAGCACTGGTAACAACTCCAGCAGTTGTATGTTCGTCTACAGCTCTCTCAACAGATCTGAGGTTACTGGCAGATGCAACAGGGGTATTATCAAAAAAAAGCTTCTGCAGCTTCCAACTCATCCATGGACACTTCATCTTCTTCAGTACTGGTCCTTGTCACCATACCCTCTCCTCCAAAAGAAACACTTGAAGCAGAGCTCTCATCAGTAGAGTTAACTTCTGCTACAATAACTTCTGTGTCAGAAACAGTTTCTGCAGCACCAATTTCAGCATCCTCATTTCCAGCTCTTTCTGCAACAGCTCCAGATGGATCACTGTTGTCACTTGAGGATGATGAGCTATCTAAATCATCCTACTAAAAAAAAAAAAAAAGTATGAAGATACTATCTTTACTAAAAGCAAAGTACCATAGCTAAATGCATACCGGTATCACAATTGGGACACAGTTAAACGTGTCAGCTCTTTATTTGGACTGCCATAAAACAAAAATCATGTCAATACCGTGGGAAAGATGCATCAATTGACAAATAAAGAAGTAAGGATAAAGACATTTACTCTTTTCTTAGAATAAACAATGCCATGAGTTGATTTGCGTGCGGCAACGCGTGCAGCAATAGATGTTGGCACGCTTGGGAAAGCTGGAGGAACAAAAGTTCTCTTCCCAGCTCTGGTCTTTCTCATTGGCTTCTTGCTCATAGGGGCAAAAACCCCTTGGGCAGCACTTTTCTCCACTAGTAACGGATCTTGAGCAGCAGTTTCCAGAATTATCACTCCTCTACTGGCCCTAGCAGCAGTTGTTTTCTTTTTCTTTGAAGCTCGGGTAGAAGAGTCCTTGCTAGGGGTTTCCTTTTCTTGGATCTGTTGGATTGCTTCTCTTTAGCAACAGGAGTACCAACAGAAGCAGTCCTTCTTCCCCTACTCGATGCCACTTTCCCGGGTGCAGGGATATGAGGGTGATCCCTCAACCACAAGGGAGGATGGTGATTGCCAAATGTCATCCATCGCGACTCCTCTTGATGCCATACAGCATAACCTAAACTTTGACTGTTTGCATAAGTAGTTATATTGTTCATGTCCACAAATAGACGAGGGTGAGGTAACGGGGAAATGCATGACTGCAGCAGATGGGAAATGTTTCCTCTCCCATTTTTTCTGAATTCCACCATTGCAGCCATCAACTCCCTCCAATAATTGACCATACCCATGGTATAAACACCGATTCTATTACCACTTGGGACTATAACCTGAGGGGCAATGCCACTCCAATAAGCAAAGGCCCTAGCCTTCAAAAATGGATTGATGGTGGGAATTTCACCCGCTGCTATCCCCATGACAACTGGTACCTCTTGGTCGAAACCAAATTGCCTTCTCACTCTATGAGCACTATAAGCTGTAAACTGAAGTCTTCCAGAAGACAATACTGGCAACCAACCAACATTTGTGACAGAAAGGTAGGTCAGAGATCTCATATCTTCACCAATAAGAGTGTAGTCTTGAGCTTCGACATTACGAAACCCAGACATCACCGAATCATATGCAAATTCGCGGTGGATCACTCCATAGGGTCTCCAACAAACTTTGCTCTCACTATCCAACGAGAGTATCAAGCTGTGGTCATAAAACTTACTACCTACCCAACGGTACACAGCGGGTACATCTCCCTGAAAGTCACCAACATGAGCAGTGACGTCTTCTGGCATCGATGCAAATTTGTTCCGGGCCTCATAGGGTTTCCTACCCTTTGTGATGTATTCCAAGGCATGTTCCCAAAGGAATGTATGCACAATGGATGAATTAAAGGCTGTGGCAACGATGTGACAAGATACTCCGATCAACTCTTCAGCGTGCAGCAAATCCAGCTGAGTATAAAGCTGACCCAATAACAGAGGAGCAAGAGGAAAGCAAGCACCTGCAGCAATCTTTACAGCAAGAGGAAAGTATAAAGGTTTAATTGAATAAGGCGGGATGCTCACCAAAAACACATTTGCTGAGCCAATACGCTACGAAGGTAGCTCTTCGAATTGAAGCATCCTCCTCTCTGTTGAAATGATCCATCCAGGGAGTAAACCTCGCAGCTTGGGTCCCTAAAGAAGTGTTCTTTCTCCCTATGTAATCTGCCAGAGCAGCTTCTATCCTCAACTCCTCAGGGGAAAGCTTGACTTCTGCTGGGTCTTGATCACCCAATATTGGCAACAACCAATGGTTTTCTATATCCTCTGATGTCACGGTCAACTCACCGTGAGAAAAGAAAAATGTATGTGTGGATGGGCACCATCTTCGGACTAGTTGCCGTAATGCCTCGGTGTCACAGAACATATTTGAAGACCTTGAGATAAGAATGGAGCGGAATACGCCGGCTTGCTCCAAACGGTCACAAAACTCCTTATTGGCAAGCTCTGAATCTATCCAAGCTTCCCAGCCAGCAGCTCTTGAACACTGGAAATCAAAAACAAGAGGCACGGCAAGCATTTCGTTCCTCTGAATTTGTAGGTCTCGAATCTCTCGGAAAGTTGAAGTCCAGGCCACGTCTGCTGTGGCGTCTTCTCTGACCACCAACCACTCCCAGTCCGAATCTCTCGGAAAGTGGTCCAGGCCACGTTGGGGGTTCTCTGACCACCAACCACTCCCAGTCCGCCGGTGGTGGTTGGGGGTTCACCGGAACAGAAGGGAATCTCTCACCACTTCTTTACCATGGGTCAATAGTAGGTCGACCCAATACCTCCTTAAGAGACTCCGGTAATCTTGAACCGGAACTAGAGCTGTCACCATTGTCTCCTAAGTCTCTCGGCGCCACTACCTCACCAGTAATGGGAGGACCTTCCTCACCGGAAAAAGCCCTTCCACGTCCCTTCGCTGATCTCCTTGAAGAAGAAGCCATTGACAGTGAACAAGGAAAAGAAGAAGAAGAAAAAGAGAAGGAGAAGGAAGAAAAAAGGTTGGGAGTTGTTTGTGCCGAATATACTTTCTGCCTTTGAGAAAAATAAGAAACGGCTGAGTGTGGGGAAGTCAACCAGGTAGTTGAGCCATAAAAATAGGGAATAATGGCCATTAATTCAGGCTGCCCCTTGAAGGTAAGAGCTACTAACAGGTATGGCCTTCCCATTCCTCCACTATTTCCACAGAAAAATGAGGCCACCATCTTTTTTGAAAATACCCGCCAGTACAAAGAAGGAAACTGAACAGTTACTTTAGCTCGCACGTGACTCACCATGGGTAAGTCACGGGCTCGGGGGGCTTAATGTACATTCCCATTTTTTAACCAACAACTTGGATGGACCCCCAATAAAATATTTGGGCTTAATTAGGTATTTAATAAATTAGCCCAATAAGCCCAACCCATCTAAATACCCTATATAATATCCCATAAGCTATTTGGGCCTATTTTAAAGTGTCTCGGCACTGTTCACAAGCCCAAAATAAACCCACATGAAGCCCACAACCCGAAATATACTCATAACATGATTATTTGGGTCTAAATGCTATTGGGTTGATTGAAAAAGACAGTTGGAGCCCAAGTGGAGAGCAGCCCAGCACTCAAACAGTCATGGACAGCCTGTCCGTAGGCCCCACGAAGTCAGAAATTGAAGCTGTCAATGGATGGGCTTGTATATCTGCTGCTGGTGGAGCCCACATCATGTCTCGTTTTTACTAAAAAATAGAGGAACAGTAGCTTCTCATCCCCTCAAATGTGACAAGAGTAGTTGGTCTACCATTTTCAAATTGCTTCAGCATTTCCAGCTCACCTCAACCCTTCCATTCCACCGGAAACCATGGATTCTGACACTGTTCACGCAGTAGACTTCTGCATAACAGCTCAACGACCATTGGGAACAGCCAAGACGCATGGGAAATGGGGAAATGTGATAAGAAACCCATAACCCATGTCCATTCCGGTCCCAAAAGGACTCAGGGAGTAGCCCCACGGCCCAGACCCGTGAAGGTGCTACTCTCCTTATGTGGTTCTGACTAGAGGAGTGTGGTTTGGTGGAGGGGAGTAAGCCTCGAGATTTTGGCAACCATTGAACTGCTATCATTAGGTCTGCTAGGAGGCACAATGATTGGTTTGTGGAAGCCAAGGTCAATAGGGACATGCATAGACCTGACCTGTCATAGAAAACCAGCCAACTAAACATAAAAGGACTCTAAAAAAGCCATTTCAGAGGAGAAAAAGGCCTTACCCTGACATTAGGGAAGGACCATAATCATTTTTACTTATGAAATACTCTCTTTGACAAAACATATCATAGAGGGTTAATTTTGGAAATCAATGGGCTTAAAGGAAATGATAATCCCAATTTTCCCAGGAGTTTAAGTCACCCTAATCACTCCTATAAATAGGACTGATTGCATTCTTATTTCTTAACTTAGCAGGAGATCAGCAAAAAAACCAGAACAAGAACAATACACAAAAACACCATTAGTTCAAGAGAAAAGACTTTCTCTAAGAACCAATTAGCTCACTCCTAGGGTTCTCCAAGAGAGGACTCTAGGAAATAGGAGTTTTGAGGTCATCTTCAACTTAGGAACATTAATCCAAACCCGGAAATACAATCCCATCTGAAAAGATTAGGATTCACCATTTAACCCCTTTTATTCCCCAGAAAACTCTCCTGGCAGATGTTCGGGTAAAAATCCTAGAATGCCTTATTAGGATTACAATGTCTTTCCACTATTGACCTAGCTCCATAAATGGCCTAAACACGTCTTTCCCTCACCCTAATGCATGTCTCATCGGGGCTGACTCTCTCCTACCAAGTCAACTCTCTTTTTAGTCTCAACAAGTTTACTATTGATCACTGGCTTTGTGGCAGATATCAGCAGAAGCATGGAAAGCACGCGTTCTGGTAATTTTTTATTGAAGTTATTATGTTTCAAGTTCAGATCCAGTTAAGGAACAGTGAGTGGCCCAGCCCAATAACTGTTCTTCAAGCTTCTTGTTGGCCATAGCACCTTGACAAGCCTTCTTACTCCTTGTTCTCATTTTACTTGGGTTTCATAATCTTGACTCTCAAATATTTTTGGAAGATGCCCCACTAGCCCTTGGGCCAAACTTTGGGCCCTCGGTTGAATTTTGGGTTCGACTCCCTCTTCTCAAGACCCAAGTCCACGTCGTGATCGCCCTCGGCACGCCATGTGGCATCATCACAAAAAACACCCCTCACAAAGTGATATACATATTGTCATTACCGTAACATAACTTTCATGTAACTACCACTAACATCATTTTTATTGTCACCAATCACAATTTGTTGATTATGATTTTTTTTTTTTTTGTAAAATTTGTTATGTCATTAAACTTATTTGAACTCATTAGCAATATTATTAGTTTTTAAAATTTAAATTGATTTCTTTTAGTACTTAACAAACTTGAAGTGATCATTTTTAGTTCATATGGAGTGATGATGTATTAGTTTTAGTTTGACCACATCATCTAAGGAACTAAAAACCATAACTTTAATCTTTTGGAATTAAAATCGTCTATTGATTAAACTTTTGGTTCTATGGAGTGATTGACGATCAGTTTTAATTTGACCACGCCATCTAAGGAACTAAAAACCATAACTTTAATCTTTTGAAATTAAAATTGTTTATTGATTAAAATTTTGGAACCAAAAATGTATTTATGCCTAACAAAAGATGAAATAGACTTGCCAATTGTTACCAAAGCGTCCCATCAATTTTTGATATGTCAAATATATTCATTAAGAGAAATTGAATCAATGCTACTATTTGAAGTTTTTAGAAGCAATTAAAATTCACATTCAAAAGAACTTGTGCAAAAGGATTAGTTAATACAACAAATTAAGTTACAAACAAAAAATTTCATAATTGTTGAAGTAACCCCACCAGTAACATCATTTTATTGTAAATTCACAATCTACCATCTCACACATAAGAGTTTAGTCAAGAAAAACCAATTTCAGGGTGGTTGCTAGTAAGAAAACCCTTCAATTTGTAAACACCTACATTACCAAATGCATAAATACAAATGTTTATTAAACTCCAAAGTGATGAAATTTTCCTAACTTCACACGTAGATTAAACCAATTTCTAAAAATAGTCTCAATCTTCCCGATTTTAGGGTGCTAGCTCTGAATGCCTATCATTTTCCTCAACATTTTGTTGGTACTTAAAGTACTTGGCACAAATTAGATAGTAGCCAAAATTCACCACTCCAGTCACTACCAAAACCCAATACACATTATCTAATCTTCCATCGTTAATATCATCCGGCAACCAACCTGTGATTTGGTCTACCAAATCCATAATTGCCGGGCTTAGATATAACCCAATTGCGAGTAATAACGAGACCATAGTAGTGGATGTACTTTTTAGTGACATTGGAAATTCTTGATAATACAATGCAATTGATCCTGGGAAATGGAATCCCTCACCAATGCCCATGATGGATAGTGGTACCACAAGCCACATGGCTGACATGGGCACAACCAGGCCGGGTTGGTCAATACGACTATGTGTTTGGACCACGTGGAGCCGTCGAATTTCAATTAAGGCAGAACTCACCAAACCAAGGATATTAATTATATGGCCAATTCCAATACGTTGGAGGGGTGTCAATGTTCGACGGGTTAGATTCTTCCACATGGGAATGAAGAAACGATCAATGATGAAGATTGAGACAGCTGTAGCTAATAAGATTGAAGAGTACGAATGAGCCAGCTGGGATTTTGAAATGGGGCCCAAGGTGTCGATTCATGGTTAAGGCTTGAAGGGTTGTGAGGCTACTAAAAATACCTATTGTGACACTTAGAAAAATGCCAGTAGACCATACTGGGATAATTCTGATTATTGTTTTGAGGTCTTCTACTTCTTCAATGGTACATAGCGTCCATGATCCTTGTGTAAGAGCCGTCTAATTGTTTGTCACCTTCAGTGATAAGTGCTGCACGATTCAAGAATCTGCATAAAATTGGTGTCACTTTAGTTTCACAAACCAAAGAAATCAATGATTGAAAATTTGAAGTAGGGACGATCTTGGATTATAATAATTATAAACAAATAAATTCTACACAAAATTTATTTTATAATAACATCATTCAAAGAATTAATAGCATACAATCTAAAAGATTTTATTTTAACTTAATCAAGTTTCACCACAAATTTAGAAATACACAATCTAAGAAAAACTATAAATAAATGAGAGTTTTTTCATTGTTTTGGCTAAAAAAATTACGGACTTTAGAGTTTCAATTAAGAATTTACTAATAACAATTTTTTGTTTATTTAATGTAAATTTATGTTAGATAAAAATGACATTTATTCATACAAGTTAAATGGATATAATGTTGATCCTTAATCTAAAACATACAGTTCCATATAATAATTCTCATGGTAGATATCAACAAATTAAACTATGAAAATTAAGGGAATTCTATTGTTCATATTTAAACTTGAAGGGTTTTTTTTTTTTTTAAATCTAAGATAGAAATTTTTAATCTAATTTATATAAGAAAGTCAAACTCATACCCTATCAAAAGGAGAAGTCAATTAGGAGAGTGGGATACAACTGGTCAAATGCCTAATGAATACTTGAAGTGTTAGCACTACGTGTACGTCCATTAATCTTGTAAAACGTAACCTGAGTTACATTCAACTCTATATAGCCTCAACTAATTTATCTAAGGGAAACTAGAACTAAAGCCCTCTTTTATTTTAATTCAAACCAAAACTAATTTTTTTAAAAGAAAACTTTCAATTGCCTACTCTCATGATTATATTTTATTCCAATCCATCGTTTTGCTAAATTACACAATCATAAATATATATCAATGCAAAATCATATGAAAATTGTCATTAGTTTTTTTTTTTTTTTTTGATATATATGAAAAAGTAAAAATCTAAAACAGTTATATATAGTTAAAATAATTACCGAAAAAAATATATGATTAAAGTAACTCATACCTGAGGCTTTTAGTTGATGCACCGGCTTCCATTTTTAACACCCCGGTGGTTCCAAAATAATAATCTTGGCTTCCAAAAGTTCCCAATATTTTCCTTTTTCGAATTGCTGCAACCATGACACGAGCTAAGCTTGTGAAAGGGCTTCCTTTTGGCTTAACTTGGCGATAGAATGGCTTTCCCAGGAGAAATAAGGCTAAGCCAATGACATTGGCAATGGCACATATTCCAAATCCTAATCCCCAACCCACATTGTCCTCGATATAGACAATGACACTGAAGCTGATTAAATTAGCAATGTACAAGGTGAAAAAATACCAGTTGAAGAAAATTCCTTGATCTTTGGTCTTGTCAAATTGTTCGGCTCCCAAAGATGCAATTGTGAAGCGTGTGCCTCCAAGTCCTAGTGAAGCCAGCCCTAAGGTCATATAGAGTACTGCATATTGAACATTTGATGGGGCTTCACACATACTTGACCCAATTACACATCGTGCTGGCCTCAAGGAATGTATTGTAGTCGATAGGGTGAACATGATCATACCCTGAATTCTCAAGAATGGAAATTGAAAGGAACAAATTGAGTTTAATTTCATCTATGAAAGCTAGGCAATTATTGAGGATAAAACTATTTGTGTAAGAATATGTTCTAAATTATTGTTTACATTACACGGAATTGAATTTTTCTCACCCAATATTAATTGGGTATGATATTATTCATAAATTAGTCAAATTATCAATAAAGCTACCATCTGCTACTCAAATAAGGCCTCTACCAATCCATAAATATGTACATATTAGTAGTATGTCCACTTGTCCAGGCTATGCACATATTAATTAAAAATTAAATTTTATGTAAATTAAAGAAAGTATTTTAATAATTTTATCGAAATTATATATCTTAATAATTGGTAAATCAATTTGAAACTTAAATAGAATTTCACCTAGATAATTTTTAATAATTAATCAAGCACATAACTAAAACATTTTATGACACATAATACATATGTTGAGTCACTTGACCCAAACACGATATGTAGAATGAAAGTTTTACTAGATTAATTAATACCCAAATCAATGATAAATGATTCGGAGAGACTTCATCAAATCTGGTGAGATCTCGTCGGATCTAGTGAGATCTTGCCAGATTTTGGCTAGATCTCCATCATCTCCTCCACAGTGCCACCATCGACGTCCAATTTTGTCCAACCGACCGCAACCCACATTGGCTTGACCGGCCAATCCGACCACATGGTTATTGGATTGCATATCTTCAACCCCGACTCAGTCGGGTTGGATAATGGATTACCCAAACCGACCCGTCCAACCCGTGGATACCCCTAATAACATATCACTAGCCACCACCATATTGGGTTTTCTTTCATTAATTCCAAAAATACAGAGCATTAATAAAAACTTTTTACTGATTATTAGCTTAAGTGTCCGTTTGCTACACTTTATTGGCTTAGCTTATTTCTATGGGTACAGCCTTTTATACCTGATTTTTATTTTACATACAGTTTATTAAAACTTTACTCTAAAAATTAGCAAAAAACTTTTAATTAGCCGTATGAATGCTCATGAAGTTGAAATTGAAAATTCAGTAATTGATCAATAGACAAAAATTACCAGTAAGGAAACAAAGGAGAAGATGGCAACGACAGGGAAGGAGCCTAAGAAAGAGTCGGCAATGATAGCACCAACAACAGGAAAGAGACTGTAGCAACCCAGGACAATGTTGGATATTTTTGTAGCGGTTATGCTTTTCACATTATACTCTGTTATTAGATACACTATCAAATTCGATGCCCACCCACCAGCTACTAGGGAAAGACCCATCATAGTTCCTGCTTAAAACATTGCATATATATAGTGCCATTTAGAACAGGCTCTCAAAAGGAGTGAATATAAATTACAACACGTACAAAGAGAGAAAAAGACCTATAATGAAAGGGAAGGTAATCCACCCTCCTTGTTTGGACTTCTTAGGTGCTTCTCCACCTTCTTCATTGGATGTAGTCAGGCCAGAAAGCCTCCCTTCAATTTTTTGTAATTCCATGCCTTCCATTCTTTCTTGATTTCTCTCTTAACTAGATTTGAGCAAAGATGCTATACCCCAATAGGCTTTGTTGCTGTCCCTATTATATAGGAAGGTGTCTCTCTCCTTTTCCTATGTTTTACCGGTCAATGATTATTTTATACCACCTTATTTTACACTACTTAAGTGTGAAAATATATTTTTAAAATGTAGACATTTGTGAATATTGATGTCCATCTATATATATATATCACATCTAACTAATAAATGGTGATTGGTAATGAAAAAGATTTGTCGCTTGTAAAGGCCCTACAAATTTAATAAAGTTGGACAAGACAGAAACGTGCATAAATGAATGTGAAAGAGCTCTTAGAACTGCAGAATGTGAAAGAGCAACCAGACAACCATGATTTGCCATTTCAACAAATTCATCATGCTACTCCTTGATTTTTTTTTTTTTTCCTTCTTCTTTGGGAAAGTAAAAAACAATAAAAGGTGAACGGATTAGGTAAAGAAAAGAGTGTGGGTGTATATATATATGTTTCATCTTCACACATGGGATTATTTTATAAGTCATCAATGATGCGATCTTGTGATGGATCTGAAGGTTATATATAATACTGGCTAGCTATACTTAAAAAATTAAATGTACGTTTTTTAGGAGCTAAAGTGGATGTTCCATTTTGAGTGTTTAATCATAGTGTTTAACAACTAAACATTGGTGTAGAATGTTGGCTGTGGAAGTTGGTGATCAGAGATTTATTGTTTTCGAGGATAAATTGATTAATTTGTGACTTTACAGTTTGACATTATGCTGTCAAAGATATCATTTGTTAAAAAAAAAAAAGTACTTAATTTTATTTCTTTCAAAGTTGATTTGTTTGGTTTTTTTAACCGAAAAGTACGTAATATTGTATTAAAATAATTTGTTTGGTTTTGTTGTAACAAAAAAGTACTCTCAGTGTGCTCCTCAAACGATCCTAGAGTTTGATTACATTAAAAATTTAGGAGATGTAGTGAAGCAAACTTTATTTTAAGAAAAATCATCAGTTTGATCATTATAATTCCAAGATTTATAGTGTAATCAAACGATATAAAACATGGTATCGTGCCAAAAATTGGTTCTTGTTAAGGCACCATTATAATGCCTTAGGTTCGTTTGAGAGAGGAGGAAGGAGCTAGGTGAGGGAGTTAAGAAAGAAATAGAGGAGGAAAGAAAAAGTGATTGATCGATCAGTTGGTTAATTTTGTAACCCAATTGGGTGTACATAAGATTCGAGCAAAACTTGCTCGACCTCGAGCAAGATTCTGCAGATTGTTGTTCTAATTGTAGCTTCAGACATAATTTTTTGGACAAGAAATTAATTAAAAGCCTTAAACAAAATACATTGTCACAAAAAATTAACCAATTAAAATCTAACATACCAAAATTTATAATTTGGTTCAAAAGTATTTTAAGGATGGGGAAAAAAGAAATTAGCATGATACTCTGCAATTGAAGAATCTTCAGGAAAGTCACATGCAAAGGAAGTTGAGAAAGTCATGTCATAATTTTCAAAATGAAAAGGCACGGTTCTTCATTGGTGTTTGTTTAAGTGTAAATCGATAATAAACATGAAGCATACCTTAGGGACGTGATTTATGATTTAAACTTTGATGAATCTTACTAGCTCATTGGATATTTGAACTTTTAGCTAAAGCTTAAAGGTTGACATCCAAAAGAATACCAATAAAAGAAGAAGAAAAAATAACGGTTAAAAGAAGATAATTCAGAAAGTTTCAGGGTTTTTTTTTTTTTTTTAATTTTTTTTATTTTTTACATTATCAAATTTATACAAAACAACTGTTCATTAAACTCCAAAGTGTCCCAATTTTCGTAATCCCACACGTAGATTAAACCAACTTATAAAAAGATTCTCAATCTTCCCAATTTAAGGGAGCTAGCCCAGAAGGCCCATCATGTTCCTCAACATTTTGGTACTTAAACAAGTTGGCACAAATTAGATAGTAGCCAAAATTCATCATTCCTATCACTGCCAACACCCAACACACATTATCAAGTCTTCCATCGTTAATATTATCTGGCAACCATCCCGTGATTCGGTCTACCAAATCCATAATTGCTGGGCTAAGATATAAGCCGATTGCGAGTATTAATGAGACCATAGCAGTGGATGTACTTTTTAGTGACATTGGAAATTCTTGATAATACAATGCAACTGATCCTGGGAAATGGAATCCCTCACCAATGCCCACAATGGTTAGTGGTACCACAAGCCATAGGGCTGACATGGGCACAACCAAGTTAGGTTGGTCCTTGAGGTTGTGGGTTCGAACCACATGGAGTCGTCGAATTTCAATTAAGGCAGAACCCACCAAACCAAGGATATTAATTATATGACCAATTCCAATACGTTGTAGGGGTGTCAAAGTTCGACGGGTTAGATTCCGCCACATGGGAATGAAGAAACGGTCAATGATGAATATTGAGATGGCTGTAGCTAATAAGTTGAAGAGTAGGAATGAACCGGCTGGAATTTTGAAATGGGAACCAAGGTGTCGATTCATGGTTAGGGCTTGGAGGGTTATGAGACTATTAAAAGTACCTATTGAAGCACTTAAAAAAATGCCAGTAGACCATAATGGGATGATTTTGATTAGAGTTTTGAGGGCTTCTACTTCTTCCATGGTACAAAGCCTCCATGATCTTACGTAAGAGTTGTCTAATTGTTTGTCACTTTCAGTTATTAGTGCTGCGCGATTCAAGAATCTGCAATGAAAATGATGACACCTTAGTTTCACAAACATTAATAGTCGAATAAGGAAAACTAAAAAAACTCCAAACCAATATAGATAATAATGAAAAACAAAAACAAAACAAAACTGTTGGGTAGACCCAACCCAACCAACCATGATAGTGATTGGAGAATAGAGAGTTTCCTTTATGGGCCACAATTAGTCTAGTACCATAACTTTGTAGACGTAACATCCTATGTGTAATTATCATTCTTTTTCACCTGAGTTCACTGTTGGACCCACCTGTATTTCGCATCCAACCAGCACACAACCCTTTCAGTAGCTTGTGACAAAAATTGTGGGAAATGTTGTGGTACTCTCAACTGACAAGTTTTGCTTATGGGCATTAAGATATATTATATTCATCTCATGTCCAAAACTCAAATATGATAATTTCATATGCAATCTTGTTGATTTTTTTTTTCAATAATTCAACATTTTTAATATAATCATTAATTTAAAACATAGAATGTCATGTCATAATTAATTCCCCCGTGACAGATATCAACAAATTAACAGTATAAAGAGTAGAAAATTTTGCATTGGAAGAGCAAAACGGACGTCCTATCTTGGAGAAAGTTTTTTAAGAACTAAGCTTTCTTTCTTTTTATCTTCTTTACGAATCCATACTCTTCTCACAGGGAAAGGACATATATGATATACCACTTGAAACATGTGCTCGGTTAAAGCCCTCTTCTATATAAAATTGAAACCAAAACTAAAAATTATAAACAAAACTTTCAGTGGTTGATGCACTATCCTCCATTTTTTAACACCCCTACTATATATAATTATCAAAAACAGACATATAGTTAAAGTGACTCGTACCTGCAACTTTTGGTTGATGCACTATCTCTATCTTCCATTTTTAACACCCCAGTGGTTCCAAAATAATAATCCTGGCTTCCAAAAGTTCCTGATATTTTCCTTTTCCGAATTGCTGCAACCATGACACGAGCTAAGCTTGTGAAAGGGCTTCCTTTTGGCTTAACTTGGCGATAGAATCGCTTTCCCAATACAAATCCAGGCTAAGCTAATGACATTTATAATGACACATATTCCAAACCCTAGTCCCCAACCCAGATTGTCCTGAATATAGACAATGACACTGAAGCTGATTGCATTAGCAATGTACAAGGTGAAAAAAAACCAGTTAAAGAAAATCGCTTGATCGTCTGCCTTGTCAAATTGTCCAGCTCCCATACTTGCAATTGTGAAGCGTGTTCCTCCAAGTCCTAGTGAAGCCAGCAGTAAGGACATGCAAAGGAATGCATATTGAAGATTTGATGGGGCTTCACACATATTTGAGCCAACTAAACATCGGGCTGGCCTCAAGGAATGAATTGTAGCCGTTAGGGTGAACATGATCATGCCCTGAATTCTCAAGAATGGAAATACAATGAAAAATGTAAAAATAAAATTGAGTTTAATTTCATCTACGATAGGCAGTTAGGGACATTCCATTTTGTTGACAAAATATAAAATTATTTACATATGTATGAAGTTTTACTATGTTAAAACACACAATTATGTAATTTATCAAAATAATTAAAATAAATTACAAATTTCTTGAAACATTTGTGATAGAATTTTAGTTAGACTATATTTTAAGTTTTTTGAAACTTAGGTATAAAGTTTTACCTAGCTAGAGTAAATTATCATATAAATTAATTAATATAAGCCATTTGATATTTTAGTAATAGAGTTTATATAAAGTAAACTATTTATTTATATGGCGCTTAACATATACATTGAGCCACTTGGCACAGTCACAACTTATAAGACTTAACTCTTTTTATGACACTCCTCTCTTAATGTTTGTATAAATGCAACAATTACTTTTTTACTAACGAAATATTCGAATTTTAAAAAGATCCATACTAATTTATACACACTTCAAGTGGGGAGTATCATTCATACATAAACTTCAAGAGAGGAGAGTGATATTTTGTCCATAGTTCATGTATAAATCTTATTTTAAAATGAAATATATTCTATTAGTGAAATCACAGTTTGAGAGGTCATGGACTGAATTGTTGCGTTTATAAAAATCTCAAGGGATGAGGTGTTATTTATACAAATGTTTGAGGCTTAGTATCATTTCAATAAGCCTCAAGGGATGATAGTGTAATTTACTCCTTATATATATATATATATAAAGATTCAAGAACATTGTAACTCAATAGCATTAGGGAGAGTGTAAGTTCGAATTTTGAAGTTTCATCTCCTCCTTACTTTGGTGAAAAAGTTTTTTTTTTTTGGCAACAAAAGGCTCACAGTCTCACACCACTCTTACATCACTTTTCACACCATTAAAAAATTGTAGGCATTAATACTCACAATTTTGTGTATATTGATATTCATATTTCGGTGGTGTGATTGATGTATAGGTGGTATGAACTAATATTTACACTTTTTGTATATAAATTCTGTATTTGCGTTAATAATACTTTTATCTGTTTTCTCTTTTCTTAAAAGTTTCATGAAGTCTCCAATGAGGTCAATCAAAACGAATGCAAATTGCAAAGTGCCAAGATTTGATCAATGCATGCAAGGTCAAAATAGTGATCATCATACTTGTTAAATTTTATTTTTTATTTTTTGGGTTGGAGCGTGGGGGACAGGTCAAACGTGCAACAGATATGATAATAAATGTGTTTTGTAGAAATCAAAACAAATAAATGAATATATGAATCAGTTTTTTTTTTTGAATAACTAATAACACAACAATTTATAAAAAATATGTAATAACATTTGTAGGACCCTATCATTACTTTAAATTTATACATATTTTAATCTTGAGGGTAATTCAACTAGTCCGGCCTTGGGTGTGCTCCCCAATGGTCACTAGTTCAAGTCCCTCAGACCACCTACCCAAGGTAAAATCTTGTGTCTATCATAATACACATGCTAGTAAAGTGTTGCATGTTCCCCTGGAACAGTGGCGTAGCCACTTGTAGCCTTGGCTGGCTATAGCCCAATCAAGGTTTTCTTTTTTTTTTTTTTTTACCTATATTTTTTTATTAAAAAAAAAAATTACCTTAAATTAAATAATTAGCCATAAATTTTTTTTTTTTTGCAATTAGCCCACCTAAAATTTTTTTCTGCCTCCGCCCTGCCCTGGATTAGTTTATCTAATGAAAATGCTGATCCAAGATTATAATTATATATATATATATATATATATATATATATATATAGTATATATATAATATATATAAATATATATATATTATTTATGCCGTTTAAACTAGAATTCATGCATGGATCACATTCAAAAAATAAAGCCGTGAAAATAACATATTATTCACCACCACCATCTTGGGTTTTTGCTTTATGAATAATATAAAAATAAAGTGCATTAAACATAAAAGTTTTTACTTAATTATTAGTATTAGCTTTTAAGTGTGTTTATCACATTTTATTAGCTAGCTTATTTTTCCTACTTTATTGGGTACAGCTTTAAAACTTCACCCCTTTTTTTTGTACAATTTATTAAAACTTCATTTTAAAAATAAAAAGAAAAATAATTAAGGGTACCAAACGGACAAAAATGAAAAATCGATAATTCTAAATTAAAAAAAATAAATAAATAACCAAGATTAATTACCAATAAGGAAACAAAGCCGGAGATGGTAACGACAGGGAAGGAGCCTAAGAAAGAGTCAGCAATGATGGCCCCAGCAACAGGAAAGAGGCTGTTGCAACCAAGGACAATATTGTATATTTTTGTAGCTAAAAGGACTTCATATTTACTGAAATAATTTGCTTCACTGTTTTTCATCAAGAACAGTGTTGTATTTATATAAAGGAGATGTACAAAAGATGTATCTTGAAACAACTACTCTATTTGATATACATAACAATTTAATAGTAATCTCTAACTAGTTGTTGACTTATCTTCCGTTATCACAGTTGGCTTTTGTTGCTTATCAGGAACTTGAAGTTTATCAAGTGAGGTTGTCTTAATAGGCCCCCGCAATTGCAAAGGGAGTTCACGGACATTGAGAGTGTCACGTAAGACATTGAATTTAGTTGTAGGTAGGGGCTTGGTGAAGGTGTCTGCAACTTGATCCTTGGAAGAGATGAAGCGGATACTGAGAGCTTTGGTAGACACCAAGTCACGGACAAAGTGAATATCTATTTCAATATGCTTAGTGCGAGCATGGAAGAGGGGGTTTGCTGTAAGATATGTGGCACCAATGTTGTCACACCAAAGCACAGGTGGTATGGTGGACTTCATGCCCAATTCAGTTAACAGGGACTGAAGCCATAATATTCCGTGGAGGCATGGGCAATGGCTCTATATTCGGATTCTGTACTTGAACGAGAGACAGTCTGTTGTTTGCGAGAAGACCATGAGATCAGATTATGGCCAAGATAGATGCAGTAACCGGTTGTAGAACGTCGATCATCCGGACAACTGGCCCAATCAGCATCAGAGAATGCTTGTAAGGAAAAGGTGGTGGTGCGGTGAAGAAGTAAACCGTGATGGATGGTGTGTTTAAGATAGCGTAAAATACGCTTGACAGCACTCTAGTGATCATTAGTAGGATGAGACATGTATTGACATACCTTATTGACTGCAAAAGCGAGATCAGGCCGTGTGAGAGAAAGGTATTGGAGAGAACCAATGACACTTCGAAAAGTGCTAGGATCTGAGAGAGCAGTGCCACCAAATTTGCTAAGAACTGTGCTTAAGGACATGGGAGAAGAGACGGGCTTGGCCTCATGCATATTGGTCTTCTTCAAGAGATCAGAGATATACCGTCTTTGAAAGAGAAAAAGACCAACCTTTGTGGTGTACACTTGAACTCCTAAGAAAAAATGAAGTGGTCCTAGGTCCTTCAAGGCAAAGTCAGCTTGGAGAGCTTGAATTAACCGAGCAATGGAGGTCTTATTGTTCCCAGTCACTATAATGTCATCCACATAGATTAAGAAGAAAATAAGATCAGTACCTGAGTTGTGGATGAAAAGAGACGTATCAGACTTGGAGCCGTGAAAGCCTAGAGCAAGAAGGCGTTGGCTTAGGCGAGAGAACCAAGCCCTTGGCGCTTAATTGTTTGAGGCCATAGATGGCTTTATGAAGTTTGCACATGTGATTGGGAAAGGAAGGATGTACAAAGCCAGGGGGTTGAGTCATGTATACGTCTTCTGAAAGAACACCATGTAAGAAGGCATTTGTTACGTCAAGTTGACGGATATCCCAGTGAGAAGCAATAGCAAGTGACAATACCGTACGGATGGTAATGGGCTTGATGACGGGACTGAATGTTTCACTATAATCAATGCCGGGTTGTTGATGAAAACCTTTGGCAACGAGGCACGCTTTGTACCTTTCAATGGAGCCATCAACGTGTCTTTTTACACGAAAAACCCATTTGCAGCCCACAAGATTGACATGGGGTTTTGATGGCACTAGAGACCACGTACCATTATTTAGGAGTGCTATAAATTCCGTGTGCATAGGCAGAGCGCCATTGGGGTTGCTTTGATGCTTCAGTGAAGCAACTGGGTTCATGGAGAAGAGTCTCATTTACCGCCATGAGAGCTTTCGGTAGAGGATATTTAATCAAGCCTGGGAACAGTTTGTTTTGGCTTGTTGATATTGACACGACTGCGTGTGATCATGGGATGCTGAGAAGGTGCTGTGGCATGGTCAAAAGCCTGCAAAGTCACATTAGTTTGAATAGATGGTGGGTCAGGATTGAGTGGAGAGATAGATACGAAAGTGGGAGAAGCAATTTCGGATTGATGGGAAAGTGAAGCTGGATTTTCGGACTGATGGGAAAGTGCAGCTGGATTTTCGGATTGATGGGAAATTACAGCTGGAGGGACACGTGGGGTATGGATAGTAGTGGAAGGATTTCTTTGAGATAAGGTTTGTACTGGTGGGATAGAGATAAGATTTGAGGTGTTTGACCCGTGTGAAATAGTTGACCCATGTGGAATATTTGACCCGTGTGGAAAATTGGATGAAATGGAAAGAGAGGCAAATGGAAAAACTGATTCATCAAAGATAACATTTCGTGCAATGTATATGCGATTTGTGGTGGGGTCAAGACAACGATAGCCCTTATGATTAAGATTGTAGCCAAGAAAAATGCAACGTTTGGATCGAAAGTCTAATTTATGAGAATTGTATGGGCGAAGATGAGGCCAGCATGCACATCCAAAAGTTTTGAGAAACTTGTAATCAGGACTTTTGTGGTAGAAGAATATCAATGAGGAGATTTATGTTGAGTGATTGGGGAAGGGAGACAGTTTATGAGATAGGCAGCAGTGAGGAAAGCTTCATCCCAATAGGAGAATGGAACGGAGGAATAAGCAAGGAGGGTAAGGCCAGTTTCGACGATGTGTCGATGTTTCCTTTCAACAGAGCCATTTTGTTGATGGGTGTGAGGACATGAAAGGCGATGAGAAATACCTAGAGAAGTAAAAAATTTATTTAAGTTGCGGTACTCAGCACCCCAATCTGACTAAATTGATTTTATTTTTCTATCAAAATAACGCTCAACAAATGCTTGAAATTTGAGAAAAATATTAAAGACATCAGATTTGGCACAAAAGGGAAACAACCAAATAAATTTAGAATAATCATCAATAAAACAAACGTAGTAACGATTGCCATTATGTGAAAGGTGGGGTGAAGGACCCCATACATCAGTGAAAATTAAATCTAATGGAAACTGAGACCTAGAAGGCGACAAATAAAATGGGAGACGATGACTTTTTCCAAGTTGACATGCATGGCAGATGGATGGAGGCTTATTGGTAGAGACAGCTAATTGATGGTTGGATAAAACTTGACGAACAATTCATAGAGATGGATGACCGAGTCTAGCATGCCATTGTGCAAAAGAGACGCGTTCACCAATGAGAGCACGAGGTTTTATTTGATGAATTGACTGAAGAGGATAAAGACCGTCCTTACTCTTGCCTCTGAGAAGGGTGTCTCCCGAGAATAGATCCTTGATACAAAAAAAAGACGGGTGAAATTCAAAGAAAACATTGTTATCTTTGGCAAATTGATAGACAGAGAGTAAGTTTTGACTAATGGAAGGCACATGCAAGATATTTTTGAGAAAGAAATCTTGATTAGAAGAACAGAGAATAGAGGAACCAATGTGATGAATATACAAACCTAGACCATTGCCAATGCGAACTTAATCGTGTCCCATGTATTCTTCAGCTGATAAATTTAAGTTTTGCATGTCAGCAGTCATGTAGTTCGTGGCACCTGTATCGGGATACCACACTTGATCAGTGACTGGTGTAGTGGCAGCAATGTATGCCTGAGAGGAAGAGCTATTTGCAGCTTGAAAATGTTGTTCAAACCGATGCCAGCAGGAGGGTGCAGTGTGGCCAGGCTTGAGACAGATTTGGCAGAAGGAGCGAGAGCCATGGGAGATGCTGTTGGAGAAGGAATTTGGAGGGCCTCCATTGGGGCGACCACGTGAGGATGTGTGACGCCCACGATTACGCTGGTGAAAGCCACGGTTTGAAGAGGCTGGATGCTGGTGACCACGGGATGAGTTTCCAGGTGGTTTGGCAGCAAAGTTAGCAGTGGGGATGCCCAAATCAGGGGTCACTGCATGCTGCTCAAGGCGGAGCTCGTGGCTGAGCAAGTGTCCATAGAGTTCATCGATTGAAAAATCGGCAAGCCGTGTGTTAACGGTAGTGACAAGAGAGTCATATTCGGTTGGAAGACCACCAAGGAATGTGGATGATGAGATCATTATCAGAAATGGGTTGGCCAATGGAAGCAAGTAGATCTGAATATTGCTCAGCTTTTTGGTAAAAATCAGTAATAGAGAGATTGCCTTTTTTGAGAGTGACCAATTGATAGTGAGTATGCATTAGACGTGCACGAGATTGAGAGGAAAACATCTTCTCAAGAGTAGTCCAAACGGCGCGGGAAGAAGTGAGGCCAACAATGCTAGAGACCAAGGTGCTTGAGATGGTAGAAATAAGGATACTAAGGAGAAGTTGATCAATTTCAAACCAAGAAAGATAGTCTGGATTGGGAATAAGAACTGGAGGTGAGGTAAGAGAGGAAAGATATTGTGGTGGAGGGAGGGAGGTACCATCAATGTGGTGGAGAATTTTATTGCCATTGATGTAGGGAGTAATGGCAGTTTTCCATGAGAGGTAGTTGTCTTTGGTTAGCTTTATTTGAAGGTGGGTGGAGGGAGAAAGCAGAGGGTAGTGGTGGGTTCAGGAAAAACAACCAGAATCTGTGGCAGTGGATGATGAAGACATGATTTTGGCTTGAGTTTTGACGTAAGTCTATTTTGCTCTGATACCATAAAAGGACTTTATATTTACTGAAATAATTTGCTTCACTGTTTTTCATCAGGAGCAGTGTTGTATTTATATAAAGGAGATGTACAAAAGATGTATCTTGAAACAACTACTCTATTTGATATACATAACAATTTAATAGTAATCTCTAACTAGTTGGTGACTTATCTTCCGTTATCACAGTTGGCTTTTGTTGCTTATCAGGAACTTGAAGTTTATCAAGTGAGGTTGTCTTAATAGTAGCCATTATGCTTTTCATGTTATACTCTGTTATTAGATATACTATCAAATTATTTGATCCCCAACCACTGGCTACTATGGAAAGACCCATCAGAGTTCCTGCTTAAAACAGTGCATATATAGATAGTGCCATTTAGACCAACTTAAATTAATAGGCCTCAAGAGAAGTGAGTTTAAATTACAAAGAGAGAAAAAGACCTGCAATGAAAGGGAAGGTAATCCACCCTCCTCGTTTTGACTCCTTAGATGCTTGTCCACCTTCTTCATTGGGTGTAGTCAAGGCATTAAGCCTCCCTTCAACGTGTTTTGATTCCAAGGCTTCCATTCTTTCTTTCTCTCTAAACTAGATTTGAGCTAAGATGCTATACAAAAGACTTGGTCGGTCGTGTTTGTAATATATAGAAGCATGTAGTAGTGATATGTACACATTATTAAATATACATACTATTTAATATATTATAGACATTTGTTAATGATGATGTCTATAATTTATAGATAATAATATCTATAACTTTATAGATATTTGTCCAACGTTAGGTGATGTGTAGTTGCAACAATATATAACCTTATAAAAAAAGGTCCTCAAATGTGCATTATTAATGATCGAGACATATTTCTCTTAGTAATGGACAAAAGAATATATATATATGTATAGGATTTTGTTAACCAGTGTTCTTAGGACAATGGTTAAGGAACATTAAATGCTTACACTTTACGGGAAATAACAAATTTTAATATTAAAATAATAAATAGAAAGACTAAAATACCTTAAAAGTTATTTTTGTATTATTTTAATATTAAAATTTTACTACTTCCTATAAAATGGAAATATTAAATACTTTCTTAACCATTGCCTAAGGGCAGGGCATTATATATATATAGATTAACAGGACCCATATATATATATATATATAGTCACTCGCAAAAGAGTTACAAAATTTAGACACCACAAAACGAATTGTGGAGATCTAACAGTCGAATAGACAGCCATGATGATTTGCCATGCACTACAGTGTACAGTTGTTAATAAATTCCATCATTCTCACCCTACTGGGCTATTCCTTGACTTTCTGTTTTCCTGTTTCTTTTTTGGGAAAATAAAAGGCAATAAAAAGTGAAAGTATTAGGTGAAGAAAAGAGTCTGTATGAATGAAGTAACTTCATCGTCACAAGTGCATCATTCTAGAAGTCATCAATTGTGCAGTGTTATTGTGATAAATAATACTTGAAGCCTTGAAGGTGACAGTTCATGCAAGATATTTTGTTTGTAGCTAAAGTGGAGGAGATAAAGAAAAGAGTGTGTGAAGCCGAAGATATATATTTCAGCATTAAATACTGATTAACAACTAAGCTGGTGTTGAATGTGGCCACAAATTTGGTGATTGGACTCATAGCGCTTCTAATTATTATTAGGGTAAAATTTAAAAATCATTTTGAGATTTGAGTTAATGACAGAAATTGCTAATTTTTTTTAAAAATATTCAATTTTGTAAATTCCGCATAAAAATAAAAATGGCTCACTGTAAGCATAAAAATAAAAATGAGATAGGGCCGTAGTGAACAAGATTTAACTTTTTGTAAATTCCGCATGAAACCCACTAGATAAAACTTTAACAAAAAGTTAGTTTATTTTGCTCCTCCCAAAACCACATGGGAAATAAAAAGAGTGTACATATGTGAAGGTTCCTTCCAGTGCTCTAGTACATTAGGGGGACAATTGGGTTGACGCGTGATTATTTTAGGACATGTACATGTCGTGGTTGTGTCGAATGCATTGAAGTTAAGCTAATTCCGTGTGTGTATGTATGCTTCATCTTCACACATACATCCAATTTGTCTTCAATATTTTCCAGTGCTGTGATAGATTGGAAGTTGACAAACATAATATATATATATATATATATATATATATATATATATATATATATATATATATATATATTACAAATATAATATATATATATATATTTACGAGCTAAAGTGGAAGCTAGTTTCATAGAGTGTGTTCAACGACAAAAGGATTAGAATGCGGGCAGCAGAAGTTGGAGATAAGATTCGTAGCCCTTCGCCATTATATACATATCTTTTTTTGCAACAGTTGAACTTGATCTAAAAATCATTGTTTCTCTCTCTGTGCGCTAGTCTTGGAGTTTAAGTCTGTGTCACCATTAATCCATAGTCCATAAATGAATACGTACAGTATCTGTCACCATTCTTTATTGCAACTAATGATTCATTGATTTCATTTTTATGATCCCGTCGGTTAGGAACGTGTGACTTTCAAGAGTTTGACATTATGTTGTCAAAGATATCATTCGGTAAAAAGAAGTACTTAATTTTATTGCTTTATAAGATTTGATTTGTTTGGTTTGGTTTTCTTTTGAACATGAAAGTACGTACTCCAACTGTGATAAATTGATTTGCTTGGTTTTGTTTAAGAAAAGAAAGAAGAAAAAAACTCTCAGCGTTGTTTTGTTTAAGAAAATAGATATTTGGCATGATGTGATATTTTCATATCGTTTGATTAAATTCAAAAGATGTAGAACTGAAGCAAATATTGGAATCTTAAGAAAGAAAGAAAAAAACAGAGTATTTAATATAGTTAGAAAGAGAAAATGAGAGAGAAGAAGATATTATTTGTAACAATATTACCGACATAATAAATTTTACAACTTGTTAAAGTGTGTACATGCCCATTTTTTAACCAACAACTTGGATGGACCCCCAATAAAATATTTGGGCTTAATTAAGTATTTAATAAATTAGCACAATAAGCCCAACCCATCTAAATACCCTATACAATATCCCACAAGCTATTTGGGCCTATTTTAAAGTGTCTCGGCACTGTTCACAAGCCCAAAATAAACCCACATGAAGCCCACAACCCGAAATATACTCATAACATGATTATTTGGGTCTAAATGCTATTGGGTTGATTGAGAAAGATAGCTGGAGCCCAAGTGGAGAGCAGCCTAGCACTCAAACAGCCATGGACAACCTGTCCGTAGGCCCCACAAAGTCAGAAACTGAAGCTGTCAAGGGATGTGCTGTATATCTGTTGCTGGTGGAGCCCACATCATGTCTCATTTTTACTAAAAAAGAAAGGAACAGTAGCTTCCCATCCTCTCAATTGTGACAAGAGCAGCTGGTTTACCATTTTCAAATTGCTCCAGCATTTCCAGCTCACCTTAACCCTTCTATTCCACCGAAAACCATGGATTCTGACAGTATTCACACAGCAGACTTCTGCATAACAGCTCAAAGACCATTGGGAACAGCCAAGACGCATGGGAAATGGGGAAATGTGATAAGAAACTCATAACCCATGTCCATTCCGGTCCCAAAAGGACTCAGGGAGTAGCCCCACGGCCCAGACTCGTGAAGTTGCTACTCTCCTTATGTGGTTCTGACTAGAGGAGTGTGGTTTGGTGGAGGGGAGTAAGCCTCGAGATTTTGGCAACCATTGAACTACTATCATTAGGTCTACTGGGAGGCACAATGATTGGTTTGTGGAAGCCAAGGTCAATAGGGACATGCATAGACCTGACCTGTCATAGAAAACTAGCCAACTAAACATAAAAGGACTCTGAAAAAGCCATTTTAGAGGAGAAGAAGGCCTTACCCTGACATTAGGGAAGGACCATAATCATTTTTACTTATGAAATGCTCTCTTTGACAAAACATATCATAGAGGGTTAATTTTGGAAATCAATGGGCTTAAGGGAAATGATAATTCCGATTTTCCCAGGAGTTTAAGTCACCCTAATCACTCCTATAAATAGGACTGATTGCATTCTTAACTCAGCATGAGATCAGCAAAATAACCAGAACAAGAACAATACACAAAAACACCATTAGTTCAAGAGAAAAGACTTTCTCTAAAAACCAATTAGCTCACTCCTAGGGTTCTCCAAGAGAGGACTCCGGGAAATAGGACTTTTGAGGTCATCTTCAACTTAGGAACATTAATCCAAACCCAGAAATACAATCCCATCTAAAAAGATCCCAGGAAAAAGATTCACCATTTAACCTCTTTTATTTAACCCCAGAAAACTCTTTTATTCCCCAGAAAACTCTCCTGGCAGATGTCCGAGTAAAAATCCTAGAATGCCTTATTAGGATTACAATGTCTTTCCACTATTGACCTAGCTCCATAAATGGCCTAAACACGTCTTTCCCTCACCCTAATGCATGTCTCATCGGGGCTGACTCTCTCCTACCAAGTCAACTCTCTTTTTAGTCTCAACAAGTTTACTATTGATCACTGGCTTTGTGGCAGATATCAGCAGAAGCATGGAAAGCACGCATTCTGGTAATTTTTTTATTGAAGTTATTATTATGTTTCAAGTTCAGATCCAGTTAAGGAATAGTGAGTGGCCTGGCCCAATAACTGTTCTTCAAGCTTCTTGTTGGCCATAGCACCTTAACAAGCCTTATTAGTCCTTGTTCTCATTTTACTTGGGCTTCATAATCTTGGCTCTCAAATATTTTTGGAAGATGCCCCACTAGCCTTTGGGCCAAACTTTGGGCCCTCGGTTGAATTTTGGGTTCGACTCCCTCTTCTCAAGACCCAAGTCCACGTTGTGATCGCCCTCGGCACGCCACGTGGCATCATCACAAAAAAATACCACTCACATTTCTGGTGACTCCACTGGGGAGTCGAGATCAGCACTTCCAAGAAGAAAGCTAGAGCTCAAGAATCATGCCTCCTAAGCTTCGATAAAGAGGAAGTTGAAGGGAAGTCTCAGTCCATACGGAGAACTCCCGAGTTGAATCTGCAACTAATGTACAAGGACAAGATCCACCAAAACCACCTCCAAGTGATCCAAACCGGGAGGTACTGCCAACAAATCTGATGTTGGAGCTGATACAAGACTTGCAGTAGACTCAAGGTGAGCTGGTAGAAGCTATCAAATAGCTCAAGGAAAAAGATGCTGGTGTGAAGACCATTCCTCAAAATGAAGGAGGAAACCAGGAAAAGCCTCATCAAGACTCGGGTTCACATAATAAGGAGACTACCTTTGTGACGATGTCTGACGTGGCAAATCTGCTCAAGCAAGAAAGAGAGAAGAATTCAAAGGAGCCTCGACTTTTTATAAGAAAGCCTCCTTATCCCACTGAGCTATTGAAGCAGCCTTACCCGAGAAGTATATCGTTCCAACTTTCTCACGCTTTGATGGCCGAAAAGGGAGTGCTCTTGTACACATTAGCAAGTTTATAGACTCAATGAGGGCTTACGCCAACAATGGTGATCTATGCCTTCGTGAGTTCTCAAAGTCCCTTGATGATAGAGCATACACATGGTACACCACCCTGCCTCCCAGGTTTGTGAACGTGTGGGAAGATATGGTCGAGTTGTTTTGTGGAAAATATTTCCAAGCGAAGGAGAAGATTACCCTCGTCAACCTCCATACTACAAAACAAGCAAGTGGGGAAGACTTGCTCCGCTACATACATCGCTTTCGCGATATATCCTTGGATTGCTATGCCAATTATGAAGAAGGCAAACTAGTAGGAGTTTGCATAGATAATATGCTGCTAGAGTTCCGAGCTCACCTTGAGGACCTCGACATCTCAAGATTTGCACAGCTTCTCCAAAAGGCTTGGAAGACGGCACTATTAGTCAAGCCTCATACCGAAAAGCCTAAAGAAAAGAAAAGCCAACCGCAAGTTCTTACAGTGTCCACCATAAGCAACAAGCGAAAGAAATCATCTGAAAGATCTTTTGGGGAGCCACCACCTCCGGTTCCTTGCACTTGGAAGAGATGATGGCTATTCTTAACAAATGGGTAGCAGATGGCGTTGTCAAGCTCCCGAAAGTTTCAAAGAAGGTAACCGAGGAGGACAAGAAGAATCCAAAATTCTGCTACTTCCACCAATATGTTCATCACTCTAAACCAGATTGCTGGACTCTTCGAAGAAAATTTCATGAGAAGATTCAAGACGGAACCTTGGAACTCCCTCAAGCAAAACAAAAGGTACATATCGATCCCTTTCTCAAGCATAAAGATAGAGCTGTGGTTTCGGTTGTCATTCATGGAAATGCTAGTGATGTGGATATGGACGAATCTGCTGCTGCATGTACTGCCATGACACCTACAGCCATCAAGACATTGCAAAGGAATCCTAGGTTTTGATCTCTCTTCAACCAGCTGGGATTGAATCCAGAAGCTCGTATAGCAGCTACTGAGGCCATTATGGCCATAGCAGCAGATTCCGAAGCTCACTGCTTTACAGCAGAAACCCATGCTAGCCGAGCTTTTCTGAAAACAACCAATGCAATAACATTTACAGATGAAGATATGGAGGTTCAGTATCCAGATCACCGACGTCCTCTCTACCTCTCGGCCACAATCAATGAAGTGCAAGTAAGGCGTGCTTTGGTAGATATTGGCTCTTGTATCAATCTCATTCCTTTAAGCACTCTCCAAGCAGCAGAAATCTCTCAAAAGAAGATCCAAGGAGCACCTATGGAGATAAAAGACTTTGGTGGTATTGGTGAGTACACTAAGGGGCACATTTAACTTGTTCTAAAGGTTGGTCCCATTGTAGCTTTGACGCGGTTTCACGTTGTGGATTCTGTGGTTCCTTATCACATACTATTGGGAAGACCTTGGCTACACAAGCACCAGCTCATCCCTTCCACTTACCACCAATGTGTAAAAGGGAGGCTCAATGGAAACCCCACACCTTTCGACTAATCCGAGTCTCCATTCTGTTGATGCAGCCCTATATGATGAAGTTACTCCAGCAGGGGAAGCATCACTTGCTAAACCTATCGGAATTCCACTGCCCAAATGGGAAGAAATAAAGGATGCTTCTGAGGCAGACTTGAGAGATCTGCTGGAACAGAAAAGGAAGCGCAGGGCAGAAGCTAGTACCAGCAAGAGTCAACCGTAGTGTGTGCGTGTCCGTTTACCGGATGGGCGCACTATTTATCGCTTATGAAGGTGCGCGGGGGCCAATTATCCCCAACAAGAGGCCCTCGAACCAGAAGAGGGAATCTTGCAACCCTTATGTCTCACAGTGAATGAAACAGATGTTCCAGAATCTACAGATACAGCAGAAGCCGCTGCAGCAGATTCCAAAATTTCTGCAAAAGAAGAACTTGAGGTAATCAATCTAAGTTCTGATTCCAATGTACATAAGCCTGTTTCTATTAGTGTATCATTATTAGTCGAAGAAAGAATGCATTTGGTAGAATTGTTAAAAGAATATCAAGATGTTTTTGCTTGACAATATGATGAAATGCCCGAAATAGACCCGAAACTTGTTGCCTATTCTTTGAATGTTGAACTGGGTACTAGGCCAGTGGTACAACCTATGAGGACCTTCCATCCGGAGGTCGAAGCTCAAATTACTCAAGAGGTGAAGAAGCTACTTTCAGCTGGATTATGTTAGACAGCCAATATAACACCCACGGTGGCTGTCTAACATAATCCCCGTGAAAAAGAAGAATGGCCAAATCCGGTGTTGTGTGGATTTTCCGTAATCTCAACAAGGCATGTCCTAAGGATGAATTCCCGCTACCCAATATGGATCTTTTGATTGATTCAGTTGCGGGTCATGCAATGTTCTCCTTTATGGATGGTTTTAGTAGTTATAATCAAATCTTCATGTTTTCAAAGGACATCGAGAAGACCGCATTCCGCACACCTATTGGGAACTTCTACTACACCGTTATGCCATTCAGACTCAAGAATGCCGGAGCCACATATCAAAGGACCATGACAGCCATGTTTCATGATATGATGCATCGTGAAATTGAAGATTATGTTGATGATATTGTGGTAAAATCCAAGACAAGGGAAGATCATTTTGGCATTTTGAAGAAAGTGTTCGAGAGATGTCGACTCTACAAGCTCAAGATGAATCCTCTCAAGTGCGCATTTGGAGTTTCAGCCGGTAAGTTTCTGGGTTTCTTAATGCACCAGTGTGGTATCGATGTTGATCCAGCAAGGGCATCTGCCATAGCCACTATAAAGCCACCAACCTCACACAAAGAGCTGAAGAGTTTCTTGGGCAAGCTGTCATATATAAGAAGGTTTATTCCTGGCCTTGCTGCAATAACTTCTGCCTTTTCCCCACTCTTGAAGAAAGGAGCTCCATTCCATTGGTCTATCAAATGCCAACAAGCCTTCAAAAAGGTACAAGACATTATGACTAAACTCTCTACTGTTTGTGCACCCATTTTTGGAAAGCCTCTTCGACTTTACTTAGTTTCAAATAGCCAAGCAATTGGGGTTTTGATAACCCAAGAAGATGGTAGTGGGGTTGAACAATCCGTCTATTATGTTAGTCGTGCTCTCAAGGATGCCGAAAGCCGATTCTCGGGGGCTAAGCGATCTTGCTTAGCTCTAATTTATGCTTCCCAAAGGCTCCGACACTACTTTCTATCTCACAAGGTCCAATTGATGACAAGATCTCATCCTATCAGAAGTCTGCTGCAATGGCCTGTATTGTCTAGTAGACTGGCACAGTGGCTTCTGCAGTTGTCACAATATGAAATTATCACCGAGACACCAACTGCTATTAAAAGTCAAGCCATTGCTGATCTATTAGCTCAATTTCCTGGGGAAGATAACTCATCCAATTCAGATGAAGTACCCGGGGAAATCAATGAAGTATTTCTGGCAGGTTTGGCAGATTCTGTTTGGACCTTGAAATTTGATGGCTCATCAACTGCTGCATCAGTAGGAGCCGGCATTGTTCTTTACAAAGATGATGGGGAGGCTGTAACAAAATCCTTCAAATTTGATTTCCCATGTTCTAACAATGCAGCTGAGTATGAGGCTTACCTAGCCGGATTGGTAATAGCATATGAGATGGGAATCAAGCATTTGCGAGTTATTGGTGATTCTAACCTTGTGGTTTGTCAAGCCCGAGGAGAATTCTCACTCAAGGAATCATCTTTGTCACCTTACAGAGCTTTGGCACAAAAATTGGAAGCAAAATTCAGCACTTTTGAGATAGAAAATGCCCAAAGGAATGAGAACCGGTATGCAGATGCTTTAGCTACTTTGGGATCTCAAATAGCCTTCGAAGGTGAAGAAATGGATGTCACCATCTGTAAAAAGATGAAGCCTATCACCGAATTACTAAAGAAAGAATTTGAAGAGCTATCTCCAAATCAAGAAGACTGGCGAGTACCAATCAAAGCCAAGCTCATGTCTCTTGCTGTTGTGGCAGATTTAAGGGAAATCAAGGATTATACCTTGATATCCGGAGATCTTTATTGAAGACTGCCTGGAGGAGTTTTGGCACGGTGCATTAGCCTTGAAGAAGCAAAGGAAAAGCTGCTTAAAGTCCATGAGAAAACTTGTGGAGATAGAGGAGCTGTCAGCCTTTACCGCAGACTTCAGTGGCTGGGATATTTCTGGCCAAACATGAGTGCAGAGGCGGTAGATGTACAAAGCCAATGTCCAACCTGTCAATTCCATCACAGCAACAAAGAGGTATGCGCAACTTTTATTTCTACTGATTGGCGCACACCATTTTTAGAGTATTTGCTTGAAGGGATTTTTCCATCAAACCTCAAGGATGTTTATCGCCTCAAAAGGTTAGCCTTGAGGTATTTTATGGAAGGGGGAACTCTCTTTTGAAAAGGCTTTCATAGAGAGCCACTTAGATGTTTTAGCCTATCAGAATCCATAACCTCCCAGATGGTTATGAAGGAAACTTATGCGGGAGAATGTGGGGAGCATCAAGAAAAAAAGAAACTCTACCAATGTTTGCTCACACTTGGTTATTATTGGCCTACAATGAAAAAAGATGTGGCAGATTTTGGGAAAACATGCCATACTTGCCAAGTCCAAGCCAACTTGATCCATACTCACCCAACTAGTCTCCAAAATATGGCTACACCTTGGCCATTTCACACTTGGGGGCTAGATCTCATTGGACCCTATCAATCCAGCCTCCGGTGGTTACATTTGGATTCTTGTGGCTACAGAGTACTTCACAAAGTGAGTGGAAGCCATCCCTTTCCGAAAAGCAACAGGTGTTGTAATTGCAAACTTTATTCGAGAGCACATAATCACTCGTTTTGGCACACCATACAAGCTCATTAGCGACAATGGCACTCCATTTATAAACAAGGATGTGCGGGAAGTGCTAGAACATTACCGAGTCAAGCATCGACGTTCCACACCTTACTACCCTCAAGGTAATGGGCAAGCTGAAGCCACAAACAGAATGTTGCTACGCATCTTGAGTAAAATGGTGTCGGATTATGGGAACGATTGGAGAGCCCACCTGGCAGATGTCTTATGGGCATATCGGAGTTCACCCAAAACAGCAATAGGCTTTACACCTTTCTCACTTATTTATGGCACTGATACTATTTCTCCTACTGAATTGGTTGTGCCTAACCCACGAGTAATGCATGGGAGTGAGTTGGAGGTAGATGCTAATATGTGTGCTGAAGCACGGACAACACATCTGGAAGGATTAGATGAAGCAAGGGATTTAGTTAAAGTAAGAAGCCAAAGGAATTACCAAAAGATGGCTAATGTTTACAGCAAAGCCCTTCGAGTTCGAATCTTTGTGGAGGGACAAATGGTTTTAAAAGCCGCGGAATTTGTAAGGAGAAACCTCCCATCTCCATCCAAGTTCTCCCCCAATTGGGATAGACCATACATTATCCGAGAGGCGCATGGAAGTGGTTACTACAGGCTGTCTAAATCTGATGGAACTACCTTGGCAGATCCTATCAATTGAAAGTGGCTGAAATACTATTACTCGTAAGATACATTCCAGTAGATTTGCATTATGTATCTTTCTTCTTTTGAAATGGCTTGTGAGCATTTTGTGCTAAGCTAAGAGTAATTGGAGTTAAACATGCTATTCTTTTGTACTTCATAAAAAAAAACATGTCAATCTTTTTGTATAATGTCATTCAAGCAAAAAAAGTTGACAAAAGTCAAGTCTCATTGTTCACAAGTTAATGTACTTAGTAAAATATGTACCAAAAAACAAAGTGAGACCGAGTTTCATATTAAAGCCTATACACGGCCAACACATTACAAAAAAGCAACAAAGAGGAATGCAGTAGATGATATGCTCAAGCCAGCAAGCCATAGATAGCCGATTCAGCATAAGGATCTGCAGAAACTCCTTTGGCAGAAGCCAAGTCCCACGGGTTTGGTGCAACCATGTTTAGAGCTTCTCTCAATGCAGTAGCACGAGTCTCTACCGCCCTCAATTCAACCAATATTCTCCTACTGAACATATCATGGGCTAGTCTTCGCAAATAATCAAGAATGAAGCTGAACTTGAAGCCTCCTCCGATTACCTCTTGAACCACGGCCTTCCACTCAAGGATATGGACCTCGGTAACATCCTCAAGCCTAGTATGCTCCATATGAGCAAGCACACAGCAAAGGAGAGTCAGCATAGAGCTTCCCACATGCACACCAAGCCTAAAGTATGATGAACAGCTGCCATACTTCTCCCATAAGGCCTTTAAGAACCGAACTCCTCCTTGTGGCACTTGGAAGTCTTCGAAGTCAGCTTTTGCATCATCAAAAATCCAGAAATGCTCAGCATGATGAGAATTGACTGACATTCGGTCAAACTCTTAGAAGAAAGCATCCATATCAGCAAGAACAGAAGATCCCAGTATGACAGACTTGGCAACAGACAGTAACCCTGTCTAACCCCTGATGGCAGACTCCACAGCTGCAGTCTGGTGTCTTCTCTCTTCCTCTGCAATAGCCTCATTGCCGCTTCCAGCTGCAGAAAAAATGAAAGAAAAAAGGAAAGAGTCAGCTAAACAAGCACAACAATACAAGTGAAGGCAAAGAAAGTAAACAAGTGAGTAAAATGCTTATTGGCACTCCTTTACTAAAAAGCCGCACTAGTTACAATTTATTTTTAGGTTGGTTTGGTTGGGCCACTTGGGGAACAACAAATGAGCATCAACCCATGTACACCGAGCTCACCTAACGGACCAAACGGGGAACAACAACTGGGCATTAACCCAGGTTCACCCAACGGGGGACGACAAATGGGCATTAACCCATGTCCACCGGTTTACCTAATGGACCTAATGGCGAACAACAACTGGGCATTCACCCAGGTTCACCGGATGGAGGACGACAAATGGGCATCAACCCATGTCCACCAAGCTCAGCCAATTAGGCCTGGATGGTGAACGACAATTAGGCATTAACCCAGGTTCATCGGAAGGGGGACAACAAATGGGCATCAATTCATGTCCATTGAGCTCACCTACTACACCAAACGGAGGACAACAATTGGGCACTAACCCAGGTTCACCAGATGGAGGACAATAAATGGGAATCAACCCATGTCCATACACAATGGAGGACGATGAATGGGAATCAACCCATGTCCACCAAACTTACTTATCAGAAGTGTGCAGCCACAAAAATAGTGGGCAAAGGATGGGACAAAGTTTACAAAACCTATCAGTGCTGGGCTCACATAATCACAACGGAGTGTGGTCACAACATGGTGGACAATAAGTGGGAATCAACCCACGTCTACTAGGCTCACTTGGTCAAAGAAGATGTGAAAACAGCAAACAACTGGTGAGAAGTCACCCTATCTCTACTAGGCTTATACTTCCACAACAACAAATTTGGTGCCAATAAACGGCAAACAACAAATGGGCATCAACCCATGTCTGCCAGGTCCACACAGCAAGCAACAACAACAATAGACAACAAATGGGCATCAACCCATGTCTAAGCAGTTCATGATAAAAAAACAAGAGATATACACACAAGTTCTATGCATGCCAAACAAGCAAATGATCAAGATTGGTCTATATATTTTAAGAAATCTTTGTATCAAGCAAAAAGACAACAAAATATTGATAAAAAGGGCCAATTACCTGTCTTGGTTGGCCTTGTATGAGCTATTACAGGAGCAGTGACCTCCATATCTGCTGCCTGAGTACCAGCCACATGATCTTCTGTCCCGGCCAAGACTGTATCATAGCTATCATGGGTATCTGCCATGTCCTCCATGGATATGTCATCTGCAGGATCTTGGACAAATGCCTCTTCCATAACTGGAACATCACTGCCAGGAGTGACATCTGCCTGAACAGGATCTTCACTGGCAGCAACTTCTGCACGTTCAACTTGAGTTACACCTGTACCAAAATCAGTACTAATCATAAGAATCTTATCTATTGATATGCTCTCAACGATATTACCTTCTGAGATATCTGGGATGTGTGCAGGAACCTCCTCACTACCAAGAACTTCTTCAGCAGCTGCTGGTACAGCTTCATTGTCTTGAGCAGTTACTGCAGCAGGTACCACAACAACTATGACTACGGGTGTAAGAGCAGTACCACTAGACTCATGAAGAGGACTTGGAAGTGTTGGTACCCTAACAGTGGCTGAAATAGTCCTCTCAGAATTAGTGGATACTATACTTCCTCTTCGAGCCCTCCGAATATAATGCCGAGTCGAGGGACTTGAATCAAGTAACGAAGGGTCCGCATGGCTGCCACTCTCAGAAGGGTGACCTTGTGCAGTCCCACCACTACTAGTTATAGTTATTGGTGTGGTCTCAACAGCCCTCGCAGCACTGGTAACAACTCCAGCAGTTGTATGTTCGTCTACAGCTCTCTCAACAGATCTGGGGTTACTGGCAGATGCAACAGGGGTATTATCAAAAAAAGCTTCTGCAGCTTCCAACTCATCCATGGACACTTCATCTTCTTCAGTACTGGTCCCTGCCACCATACCTTCTCCTCCAGAAGAAACACCTGAAGTAGAGCTCTCATCAGCAGAGTTAACTTCTGCTGTAACAACTTCTGCGTCAGAAACAGTTTCTGTAGCACCAATTTCAGCATCCTCATTTCCAGCTCTTTCTGCAACAGCTCCAGATGGATCACTGCTGTCACTTGAGGATGATGAGCTATCTAAATCATCCTACTAAAAAAATAAAATAAAAAGTATGAAGATACTATCTTTACTAAAAGCAAAGTACCATAGCTAAATGCATACCGGTATCACAATTGGGACACGGTTAAGCATGTTAGCTCTTTGTTTGGACTGCCATAAAACGAAAATCATGTCAATACCGTGGAAAAGATGCATCAATTGACATATAAAGAAGCAAGGATAAAGACACTTACTCTTTTCTCAGAATAAACAATGCCACGAGTTGATTTGCGTGCGACAACACGTGCAGCAATGGATGTTGGCACGCATGGGAAAGTTGGAGGAACAAAAGTTCTCTTCCCAGCTCTGGTCTTTCTCACTGGCTTCTTGCTCACAGGGGCAGAAACCCCTTGGGCAGCACTTTTCTCCACTGGTAACAGATCTTGAGCAGCAATTCCAGAATTATCACTCCTCTACTGGCCCTAGCAGCAGTTGTTTTCTTTTTCTTTGAAGCTCAGGCAGAAGAGTCCCTACTAGGGGGTTCCCTTTTCTTGGATCTGCTGGATTGCTTCTCTTTAGCAGTAAGAGTACCAACAGAAGCAGTCCTTCTTCCTCTACTCGATGCCACTTTCCCAGGTGCAGGGATATGAGGGTGATCCCTCAACCACAAGGGAGGATGGTGATTGCCAAATGTCATCCATCGCAACTCCTCTTGATGCCATACAGCATAACCCAAACTTTGACGGTTTACATAAGTAGTCATAGTGTTCGTGGCCACAAATAGACGAGGGTGAGGTAACGGGGAAATGCATGACTGCAGCAGATGGGAAATGTCTCCTCTCCCATTGTTTCTGAATTCCACCATTGCAGCCATCAACTCCCTCCAATAATTGACCATACCCATGGTATAAACACCGATTCTATTACCACTTGGGACTATAACCTGAGGGGCAATGCCACTCCAATAAGTAAAGGCCCTAGCCTTCAAAAATGGATTAATGGTGGGAATTTCACTCGCTGCTATCCCCATGACAGCTGGTACCTCTTGGTCAAAACCAAATTGCCTTCTCACTCTATAAGCACTATAAGCTATGAACTGAAGTCTACCAGAAGACAACACTGGCAACCAGCCAGCATTTGTGATAGAAAGGTAGGTCAGAGATCTCATATCTTCACCAATAAAAGTGTAGTCTTGAGCTTCGACATTACGGAACCCAGACATCACCAAATCATATGCAAATCCGTGGTGGGTCACTCCATAGGGTCTCCAACAAACTTTGCTCTCACTATCCAACGAAGGTATCAAGCTGTGGTCATAAAACTTACTACCTACCCAATGGTACACAGTGGGTACATCTCCCTGAAAGTCACCAACATGAGCAGTGACCTCTTTTGGCATCGATGCAAATTTGTTCCGGGCCTCATAGGGTTTCCTACCCTTTGTGATGTATTCCAAGGCATGTTCCCAAAGGAATGTATGCACAACGGATGAATTGAAGGCCGTGGCAACGATGTGACAAGATACTCCGATCAACTTTTCAACGTGCAGCAAATCCAGCTGAGTATAAAGTTGACCCAATAACAGAGGAGCAAGAGGAAAGCAAGCACCTGCAGCAATCTTTACAGCAAGAGGAAAGTATAAAGGTTTAATTGAATAGGCGGGATGCTCACCAAAAACACATTTGCTGAGCCAATACGCTACGAAGGCAGCTCTTCGAATTGAAGCATCCTCCTCTCTGTTGAAGTGATCCATCTAAGGAGTAAACCTCGCAGCTTGGGTCCCTAAAGAAGTGTTCTTTCTCCCTATGTAATCTGCCAGAGCAACTTCAATCCTCAACTCCTCAGGGGAAAGCTCGACTTTTGCTGGGTCTTGATCACCTGATATTGGCAACAACCAATGGTTTTCTATATCCTCTAATGTCACAGTCAACTCACCGTGAGCAAAGAAAAATGTGTGTGTGGATGGGCACCATCTTCAGACTAGTTGCCATAATGCCTCGGTGTCACGAAACATATTTGAAGACCTTGAGATAAGAATGGAGTAGAGTACGTTGGCTTGCTCCAAACGGTCACAAAACTCCCTATTGGCAAGCTTCGAATCTATCCAAGCTTCCCAGCCAGCAGCTCTTGAACACTGGAAATCAAAAACAAGAGGCACGACAAGCATTTCGTTCCTCTAAATTTGTAGGTCTCGAATCTCTCGGAAAGTTGGAGTCCAGGCCACGCCTGCTGTGGCGTCTTCTCTGACCACCAACCATTCCCAGTCCACCGGTGGTGGTTGGGGATTCACCGGAACAGAAGGGAATCTCTCGCCACTTCTGTACCACGGGTCAATAGTAGGTCGACCCAATACCTCCTCAAGAGACTCCGGTAATCTTGAATTGGAATTGGAGCTGTCACCATTGTCTCCTAAGTCTCTCGGCGCCACTACCTCACCAGTAACGGGAGGACCTTCCTCACCGGAAAAAGCCCTTCCACGTCCCTTCGTCAATCTCCTTGAAGAAGAAGCCATTGACAGTGAACAAGGAAAAGAAGAAGAAGAAAAAGAGAAGGAGAAGGAAGAAGAAAGGTTGGGAGTTGTTTGTGCCGAATATACTTTATGCCTTTGAGAAAAATAAGAAACGGCTGAGTGTGGGGAAGTTAACCAGGTAGTTGAGCCATAAAAATGGGGAATAATGGTCATTAATTCAGGCTGCCCCTTGAAGGTAGAAGCTACTAACAGGTATGGCCTTCCCACTCCTCCACTATTTCCACAGAAAAATGCGGCCACCATCTTTTCTGAAAATACCCGCCAGTACAAAGAAAGAAACTGAATAGTTACTTTGGCTCGCACGTGACTCACCATGGGTAAGTCACGGGCTCGGGGGGCTAAATGTACATGCCCATTTTTTAACCAACAACTTGGATGGACCCCCAATAAAATATTTGGGCTTAATTAAGTATTTAATAAATTAGCCCAATAAGCCCAACCCATCTAAATACCCTATACAATATCCCACAAGCTATTTTGGCCTATTTTAAAGTGTCTCGGCACTGTTCACAAGCCCAAAATAAACCCACATGAAGCCCACAACTCGAAATATACTCATAACATGATTATTTGGGTCTAAATGCTATTGGGTTGATTGAGAAAGACAGTTGGAGCCTAAGTGGAGAGCAGCCCAGCACTTAAACAGCCAAGGACAGCCTGTCCGTAGGCCCCACGAAGTCAGAAACTGAAGCTGTCAATGGATGGGCTGTATATCTGCTGCTAGTGGAGCCCACATCATGTCTCATTTTTACTAAAAAAGAGAGAAATAGTAGCTTCCCATCCTTTCAAATGTGACAAGAGCAGCTGGTCTACCATTTTCAAATTGCTCCAGCATTTCCAGCTCATCTCAACCCTTCCATTCCACCGGAAACCATGAATTCTAACACTGTTCACGTAGCAGACTGCTGTATAACAGCTCAAAGATCATTGGGAATAGCCAAGACGTATGGGAAATGGGGAAATGTGATAAGAAACCCATAACCCATGTCCATTCCGGTCCCAAAAGGACTCAGGGAGTAGCCCCACGGCCCAGATCTGTGAAGGTGCTACTCTCCTTATGTGGTTCTGACTAGAGGAGTGTGGTTTGGTGGAGGGGAGTAAGCCTCGAGATTTTGGCAACCATTGAATTGCTATCATTAGGTCTGCTGGGAGGCACAATGATTGGTTTGTGGAAGCCAAGGTCAATAGGGACATGCATAGACCTGACTTGTCATAGAAAACCAGCCAACTAAATATAAAAGGACTCTAAAAAAGCCATTTCAGAGGAGAATAAGGCCTTACCCTGACATTAGGGAAGGACCATAATCATCTCTCTTTGACAAAACATATTATAGAGGGTTAATTTTGGAAATCAATGGGCTTAAGGGAAATGATAATCTCGATTTTCCCAAGAGTTTAAGTCACCCTAATCACTCCTATAAATAGGACTGATTGCATTCTTAACTTAGCAGGAGATCAACAAAAAAACCAGAACAAGAACAATACACAAAAACACCATTAGTTCAAAAGAAAAGACTTTCTCTAAGAACCAATTAGCTCACTCCTAGGGTTCTCCAAGAGAGGACTCCGGGAAATAGGAGTTTTGAGGTCATCTTCAACTGAGGAACATTAATCCAAACCTAGAAATACAAACCCATCTGAAAAGATTAGGATTCACCATTTAACCCCTTTTATTCCCCAGAAAACTCTCCTGGCAGATGTTTGGGTAAAAATCCTAGAATGCCTTATTAGGATTACAATGTCTTTCCACTATTGACCTAACTCCATAAATGGCCTAAACACGTCTTTCCCTCACCCTAATGCATGTCTCATTGGGGCTGACTCTCTCCTACCAAGTCAACTCTCTTTTTAGTCTCAACAAGTTTACTATTGATCACTGGCTTTGTGGCAGATATCAGCAGAAGCATAGAAAGCACGCGTTCTTGTAATTTTTTATTGAAGTTATTATGTTTCAAGTTCAGATCCAGTTAAAGAACAGTGAGTGGCCCGGCCCAATAACTGTTCTTCAAGCTTCTTGTTGGCCATAGCACCTTGACAAGCCTTCCTAGTCCTTGTTCTCATTTTACTTGGGCTTCATAATCTTGGCTCTCAAATATTTTTGGAAGATGCCCCACTAGCCCTTGGGCCAAACTTTGGGCCCTCAATTGAATTTTGGGTTTGACTCCCTCTTCTCAAGACCCAAGTCCACGTCGTGATCGCCCTCGGCACACCACGTGGCATCATCACAAAAAAACACCCCTCACAAAGTGATATACATATTGTCATTACCGTAACATAACTTTCACTGTAACTACCACTAACATCATTTTTATTGTCACCAATCACAATTTGTTGATTATGATTTTTTTTTTTGTTGGTAAAATTTGTTATGTCATTAAACTTATTTGAACTCATTAGCAATATTATTAGTTCCTAAAATTTAAATTGATTTCTTTTAGTACTTAACAAACTTGAAGTGAACGTTTTTGGTTCATATGGAGTGATGATGTATTAGTTTTAGTTTGACCACATCATCTAAGGAACTAAAAACCATAACTTTAATCTTTTGGAATTAAAATCGTCTATTGATTAAACTTTTGGTTCTATGGAGTGATTGACGTATCAGTTTTAATTTGACCATGCCATCTAAGGAACTAAAAACCATAACTTTAATCTTTTGAAATTAAAATTGTTTATTGATTAAAATTTTGGAACCAAAAATGTATTTATGCCTAACAAAAGATGAAATAGACTTGCCAATTGTTACCAAAGCGTCCCATCAATTTTTGATATGTCAAATATATTCATTAAGAGAAATTGAATCAATGCTACTATTTGAAGTTTTTAGATGCAATTAAAATTCACATTCAAAAGAACTTGTGCAAAAGGATTAGTTAATACAACAAATTAAGTTACAAACAAAAAATTTCATAATTGTTGAAGTAACCCCACCAGTAACATCATTTTATTGTAAATTCACAATCTACCATCTCACACATAAGAGTTTAGTCAAGAAAAACCAATTTCAGGGTGGTTGCTAGTAAGAAAACCCTTCAATTTGTAAACACCTACATTACCAAATGCATAAATACAAATGTTTATTAAACTCCAAAGTGATGAAATTTTCCTAACTTCACATGTAGATTAAACCAATTTCTAAAAATAGTCTCAATCTTCCCGATTTTAGGGTGCTAGCTCTGAATGCCTATCATTTTCCTCAACATTTTGTTGGTACTTAAAGTACTTGGCACAAATTAGATAGTAGCCAAAATTCACCACTCCAGTCACTACCAAAACCCAATACACATTATCTAATCTTCCATCGTTAATATCATCCGGCAACCAACCTGTGATTTGGTCTACCAAATCCATAATTGCCGGGCTTAGATATAACCCAATTGCGAGTAATAACGAGACCATAGTAGTGGATGTACTTTTTAGTGACATTGGAAATTCTTGATAATACAATGCAATTGATCCTGGGACATGGAATCCCTCACCAATGCCCATGATGGATAGTGGTACCACAAGCCACATGGCTGACATGGGCACAACCAGGCCAGGTTGGTCAATACGACTATGTGTTTGGACCACGTGGAGCCGTCGAATTTCAATTAAGGCAGAACTCACCAAACCAAGGATATTAATTATATGGCCAATTCCAATACGTTGGAGGGGTGTCAATGTTCGACGGGTTAGATTCTTCCACATGGGAATGAAGAAACGATCAATGATGAAGATTGAGACAGCTGTAGCTAATAAGTTGAAGAGTAAGAATGAGCCAGCTGGGATTTTGAAATGGGGCCCAAGGTGTCGATTCATGGTTAAGGCTTGAAGGGTTGTGAGGCTACTAAAAATACCTATTGTGACACTTAGAAAAATGCCAGTAGACCATACTGGGATAATTCTGATTATTGTTTTGAGGTCTTCTACTTCTTCAATGGTACATAGCGTCCATGATCTTGTGTAAGAGCCGTCTAATTGTTTGTCACCTTCAGTGATAAGTGCTGCACGATTCAAGAATCTGCATAAAATTGGTGTCACTTTAGTTTCACAAACCAAAGAAATCAATGATTGAAAATTTGAAGTAGGGACGATCTTGGATTATAATAATTATAAACAAATAAATTCTACACAAAATTTATTTTATAATAACATCATTCAAAGAATTAATAGCATACAATCTAAAAGATTTTATTTTAACTTAATCAAGTTTCACCACAAATTTAGAAATACACAATCTAAGAAAAACTATAAATAAATGAGAGTTTTTTCATTGTTTTGGCTAAAAAAATTACGGACTTTAGAGTTTCAATTAAGAATACTAATAACAATTTTTTGTTTATTTAATGTAAATTTATGTTAGATAAAAATGACATTTATTCATACAAGTTAAATGGATATAATGTTGATCCTTAATCTAAAACATACAGTTCCATATAATAATTCTCATGGTAGATATCAACAAATTAAACTATGAAAATTAAGGGAATTCTATTGTTCATATTTAAACTTGAAGGATTTTTTTTTTTTTTAAATCTAAGATAGAAATTTTTAATCTAATTTATATAAGAAAGTCAAACTCATACCCTATCAAAAGGAGAAGTCAATTAGGAGAGTGGGATACAACTGGTCAAATCTATAATATAATATAAACTAAAAGCTGAAGCTGAGAGAAAATTTTTAGGCTTCCCCAAATACCACCACGTCATATTTGCTGCTCCCACACACTTCCACCTTCCCCTTCCCTCTATTTAATTCTCTCACTTTTATTCAAAAAAAAAAATCTCTCTCATGGCTGTTCCTCTACCTTACCTCTTCATCTACCTCTCTTTCTCTCTCACCTCTTGAACTCCCTAACCTCTTCATCTCCTTAATTAATTACCTCACCTTTTCATCTACCTCTCTCTTCCTTTCACCTCTTGAACTCCCGATCTCTTCATCTCCCCAATTAATTGCACCTCCAATTTCCTATTTAAATCCTGTGATGAGATTTTTTTAGTCTCTCTGTGCTTCCTCTGGTTCTATTATTGTTTGAGTCTAAAAGGTGCGTTCTTTCTCCTTTAGTTTCTTTGTTTATTTTTTGTTGTTGTATTCACCTAAGAGCTTTAAGTTGTATGTCATTGTGAATAAAATTGTATAGGACCATAGTTATGTTTGTAGTTCAGTCTGAAAACATTACATGTCATTGAAAGATTTTCGCGCATCGCGCGGGTTTGCGACTAGTGCTTAATGAATACTTGAAGTGTTAGCACTACGTGTACATCCATTAATCTTGTAAAACGTAACCCGAGTTACATTCAACTCTATATAGCCTCAACTAATTTATCTAAGGGAAACTAGAACTAAAGCCCTCTTTTATTTTAATTCAAACCAAAACTAATTTTTTTAAAAGAAAACTTTCCAATTGCCTACTCTCATGATTATATTTTATTCCAATCCATCGTTTTGCTAAATTACACAATCATAAATATATATCAATGCAAAATCATATGAAAATTGTCATTAGTTTTTTTTTTTTTTTTTTTGATATATATGAAAAAGTAAAAATCTAAAACAGTTATATATAGTTAAAATAATTACCGAAAAAAATATATGATTAAAGTAACTCATACCTGAGGCTTTTAGTTGATGCACCGGCTTCCATTTTTAACACCCCGGTGGTTCCAAAATAATAATCTTGGGCTTCCAAAAGTTCCCAATATTTTCCTTTTTCGAATTGCTGCAACCATGACACGAGCTAAGCTTGTGAAAGGGCTTCCTTTTGGCTTAACTTGGCGATAGAATGGCTTTCCCAGGAGAAATAAGGCTAAGCCAATGACATTGGCAATGGCACATATTCCAAATCCTAATCCCCAACCCACATTGTCCTCGATATAGACAATGACACTGAAGCTGATTAAATTAGCAATGTACAAGGTGAAAAAATACCAGTTGAAGAAAATTCCTTGATCTTTGGTCTTGTCAAATTGTTCGGCTCCCAAAGATGCAATTGTGAAGCGTGTGCCTCCAAGTCCTAGTGAAGCCAGCCCTAAGGTCATATAGAGTACTGCATATTGAACATTTGATGGGGCTTCACACATACTTGACCCAATTACACATCGTGCTGGCCTCAAGGAATGTATTGTAGTCGATAGGGTGAACATGATCATACCCTGAATTCTCAAGAATGGAAATTGAAAGGAACAAATTGATTTTAATTTCATCTATGAAAAGCTGGGCAATTATTGAGGATAAAACTATTTGTGTAAGAATATGTTCTAAATTAGTGTTTACATTACACGGAATTGAATTTTTCTCACCCAATATTAATTGGGTATGATATTATTCATAAATGAGTCAAATTATCAATAAAGCTACCGTCTGTTACTCAAACAAGGCCTCTACCAATCCATAAATATGTACATATTAGTAGTATGTCCACTTGTCCAGGCTATGCACATATTAATTAAAAATTAAATTATATGTAAATTAAAGAAAGTATTTTAAGAATTTTATCGAAATTATATATCTTAATAATTGGTAAATCAATTTGAAACTTAAATAGAATTTCACCTAGAATAATTTTTAATAATTAATCAAGCACATAACTAAAACATTTTATGACACATAATACATATGTTGAGTCACTTGACCCAAACACGATATGTAGAATGAAAGTTTTACTAGATTAATTAGTACCCAAATCTATGATAAATGATTCAGAGAGACTCCATCAAATCTGGTGAGATCTCACCGGATTTTGGCTAGATCTCCATCGTCTCCTCCACAGCGCCACCATCAACGTCCAATTCTGTCCAACCAACCGCAACCAACATTGGCTTGACCCGCCGATCCGACCATATGGTTATTGGATTGCATATCTTCAACCCCGACTCAGTCGGGTTGGATAATGGATTACCCAAACCGACCCGTGGATACCCCTAATAACATATCACTAGCCACCACCATATTGGGTTTTCTTTCATTAATTCCAAAAATACAGAGCATTAATAAAAACTTTTTACTGATTATTAGCTTAAGTGTCCGTTTGCTACACTTTATTGGCTTAGCTTATTTCTATGGGTACAGCCTTTTATACCTGATTTTTATTTTACATACAGTTTATTAAAACTTTACTCTAAAAATTAGCAAAAAACTTTTTAATTAGCCGTATGAATGCTCATGAAGTTGAAATTGAAAATTCAGTAATTGATCAATAGACAAAAATTACCAGTAAGGAAACAAAGGAGAAGATGGCAACGACAGGGAAGGAGCCTAAGAAAGAGTCGGCAATGATAGCACCAACAACAGGAAAGAGACTGTAGCAACCCAGGACAATGTTGGATATTTTTGTAGCGGTTATGCTTTTCACATTATACTCTGTTATTAGATACACTATCAAATTCGATGCCCACCCACCAGCTACTAGGGAAAGACCCATCATAGTTCCTGCTTAAAACATTGCATATATATAGTGCCATTTAGAACAGGCTCTCAAAACGAGTGAATTTAAATTACAACACGTACAAAGAGAGAAAAAGACCTGTAATGAAAGGGAAGGTAATCCACCCTCCTTGTTTGGACTTCTTAGGTGCTTCCCCACCTTCTTCATTGGATGTAGTCAGGCCAGAAAGCCTCCCTTCAATTTTTTGTAATTCCATGCCTTCCATTCTTTCTTAATTTCTCTCTTAACTAGATTTGAGCACAGATGCTATACCAATAGGCTTTGTTACTGTCCCTATTATATAGGAAGGTCGTCTCTCTCCTTTTCCTATATTTTTATTGGTCAATACCACTTTATTTACACTACTTAAATGTGAAAATATATCTTTAAAATGTAGGCATTTGTGAATATTGATGTCTATATGTATTTATATTCACATCTAGCTAATGAATGGTGTTTAAAAATGAAAAAGAATTGTCACTTGGAAAGGCCCTACAAATTTAATAAATACCTTAGAAAAAAAGAATTTTTTGGCATCAACTTATTTAGATTTTTGTTGATTACTTTTTGTTCAAAATACTGTAGAAAAAAGCTCACTTTAAGCATAAAAATAAAAATAAGATAGGGGCGTATATAGGGAATAAGATTTAACATTTTGTAGAGTCCGCATGAAACCCACTAGATAAAACTTTAACAAAAAGTTAGTTTATTTTGTTCCTCACAAAACCACATGGGAAATAAAATGAGTGTATATGTGTGAAGGTTCCTTCTAGTGCTCTAGTACATTAGATAAGACAATTGGATTGACTTTATTTTGTTCCTCCCAAAACCACATGGGAAATAAAAAGAGTGTCTATGTGTGAAGGTTCCTTTCTAGTGCTCTAATACATTAGATAAGACAATTAGATTGACACTTGATTATTTTAAAACATATGTCGTGTCGGTGTCGAATGCACTTGAAGGTAATATGAATTCATGTGTGTATGTATGCTTCATCTTCACACATACATCCAATCTGTCGTCAATATTTTCCAGTGCTATGATAGATTGGAAGTTGACAAATATAAAAGTTGACAAAAATATATATATATATATATACACACACGAGCTAAAGTGAAGCTAGTTTCATAGAGTGTGTTCAACGACAAAAGGATTAGAATGCGGGCAGTAGAAGTTGGAGATAAGATTCGTAGCCCTTTGCCATTATATATATATATATATATATTTTTCTGCAACAGTTGAACTTGATTTTTTTTTTTTTTATAATTAAAAATAAGGCTTTATTGAATAACAAAATATTATACAATAAGGCCCACAACCCTACAAAGAGGGAGACAGAACCCTACATAGAGGGCAGTAAAAGTGACATTCGTCACGACCCAAGACCCTACAAAGAGGGCAGCAAAACATGACCCTACAAAGAGGGCAGCAACACAGTACAACAAAAATACAACAACAAACATAACTACATCACAACAACAACAACAACAAATATCACAACTACAACAACACCAAACGACACAGATCTTGACCACAATCCAGAAGATTATAAGAGCAACCACAGCAACCGATGTCCAGAACAGCAGAAGGTTTGGAGCCTTGATCCCAGCCAAGCAAACCACTGAAAAATCGAATCGAATTAGCCATGGCAAGAGATGCCATGTAATTCAGGTGTGGTAGGGGCTCTTTAATAAGAAGAGTTTTGAAGGAACTAACCCAAAGATAAGGTAGTCAAGAGAATCTCGAACTGGAAGAAGTCCCCACACCCGATGCCCACCAGACATCCATGGTCGAAGAAGATCTCGACGCCCACTGGAAAGGGACAGACGTGCCGACAAAACCCGATCGAATGGAAAGGAGGTAAAGCAGAAAGAGGGAGAGTAGAGGGGTGGTGGTGGCGGCTCGGAAACTTCCGATTCGGGTGCCAAAAGAAGACAAAAAAGCAAAAGCAAAAGAGAAGACGAAAGTAAACAGAAACGGGCCACGCTACCAAGATCTGACCATTTCCGGTCACGATCTCCCTCACCCGGAGGTGAGGGAAGGCCACGCGGCCCTGAGCAAGGAAGAAAAAGGGTCAGATCAGATGAGGTTGGGGTTTCGGAAGTCTTCTCTGGAAGGTTCTCTCGTAGGGTCCTACGAGTAGAGTAGAGGGCTGGCTGAAGTGGAAGTGGAAGTTATTTAGATACGTCTTACAGTTGAACTTGATCTAAAAATCATTATTTCTCTCTCTGTGCGCTAGTCTTGGAGTTTAAGTCTGTGTCACCATTAATCCATAGTCCATAAATGAATACGTACAGTATCTGTCACCATTCTTTATTGCAACTAATGATTCATTGATTTCATTTTTATGATCCCGTCGGTTAGGAATGTGTGACTTTCAAGAGTTTGACATTATGTTGTCAAAGATATCATTCGGTAAAAAGAAGTACTTAATTTTATTGCTTTATAAGATTTGATTTGTTTGGTTTGGTTTTCTTTTGAACATGAAAGTACGTACTACAACTGTGATAAATTGATTTGCTTGGTTTTGTTTAAGAAAAGAAAGAAGAAAAAAACTCTCAGCGTTGTTTTGTTTAAGAAAATAGATATTTGGCATGATGTGATATTTTCATATCGTTTGATTAAATTCAAAAGATGTAGAACTGAAGCAAATATTGGAATCTTAAGAAAGAAAGAAAAAAACAGAGTATTTAATATAGTTAGAAAGAGAAAATGAGAGACAAGAAGATATTATTTGTAACAATATTACCGACATAATAAATTTTACAACTTGTTAAAGTGTGTACATGCCCATTTTTTAACCAACAACTTGGATGGACCCCCAATAAAATATTTGGGCTTAATTAAGTATTTAATAAATTAGCCCAATAAGCCCAACCCATCTAAATACCTTATACAATATCCCACAAGCTATTTGGGCCTATTTTAAAGTGTCTCGGCACTGTTCACAAGCCCAAAATAAACCCACATGAAGCCCACAACCTGAAATATACCTATAACATAATTATTTGGGTCTAAATGCTATTGGGTTGATTGAGAAAGACAGCTGGAGCCCAAGTGGAGAGCAGCCCAGCACTCAAACAGCCATGGACAGTCTGTCCGTAGGCCCCACGAAGTCAGAAACTGAAGCTGTCAAGGGATGGGCTGTATATCTGCTGCTGGTGGAGCCCACATCATGTCTCATTTTTACTAAAAAAAGAGAGGAATAGTAGCTTCCCATCCCCTCAAATGTGATAAGAGCAACTGGTCTACCATTTTCAAATTGCTCCAGCATTTTTAGCTCACATCAACCCTTCTATTCCATTGGAAACCATGGATTCTGACACTGTTCACACAGCAGACTTTTGCATAACAGCTCAAAGACCATTGGGAACAGCCAAGACGCATGGGAAATGGGGAAATGTGATAAGAAACCCATAACCCATGTCCATTCTAGTCCCAAAAGGACTCAGGGAGTAGCCCCACGGCCCAGACCCGTGAAGGTGCTACTCTCCTTATGTGGTTCTGACTAGAGGAGTGTGGTTTGGTGGAGGGGAGTAAGCCTCGAGATTTTGGAAACCATTGAACTGCTATCATTAGGTCTGCTGGGAGGCACAATGATTGGTTTGTGGAAGCCAAGGTCAATAGGGACATGCATAAACCTGACCTGTCATAGAAAACCAGCCAACTAAACATAAAAGGACTCTGAAAAAGCCATTTCAGAGGAGAAGAAAACCTTACCCTGACATTAGGGAAGGACCATAATCATTTTTACTTATGAAATGCTTTCTTTGACAAAACACATCATAGAGGGTTAATTTTGGAAATCAATGGGCTTAAGGGAAATGATAATCCCGATTTTCCCAGGAGTTTAAGTCACCCTAATCACTCCTATAAATAGGACTGATTGCATTCTTAACTCAGCAAGAGATCAGCAAAAAAACCAGAACAAGAACAATACACAAAAACACCATTAGTTCAAGAGAAAAGACTTTCTCTAAGAACCAATTAGCTCACTCCTAAGGTTCTACAAGAGAGGACTCCAGGAAATAGGAGTTTTGAGGTCATCTTCAACTTAGGAACATTAATCCAAACCCAGAAATACAATCTCATCTGAAAAGATTAGGATTCACCATTTAACCCCTTTTATTCTCCAGAAAACTCTCCTGGCAGATGTCTGGTAAAAATCCTAGAATGCCTTATTAGGATTACAATGTCTTTCCACTATTGACCTAGCTCCATAAATGGCCTAAACACGTCTTTCCCTCACCCTAATGCATGTCTCATCGGGGCTGTCTCTCTCCTACCAAGTCAACTCTCTTTTTAGTCTCAACAAGTTTACTATTGATCATTGGCTTTGTGGCAGATATCAGCAGAAGCATGGAAAGCACGCGTTCTGGTAATTTTTTATTGAAGTTATTATGTTTCAAGTTCAGATCCAGTTAGGGAACAGTGAGTGGCCCGGCCCAATAACTGTTCTTCAAGCTTCTTATTGGCCATAGCACCTTGACAAGCCTTTTTAATCCTTGTTCTCATTTTACTTGGGCTTCATAATCTTGGCTTTCAAATATTTTTGGAAGATGCCCCACTAGCCCTTGGGCCAAACTTTGGGCCTTCGGTTGAATTTTGGGTTCGACTCCCTCTTCTCAAGACCCAAGTCCACGTCGTGATCGCCCTCAGCACGCCACGTGGCATCATCACAAAAAAATACCCCTCACATTTCTGGCGACTCCACTGGGGAGTCGAGATCAGCACTTCCAAGAAGAAAGTTAGAGCTTAAGAATCATGCCTCCTAAGCTTCGACAAAGAGGAAGTTGAAGGGAAGTCTCAGTCCATACAGAGAACTCCCGAGCTGAATCTGCAACTAATGTACAAGGACAAGATCCACCACAACCACCTCCAAGTGATCCAAACCGGGAGGTACTGCCAAAAAATCTGATGCTGGAGCTGATACAGGACTTGCAGCAGACTTAAGGTGAGCTGGCAGAAGCTATCAAACAGCTCAGGAAAAAGATGCTAGTGTGAAGACCATTCCTCAAAATGAAGGAGGAAACCAGGAAAAGCCTCATCAAGACTCGGGTTCACATAATAAGGAGACTACCTTTGTGACGATGTCTAACGTGGCAAATTTGCTCAAGCAAGAAAGAGAGAAGAATCCAAAGGAGCCTCGACTTTTTATAAGAAAGCCTCCTTATCCCACTGAGCTATTGAAGTAGCCTTACCCCGAGAAGTATATCGTTCCAAATTTCTCACGCTTTGATGGCCGAAAAGGGAGTGCTCTTGTACACATTAGCAAGTTTATAGACTCAATGGGGGCTTACGCCGACAATGGTGATCTATGCCTTCGTGAGTTCTCAAAGTCCCTTGATGATAGAGCTTACACATGGTACACCACCCTGCCTCCCGGGTCTGTGAAAGTGTGGGAAGATATGGTCGAACTGTTTTGTGGAAAATATTTCTAAGCGGAGGAGAAGATTACCCTCGTCAACCTCCATACTACAAAACAAGCAAGTGGGGAAGACTTGCTCCGCTACATACATCGCTTTCGCGATATATCCTTGGATTGCTATGCCAATTATGAAGAAGGAGAACTAGTAGGAGTTTGCATAGATAATATGCTGCCAAAGTTCCAAGCTCACCTTGAGAACCTCGACATCTCAAGATTTGCACAGCTTCTCCAAAAGGCTCGGAAGACGGCACTATCAATCAAGCCTCATACCGAAAAGCCTAAAGAAAAGAAAAGCTAACCGCAAGTTCTTACGGTGTCCACCGTAAGCAACAAGCGAAAGAAATCATCTGAAAGATCTTTTGAGGAGCCACCACCTCCGGTTCCTTGCACCTTGGAAGAGATGATGGCTATTCTTAACAAATGGGTAGCAGATGGCGTTGTCAAGCTCCCGGAAGTTTCAAAGAAGGTAACCGAGGAGGACAAGAAGAATCCAAAATTCTGCTACTTCCACCAATATGTTCATCACTTTACAATAGATTGCTGGACTCTTCGAAGAAAATTTCATGAGAAGATTCAAGACGGAACCTTGGAACTCCCTCAAGCAAAACAAAAGGTACATATCGATCCCTTCCCCAAGCATAAAGATAGAGTTGTGGTTTCGGTTGTCATTCATGGAAATGCTAGTGATGTGGATATGGACGAATCTGCTGCTGCAAGTACTGCCATGACACCTACAGCCATCAAGACATTACAAAGGAATCCTAGGTTTCGATCTCTCTTCAACCAGCTGGGATTGAATCCAGAAGCTCGCACAGCAGCTACTGAGGCCATTATGGCCATAGCAGCAGATTCCGGAGCTCAATGCTTTACAGCAGAAACCCATGCCAGCCGAGCTTTTCTGGAAACAACCAATGCAATAACATTTACAGATGAAGATATGGAGGTTCAGTATCAAGATCACCGATGTCCTCTCTACCTCTCGGCCACAATCAATGAAGTGCAAGTAAGGCGTGCTTTGGTAGATACCGGCTCTTGTATCAATCTCATTCCTTTAAGCACTATCCAAGCAGCAGAAATCTCTCAAAAGAAGATCCAAGGAGCATCTATGGAGATAAAAGGCTTTGGTGGTATTGGTGAGTGCACTAAGGGGCACATTCAACTTGTTTTAAAGGTTGGTCCCATTGTAGCATTGACGCGGTTTCACGTTGTGGATTCCGTGGTTCCTTATCACATACTATTGGGAAGACCTTGGATACACAAGCACCATCTCATCCCCTCCACTTACCACCAATGTGTAAAAGGGAGGCTCAACGGAAAGCCCATCCGAATAGCCGCCAACCCCACACCTTTCGACCAATCCGAGTCCCATTTTGTTGAGGCAACCATATATGATGAAGTTACTCCAGCAGGGGAAGCATCACTTGCTAAACCTATCGGAATTCCACTGCCCAAATGGGAAGAAATAAAGGATGCTCCTTAGGCAGACTTGAGAGATCTGCTGGAACAAAAAAGGAAGCGCAGGGCAGAAGCTAGTACCAGCAAGAGTTAGCCGCAGTGTGTGCGTGTCCATTTACCGGATGGGCGCACTATTTATCGCTTATGAAGGTGCGCGGGGGCCAATTATCCCCAACAAGAGGCCCCCGAACCAGAAGAGGGAATCTTGCAGCCTTCATGTCTCACAGTGAATGAAACAGATGTTCCAGAATCTGCAGATACAGCAGAAGCTGCTGCAGCAGATCCCAAAATTTCTGCAAAAGAAGAACTTGAGGTAATCAATCTAAGTTCTGATCCCAATGTACATAAGCCTGTTTCTATTAGTGCATCATTATCAGTCGAAGAAAGAATGCATTTGGTAGAATTGTTAAAAGAATATCAAGATGTTTTTGCTTGGCAATATGATGAAATGCCCGGAATAGACCCGAAACTTATTGCCTATTCTTTGAATGTTGAACCAGGTACTAGGCCAGTGGTACAACCTATGAGGACCTTCCATCCGGAGGTCGAAGCTCAAATTACTCAAAAGGTGAAGAAACTACTTTCAGCTGGTTTTATCAAGCCAATACAACACCCATGGTGGCTGTCCAACATAGTCCTCGTGAAGAAGAAGAATGGCCAAATCCGGTGTTGTGTGGATTTCTGTAATCTCAACAAGGCGTGTCCCGAGGATGAATTCCCACTACCCAATATGGATCTTTTGATTGATTCAGCTGCGGGTCAACAATGTTCTCCTTTATGTACGGTTTTAGCGGTTATAATCAAATCTTCATGTCTTCAAAGGACGCCGAGAAGACCGCATTCCGCACACCTATTAGGAACTTCTACTACACCGTCATGCCATTCGGACTCAAGAATGCCGGAGCCACATATCAAAGGACCATGACAGCCATGTTTCATGATATGATGCATCGTGAAATTGAAGATTATGTTGATGATATTGTGGTAAAATCCAAGACAAGGGAAGATCATTTTGGCATTTTGAAGAAAGTGTTTGAGAGATGTCGACTCTACAAGCTCAAGATGAATTCTCTCAAGTGCGCATTTGGAGTTTCAGCCAGCAAGTTTCTGGGTTTCTTAGTGCACTAGTGTGGTATCGATGTTGATCCAACAAGGGCATCTGCCATAGCCACTATAAAGCCACCAACCTCACACAAAGAGCTGAAGAGTTTCTTGGGCAAGCTGTCATATATAAGAAGGTTTATTCCTGGCCTTGCTGCAGTAACTTCTGCCTTTTCCCCACTCTTGAAGAAAGGAGCTTCATTCCATTGGTCTATCAAATGCCAATAAGCCTTCAAAAAGGTACAAGACATTATGACTAAACTCCCTACTGTTTGTGCACCCATTTTTGGAAAGCCTCTTCGACTTTACTTAGCTTCAAATAGCCAAGCAATTGGGGCTTTGATAGCCCAAGAAGATGGTAGTGGGGTTGAACAACCCGTCTATTATGTTAGCCGTACTCTCAAGGATGCCAAAAGCCGATATTTGGGGGCTAAGCGATCTTGCTTAGCTCTAATTTATGCTTCCCAAAGGCTCCGACACTACTTTCTAGCTCACGAGGTCCAATTGATGACAAGATCTCATCCTATCAGAAGTTTGCTACAACAGCCTGTATTGTCTGGCAGATTGGCACAGTGGCTTCTGCAGCTGTCACAATATGAAATTATCACCAAGACACCAACTGCTATTAAAAGTCAAGCCATTGCTGATCTATTAGCTCAATTTCCTGGGGAAGATAACTCATCCATTTTAGATGAAGTACCCGGGGAAATCAATGAAATATTTCTGGCAGGTTTGACAGATTCTGTTTGGACCTTGAAATTTGATGGCTCATCAACTGCTGCATCAGCAGGAGCCGGCATTATTCTTTACAAAGATGATGGGGAGGCTGTAACAAAATCTTCCAAATTTGGTTTCCCATGTTCTAACAATGCAGCTGAGTATAAGGCTTACCTAGCTGGATTGGCAATAGCATATGAGATGGGAATCAAGCATTTGCGAGTTATTGGCGATTCTAACCTTGTGGTTTGTCAAGCCCGAGGAGAATTCTCACTCAAGGAACCATCTTTGGCACCTTACAAAGCTTTGGCACAAAAATTGGAAGCAAAATTCAGCACTTTCGAGATAGAACATACCCAAAGGAATGAGAACCGGTATGTGGATGCTTTAGCTACTTTGGGATCTCAAATAGCCTTCGAAGGTGAAGAAATAGATGTCACCATCTGTAAAAAAAATGAAGCCTATCACCTAATTACTAAAGAAAGAATTTGAAGAGCTGTCTCTAGATCAAGAAGACTGGCGAGTACTAATCAAAGCCAAGCTCATGTCTCCTGCTGTTGTGACATCCGGAGATCTTTATCGAAGACTGCCTGGAGGAGTTTTGGCACGGTGCATTAGCCTTGAAGAAGCAAAGGAAAAGCTGCTTGAAGTCCATGAGAAAACTTGTGGAGATAGAGGAGCTGTCAGCCTTTACCGCAGACTTCAGCGACTGGGATATTTCTGGCCAAACATGAGTGCAAAGGCGGCAGATGTACAAAGCCAATGTTCGACCTGTCAATTCCATCACAGCAACGAAGAGATATGTGCAACTTTTATTTCTACTGATTGGCGCACACCATTTTTAGAGTATTTGCTTGAAGGGATTTTGCCATCAAACCCCAAGGATGTTTATCGCCTCAAAAGGTTAGCCTTGAAGGTATTTTGTGGAAGGGGGAACTCTCTTTTCGGAAAGGCTTTCATAGAGAGCCACTTAGATGTCTTAGCCTATCAGAATCCCAAATGGTTATGAAGGAAACTCTTGCGGGAGAATGTGGGGAGCATCAAGGAAAAAAGAAACTCTACCAATGTTTGCTCACACTCGGTTATTATTAGCCTACAATAAAGAAGGATGCGGCAGATTTTATGAAAACATGCCATACTTGCCAAGTCCAAGCCAATTTGATCCATACTCACCCAACTAGTCTCCAAAATATGGCTACACCTTGGCCATTTCACACTTGGGGGCTAGATCTCATTGGCCCTATCAATCCGGCCTTCGGTGGTTACATTTGGATTCTTGTGACTACCGAGTACTTCACAAAGTGGGTGGAAGCCATCCCTCTCCGAAAAGCAACAGGTGCTGCAATTGCAAACTTTATTCGAGAGCACATAATCACTCGTTTTGGCATACCATACAAGCTCATTAGCGACAATGGCACTCCACTTATAAACAAGGATGTGCGGGAAGTGCTAGAACATTACCGAGTCAAGCATCGACGTTCCACACCTTACTACCCTCAAGGTAATGGGCAAGCTAAAGCCACAAACAGAATGTTGCTACGCATCTTGAGCAAAATGGTGTCTGATTATGGGAACGACTGGAGAGCCCACCTGGCAGATGTCTTATGGGCATACCGGAGTTCACCCAAAACAGCAACAGGCTTTACACCTTTCTCACTTGTTTATGGCACTGATACTATTTCTCCTACTGAATTGGTTGTGCCTAGCCCACGAGTAATGCAAGGGAGTGAGTTGGAGGTAGATGCTAATATGTGTGCTGAAGCACAGACAGCAGATCTGGAAGGATTGGACGAAGTAAGGGATTTAGCTAAAGTAAGAAGCCAAAGGAATTACCAAAAGATGACTAATGTTTACAGCAAAGCCCTTCGAGTCCGAATCTTTGTGGAGGGACAAATGGTTTTGAAAGTTGCAGAATTTGTAAGGAGAAACCTCTCATCTCCATCCAAGTTCTCCCCCAATTGGGATGGACCATACATTATCCGAAAGGCGCATGGAAGTGGTTACTACAGGCTGTCTAAATCTGATGGAACTACCTTGGCAGATCCTATCAATAGAAAGTGGCTGAAACACTATTACTCGTAAGATGCATTCCAGCAGATTTGCATTATGTATCTTTCTTCTTTTGAAATAGCTTGTGAGCATTTTGTGCTAAGCTAAGAGTAATAGGAGTTAAACATGCTATTCTTTTGTACTTCAAAAAAAAAAACATGTCAATCTTTTTGTATAATGTCATTCAAGCAAAAAAAGTTGACAAAAGTCAAGTCTCATTGTTCACAAGTTAATGTACTTAGCAAAATATGTACCAAAAAACAAAGTGAGACCGAGTTTCATATTAAAGCCTATACACGGCTAACACATTACAAAAAAGCAACAAAGAGGAATGCAGTAGATGATATGCTCAAGCTAGCAAGCCATAGAGAGCCAATTCAGCATGAGGATCTGCAAAAACTCCTCTGGCAGAAGCCAAGTCCCACGGGTTTGGTGCAACCATGTTTAGAGCTTCTCTCAACGCAGCAGCACGAGCCTCTATCGCCCTCAATTCAACCAATATTCTCCTACTGAACATATCATGGGCTAGTCTTCGCAAATAATCAAGAATGAAGCTGAACTTGAAGCCTCCTCCGATTACCTCTTGAACCACGACCTTCCACTCAAGGATATGGACCTCAATAACATCCTCAAGCCTAGTATGCTCCATGTGAGCAAGCACACAGCAGAGGAAAGTCAGCATAGAGCTTCCCACATGCACACCAAGCCTAAAGTATGATGAACAGCTGCCATACTTCTCCCATAAGGCCTTTAAGAACCAAACTCCTCCTTGTGGCACTCGGAAGTCTTCGAAGTCAGCTTTTGCATCATCAAAAATCCAGAAATGCTCAGCATGACGAGAACTGACTGACATTCGGTCAAACTCTCGGAAGAAAGCATCCATATCAGCAAGAACAAAAGATCCCAATGTGGCAGACCTGGCAACAGACAGTAACCCTAGCTGACCCCTAATGGCAGACTCCACTGCTGCAGTCTGGTGTCTTCTCTCTTCCTCTGCAATAGCCTCATTGCCGCTTCCAGCTGCAGAAAAATGAAAGAAAAGAGGAAAGAGTTAGCTAAACAAGCACAACAATACAAGTGAAGGCAAAGAAAGTAAACAAAGTGAGTAAAATGCTTATTGACACTCCTTTACTAAAAAGCCGTACTAGTTACAAATTATTCTTAGGTTGGTTTGGTTAGGGCCACTTTGGGGAACAACAAATGGGCATCAACCCATGTACACCGAGCTCACCTAACGGACCAAATGGGGAACAACAACTGGGCATTAACCTAGGTTCACCCAACGGGGGACGACAAATGGGCATTAACCCATGTCCACCGGTTTACCTAAATGGACCTAATGGCGAACAACAACTGGACATTCACCTAGGTTCACCGGAATGGAAGACGACCAATGGGCATCAACCCATGTCCACCGAGCTCAGCCAATTAGGCCTGGATGGTGAACGACAACTGGGCATTAACCCAGGTTCATCGGAAGGGGGACAACAAATGGGCATCAACCCATGTCCATTGAGCTCACCTACTACACCAAACGGAGGACAACAACTGGACACTAACTCAGGTTCACCGGATGGAGGACAACAAATGGGAATCAACCCATGTCCATACACAATGGAGGACGACGAATGGGAATCAACCCATGTCCACCAAACTTACTTATCGGAAGTGTGCAGCCACAAAAATAGTGGGCAAAGGATGGGACAAAGCTTACAAAACCTATCAATGCTGGGCTCACATAATCACAACGGAGTGTGGTCACAACATGGTGGACAATAAGTGGAAATCAACCCACGTCTACTAGGCTCACTTGGTCAAAGAAGATGTGAAAACAGCAAACAACTGGTGAGAAGTCACCCTATCTCTACTAGGCTTATACTTCCACAACAACAAATTTGGTGCCAATAAACGGAAAACAACAAATGGGCATCAACCCATGTCTGCCAGGTCCACACAGCAAGCAATAACAACAACAGACAACAAATGGGCATCAACCCATGTCTAAGCAGTTCATGATCAAAAAACAAGAGATATACACACGAGTTCTATGCATGACAAACAAGCAAATGATCAAGATTGGTCTATATATTTTAAGAAATCTCTGTCATCAAGCAAAAGGATAACAAAATATTGATAAAAAGGGCCAATTACCTGTCTTGGTTGGGCTTGTATGAGCTGTTACAGGAGCAGTGACCTCCATATCTATTGCCTGAGTACCAGCCACATGATCTTCTGTCCCGGCCAAGACTGCATCATAGCTATCATGGGTATCTGCCATGTCCTCCATGGATATGTCATCTGTAGAATCTTGGACAAATGCCTCTTCCATAACTAGAACATCACTTCCAGGAGTGACATCTGCCTGAATAGGATCTTCACTGGCAGCAACTTCTACACGTTCAACTTGAGTTACACCTGTACCAAAATCAGTACTAATCATAAGAATCTTATCAATTGATATGCTTTCAACGATATTACCTTCTTGGATATCAGGGATGTGTGCCGGAACCTTCTCACTACCAGGAACTTCTTCAGCAGCTGCTGGTACAGCTTCACTGTCTTGAGCAATTACTGCAGCAGGTACCACAGCAGCTACAACTACGAGTGTAGGAGCAGTACCACCAGACTCGTGAAGAGGACTTGAAGGTGTTGGTACCCTAACAGTGGCTGAAATAGTCCTCTCAGAATCAATAGACACTATACTTCCTCTCCGAGCCCTCCGAACATAATGGCGAGTCGAGGGGCTTGAATCAAGCAACGAAGGGTCCGCATGTCTTCCACTCTCAGAAGGGTGACCTTGTGCAGTCCCACCACTACTGGTTATAGTTATTGGTGTGGTCTCAACAGCCCTCGCAGCACTGGTAACAACTCCAGCAGTTGTATGTTCGTCTACAGCTCTCTCAACAGATCTGAGGTTACTGGCAGATGCAACAGGGGTATTATAAAAAAAAAAGCTTCTGCAGCTTCTAACTCATCCATGGACACTTCATCTTCTTCAGTACTGGTCCTTGCCACCATACCCTCTCCTCCAAAAGAAACACTTGAAGCAGAGCTCTCATCAGTAGAGTTAACTTCTGCTACAATAACTTCTGTGTCAGAAACAGTTTCTGCAGCACCAATTTCAGCATCCTCATTTCCAGCTCTTTCTGCAACAGCTCCAGATGGATCACTGTTGTCACTTGAGGATGATGAGCTATCTAAATCATCCTACTAAAAAAATAAAATAAAAAGTATGAAGATACTATCTTTACTAAAAGCAAAGTACCATAGCTAAATGCATACCGGTATCACAATTGGGACACAGTTAAACGTGTCAGCTCTTTATTTGGACTGCCATAAAACAAAAATCATGTCAATACCGTGGGAAAGATGCATCAATTGACAAATAAAGAAGTAAGGATAAAGACATTTACTCTTTTCTTAGAATAAACAATGCCATGAGTTGATTTGCGTGCGGCAACGCGTGCAGCAATAGATGTTGGCACGCTTGGGAAAGCTGGAGGAACAAAAGTTCTCTTCCCAGCTCTGGTCTTTCTCATTGGCTTCTTGCTCATAGGGGCAAAAACCCCTTGGGCAGCACTTTTCTCCACTAGTAACGGATCTTGAGCAGCAGTGTCCAAAATTATCACTCCTCTACTGGCCCTAGCAGCAGTTGTTTTCTTTTTCTTTGAAGCTCGGGTAGAAGAGTCCTTGCTAGGGGTTCCCTTTTCTTGGATCTGTTGGATTGCTTCTCTTTAGCAACAGGAGTACCAACAGAAGCAGTCTTTCTTCCCCTACTCGATGCCATTTTCCCGGGTGCAGGGATATGAGGGTGATCCCTCAACCACAAGGGAGGATGGTGATTGCCAAATGTCATCCATCGCAACTCCTCTTGATGCCATACAGCATAACCCAAACTTTGACGTTTACATAAGTAGTCATAGTGTTCGTGGCCACAAATAGACGAGGGTGAGGTAACGTTTGCATAGTAGTTATATTTCATGATTTACTTCTTAGTATGTGCATCAGAAGTTGTAGATAGAAAAATTCAGTAACGAACCATGGAGGAAGGAAGAGACTGGGGTGGGTCACAAACTGAGTTGTCTATAGTACCTTCTTCTTCTGAACAATAGATATGATTCTACATCGTTATCTCTGGGGAACCAATTTAAGGAACCGTCCAGTGAATACCGGTATGTCTGATGTACGTGTTGGGGGTCAGGAAATCTCACAGGGGCAAGCCAGCCGCATCTCCGAAAAGCCGAGCCTGACCTTACGTCTCGAATAATATGGGGCATTAAATGGTGGGGAATTCTCGGACGAGCCTTCCCCTTGTCGATGAGTGGAGTTGATCCGCTGCAATGCACCCTGGCAATCTCCCATGACACTGGTACCTCTTGGTCGAAACCAAATTGCCTTCTCACTCTAGGCACTATAAGCTGTAAACTGAAGTCTGCCAGAAGACAATACTGGCAACCAGCCAACATTTGTGACAGAAAGGAGGTCAGAGATCTCATATCGCACCAATAAGAGTGTAGTCTGAGCTTCGACATTACGAACCCAGCATCACCGAATCATAGCAGGCGCGGTGGTCACCACGCCAATTTGCTCGACACCAACGTTGGTGTCGCGCACTACCAACGACAGGTAATCAAGCGGAGGTGGCAGAAAACGGACGGTACCGCCCTAATCAGGGGTCCAGCGGGGACATCTCCGGTAATCATCAACAGGAGCAGGGTGACGGCGGTCGGGCATGCGAGGCATAGGGGCCGGCCGCGCAGGGGGCCCGACCTCTGGGGTAGGTGGTCCAAGGCAGGGTGGACGAGGAAGGGGAGGCACAAAAGCAAGGAAGGGAATCCTTATTCACAACCAAGAGACCCGCTCTTAGCTGGGCAGTTGGGAGAAAGCCAATCGTCCAGAAAGCGGACCATAGTTACTAGAGGCCGTGGCTAAGGCCTGGAGCCATGTTGATCAAGTAGAAAGGAGAATAAGGGGGGAAGTGCTCTGGTACATCATCAAGCCACTGCCAAGTCATATGACCGACGGATTGAGCGCTTGCGTAGGTGTTAGCGGTCTCCGCGCGGATGTGTATACCAGGCCAGGCTGGGAAGGAAAGCGGCAGCGATTGGGGCCCAAAGAAGGGGTGCTGAGAGGGAACTCCAATTGGAGCGTATCGGGTCATTTTAAGTGGGTATGCTGGGCTGGCTGGGTGTGGTCAGGGATTCGCACTCTGGCGGGGCACACAAGGTTCTTGGCCGCCGGATATACGTTCTGTGCAAAACCGGGAGCTAAGAAACAGAGCAAAAGAACTCATTTCATGTCGCCACCGGTCTCACACTAAGAAATTCAACAAGCGGAGCGAAGAGATATTGTGTGTGGATGATCAGCTTTGAAGTAATTCCTAATGCCTCGGTATCCCAACATACTTGAGACCTTGTGATAAGAATGGAGCGGTTACGCCTACTTTAGAAAGCTACAAAATCCCTAGTGCAAGCTCTGATGATTGAAGCTTCCCAGCCAGAACACTTGAATACTGGAAAACAAAAACAAGAGGCACGACAAGCATTTCGTTCCTCTGAATTTGTAGGTCTCGAATCTCTCGGAAAGTTGAAGTCCAGGCCACGTCTGCTGTGGCCAGGCCACGTCTGCTGTGGCGTCTTCTCTGACCACCAACCACTCCCAGTCCGCCGGTGGTGGTTGGGGGTTCACCGGAACAGAAGGGAATCTCTCGCCACTTCTTTACCATGGGTCAATAGTAGGTCGACCCAATACCTCCTTAAGAGACTCCGGTAATCTTGAACCGGAACTAGAGCTGTCACCATTGTCTCCTAAGTCTCTCGGCGCCACTACCTCACCAGTAATGGGAGGACCTTCCTCACCGGAAAAAGCCCTTCCACGTCCCTTCGCTGATCTCCTTGAAGAAGAAGCCATTGACAGTGAACAAGGAAAAGAAGAAGAAGAAAAAGAGAAAGAGAAGGAAGAAAAAAGGTTGGGAGTTGTTTGTGCCGAATATACTTTCTGCCTTTGAGAAAAATAAGAAACGGCTGAGTGTGGGGAAGTTAACCAGGTAGTTGAGCCATTAAAATAGGAATAATGGCCATTAATTCAGGCTGCCCCTTGAAGGTAGAGCTACTAACAGGTATGGCCTTCCCATTCCTCCACTATTTCCACAGAAAAATGAGCCACCATCTTTTTTGAAAATACCCGCCAGTACAAAGAAGGAAACTGAACAGTTACTTTGGCTCGCACGTGACTCACCATGGGTAAGTCACGGGCTCGGGGGGCTTAATGTACATTCCCATTTTTTAACCAACAACTTGGATGGACCCCCAATAAAATATTTGGGCTTAATTAAATATTTAATAAATTAGCCCAATAAGCCCAACCCATCTAAATACCCTATATAATATCCCATAAGCTATTTGGGCCTATTTTAAAGTGTCTCGGCAATGTTCACAAGCCCAAAATAAACCCACATGAAGCCCACAACCCGAAATATACTCATAACATGATTATTTGGGTCTAAATGCTATTGGGTTGATTGAAAAAGATAGTTGGAGCCCAAGTGGAGAGCAGCCCAGCACTCAAACAGTCATGGACAGCCTGTCCGTAGGCCCCACGAAGTCAGAAACTAAAGCTGTCAATGGATGGGCTGATATCTGCTGCTGGTGGAGCCCACATCATGTCTCGTTTTTACTAAAAAATAGAGGAACAGTAGCTTTCATCCCCTCAAATGTGACAAAGTAGTTGGTCTACCATTTAAATTATTATAAGAAAATAAACCCACATAACCCACAACCAAATTACTCATAAAAATTAATTGGCTAAATATATTGGGTTATTGAAAAAGTAGTTAGCTAAGTGGAATAGTAGAAAAAACAGTCTGGAAGTGTCCGTAGGCCTCAAGAATCAGAAAGTAAATTGTAGTGGTGGGCTTTTCTGCCTAGTTTAGTTATATTGTTCGTTTTTACTAAAAAATAGAGTTATAGTAGCAACTCATGTATCAAATATGTCGGAGTATTGGTCACCCGTTTCAAATTGGTTGATTTCAGTCACCTAGTTTGATTTCAAAAGAAACCATATTAAGTTTCACGTGTAGATTCCATAAAGCTCAAAACCATTGGGAAAGCCAAACGCAAAGGATTGGGGAAATGTGATAAGACCCGTACGCATGTCCATTGGTCGTTAAAGGATCATAGATAGCCCCACGGGCCAGATCAGATTTACTCTCCTTTTTTTGAATAAGGAGGAACTCTAATAGAGGGTCTCTAATTTTGGAACCTTCTCATCATTAGTCACCCAACGATGTTTGTCCACGGTCATAAGTACTCACAAATCACCAGACTAAGAAACCAACTAACATAAAAGGACTCTAAAAAGCCATTTCAGAGGAGAAAAAGGCCTTACCCTGACATTAGGGAAGGACCCTCATCATTTTTACTTATGAAATACTCTCTTTGACAAAACATTCATAAGGGTTATTTTGGAAATCAATGGGTTAAAGGAAATGATAATCCCGATTTTCCCAGGAGTTTAAGTCACCCTAATCACTCCTATAAATAGGACTGATTGCATTCTTAACTTAGCATGAGATCAGCAAAAACCAGAACAAGAACAATACACAAAAACACCATTAGTTCAAGAGAAAAGACTTTCTCTAAAACCAATTAGCTCACTCCTAGGGTTCTCCAAGAGAGGACTCCGGAAATAGGAGTTTTGAGGTCATCTTCAACTTAGGAACATTAATCCAAACCCAGAAATACAATCCCATCTAAAAGATTAGGATTCACCATTTAACCTCTTTTATTCCCCAGAAAACTCTCCTGGCAGATGTCCCTAAAAATCCTAGAATGCCTTATTAGGATTACAATGTCTTTCCACTATTGACCTAGCTCCATTTGTAAGAGCTCTGTGACCCTAATGATATCTATTGGAGTGACCTCTCAACCACGTCAATCTCTTTTTATCTGAACAATTTAGATTATCTTGGCTTTATGGCTGATATGAGCAGAAGCATGGAAAGCAAGCGTTCTGGTAATTTTTTATTGAAGTTATTATGTTTCAAGTTCAGATCCAGTTAAGGAACACTGAGTGGCCCAGTCAATAACTGTTCTCAAGCTTCTTGTTGGGCTAGCACCTGATAAGCCTTCTTACTCCTTCTTCTCTCATACTTGGGTTCATAATCTTGACTCTCAAATATTTTTGGAAGATGCCCCACTACCCTTGGGCCCAACTTTGGGCCCTCAGTTGTATTTTGAGTTCGACTCCCTCTTTCGACCCAAGTCCACTCGTGATCCCCTCGGCCGCATGTGGCATCATCAGAAAAAACACCCCTCACAAAGTGATATACATATTGTCCTTACCGTAACATAACTTTCATGTAACTACCATTAACATCATTTTTATTGTCACCAATCACAATTTGTTGATTATGATTTTTTTTTTTTTTGTAAAATTTGTTATGTCATTAAACTTATTTGAACTCATTAGCAATATTATTAGTTCCTAAAATTTAAATTGATTTCTTTTAGTACTTAACAAACTTGAAGTGATCATTTTTTAGTTCATATGGAGTGATGATGTATTAGTTTTAGTTTGACCACATCATCTAAGGAACTAAAAACCATAACTTTAATCTTTTGGAATTAAAATCGTCTATTGATTAAACTTTTGGTTCTATGGAGTGATTGACGTATCAGTTTTAATTTGACCACGCCATCTAAGGAACTAAAAACCATAACTTTAATCTTTTGAAATTAAAATCGTTTATTGATTAAAATTTTGGAACCAAAAATGTATTTATGCCTAACAAAAGATGAAATAGACTTGCCAATTGTTACCAAAGCGTCCCATCAATTTTTGATATGTCAAATATATTCATTAAGAGAAATTGAATCAATGCTACTATTTGAAGTTTTTAGAAGCAATTAAAATTCACATTCAAAAGAACTTGTGCAAAAGGATTAGTTAATACAACAAATTAAGTTACAAACAAAAAATTTCATAATTGTTGAAGTAACCCCACCAGTAACATCATTTTATTGTAAATTCACAATCTACCATCTCACACATAAGAGTTTAGTCAAGAAAAACCAATTTCAGGGTGGTTGCTAGTAAGAAAACCCTTCAATTTGTAAACACCTACATTACCAAATGTATAAATACAAATGTTTATTAAACTCCAAAGTGATGAAATTTTCCTAACTTCACACGTAGATTAAACCAATTTCTAAAAATAGTCTCAATCTTCCCGATTTTAGGGTGCTAGCTCTGAATGCCTATCATTTTCCTCAACATTTTGTTGGTACTTAAAGTACTTGGCACAAATTAGATAGTAGCCAAAATTCACCACTCCAGTCACTACCAAAACCCAATACACATTATCTAATCTTCCATCGTTAATATCATCCGGCAACCAACCTGTGATTTGGTCTACCAAATCCATAATTGCCGGGCTTAGATATAACCCAATTGCGAGTAATAACGAGACCATAGTAGTGGATGTACTTTTTAGTGACATTGGAAATTCTTGATAATACAATGCAATTGATCCTGGGAAATGGAATCCCTCACCAATGCCCATGATGGATAGTGGTACCACAAGCCACATGGCTGACATGGGCACAACCAGGCCGGGTTGGTCAATACGACTATGTGTTTGGACCACGTGGAGCCGTCGAATTTCAATTAAGGCAGAACTCACCAAACCAAGGATATTAATTATATGGCCAATTCCAATACGTTGGAGGGGTGTCAATGTTCGACGGGTTAGATTCTTCCACATGGGAATGAAGAAACGATCAATGATGAAGATTGAGACAGCTGTAGCTAATAAGATGAAGAGTACGAATGAGCCAGCTGGGATTTTGAAATGGGGCCCAAGGTGTCGATTCATGGTTAAGGCTTGAAGGGTTGTGAGGCTACTAAAAATACCTATTGTGACACTTAGAAAAATGCCAGTAGACCATACTGGGATAATTCTAATTATTGTTTTGAGGTCTTCTACTTCTTCAATGGTACATAGCGTCCATGATCCTGTGTAAGAGCCGTCTAATTGTTTGTCACCTTCAGTGATAAGTGCTGCACGATTCAAGAATCTGCA